>JAIOJX010000002.1:17942500-18542500 GCA_022376925.1 Tragulus kanchil | reverse complement strand
ATGAAATATATCTGTCAGATATATTGACCATGAAAAGTAACTGTCTTGACCAAAATAATAGTAGCCAAAACACTCTGGGGACTCTTTCCACTGTTCTGAACCATTAACACAGCCTCTGTCTCCCTCTATAGGCCATATGTCACATCTAGATACTGATCAATAAGTGGAAATCTGTGCTAAACCTAATTGGCTAGGAATGCAGCCAAACTAGCACCTGCCTTGGGAAATCTTCTGTCCCCGTAAATACAGAGCTTGACTAAGGGAAAGTTACAGGATCTATTTCATACTCGGCTGTGATTTGGAAAAAAGCTTTTCCATTAATGGACAAGATCTGAAGATCAAAGTAAGCACTACATTTGACTTGGGAGGAAAAGAAAGACGCAAAATAATAAATCGAGAAGAGAAGACAGACCTGGGTGGGCTGGCTAAGCATACAGTTCATCCAGTCTCACCAAAAATAAAAGAAAAATCCCATACACTCTGGGCAAAAATGATGTCTTAATAAGATTCCAGTTCTCTGATTAAATTGCTATAGTTATGTTAATAGATGAGCTGATTGTAGTCCACACCATAATAAAAGAGTGCTGCCTGCCTTGTCCCCACCTAGGCTATTGGAGTAGAAGCTGCAGCCCATTACAGAGCCTTCTCCTGACAGCTGTAACCAGAAACTAAGTAAATACAGATCTGCAGATGGGTTTCACGTGGTGTAATCTTGCCTCAGAGGGGAAAAGTCTGCTAAGCTTTCCAACACCAGGTCTGAGAGTTACACCCACCAAGTGCTGAGACCCCAAGGTTGCTCCCTTTAATTGAACTAGACAGAACAAAAGGAAACAAACACCTCAGAGGTTTGCCCAAAATGCACAGGCTTGTGAGTGTCTATGTGTTTAATGCTAGATGTTAAAGAATTATAGGAGGAAAAAACATTCAGATGCAGATGAATAGATTTTCTTATCAGGAAAATGGTTGTGATTAAGGTATCTGCTACCCAGCTTTATTTGGTTGTGTCTACTCATAGAATAATCAAAGTTTAGTTCCTCAAATCATAAATAACAATATGCTTACATGGTTGTGTGATCAGGAATGGCTGGTCTCTGTGGACACACTGACCATGAAATATATCTGTCAGATATATTGACCATGAAAAGTAACTGTCTTGACCAAAATAATAGTAGCCAAAACACTCTGGGGACTCTTTCCACTGTTCTGAACCATTAACACAGCCTCTGTCTCCCTCTATAGGCCATATGTCACATCTAGATACTGATCAATAAGTGGAAATCTGTGCTAAACCTAATTGGCTAGGAATGCAGCCAAACTAGCACCTGCCTTGGGAAATCTTCTGTCCCCGTAAATACAGAGCTTGACTAAGGGAAAGTTACAGGATCTATTTCATACTCGGCTGTGATTTGGAAAAAAGCTTTTCCATTAATGGACAAGATCTGAAGATCAAAGTAAGCACTACATTTGACTTGGGAGGAAAAGAAAGACGCAAAATAATAAATCGAGAAGAGAAGACAGACCTGGGTGGGCTGGCTAAGCATACAGTTCATCCAGTCTCACCAAAAATAAAAGAAAAATCCCATACACTCTGGGCAAAAATGATGTCTTAATAAGATTCCAGTTCTCTGATTAAATTGCTATAGTTATGTTAATAGATGAGCTGATTGTAGTCCACACCATAATAAAAGAGTGCTGCCTGCCTTGTCCCCACCTAGGCTATTGGAGTAGAAGCTGCAGCCCATTACAGAGCCTTCTCCTGACAGCTGTAACCAGAAACTAAGTAAATACAGATCTGCAGATGGGTTTCACGTGGTGTAATCTTGCCTCAGAGGGAAATGTCTGCTAAGCTTTCCAACACCAGGTCTGAGAGTTACACCCACCAAGTGCTGAGACCCCAAGGTTGCTCCCTTTAATTGAACTAGACAGAACAAAAGGAAACAAACACCTCAGAGGTTTGCCCAAAATGCACAGGCTTGTGAGTGTCTATGTGTTTAATGCTAGATGTTAAAGAATTATAGGAGGAAAAAACATTCAGATGCAGATGAATAGATTCTACTCTTCAACATTTTCTTATCTCGACTGTGCCACTCCATCATTTCAAATGTGCTCTTAATACCACAGAAGATATTTCAAAAGACAGTCAATGATGGGGTAGGGGGGTGGGAGGGGGTGTGTGGGTGTGGGGTGTGTGGGTGTGTGGGTGTGGGTGTGTGTTAGTCACTCAGTCGTGTCCAACTCATTGTGACCCTATGGACTGCAGCCGCCAGGCTCCTCTGTCCACGGGATTCTCCAGGCAAGAATACTGGAGTGGGTTGCCATGCCCTCCTCCAGGGGATCTACCTGACCCAAGGAGTGAACCTGTGTCTCTTATGTTCCCCAAGGAAAAAGCAGAGACTGGAGGTGGACAAGGTGGACTTTTCACACCAGAGGTCTGTGTTCTTCTTCTTTTAGGTTGCTTCAGACAATCCCATACACAAAGTATTTCCCCCTTTCTTGTTGATGTCCAATCATCCTTTTTCTTACTACTCTGAAGGATAATATCCAAAGGCAAAGCTAGCTCTTGACCAACAAAATGACCAATGGAACAAGGAGCCAGAAGACAATATAAAGGCCATAGGCTTCAATGCTTGGGATCTTAACCTAATAGGATGTTCGTGAAAACTTCCTTCAGCAGAAATATTAGACCTTAACATGCCCATGAAGCCCAAATCCAGGCCCAGTTTCTCCCATGAACGCTATACTTGCAAGCCCAATGGCATGCTAGAATTTAATCATCAGAAGAATTCTTCATTGAACATCTCCTGGGGAATGAAGCAGTGCACAATTGTTTTATATCATCTTTACAACATCACTGTTACTCTCATTTTGCACACTAGGAAAGTAAGGTTGAAAGCAGTTAAAACTGCTTTACAAAGATCTACAGACATTGGAGATTTACATTTCTGTAAATCTTGCCTCAGAGGAAATGTCTGCTAAGCTTTCCAACACCAGGTCTGAGAGTTACACCCACCAAGTGCTGAGACCCCAAGGTTGCTCCCTTTAATTGAACTAGACAGAACAAAAGGAAACAAACACCTCAGAGGTTTGCCCAAAATGCACAGGCTTGTGAGTGTCTATGTGTTTAATGCTAGATGTTAAAGAATTATAGGAGGAAAAAACATTCAGATGCAGATGAATAGATTCTACTCTTCAACATTTTCTTATCTCGACTGTGCCACTCCATCATTTCAAATGTGCTCTTAATACCACAGAAGATATTTCAAAAGACAGTCAATGATGGGGTAGGGGGGTGGGAGGGGGTGTGTGGGTGTGGGGTGTGTGGGTGTGTGGGTGTGGGTGTGTGTTAGTCACTCAGTCGTGTCCAACTCATTGTGACCCTATGGACTGCAGCCGCCAGGCTCCTCTGTCCACGGGATTCTCCAGGCAAGAATACTGGAGTGGGTTGCCATGCCCTCCTCCAGGGGATCTACCTGACCCAAGGAGTGAACCTGTGTCTCTTATGTTCCCCAAGGAAAAAGCAGAGACTGGAGGTGGACAAGGTGGACTTTTCACACCAGAGGTCTGTGTTCTTCTTCTTTTAGGTTGCTTCAGACAATCCCATACACAAAGTATTTCCCCCTTTCTTGTTGATGTCCAATCATCCTTTTTCTTACTACTCTGAAGGATAATATCCAAAGGCAAAGCTAGCTCTTGACCAACAAAATGACCAATGGAACAAGGAGCCAGAAGACAATATAAAGGCCATAGGCTTCAATGCTTGGGATCTTAACCTAATAGGATGTTCGTGAAAACTTCCTTCAGCAGAAATATTAGACCTTAACATGCCCATGAAGCCCAAATCCAGGCCCAGTTTCTCCCATGAACGCTATACTTGCAAGCCCAATGGCATGCTAGAATTTAATCATCAGAAGAATTCTTCATTGAACATCTCCTGGGGAATGAAGCAGTGCACAATTGTTTTATATCATCTTTACAACATCACTGTTACTCTCATTTTGCACACTAGGAAAGTAAGGTTGAAAGCAGTTAAAAACTGCTTTACAAAGATCTACAGACATTGGAGATTTACATTTCTGTAAATCTCCTAGAGACATTTCTCTAGAAGAGAAATAGAAGAACCAAGGACTACTAGATTCTGTCACAAAGCCTGAGTTCTTTTTTTGTACATCACTAGTAACTCCCGGAGCTCTTCACAACCGACAGACTGAAAACAAACTCACTGGACTAGTGCTGACATAAAATGACCCAAGTTTGAATCCTGGTTTTACTTCTTCACAACCCATCACTTAAAACTCCCTTAGGCTTAATTTCTTCATCAGTGAACTCAGGACAAGAAGACCTGCCACCCCTCCTCGCCCCACACTGTGGGGAGGATGAAGTCAGACAGTGTATCTGAAAGCACAACACAAATCCTGAAGGAGGGTGCCAATAATTATACTAATCTTATCATTTAGCCTTTATGGTTTCAGTATTTATAGAACTAAGATAGAAAACATCTGATCCACACTCTGACCAGAGTCTTAATGATGTTTAAATGAGATATGAAAATACTGTATACGTTCTGAAGTGCACTGGAAGTTCAAGGGATTAGTATAGTGAGTTAGCCTTGAATTCAACTGCATGATCTTCTCAGAGTGTTTCAACACATAAATATGGTCCATGACCTCCTAAAGTTTGTAGCTCTTGGAGAAGGGAGAGACAGTGTAAGAAAGCAATGACAAGTATGATGATGCTCTAAAGGTAGAGTGCAGTTTCTTTTGTGTAAACGTCCTGGCCTTGGACTTCAACTGAAGCCTTCTTTTGAATCCCCTATGTTGCCACTTCCAATGGTCTCAAGCAGCTTCATACTTAGTCTCTATGTAATTGCCACACAAGTATTTGCTTACACGTCAGCAGTTCCCTTGGCATTACGCACTGATTGAGAGCAAGGCGTTTTTGTAAAGCAGGGATCCCGAACTCCCAGGCCTTGAACTGGTACTGGTCCTTGGCCTGTTAGGAACTAGGCCGTACAACAGGAAGTGACCAAGCAAAGCTTTAGCATTACTGCCTGTACCACCCTCCGCCTCAACTTTCCACCTCCAATTCCCCTACTCCCCAACCCCCGTCCATGGAAAGAGTGTCTTCCATTTAACCAGTCCCTGGCGTTAATGGTGCCAAAATGGCTGTTGTTTAAAAAACAACTAATAGTTGGGGTTTTTATTGTTACTGCCTGACATTCAACTTTTCGTTGCCAAAATATTCACTGCACTGTAGACTAGAGAAATAGAAGAACCAAGGACTACTAGATTCTGTCACAAAGCCTGAGTTCTTTTTTTGTACATCACTAGTAACTCCCGGAGCTCTTCACAACCGACAGACTGAAAACAAACTCACTGGACTAGTGCTGACATAAAATGACCCAAGTTTGAATCCTGGTTTTACTTCTTCACAACCCATCACTTAAAACTCCCTTAGGCTTAATTTCTTCATCAGTGAACTCAGGACAAGAAGACCTGCCACCCTCCTCGCCCCACACTGTGGGAGGATGAAGTCAGACAGTGTATCTGAAAGCACAACACAAATCCTGAAGGAGGGTGCCAATAATTATACTAATCTTATCATTTAGCCTTTATGGTTTCAGTATTTATAGAACTAAGATAGAAAACATCTGATCCACACTCTGACCAGAGTCTTAATGATGTTTAAATGAGATATGAAAATACTGTATACGTTCTGAAGTGCACTGGAAGTTCAAGGGATTAGTATAGTGAGTTAGCCTTGAATTCAACTGCATGATCTTCTCAGAGTGTTTCAACACATAAATATGGTCCATGACCTCCTAAAGTTTGTAGCTCTTGGAGAAGGGAGAGACAGTGTAAGAAAGCAATGACAAGTATGATGATGCTCTAAAGGTAGAGTGCAGTTTCTTTTGTGTAAACGTCCTGGCCTTGGACTTCAACTGAAGCCTTCTTTTGAATCCCCTATGTTGCCACTTCCAATGGTCTCAAGCAGCTTCATACTTAGTCTCTATGTAATTGCCACACAAGTATTTGCTTACACGTCAGCAGTTCCCTTGGCATTACGCACTGATTGAGAGCAAGGCGTTTTTGTAAAGCAGGGATCCCGAACTCCCAGGCCTTGAACTGGTACTGGTCCTTGGCCTGTTAGGAACTAGGCCGTACAACAGGAAGTGACCAAGCAAAGCTTTAGCATTACTGCCTGTACCACCCTCCGCCTCAACTTTCCACCTCCAATTCCCCTACTCCCCAACCCCCGTCCATGGAAAGAGTGTCTTCCATTTAACCAGTCCCTGGCGTTAATGGTGCCAAAATGGCTGTTGTTTAAAAAAAAAACAACTAATAGTTGGGGTTTTTTATTGTTACTGCCTGACATTCAACTTTTTCGTTGCCAAAATATTCATTTCAAAGACATTCATCCCCAATAGACACAGTGCCAGCTACACAACTAGCTAAAAAGTCAGCCCACCTGACCCAGGAAGTTCCCCTTTTCAAAAAGTCCCAGATAACCCACCTAACTGACCTTTAGAGTGACCCGGCTTTTCAAACCTTCCTCACTTTTAATTCCTGCTCTATTTTATTTCACCAAAGAAGATTGAACCCAAGAATATCCAAGGTACCTGACCAGAGGCCTAGCTGTACCTGAGGCACTACTCTAGCACAAATTTAGAGCCTTTAAAAATACAATAAAATGCGTTAACTTACAGTTCCGGAGAGGCTGGAGAGGAATCCATTTCTCTGCTTTTTCCAGCTTCTAGATGCCAGCTACATTCTTAACTAATGGCCGTCATTTTCTGTCTTCTAGACCAGCAACGCTCCCCAGTGCTCACACCTCACACTGACGCCGCGTTTTCTGCCTCCTCTTCTCCCTTTAAGAGTTCAGGATTACATTGAGTACACCTGGGTGAGCAAGGTTACTCCTGCTCTACTTAAAACACCTGATTACAACCTTAATTCTATCTATAGCTTTTATCACCCTTTGCCACATAACCTAACATATATCCCCAGGTTCCAGAGATAAGATTTGAGCATCTGTGAGGGCCATGATTCTAACAACCACAGTGCATGTAAACAAAAACCTAAAGAAGGTACAGACGCAAACCTTGTGGAAACGGGGGGAAAAGAGTTTTCCAGAGGGAAAAGCGAAAGCCAAGACAGAGAGAGAGAGAGAGAGAGTGTGTGTTCTCAAATTCTTAAGACTGAACACCTTCATACAGTGTTCCTGTTTGTTTTGAGCGAGCCCAAAGCACAGTAGGAAATAGATCCTCCCCCACCAAAAGCACAAGGTGTACTAAGTTAGAAAAGTGAAGCTTTGTTCTGTCCACAGTGTGGAAACCATTTATTTCAACTTCCAAGAAAGAGTGGTAAACCTGAAGATAATTACTTGAAATTCACAGATATCAAAACAATGGCTGTGCTAACTTTTTTTTTTTGGTAAAATCCCACAGAATTGCAAAACATTATTGCTGGAAAAGACTTCAGCAGACATCTTATATCTTAAGCACTTAGTTCACAAATACATAGTAGATGCTCAGTAATTATTTTCTGAATTCTGCTTCTGCTTAGTCACTTCAGTTGTGTCTGACTCTGTGTGACCCCATAGACTGCCGCCCATCTGGCTCCTCTGTCCATGGAATCTTCCAGGAAAGAATACTGGTGTGGGTTGCCATGCCTTCCTCCAAGGGGATCTTTGCAACCCAGGGATAGAACCCTGGTATCCTGCATTGCAGGCAGATTCCTCACCACTGAGCCATCAGGGAAGCCCTATACATATACATATACATATACATATACATATACATATACATATACATATACATATACATATACACATACACATACATATACAATACATATACATGTATGTATATATACACATGTTTGAGAACCCATGGACTATAGCTTGCCAGGCTTCTCTGTCAGTGGAATTTTCCAGGCAAGAATACTGGAGTGGTTTGCCCTTTCCTTTTCCTATTTTCTGAACACCCTCAGGTTAAGAATGAGGACCGTAATGCCACTCACCCTTCACAACCATTTGTAGGTTCAATCCTCCTCTTTTTCCATCTATTTCATGGAAATAACTGCATTCCTATGTGACCTCTACCCACAATTGATTTATCCCACCATAAACATCTAGCTCAAGCTAGACCTGATCAGAGCTTTCTCCTAAGATTTTGAACTTGGGACCACAGAGCAGTCATTGCCTGCTGGCAGAAGTTTTAAGATACACAATCCAGGAGCTTCCTTAAGAGGATATAAAGCTGGTACCCAAAGTGAAACAGAAAGCCAGTGAATCCAAACTGGCATCATTGAGGACCAGAACCCAGCTGTTTCTGAGATACTGGTAAAGTCTCTGAACTTCTCAAGTTATGTTTTTCAACATTTTCTTAGAATTCATGAACCAATTAATTCCCTTTCAAGGTCTTATCTAACAACCTTGTAATCTGCAGTATTAGACTCATAGGTACCAAGAAAGAGTGGTAAACCTGAAGATAATTACTCCAAATTCACCGATACCAAAACAATGGCTGTGCTAACTTTTTTTTTTTGGTAAAATCCCACAGAATTGCAAAACATTATTGCTGGAAAAGACTTCAGCAGACATCTTATATCTTAAGCACTTAGTTCACAAATACATAGTAGATGCTCAGTAATTATTTTCTGAATTCTGCTTCTGCTTAGTCACTTCAGTTGTGTCTGACTCTGTGTGACCCCATAGACTGCCGCCCATCTGGCTCCTCTGTCCATGGAATCTTCCAGGAAAGAATACTGGTGTGGGTTGCCATGCCTTCCTCCAAGGGGATCTTTGCAACCCAGGGATAGAACCCTGGTATCCTGCATTGCAGGCAGATTCCTCACCACTGAGCCATCAGGGAAGCCCTATACATATACATATACATATACATATACATATACATATACATATACACATACACATACACATACATATACAATACATATACATGTATGTATATATACACATGTTTGAGAACCCATGGACTATAGCTTGCCAGGCTTCTCTGTCAGTGGAATTTTCCAGGCAAGAATACTGGAGTGGTTTGCCCTTTCCTTTTCCTATTTTCTGAACACCCTCAGGTTAAGAATGAGGACCGTAATGCCACTCACCCTTCACAACCATTTGTAGGTTCAATCCTCCCTCTTTTTTTCCATCTATTTCATGGAAATAACTGCATTCCTATGTGACCTCTACCCACAATTGATTTATCCCACCATAAACATCTAGCTCAAGCTAGACCTGATCAGAGCTTTCTCCTAAGATTTTGAACTTGGGACCACAGAGCAGTCATTGCCTGCTGGCAGAAGTTTTAAGATACACAATCCAGGAGCTTCCTTAAGAGGATATAAAGCTGGTACCCAAAGTGAAACAGAAAGCCAGTGAATCCAAACTGGCATCATTGAGGACCAGAACCCAGCTGTTTCTGAGATACTGGTAAAGTCTCTGAACTTCTCAAGTTATGTTTTTCAACATTTTCTTAGAATTCATGAACCAATTAATTCCCTTTCAAGGTCTTATCTAACAACCTTGTAATCTGCAGTATTAGACTCATAGGGTAGAAACCTGAAAACCAGAGACGGTTAAGTCTTTTATTTACAAGGGACAGCCATAATTAGTTAGAGGGCCAGGACTCAGAGGTTTTAGTCCCCCACTTTGGGATACTCCCATGAATAATGTAACCCAAATGAAGGACTCTACTGCAAACTACTTCCTGTGTCTATTACCTTATCTCATTTCCACCACCACAACCCTAGTCCAAGCAGCCGTCATTCTCACCCAGACCACTCTTTCCTGTCGTACCAAGGATAAAACTAAAATGTTTTTACTTTTCATTCAGCGCTCTATAATGCCTCTTCTTCTGACTTCATTTAGTCTTCCTTCAATGTATTTCAGCCATACAAGTCTTCGTTCCCAAAAGCTGAGTCCTTCACTCTGAAATCCCTGACATAACTATGTCCTCATTCTGGAATGTTCTTCCTTAACTCTATGTAACCAGTGCCTTCTCATCTTTCACGAGAAGAGAGGCTTTCCTTCAGCCCCTGTTAAAGGAGGCTCCTTCCCTTTGGTCACTACCTGAGCATTTTGTCTTTTCATAATGCTTTATGTATTATACACAATTTAGAATTTGTGATTAAAATAGCATTTGCTTTTTAAAAAAAATCTCCTAGTAGACTGCAAACTTCATGTGTATTCCCCCTACTGCCTACCCAAGACTCAGCCAAAAACCTAACACTCAACCCAACTCCTTACTTTCTCCCATATACTAGATACCCAATCCATCAGCAAATCCTGTTGGCACTACCTTAAAAATATATTTCAAATATGGCTACATCTTTTAAGCACAACCACTACTTTTGTAATCTGCTTCAATGTAATCTCCCACTTGGCCTAAGGTATTTACCTCCTCAAAGGACTTCCTGAGTCCACTGGTCTCCTAACATCTATTGACCTCAAAGCAAAGATTCTCCTAGAGATTGTCCCAAAACAGAATTAATATCATGTCACTCTCCCTCTTTAAAGCCCTCTGGTGTCTTTTCTGTTAGTACAAATTATCCAAAAACAAGATTCAATTGAGGACCAGAACCCAGCTGTTTCTGAGATACTGGTAAAGTCTCTGAACTTCTCAAGTTATGTTTTTCAACATTTTCTTAGAATTCATGAACCAATTAATTCCCTTTCAAGGTCTTATCTAACAACCTTGTAATCTGCAGTATTAGACTCATAGGGTAGAAACCTGAAAACCAGAGACGGTTAAGTCTTTTATTTACAAGGGACAGCCATAATTAGTTAGAGGGCCAGGACTCAGAGGTTTTAGTCCCCCACTTTGGGATACTCCCATGAATAATGTAACCCAAATGAAGGACTCTACTGCAAACTACTTCCTGTGTCTATTACCTTATCTCATTTCCACCACCACAACCCTAGTCCAAGCAGCCGTCATTCTCACCCAGACCACTCTTTCCTGTCGTACCAAGGATAAAACTAAAATGTTTTTACTTTTCATTCAGCGCTCTATAATGCCTCTTCTTCTGACTTCATTTAGTCTTCCTTCAATGTATTTCAGCCATACAAGTCTTCGTTCCCAAAAGCTGAGTCCTTCACTCTGAAATCCCTGACATAACTATGTCCTCATTCTGGAATGTTCTTCCTTAACTCTATGTAACCAGTGCCTTCTCATCTTTCACGAGAAGAGGGGCTTTCCTTCAGCCCCTGTTAAAGGAGGCTCCTTCCCTTTGGTCACTACCTGAGCATTTTGTCTTTTCATAATGCTTTATGTATTATACACAATTTAGAATTTGTGATTAAAATAGCATTTGCTTTTTAAAAAAAATCTCCTAGTAGACTGCAAACTTCATGTGTATTCCCCCTACTGCCTACCCAAGACTCAGCCAAAAACCTAACACTCAACCCAACTCCTTACTTTCTCCCATATACTAGATACCCAATCCATCAGCAAATCCTGTTGGCACTACCTTAAAAATATATTTCAAATATGGCTACATCTTTTAAGCACAACCACTACTTTTGTAATCTGCTTCAATGTAATCTCCCACTTGGCCTAAGGTATTTACCTCCTCAAAGGACTTCCTGAGTCCACTGGTCTCCTAACATCTATTGACCTCAAAGCAAAGATTCTCCTAGAGATTGTCCCAAAACAGAATTAATATCATGTCACTCTCCCTCTTTAAAGCCCTCTGGTGTCTTTTCTGTTAGTACAAAAATTATCCAAAATTTGGAAATAGCACAAGTGGATGCATTTTCAATATAAGGCCTACTGTTTTACAGAGCTACCTCAGAATTTTGTAATACCAAGGAGAAGACACCTTAATTTTTCTTTACTATTTACTTTGTGACTAGAGTTCAGATTCTGTGAAGTGCCCAGTGAACTCACACATTTCTCTCTGATAGAAAACCCCAGTGTTAAAGTTGCATTGTCCTTTAAGATATTAATCAGAGTAGCCATGTAGCAAATTTGCTTTAGCAGTTTCTGAATGTCTGTCTATATAAATCTCCATTCCTCCAATTTTCTTTCGAACCAGCTTCACCACCTTATTGGTTCCCTCATTAATTAATGAGGGTTATAAAATATATGATATATATTCATTTCACATTTGCAAAGGTCATCTTTCTAAGTTTTTGAAAATTAAACTTGACAGCTTCGGATGACTCACCAAGGTATCCAAGTGGAGGCACCTGTTCCCCAAAAAAGGCACCTGATAGATATTTTAAACCCAAACATGTTTTGTGGTCCTAAAATGATTCCCAAAAAGGACTATGTCTTTAGACTGCTATAACATACCATAGACTAGATACATTGATGTGTACCATTCTTTTAGATTCCACATTATGCAATATCATAGGATTTACAAAACAAAAATAGAGTTATAGACCTAAAAAACAATCTTATGTTTACCAAGGGGGGATGTAGGCGAGGGATAAATTGAGAGATTTAAATTGATATATATACACACTACCATGTAAAAATAGATAATTAATAAGGACCTACTGTACAGCACAAGAAAATCTACTCAATACTCTATAATGACCTATGTGGGAAAAGAATCAAAAAAGAGTAGATATATGTATATGTATTACTGTTAGTTATTACTTATAGTACAACAGAAAGTAATACAACATTGTAACTCAACTATACGCCAATAAAAATGTTTTTTAAACTACCATAGACTAGATGACTGCTGAACAGATATTTATTTCCTACAATTCCGGAGGGTGTGAAAAGTCAGAGATCAAGGTGCCAGCAAACTCAGTGTCTGGTTAGGACAAGTTCTTCTGTTCACAGAGGGCAACTTCTCACTGTGTCCTCATGTGGTGGAAGCAGTGAACCATCTCTCTTTTGTCCCTCTTCTGAGGGCTCTAAGCTCTATTTCTTTTTTTTTTTTTTAATTTTGGCCTCTTTGATTGTCTTTTTTTCATTTATTTTCATCCAACTTTATTCTTTGGCCTGTGAGGGCCATCGCAGCAGCCCCTCTCGTTGCAGAGCACCAGCTCCAGGTGCATGTGCTCCAGCGTGCTGGCTCCTAATTGGACACACCGGTCCAGCTCCTCTGCGGCACGTGGGATCTTCCCAGGCCAGGGATCGAACGGATGCTCCCTGAACTGCAAGGCAGACTCTTTACCCACTGGACCACCAGGGAAGCCTTAAGCTCATTTGTGAGAGCTCCACCCTCACAACCTAATCATCTCCCCAAAGCCCCATCACTCTTATACCATCACCTTGGGAGTAAGAATTTCAACATATGAATTTTGAGGGAACATAAACAGTATATAGCACAATAGAAATTTTTCTGTGATGATTTTTTTAAATTTCAGTGACTTTTTCTTTCTAGTTCTTAGCCAGGTTTCTTTCTAGTTTCATGAACCCTATCTTTGTTCAAATGGATTATTTTGTCTTGTATAATATGTAAGATGAACCCCTGGACCACAGGCTTAATACAATTAATTATTAAAATAATAATAATATCATCTTTACTTGGTGAATGTCTATTATGTGCCAGTTCGATTCTACGTGTTTTACATGTGTGAGGCATTCAATCCTCATAACAAACTCCATGAAAAGTCATTACTACTTCCATCTGACAGATGAAAAGAATACATAGGGCTTACCTGGTAGTCCAGTGGATAAAGAGTTCACCTTGCAATGCATGGGGCACTGGTTCAATCCCTGGCCTGGGAAGATTCCACATGCAGCAGAACGGCTGGACCAGTGTGTCCAAGTACGAGCCAGCGACCTGGAGCATTTGCTGCAAAACCAGTGCTCTGCAACGAGAGAGACCACTGCAATGGGAGGCCACATGAGCCAAAGAACAAAGATGGATGAAAATAAATAAATGAAAGATCAATAAAAGAGATCAAAAAAGTATTTTTAAAAAATACACAGACACAGATACTTTAGTGTTGTTTAGTAAACTGGAAGTAGAACAATTCTTATTCCCATTTTACAGGTGGGGAAATGGAGACTTAGATATTTGATGGCTATCCAAGAACCCACATTTTATTCTTCCAAATCTCATATCTTTGTTTACAAAATATACTCTGTCCACATAAAAGAGAAAAAACCAAAGACATCTCAACAAAATTTTTAAATAAACACACAAAAAAATTAGGTACTATATCCAGTACAGTCATAATTTTATAATAAACTATCGAAAGCCAATTCCAAAGAAAAAACAAGACTCCCTCCTACATTTATAGTAAAAGTACAACAGACGAATTGAAACCAGAATATTAAAAAAAATCTATTTTGCCTTGGACAGGCAAGGATGCTTTCTACTCTATTATATGTTTAAAATAGCAGCAGCAGTTTGGGGTACTCTCTGAGGTAAGACAAGAAAAATCACTGCCTTTTTAAAAAAATATTTTGACAGGCTACCACTATTGTTCCTAAGAAATTATGGTTCTAACTTGAGAGTGCTCTGAAGGGGTTTCAATTAAACTAAATATCTCTTTGCAGGATTTAAAAATTAATGTTCACTAGACCTCTTGCCAGCTCCCTAGGAAGAAATAGCGTACAGTCCAAAACTATGCTGAACATTAGACTCAAGTAATGTCTCAGTTTGAACACAGTGAATATAACAACCCAAGAAAATAGAATCTAGGTTATACTAGAAGAATCTACAGATTCACCAAGGAATTCGACTGTGCATTGTCATTACAACTGAGATTTAGAGATTCCTGTAGATGTAACATTTCAGAGTCCACATTCACAGTGCTTCTGTTTATCGAGCTGGGTTTAAAATTACTAAAATAGGGGTGACTTCAAATGGTCACGAACCTGTGAACCTATCTCTCACTCTCCTATAGAAAATACCTGTGAGTGGTGAATGGTCATTTAGATGGTGATTGTCCTTTGATTTCTCCCACACTGTCAAATTATATCCTAAAATACTTTGCTATTTCTGGAATAACTTTTGCCTATGGTGATAAAAGTTCTTGTCCCAGTTTCTTCCTCAGATTACAAGACTGCTCTGCTTTCAGTCATCCAATTATACACACACACACACACACACACACACACACGTATGTGTATAATATATATAGAGAGAGCTAAGCAATCATTGTGTGCCAGGCTTTGTTTTTCCTGACTCCAAGATATTTGGGAGGACAATCTGTTTCTACTGCCAATATGCTCAATTGTATACTGTGACATAATAAATGTGTTTACACAATACACTCACAATTTGTGATAAAAATTAGTTCATATTTCTTATAGGGGTTTTTTTCTGCTCTTTTTACAAGGCAACCACCACCTTTCCCTTAGAAAATACCTTTAGCTACACTTCTGTTTGATTAGTATATATCCGACCAGTAGCCATTTTTGCAGCTTGAAGTGCTAACCATGCCATGGTTGACTCAGAGAGGAGGCAGTGGGGAGTACCTGAAAGAAACCAAGGTGTCACTATGGCCAGTATCAAAAATTCTGCTTTTAATTGCGGCCATGGAAAAGTAGAGAGATCTGTTGACAGGTTTGTTGTAATATAGCTTTATCTCCCAAGCTTTAGAGAATGAGATTTCTATGCAAACAACCCCCAGTGCAAATTCTGTTCCACCTCTCACCAAAACGAAGATCTTTTAAAATTTCATTATTCTCCTAAGGCTCCATTCCCTCATTTGTCACATGGAGATAATGATACTTGCTGCATAGTGCTGAAATCCCAAATAATGAGATCGTGTATTCAGGGAGCTCAGTGAAGTGCCTGACACGTAATAAATATTTAATAAATGGTAGTTATGCGTATGATTATTCATGCTGATGACCATGGATTCACTTACCCATTCGACAAGGAATGCTTAAGATTATGCTATCTTATTTTCTCACCTCTGAGGTGAGTTGTTCACATTTCAGGACTTTTTTAAACTGAAGTGACATTACATTAACCACACACAGGGTACACTTCTTGTTTTCTTCTACAAAGACGCCTGTTAAGTTGCTGATGTGTCCTACAGTGACAATGTCCTAGGGCTAGTTGCTGCACTAGAAAGTAGAGGCTGACAAAAATAAGTGAGCAAGCCCCTGTCGAGCAGGAATCTACAAACCCTGACACTTGGCAGAGGCCACATGACTCCAGGTTATGGACTCAATCCCTGAGCTGCTGGATCTTATCCTAATTGTTCTGTAGATTTGGGGCATCTCAGGCACTCTGAGAATCTCACTAAAGTTATGTGCTTTCTCTCCAGGACAAACATACACAAATATGTCAGTTTTACATCGAATTTTAAGAGGTCTGCAGACTCTCCAAAGATAATCTATGGTGTTCCCAAAAGAACCTATGAAACCTAGATAAGAATTTTAAAACGCAGGTCTGCAGACTTTCTTTCAAAAGATAATCTAGGGGTTTTCTGCTCTTTTACAAGGCAACCACCACCTTTCCTTAGAAAATACCTTTAGCTACACTTCTGTTTGATTAGTATATATCCGACCAGTAGCCATTTTTGCAGCTTGAAGTGCTAACCATGCCATGGTTGACTCAGAGAGGAGGCAGTGGGGAGTACCTGAAAGAAACCAAGGTGTCACTATGGCCAGTATCAAAAATTCTGCTTTTAATTGCGGCCATGGAAAAGTAGAGAGATCTGTTGACAGGTTTGTTGTAATATAGCTTTATCTCCCAAGCTTTAGAGAATGAGATTTCTATGCAAACAACCCCCAGTGCAAATTCTGTTCCACCTCTCACCAAAACGAAGATCTTTTAAAATTTCATTATTCTCCTAAGGCTCCATTCCCTCATTTGTCACATGGAGATAATGATACTTGCTGCATAGTGCTGAAATCCCAAATAATGAGATCGTGTATTCAGGGAGCTCGGTGAAGTGCCTGACACGTAATAAATATTTAATAAATGGTAGTTATGCGTATGATTATTCATGCTGATGACCATGGATTCACTTACCCATTCGACAAGGAATGCTTAAGATTCTCACCTCTGAGGTGAGTTGTTCACATTTCAGGACTTTTTTAAACTGAAGTGACATTACATTAACCATATACAGGGTACACTTCTTGTTTTCTTCTACAAAGACGCCTGTTAAGTTGCTGATGTATCCTACAGTGACAATGTCCTAGGGCTAGTTGCTGCACTAGAAAGTAGAGGCTGACAAAAATAAGTGAGCAAGCCCCTGTCGAGCAGGAATCTACAAACCCTGACACTTGGCAGAGGCCACATGACTCCAGGTTATGGACTCAATCCCTGAGCTGCTGGATCTTATCCTAATTGTTCTGTAGATTTGGGGCATCTCAGGCACTCTGAGAATCTCACTAAAGTTATGTGCTTTCTCTCCAGGACAAACATACACAAATATGTCAGTTTTACATCGAATTTTAAGAGGTCTGCAGACTCTCCAAAGATAATCTATGGTGTTCCCAAAAGAACCTATGAAACCTAGATAAGAACCCTGCTTACCCGCTTATGAACAATCCCCAGTTGCTTTGCAGGTCACGTTTATGATTCTATGATCCTGTGAGTTTAAGCATAAGTATGTCCTGAAAATGAAGAATGAGGTGTAGAGCTAAAACTCACTGGCTCAGAGAATCCCCAACAACAGCTTAAGCTGGGCTGGTATCCAAAAAAAATCAAATTTAAGGAGAAAGAAAAGGGGGTTTATATCCACCTTAGGAAAAACAACCTACGACTTGTTACTTTTCTCATTCATTTAGGGCAAGTCAACCAGCCACCATGTCAGAGTTTGATTTAGTCTCCCATTAGGATGACCCATCTTCGCAGCCCTGGGCTCATTACTCCAAATCTAGACTTGTGGTTTGGCTGAGTCTCAAGACCATAACCATAAATGTCAATGTAAATATACATTTTCTAGAAGGATGATAAAATCAAAACAATCTATTTTCAGGAAACCAATGTGAAAATGCATCACCATAATATAATACTTTATACAACTTGGGTCAAAGGGCTTGTCAAAAGAGATTCCTAGTGGGATGCTGATACAAGCCACCAGGCTCTGTCTTCTTGGACAAAGGCAGTTCATCAGGCTGTACTCAGGAGCACTGAGGGTCTGCACTGGCTCTTAAATAGATTACCTAAGTGATAAAGGCTTAGAGCATTCAGGAGGGCTCCTTTAAGGATCTATATTCCACAAAGAGAAGACCCCAATTCAAAGGCCAAGGTCCAGACCCAGAGTCTTAGAGTGGGAAGCACTCATTTGTGACATGATGGTTCCAAGAGCAGAGATGAGCTAAACCAGAAATCAACATGCACTCTAAAGTCCAATGATAACTATAACCGGGAAGAATGAAAATTCTATTAAAGACCAGAAGTGGAAATCAAAGGTAAGTATGGTGTCAAAATTTGAATTGAAAGTGGTGATTTAACATTTCTGTATAGAAATGTTGGGAAGAGACAGTCGGTAAGTAAGCAGGGTGATAAAGACCCTGATGTGAAAGATGCTCTCAGACACCACTGGCTTTTGTACCTTACGACAATGACCAGCTGGAATGTGTTCTTTATAAGGGTGGACTTGTCTTAAGGACCTCTAAATGAGAACATAAAGATACTTTTTCCCAGTATGTATAACTATTTCTTTAAATATCATGGTACTTATCAAACCTATAATAAACTGATCATGCATTGAATTCTGAACCAACACACTGAATTTGGACTCTCTTGGCAAAATACAACCAAACTGGTATCATCAAACACATTATCATATTCATGATACCATGACCTATCTAGTAATTATATGGCCAGTGGCTCCCAAGACCAAGACCAAGCTTTGGTTCCTCCATTCAGGTTTCCTTCCTCCATAAAAAAATATTTAAAATTGTATTTTCTGATTGCATTGCCATAAAGACAGATATAACTCCAGTCATATTATGTCCATTTGTTTCTTCTGATTTCAAAACAAAGTTAAGACATGTCTGTGAGCCCTGGGAACCTTGTACACAATGGTGATGTTAAATTAATGAAACAAGGAAACCATTAAACGGAGTCAGTTCTAATATCTTTGCTGTTGTTATTCCATCACTAAGTCATGTCTGACTCTTTGAGACCCTTTGGACTTCAGCACACCAGGCTCCTCTGTCCTCCACTACCTCCTGGAGTTTGCCCAAGTTCATGTTCATTGAGTCAGAGATGCTATCTAACCATCAAAACCTCTGCTGTCCCCTTCTTCTTTTGCCTTCATTCTTTCCCAGCATCAGGGTCTTTTGCAATGAGTCAACTCTTTCCATAAGGTGGCCTAAGTATTGGAACTTAATCTTCAGCAGCAATCCTTTTAATGAATATTTAGGGTTTATTTTCCTTTAGGATTGTCTGGTTTGATCTCTTTGCTGCCAAGGGACTTGCAAGCATCCTTTTCAGCACCACAGTTCAAAAGCATCACTTCTTCAACATTCAGCCTTCTTTATGGTCCAACTCACATCTGTACATGACTACTGGAAAAACCATAGCTTTGACTATATGGACCTTTGTCAGCAAAGTGGTGTAGTATCTGCTATCTAGGTTTTTCATAGCTTTCCTTCCAAGGAGCAAGCCTCTTTTAATTTCATGACTGCCATCACAGTCTGCAGAGATTTTAGAGGCCAAGAAAATAAAATCCGTCACTGCTTCCACTTTTTCCTCTTCTATTTCCTATGAGGTGATGGCACCAGAGGCCATGATCTTAGTTTTTTGAATGTTGATAACTTAGAAATGGAAATATTCTTTAGAAAAGAGGAAAATTTTTCTCTATATTTAGGCAGTTAGGGATGTTAATCACCTTTATTGTATCTGCTTGTTCTCAAAAGCCTTTACTCAGAATAATCCACAGTTCAATGAGGTGTCAGAGTCTGGTACCCTTCAGTGGACCATCCCAAGTAGTGAAAAACAGTCCAGCCCAAAATGTCAAAACCGCCTCTATGAAGAAACCAATCTGATTGATTTGGGATCAAGGCATAATAAAGAGAGGAAATATAAGAGAAGCTATCGTCTATCTTACTGACTTATGAACAAGTTAGAAAATAAATGCAAACATTTTGTTGAACCCTGTCCCCTGTGGCTCAGACAGTAAAGAATCTGTCTGCAATGAGGAAGACTCAGGTTTGATTCCCAGGTCAGAAAGATCCCCTGGAGAAGGGAATGGCAACCTGCTCCAGTATTCCTGCCTGGAGAATTCCATGGACAGAGGAGCCTGACAGACTACAGTCCATGGAATCGCAAAGACTGAGCAACTAACACAACTATTGAGTTGAAAGATGACTAATCATTAAAAGTAATGGGCATTGTTACTAAATCTCTGTACCTTTTCTTCCATCTGTGAAGTGGAATAATAGTAACTGCTTCATAGGAATGTTAAGGTTTATAACATATTTAAAGCATTTTGAATTGTACCTGGAACATAGCAACCCTTAATGAAGATGTTTTATTGTATTATTTATAAGAAAACATTAAACCATAAAAACTTTCCTTGGGGAAAAATAGTAATTTTTTTTTTCACTTTTGAACAAACAGAAACCAGCATTGATTTAATATCCTTGACTCCATAATGAAAAGGTTTTCCCTAGTACTCTAGATGCTTACGGCATGGCAACCCACTCCAGTATTCCTGTCTGGAAAATCCCATGGACATAGGAGCCCAGCAAGCTACAGTCTATGGGGTCTTAAAGAGTCAGACACAACTACAATGACTTAGCACAGCACAGCACACACAGCATAGATGCTTACCTCTACTCTAGCTCCTTCATCCACCCATCCAAGGAAACGTGCTGTGAAGGTCCTTCCCACCACAGCTCAGTGATTCTCCAAGCAGAGGTCGCACAGCCCTAGGGGGTTCAGAAAGAACAAGCTGTCTCTGCCAAAACCTGTCTCCCAGAAGTCATCAGACCTGCTCTGGCTCCAGCTGTACTCTGAGACCACAACTAACAGGAAATTAGCAGCGGCGTTTGCCAACCCCACTAATTCTGAGCCCCAGCTCCTCAATCTGTGCTGCTCCGTGAGTCCTCTGAGCCAACTCTGATGCCACAACATATGGTCTTCAATTTTGTCCAGGGTTCTTTTGGGGACCAGGGGCTGACTCCCAAGAGAAGTTTAGAGGGAGCTCAACCCAGCCTATCAGCACCGCAAGGGCCTGGACACCTCCGGGCCATCTCACAGGTCTGGCTCTTTAGCATCTCTTGGGACACTGCCTGTATCACTGGCAGGCAGACATGCTCACCACCCTTTCTTGTGAGGGTTCATCACTTGCAGCTTACCAGAATGTTCAGCTTCATTTTACAAACAGAGGACGATAGCTTCTCTTATTTTTCCTCTCTTTATTATGCCTTGAATTTCCAAAGAAATTTCCAGAGCTAGAGACAGTTTAAGGAGTCACATAAGTAATTTATATGCCTATTATCTCCTGATCTACAAATCTGTTTAGGCAAAAGCATAGCTTCAAATCCCCTGAACCTAACTGCAGGTTAAAACAACACTTCTAATAATGAAGAAGCTAGAGGTAACTGAACCCAAGGTAGAGAATGTTTTCTGAACTCTGTTACAACTTCCACTTCATTTAAGAAAAAAAACATCCTCTGACTAGAGAAAATTATTTTCTTCTAATGTGTATCAATGAGCTAAAATAATTAGGAATATAGCTATCAATTTGAATTATGGCTCCACTACTTATGCAAGCTTTTAGACATCAAGTATGACTCAGTTCCAAGGAGGACTTGTTTTATAGGATTGCTGTGAGAGTCAATGAGGGTGAAGGAGGGAAGTGAAACCACCAACCTAAAATCAACATTAAAAAAAAAATCTATAATCATGGCATTGGTCCCATCACTTTATGACAAATAGAAAGGGGAAATGTGTGGGGCTTCCCTGGTGGTCCAGTGGGTAAGGACACCGCCTTGCAGTGCAAGGGGCGCCGGTTCCATCTCTGGCCTGGGAAGATCCCATGTGCCGTGGAGCGGCTGGACTGATGTGTCCAACTACCGAGCCGGAAGCTCTGGAGCGCATGCGCCCAAAGCCGGTGCTCAGCGACAACAGAGGCCACTGCGATGGGAGGCCCACATGGGCCAAAGAACAAAGATGGGTGAAAATGGACAAATGAAAGACCAGTGGAAGTGGCACGCCTGCTCCCTTCCCTCCCCACCCCACCCCCACCAAAATAAATAAATAAATAAATCTAAAAAAAAAAAGAAAGGGGAAATGTGGAAGCAGTGACAGATTTCCTCTTCTTGGGCTCTAAAATCACTGTGGATGGTGACCACAGCCATGAAATTAAAAGATTATTGCTTCTTGGAAGAAAAGCTATAACAAACCTAGACAGTGTAAAAAGCAAGAACATCATTTTGTTGACAAAGGCCCATATCATCAAGGCTATGGTCTTTCCAATAGTTACATTCAGATGTGCTGGATGATAAAGAGCGTGGAGCATTGAAGAACTGATGCTTTCAGGGTGATTGTAGCTGTTAGCTTAGTGTCATATAATCTTGCCCAAAAAAATCCATTTAGTTAAAAAAAAAAATTGATGCTTTCAAACTGTGGTGCTGGAGAAGACTCTTGAGAGTCCCTTGGATAGCAAGGAGATCAAGCCTGTCCATCTTAAAGGAAATAAACCCTGAATACTCTTTGGAGGGACTGATGCTGAAGTTGAAGCTTCAATACTTTGGTTACCAGATGTGACTCATTGGAAAAGATCCTGATGGTGGGAAAGATTGAAGGCAGGAGGATAAAAGGATGACAGAGGGTGAAATGGTTGGATGGTGTCATCAATTCAATGGACATGAGTCTGAGCAACCTGTGGGACTTCTAATGCAATGAGCTAAAATAATTAGGAATATAGCTATCAATTTGAATTATGGCTCCACTACTTATGCAAGCTTTTAGACATCAAGTATGACTCAGTTCCAAGGAGGACTTGTTTTATAGGATTGCTGTGAGAGTCAATGAGGGTGAAGGAGGGAAGTGAAACCACCAACCTAAAATCAACATTAAAAAAAAAATCTATAATCATGGCATTGGTCCCATCACTTTATGACAAATAGAAAGGGGAAATGTGTGGGGCTTCCCTGGTGGTCCAGTGGGTAAGGACACCGCCTTGCAGTGCAAGGGGCGCCGGTTCCATCTCTGGCCTGGGAAGATCCCATGTGCCGTGGAGCGGCTGGACTGATGTGTCCAACTACCGAGCCGGAAGCTCTGGAGCGCATGCGCCCAAAGCCGGTGCTCAGCGACAACAGAGGCCACTGCGATGGGAGGCCCACATGGGCCAAAGAACAAAGATGGGTGAAAATGGACAAATGAAAGACCAGTGGAAGTGGCACGCCTGCTCCCTTCCCTCCCCACCCCACCCCCACCAAAAAAAATAAATAAATAAATCTTTAAAAAAACAAAAGCAAACTATGGAATCTGTGACAGATTTCCTCTTCTTGGGCTCTAAAATCACTGTGGATGGTGACCACAGCCATGAAATTAAAAGATTATTGCTTCTTGGAAGAAAAGCTATAACAAACCTAGACAGTGTAAAAAGCAAGAACATCATTTTGTTGACAAAGGCCCATATCATCAAGGCTATGGTCTTTCCAATAGTTACATTCAGATGTGCTGGATGATAAAGAGCGTGGAGCATTGAAGAACTGATGCTTTCAGGGTGATTGTAGCTGTTAGCTTAGTGTCATATAATCTTGCCCAAAAAAATCCATTTAGTTAAAAAAAAAAATTGATGCTTTCAAACTGTGGTGCTGGAGAAGACTCTTGAGAGTCCCTTGGATAGCAAGGAGATCAAGCCTGTCCATCTTAAAGGAAATAAACCCTGAATACTCTTTGGAGGGACTGATGCTGAAGTTGAAGCTTCAATACTTTGGTTACCAGATGTGACTCATTGGAAAAGATCCTGATGGTGGGAAAGATTGAAGGCAGGAGGATAAAAGGATGACAGAGGGTGAAATGGTTGGATGGTGTCATCAATTCAATGGACATGAGTCTGAGCAACCTGTGGGACATACTGAAGGACTGGAAGGCCTGGTGTGCTTCCATGGGGTTGCAATGAGTCAAACAGGACTGACCGACTAAACAACAACAAATATCTCAAGTGTAATATCCCTTGAACTACACACATTTGTGGCACTGTCATGTCCTTGACACTGCAGTGATGAGCGGGTTAATTTTCAAATTTTATTTTATATTTTTGCCATTATTTGTTCTCCTAGTAAGTGACACCTTAATGAAATGACCTGGGATAAAAATAAATAATAATATAGACCGATAGTGTTAGGGAATACTCATCTTTTAATTTATAAATTTTTAAAGTATATTGTACTTCTGAAATTTCTGAAGCAATTTGTAAATGTGGGCACACTACAAAGTCTGACAATTAGGCCAAAACACTGAATAGGAATTAAGCAAAGGAAGCAATGGAAGTAGAAGTTTCCAAGAACTTAACATTAACTGATTGCTACATTTGATCACAATTTTTTTACTAAATTTGATAGCAGCTAATATTTGAAAAGAGAATGGGAGGAATGAAGAGAAATGCATTACTTTTCATTATTTAACCAAAGACCACGTGTCAATATACCAAACTCATACTGGCCTCAATGAGAAATTTCTAAGCATATATTGAGTGCCCTCAATAATTTTTATTCTTGAAAATAAAAATAAAGTGAAAGTAATCATATTAAAGGGCTTCCAAGGTGGCTCAATGACAAAGAATCCACCTGCCAATGCATGAGCCATGGGTTCTATCCCTGAGTCAGGAAAATCCCCTGAAGAAAGAAATGGTAACCCACTCCAGTATTCTTGCCTAAAATTTCCATGGACAGGAACCTGGCAGGCTACTATCCATGGGGTCACAAAGAGTTGGACATGACTTAGCAACTAAGCATCAATTATATCAAAGCATGAACATATCACCATCTTGGTCATGATTAACGACCAAGACAGCTCAATAGCCTAGACTGACCCTGTCTCATTCCAAACTGGCAACCTCAGAGAAGATTATCTGAGCAATTCCAGCTTTCTTAATAATAATAGATCCAGGGCCTTCCCTGGTGATCCAGTGAATAAGACACCATACTTTCAATGCAGGGGCACAGGTTCAATTCCAAGTTTGGGGNNNTGAGATCCCACATACTGGTGTGAGGTTATTTCCCTTAAACAACAACAAATATCTCAAGTGTAATATCCCTTGAACTACACACATTTGTGGCACTGTCATGTCCTTGACACTGCAGTGATGAGCGGTTATTTTTCAAATTTTATTTTATATTTTTGCCATTATTTGTTCTCCTAGTAAGTGACACCTTAATGAAATGACCTGGGATAAAAATAAATAATAATATAGACCGATAGTGTTAGGGAATACTCATCTTTTAATTTATAAATTTTTAAAGTATATTGTACTTCTGAAATTTCTGAAGCAATTTGTAAATGTGGGCACACTACAAAGTCTGACAATTAGGCCAAAACACTGAATAGGAATTAAGCAAAGGAAGCAATGGAAGTAGAAGTTTCCAAGAACTTAACATTAACTGATTGCTACATTTGATCACAATTTTTTTACTAAATTTGATAGCAGCTAATATTTGAAAAAGAGAATGGGAGGAATGAAGAGAAATGCATTACTTTTCATTATTTAACCAAAGACCACGTGTCAATATACCAAACTCATACTGGCCTCAATGAGAAATTTCTAAGCATATATTGAGTGCCCTCAATAATTTTTATTCTTGAAAATAAAAATAAAGTGAAAGTAATCATATTAAAGGGCTTCCAAGGTGGCTCAATGACAAAGAATCCACCTGCCAATGCATGAGCCATGGGTTCTATCCCTGAGTCAGGAAAATCCCCTGAAGAAAGAAATGGTAACCCACTCCAGTATTCTTGCCTAAAAATTTCCATGGACAGAGGAACCTGGCAGGCTACTATCCATGGGGTCACAAAGAGTTGGACATGACTTAGCAACTAAGCATCAATTATATCAAAGCATGAACATATCACCATCTTGGTCATGATTAACGACCAAGACAGCTCAATAGCCTAGACTGACCCTGTCTCATTCCAAACTGGCAACCTCAGAGAAGATTATCTGAGCAATTCCAGCTTTCTTAATAATAATAGATCCAGGGCCTTCCCTGGTGATCCAGTGAATAAGACACCATACTTTCAATGCAGGGGCACAGGTTCAATTCCAAGTTTGGGGAACTGAGATCCCACATACTGTGCAAAAAAACAGAATCAGAGATCCTAAGAGTTCTAAGGATATCAAAAGTCATTCATACAGTCACTTATTCAGTGCTTAAGGCCCTTACTAAATATCTCTGCAAATTGACCTCCCAGCTTCTCCTTGATGTCTCTTCTCATGACAGAAATCAGTGCCTCCTATGGCCTTCTATTCTATGTACCAGCATCTCCACTAGAAAGACCTCCCATGTATTAAGCCAAAGTAAGTCTGTATTCCTAATTCTGGGTACTCCTCTGAGTATAGCTAATCTAGACTGTTTCTCCAGGAGGAGGAATGAGGTCCCCACCACACTCCCCAAGTGAATGAGAAAAACTTTCTATTTCATGTTTGTCACAGCACTTACCACGAAGTATTGTAATAACCTATCCACAAACCTAGACTTGTAAGACATGGTCATCAGCAACTTGTACCCCAGTGCATAGATCAGGGCCAGACTTAAAGGAGGTTCTCGGGAGAGAGTTGACAGACATGAGGATGGATGAATGAATATGTAGGTGAGTGGGGGTGTGTGTGCATGGATGGATGGATGGATGGATGGATGGATAGATATGTACGGGAACTTTTTAAGTTATTGTTTACTGATCACTTGCTTTATGATGATAACTTACTCCATCTATTGAACCAACTATAAAATACATATCATTATAGTTGTCTCCATTTTGCCACTAAGGTAACAAAGACTGAAAGAGTTATATTAACTCTAAAGGCTCCATATTTAGCAGTTTTGGGTCTGAAATTTGGATGGATAATTATAAACAAAATTTATACTTTTAGCCATTACATTCTAGTCCCATGGATTCAGGAGAGAACGAATGGTGAATCAATCTATCAACTAATTTCTTATAGAATCCCACTGTTTCAAAAACTCCCAATGTGTTTTGGAATTCTGTTAAAGCTTTTAAATCAAGGCTTAGATTCAGCTGAATCCAACCTGTATTCAACCAGTTGAAAATGAGGGGACAAGCTATCACAAACTTACTCCTCATTTTTAGGGGTAACAAATACAGACAGCATTTATCTCTAGCACCCCCTTTGCTTTGGTTTGTTTCTTTAGAAGCATTAAGTTTTTATTTTGTATTGGGTTATAGCAAATCAATGATGTTGTGATAGTTTCAGGTGAAGAATGAAGGGACTCAGCCGTACACATACATATATGCATCTATTCTACCCCAAACTCCCCTCCCATCCGGGCTGCCATATAACACTGAGCAGAGCCCTGTGTGCTATACAATAGGTCCCTGTTGGTTATCCATTTTAAATATAGCAGTGTGTATATACCCATCCCAAACTCCCTAACTATCCCTTCCTCCCAACAACCAAAAGTTATTTTTCTAAGTCTGTGTAGCTCCATTTTTGAATGTGGGACAAACCTCAGCTCCCATCACTGGGGATCTGATGGTTGCAGCAGGAGAGTTAAAACATACATGAACTTCATCTAAACCTCACTTGGGCTCCTCCCTTACTTTGGAAAGCTTTTAAAACTTTGTAACATAAGGAGAACATGCAATTTAAATTAAAGAATTGGGGGAGGTTTGGGTATCTTCCAGCCTGGGTCAGCAAATCCTGAAGACCTATAATTAGATTTTCCCTCTGTTTCTTCTTAGTTTGATCATCAAAACCATAGATGAGAATAAAGCTTAATCCAAGAGATTGCCTACGCTTCCTTCAAGATGCAAATCTGCTATAGACACAAAAATATCTTAAGGGATATTTTCCAAATACCACCAAATCTGTTTAGTTGGCCTGTTTTTATTCTGATCTGTCCCATCCTTACAACCAAGCACAATTATTCCAAGCACAAAACTACAAGATACCTCTAATATGACCCAGATCTTACCTTGAGGGAATTGGCTGTGTTTTCTGATAGCAGTTTTTCAAGTACTACATTTCTTATGTTTATTAAATAATATAAGATGTACAGAAATAATTGAACCAATTTCAGGTCTGTATTCTATCTGATAGTGTCACTAAAAGGTACAAGCAATGAAAGCTGTGTTTAAAAAGTCACCTCAAGGGCTTCCCTGGTGGTCCAGTGGGTAAGAACACCGCCTTGCAGTGCAAGGGGCGCCGGCGGAGCGGCTGGACCGATGTGTCCAATTACCGAGCCGGAGCTCTGGAGCGCATGCGCCCAGAGCCGGTGCTCTGCCACAACAGAGGCCACCGTGATGGGAGGCCCACAGGAGCCAAAGAACAAAGACGAATGAAAATAGAGAAATGAAAGACCAATAGAAGTGGCCCGCCGGCTCCCCTCCCTCCCCACCCACCTCCAAAATAAATAAATAAATCTTTTAAAAAAAAAAAGTCACCTCAAAAAACTAATTTCTCTCTTAAAAATAATCTCTTGTGTTGGACTTTCCCGATAGTAGAGTAGATAAGAATCCACCCACTAGGGCAGGTAACACAGGTTTGATCCCTGCTCAAGGAAGATTTCACATGCCATGAAGCAACTAGACCCCTGCGCCACAACTACTGAGCCCCACTTGCTGCAACTACTGAAGCCCACATGCCTAGAGCCCATGCTCTGCAACAAGAGAAGCCCATACATTGCCCTTAAAGAGTAGGCCCCTGCTCTCCACAACTAGAGGAAACCTGTATACAGCAAGAAATACCCAGCACAACCGAAAACAGATGAATAAATAATTTCTCATGTTTTTAAATCTCTACTAATATGGCACATACATATCTGACGTTCTCTAGCTAGTGCAGAAGCTAGATTGGCCTGAGTGGGGAATACACAGATGGACTGTTGGTGTTTCTGGTTCTCTGGCAACATTACTGAACTCAGATTACACGTTTGCCTCATTGCCCTTATCTATGAAATGGAGCTTTAAAGATGTTTCAATCCGGAGAAAGAAACAATTCCCATAAAATCCTTCGGTTTGGGATTAACCATTTTCCCTGTGGTTGCCCTGCCCCTGTAGCACATGCTCCCTATTAAACTACACCAGTGTGCCAAAACACAGTTATCCTGGAAATGGGAAAATCACCACGCTGGCATCAGAGCTCAGGAAGAAAAGTTTCATCCACTGATTACACATGCACCTGCCCCTATGTGACATATGTAACAGATTAAAACAATATACCATGTAGTATTTATCGGTACCTTCACTGGGTTTATGTTTCACATTTCTTGTCCAGTTGCTCAGTCATGTCTGACTTTTTGTGACCCATGGATGGTAGCACACCAGTCTTTCCTGTCCTTCACTATCTACTCAAGTTTGCTCACACTCACATCCATTGAATTGATGATGCCATCCAATCATCTCATCCTCTGCTGTCCCTTCTCCTCCTGCCCTCAATCTTTCCCAGCATCAGAGTCTTTTCCAATGAATCAGCTCTTGGCATCAGGTGGCCAAAGTACAGGAGCTTCAGCTTTAACATCAGTCCTTCCAATGAATATTCAGGACTGACTTCCTTTTAAGATTGACTGGTTTGAACTCCTTGCTGTCCAAGGGGCTCTCAAGAGTCTTCTCCAGTACCACAATTTGAAAGCATCAGTTCCTCGGTGCTCAGCCTTCTTTATGGTCCAACACTCACATCCATACATGACAACTGAAAACACCACAGCTTTGACTACACTAACGTTTGTCAGCATAGTGATGTCTCTGCTTTTTAATATGCTGTCTAGGTTTGTCATAGCCTTTCTTCCAAGGAGCAAACAGCTGAAATTTATTTTATAAGATATAATCATTTAAATGCTCCTATGACAGCTAACCTCTTCCTTGAATCCTAATATCTTTCTTTTCTTTTTTTCTTCTTAGTGTTAGTCATTCAGTCACATCCAACTCTTTGCAACTCCATAGACTGTAGACTTCCAGGCTCCTCTGTCTATGGGATTTTTATGGCAAGAATACTGGGATGGATTGCCATATCCTTCTCCAGGGGATCTTCCCGACCTAGGGATCGAGCCCATGTCTCCTGCATTGCAGGCAGATTCTTTCCCTGAGCCACCACGTAATCTTTTCTTCTTGATTGGAGTATAACTGCTTTACAATTTTATGTTAGTTTCTGTTGTACAACAATGTGAATCTGCTATATGTATCATATATCTCCTCCCTCTTAAGCCTCCCTGCCACTCATCGCCTCATTCTCCCCCTCTAGGTCATCACAGAGCCCTGGGCTGAGTTCCCTGGGATATACAGCAGCTTCCCACTGGCTATTGTACACATGAGTGTGTCTACCAATACCACTCCCAGTTCACCCACCCTCTCCATCCTCCAGTGTGTCCACAAGTCCATGCTCTCCATCCATGTCTCTATTCCTGCTCTGCAAATAGGGTCATCAGTACCATTTTTCTGATATTTTTAAAAGTTTGAAAGGCAAATAAAGCAGTCAAAGAGCAACTCATCAAAGTCCTTCCCAGGCAAGACTCTGCCTTTCTAATTCAAAGGTTACTGGCTTCAAATTCTTCAGCTGTCCTTTTGGGAACAGATAGAACATTTGCCTGTTCAACAAATGTTAACATCAGAGATCAAAATCATGGGCCAGCAGTGACTTCATGTTACCTTTATCGAGACAACATACTGTTGTTGTTCAGTCACCTAGTTATGTTTGACTCTTTGAGATGCCATAGACTGTAACACGCCAGGCTCCCTGTCCTTCACTTTCTCCTGGAGTTTGTAGTGAAAAAGAAGTTTTTACATAACTATCTGTTAGACAAATACTTTCCTTCACATAGAAAGAACTCATCCAAAGGTAGGATTACATTACACAGCAAATGGCAAGACAAAAGGCAGTGGATTAAACAAAACAAATGTACTTCCTTCTCATGTGAATGAAGGCTGGTGCAGAGCCTCTGTGATCAAGACCTTCTGAGCACCTTTCATTTCACTGTTCAGCTATCAGCAATATGTGTTTTTACCTTGAGCACTAAGACTTCTGTTCCAGTTCCAGACATCACATCTGAATTCAAACCAGCAGGAAAAAAAATGAAAAGAACAGAGGGGCACACCTGTCTCTAAGGGCATTTCATAACGTTGCATATCCACTCAAAGCTTCAAGTCAAGCCTGGGTATTTTCTATCTGTGCCGCCCCCAGAGCCACTTCACATGGCTTTGTGCTTTGAAGGGTTTACCTGCATACATGCCATCAATGAGCTTCCTTGCCGTTGACTTCTGCTGATTCCAGCCAATGGGAAGTACACTCCGGAGACCAGAAGACGGAGGAGCAGAGGCTGGGGCATCTATTTCCCCGGTCTGCCCTAGTCAGGTTGCTAGGGGTTGGCTCTCTTGATCTAGTATGTGAGTGGGAGTGTCTAATAAAACCAACTAATAATCAGTTCTTTTGTTATCTCCAGGAGCTGACTATTCTCAACCACATCAAGGCTGAACACTCCTACCGCCATGGAGAGACCACGCCCACCATGAGCTCTCCTCTCCAGGAGCCGCTGCCTCTGCCAAGAATCAGGACTCCTGTTAATAATGCATCTCCATCCGGTGACTCTCTCCAGGTTTATTAACCACTTCTCCCTATCTCTCAGCCCCAGGGGTGAAAACAGCTCTCTGTATATGCTCTTCTGGGTTCCCCAAACTCCTATACACCCACTTTTTAGTCACTTTATTAAACTCTGACCAATTGTCCAGTTTGAGTGCATGACGCATTTCTGGCTGGCACTATGGCTGATTTCACCCAGCAGGAAGGGAGGTTTTCATCAGTCAAGATCCCAGGTAAAACTGAAAAGTTCTTTTTTTTTTAAGTTCAGCCTCTCTTATTGGTTTTTTATTTATTTATTTTCATCCATCTGTATTCTTTAGCCTGTGTGGGCCTCCCATTGCAGTGGCCTCTCTCGTCCCGAGCACTGGCTCCTAATTGGGCACACCAGTCCAGCTGCTCTGTGGCACATGGGATCTTCCCAGGCCAGGATCGAACCGGTGCCCTTGCACTGCAAGACAGACTCTTTACCCACTGGACCACCAGGAAGCCTGAAACGTTTTTCTTGAGGGAAAAAAAAAGAGCACTAAGACTTCTGTTCCAGTTCCAGACATCACGTCTGAATTCAAACCAGCAGGAAAAAAAATGAAAAGAACAGAGGGGCACACCTGCCTCTAAGGGCATTTCATAACGTTGCATATCCACTCAAAGCTTCAAGTCAAGGCTGGGTATTTTCTGTCTGTGCTGCCCCCAGAGCCACTTCACATGGCTTTGTGCTTTGAAGGGTTTACCTGCATACATGCCATCAATGAGCTTCCTTGCCGTTGACTTCTGCTGATTCCAGCCAATGGGAAGTACACTCCGGAGACCAGAAAACGGAGGGGCAGAGGCTGGGGCATCTATTTCCCCGGTCTGCCCTAGTCAGGTTGCTAGGGGTTGGCTCTCTTTATCTAGTATGTGAGTGGGAGTGTCTAATAAAACCAACTAATAATCAGTTCTTTTGTTATCTCCAGGAGCTGACTATGCTCAACCACATCAAGGCTGAACACTCCTACCGCCATGGAGAGACCACGCCCACCATAAGCTCTCCTCTCCAGGAGCCGCTGCCTCTGCCAAGAATCAGGCCTCCTGTTAATAATGCATCTCCATCCGGTGACTCTCTCCAGGTTTATTAACCACTTCTCCCTACCTCTCAGCCCCAGGGGTGAAAACAGCTCTCTGTATATGCTCTTCTGGGTTCCCCAAACTCCTATACACCCACTTTTTAGTCACTTTATTAAACTCTGACCAATTGTCCAGTTTGAGTACATGACGCATTTCTGGCTGGCACTATGGCTGATTTCACCCAGCAGGAAGGGAGGTTTTCATCAGTCAAGATCCCAGGTAAAACTGAAAAGTTCTTTTTTTTTTAAGTTCAGCCTCTCTTATTGGTTTTTTATTTATTTATTTTCATCCATCTGTATTCTTTAGCCTGTGTGGGCCTCCCATTGCAGTGGCCTCTCTCGTCGCAGAGCACTGGCTCCTAATTGGGCACACCAGTCCAGCTGCTCTGTGGCACATGGGATCTTCCCAGGCCAGGGATCGAACCGGTGCCCCTTGCACTGCAAGACAGACTCTTTACCCACTGGACCACCAGGGAAGCCTGAAACGTTTTTTCTTGAGGGAAAAAAAAAAAAAAAAAACAAGAAACTGGATACTGGGAGAATACCACCACCCATCATCCTCAACAAATGATTTTTCCTTATTTGAGCACAGAGATCACAGATCAACCAAATGAAAACACTCTTATGATTATGCCCAGGCAAAGCTCTCATTCTCTGACCACTTTTTCTCCTTCCCTCCAAGCAAAGGCTCAAGGAAGCCAGTTAGATGGGTGCAGTAGAAGCAGACCATATATCCAGACTGCTGCCCTAAAGCCGCATAGGAGGAACTTGATTCAGTCCTCATATCCACTCGGAGGTTTAGTAAAGCTTGTATTCAGAAACGAGCAACTGAACGGAGGGACATCCTTCCCAGTTAGAATGGACACTGCAGAACTTCCCTGGTGGTCCAAGGGCTAAGAACCTATGCTCCCCACACAGGGGGCCTGGGCTCAATCCCTGATCAGGGAACCAGATCTCACATGCCACAACTAAAGATTCTGCATGTGGCAACTAACATCCTGCACAGCCAAATAAATAATAATTATTTTTTTTAGGAACAGACACTGCCTGGTGTGCCATGCCAGTGCAGACCACTGGATATTTTCATACTCCTTAGGAGAGTGGGAAACAGCATCTGATCTCCTCCCTGCACCCACAGCCTCTGGGCACCTTTCATTCCCATGTCTGTTTCATGAAGTCAGGCCTGTCTACGCCCGCCCATCCTTGGCTCCTGGGCTGCATCAGCTTCCCCACAGGAAAGCCAACTTGACAGCTCCTGTTTCCAGCCATGAACTCCAGCCAGCCCTCACTTTTAGCTTGTCAGCATCCACCAAGCCACTTCCTCGTAGTACTGGTTTTACGAAGGGAAAGGCAATGCTCAGAGGCAATAAAGTGGCCAAGGATGAACAATTAATGGAAGCAGTCTCATTTCCCTCCCTACTTACCCACCCCCAAAGAAAGTATCTAGTCAATGTGGATTTCATTGTCTTAGTATAAAACAGTCTGCCCTGGGAGAGTCTTGCGAAGGAGACTCCACAATGCAGGGAGATGTGCTTTCAAAGGCATGTGCCATTGTCATGGCAACCGGCAGACAGGCCCCTATTGTGTGCAGCGTAGCTTCAGGGACCAGAGCCCAGCGCGTCCTGTGCGTGGGCTGCCGGTTGTTTGGCTGTTGCTACAACAAGCCTCAGAAAGAGCTTCCAGGGGGTGGGGGGGTCAATGTTTGAAGTCCCTACAAGTCTGAAGGCAGGTCTCCTTTCTCCTCCTTGGGGTTGACTGAAAATGGCAAACTCTTCTAAAAGTGAGAGAATGTTGAGGGTGGGTTTTGTTCTGGCTGATTGTTTTTAATCTCTCTGCCAGACACTTCACACACACACACACACACACACACATCACCACTAATCCTTTCCAGATCCCTGGGAAGTAAATGTGACTGCTGTTGTGGTTGTTTAGTTGCTACGTCGTGTCTGACTCTTGTGTGGCCCCATGGATGGCAGCCCACCAGGCTCCTCTGTCCATGGAATTTCCCAGGCAAGGATACTGGAGTGGGTAGCCATTTCCTTCTCCACGGGATTTTTCTGACCCAGGGATCAGACTTCCAACTCCTACATTGGCAGGTTGATTCTTTACCACTGAGTCACCAGGGAAGCCTGATAAATGTGACTGGTTTCATTTATAAAAGAGGAAACTGAGGCCCAGAGACGTCTATAACTCTGAGTCCCCATGAAGCTGGGAAGCAGAAGCGAAGTGATGGGATCTCAGGTTAGCCAACCTCCAAAACTCCATCATACATTCCCAGAACTGTGAGAACTTCCCCAGCACTGTTCAGAAGGCCAGATGGGAGGCCCTGCAGACACCAACTCTCAACTCTGACCTCCACAGGATGAGGTGGGCAAGCCACCGACCAGGCTGGGGTCACAGAGAAGAAGGCAGGGACGGGGTCACATCCCGGCAATGCAGGCCAGCTGCCTGCACCGGGCTGGGCAAGGAAATCATCAGCAGAGGATGAGGAACTGGGGCAAGATGGGTTGATCAGTTATCTTTTGCTACATGACAATCCACTTCAAAATTTAGTGGAGCATGGAGAATTGTGTCGATGTTATCCTTAAAAACCCCAAAATAGAAAACTGGGGTTTAAAAATGATAGATGTGCTTTCAAAGGCATGGGCCATTGTCATGGCAACCGGCAGACAGGCCCCTATTGTGTGCAGCGTAGCTTCAGGGACCAGAGCCCAGCGCGTCCTGTGCGTGGGCTGCCGGTTGTTTGGCTGTTGCTACAACAAGCCTCAGAAAGAGCTTCCAGGGGGTGGGGGGGTCAATGTTTGAAGTCCCTACAAGTCTGAAGGCAGGTCTCCTTTCTCCTCCTTGGGGTTGACTGAAAATGGCAAACTCTTCTAAAAGTGAGAGAATGTTGAGGGTGGGTTTTGTTCTGGCTGATTGTTTTTAATCTCTCTGCCAGACACTTCACACACACACACACACACACACACACACACACACATCACCACTAATCCTTTCCAGATCCCAGGGAAGTAGATGTGACTGCTGTTGTGGTTGTTTAGTTGCTACGTCGTGTCTGACTCTTGTGTGGCCCCATGGATGGCAGCCCACCAGGCTCCTCTGTCCATGGAATTTCCCAGGCAAGGATACTGGAGTGGGTAGCCATTTCCTTCTCCACGGGATTTTTCTGACCCAGGGATCAGACTTCCAACTCCTACATTGGCAGGTTGATTCTTTACCACTGAGTCACCAGGGAAGCCTGATAAATGTGACTGGTTTCATTTATAAAAGAGGAAACTGAGGCCCAGAGACGTCTATAACTCTGAGTCCCCATGAAGCTGGGAAGCAGAAGCGAAGTGATGGGATCTCAGGTTAGCCAACCTCCAAAACTCCATCATACATTCCCAGAACTGTGAGAACTTCCCCAGCACTGTTCAGAAGGCCAGATGGGAGGCCCTGCAGACACCAACTCTCAACTCTGACCTCCACAGGATGAGGTGGGCAAGCCACCGACCAGGCTGGGGTCACAGAGAAGAAGGCAGGGACGGGGTCACATCCCGGCAATGCAGGCCAGCTGCCTGCACCGGGCTGGGCAAGGAAATCATCAGCAGAGGATGAGGAACTGGGGCAAGATGGGTTGATCAGTTATCTTTTGCTACATGACAATCCACTTCAAAATTTAGTGGAGCATGGAGAATTGTGTCGATGTTATCCTTAAAAACCCCAAAATAGAATTACCATATGATCTAGCAATCCCACTCCTGGGCATCTATCCAGAAAAGACAAACTCTGATTCGAAAAGACACATGCACCCCAATGTTCACTGCAGCACTATTCATAATCGTCAAGGTTTAGAGGCAGATCAAGTGTCCACTGATAATTACTGTTTTCGATATGTTAATAAACACATTGGCAGAACACACAACTTGTTCTGTAATTGCTATGGCTGACATTTATCCCACCCGACCCGAAATTCTTCCCAGGTGGCGCTAATGGTAAAGAACCCTCCTCTGAGATGAGAACATGAAGGGTTAGCCACTCATAAATGAATAGCCTGGTTGAGAGCAGCCATGTGCTGTGAGAGTGAAGCCTTCAGTGAGAGGGTCAACCAGGGAGGTGCTCGCTGCCCCTCTGGAGCGTGCAGCAGCGGTGAGGGCATTTGCCCTAAAGAGGGCGCCGTCTCATGTCCCCTGGTGCCCTTGCAAGGCTCCTTCCTACAGCTCACTGGCAGCCTTTCAACAAAGCCTTTCCTCAACTGATGAGGAATGATTATATTCTCCGAGGTACACAAAGAATATGAAAAGCGGTTAGAGAACCCGGGGACATTTTTTAAAAGCTTTGCAAACCTTCTTCAATGGGAATATTACATTAAGGGGTAATCAAGAAAATAAATAAATATCAGCTGTAGGAGAACTGATGAATTGGAAATGGGGAGGATTCTGAGCTAACGTGCAACCAGGGAGGTTGGGAGGCCCACTGGAGACTCAGTGGAAGTTCCTGGGGATCTCCAAAGTGCAGCTCTTAAAATGTATTATCTACAGTCTTAGTTTATGCCTCTCAAGGAGATCCCTGGTGAAAATGAACATAATCCCAGGTTTGCTATTTCTTTCAGCTGAAAGCATTTTAAAATTTGTTGAATGGGTGCTTCACTTATTCGAACACTGGCTTAGTTCAGGCTGCTGTCACAGAATACCATAGGCTGGGTGCCTTATGAACATCAGAGATGTATTTCTCACAGCTCTGTAGGCTGGGAAATCCATGATCAAGATGCTGGAAGAAGGGCTTCCCTGGTGGTCCAAGAGTCTGCCTTGCAGTGCAAGGGGCACCGGTTTGATCCCTGACCCGGGAAGATCCCAAGTGCTGCAGAGTGGCTGGATCATTGTGTCCAACTATTAGCCAGCGTTCTAGAGCGCATGTGCCCAGAGCCAGCACTCTACAGTGAGAGAGGTCACTGCAAAGGAGACCCATATGTGCCAAAAGATGGATGAAAATAAATATAAATAAAAGGGGCATGATGGTGAAAAAATACTTTAAAAAAAATGCTGGAAGAAGCAATGTCTAGTGAGAGTCTGCTTCCTAGTTCACAGGTGTCTTTTTGCTAAGTCCTCACCCGATAGAATGCTTTCTTTCCCATTCATGAAGGCTCTTCTCTCATGACTTAATCACTCCAAGATCCCGCTTCCTTAATACCATGACTTTTAAAAAATTAGATTTCAACAGTATGATATCAAACCAATCCTTAAAGAAAATCAACCCTGAATATTCATTGGAAGGACTGATGCTAAAGCTGAAGCTCCGATATTTTGGCCACCTGATGCAAAGAGCTGACTCACTGAAAAAGACCCTGATGCTGGGAAGGATTGAACGCAAAAGGACAAGGGGGTGTCAGAGAATGAAATGGTTAGACAGCATCACTGACTCAATAGACTTGAATCTGAGCGAACTCCAGGAGATAGTGAAAGATAGGGAGCCTGGTGTGCTGCAGTCCATGGGGGTCACAAACAGTCAGACATGACTTAGCGATTGAAAAGCAACAAAGATGAATTTCAGGTGTGTACATGTCTGCTAAGTTCCTTCAGTCATGTCCAACTCTGTACAACCTTCTGGGCTGTAGTCAACCATGTTCCACTGTCCATGGGCTTCTCCAGGCAAGAATACGGGAGTGGGTCGTCGTGTCTTCCTCCAGGAGATCTTTCAGCCCGGGTACCAAACCCCTGCCTCTTACGTCTACCTGTATTGGCAGGTGGGTCTGAACCCATGTCTCTTACCTCTGTTGTGGGAAGCAAACCTCGGACTCCAGGGAGGATGACAATCATTTCCACTTGCATTTGCAAGTATAGCCCAGCAGGGGGAGCTGTCACCTGAAGGAGACACCTTTTCTCACCCATTCCAGCCCTGAGCAGTCTCCGCACTCTGCCTTTTCCCTAAAGCAAAACCCATTCCCTGAGGCACAGGCAAGAAATCGGTGTTTCACTTAAGATTTTACTGGAGAAAGGGGTTAACACACAGCCGTCCACTTCAAAGAAAGCCCTGTGAAGCACGTCTCTGTTCTCAGAATCTTGCCCAGGACATCGTGGGATTCACTGTTTCTTTGACCTCATGAGCTCCGAGGAATGAAAATTCAGGGGCCACCTTTCCACCACAAGAGAATGATACCAAACATAGATAAGCCAAGTTGACCAATGGAGATATAAAGAACTCTGATGATGCATCCCGAATCCAGCCATACCTGAAACCAGAAACTGCTTCCTAGTTCACAGGTGTCTTTTTGCTAAGTCCTCACCCGATAGAATGCTTTCTTTCCCATTCATGAAGGCTCTTCTCTCATGACTTAATCACTCCAAGATCCCGCTTCCTTAATACCATGACTTTTAAAAAATTAGATTTCAACAGTATGATATCAAACCAATCCTTAAAGAAAATCAACCCTGAATATTCATTGGAAGGACTGATGCTAAAGCTGAAGCTCCGATATTTTGGCCACCTGATGCAAAGAGCTGACTCACTGAAAAAGACCCTGATGCTGGGAAGGATTGAACGCAAAAGGACAAGGGGGTGTCAGAGAATGAAATGGTTAGACAGCATCACTGACTCAATAGACTTGAATCTGAGCGAACTCCAGGAGATAGTGAAAGATAGGGAGCCTGGTGTGCTGCAGTCCATGGGGGTCACAAACAGTCAGACATGACTTAGCGATTGAAAAGCAACAAAGATGAATTTCAGGTGTGTACATGTCTGCTAAGTTCCTTCAGTCATGTCCAACTCTGTACAACCTTCTGGGCTGTAGTCAACCATGTTCCACTGTCCATGGGCTTCTCCAGGCAAGAATACGGGAGTGGGTCGTCGTGTCTTCCTCCAGGAGATCTTTCAGCCCGGGTACCAAACCCCTGCCTCTTACGTCTACCTGTATTGGCAGGTGGGTCTGAACCCATGTCTCTTACCTCTGTTGTGGGAAGCAAACCTCGGACTCCAGGGAGGATGACAATCATTTCCACTTGCATTTGCAAGTATACCCCAAAGCAGGGGAGCTGTCACCTGAAGGAGACACCTTTTCTCACCCATTCCAGCCCTGAGCAGTCTCCGCACTCTGCCTTTTCCCTAAAGCAAAACCCATTCCCTGAGGCACAGGCAAGAAATCGGTGTTTCACTTAAGATTTTACTGGAGAAAGGGGTTAACACACAGCCGTCCACTTCAAAGAAAGCCCTGTGAAGCACGTCTCTGTTCTCAGAATCTTGCCCAGGACATCGTGGGATTCACTGTTTCTTTGACCTCATGAGCTCCGAGGAATGAAAATTCAGGGGCCACCTTTCCACCACAAGAGAATGATACCAAACATAGATAAGCCAAGTTGACCAATGGAGATATAAAGAACTCTGATGATGCCATCTGAATCCCTGAATCCAGCCATACCTGAAACCAGCAAAACTGGGAAGCAAACAGAATGAAAACTAGATTCATCAGTATTGTGAGCTGATAAATTCCATTTTTCATAAGTTAATTCACTTTGCTATCTATCCCTTGAAGCTAAATGATTCCCAACTAACACATCTTATTGTAAAATAAAGAAATTGAGGGCTTCCCTGGTGGTCCAGTGGGTAAGGACACCGCCTTGCAGTGCAAGGGGCGCCAGTTCGATCCCTGGCCTGGGAAGATCCCACGTGCCGCGGAGCGGCTGGACCCATGTGTCCAATTGCCAAACCGGAGCTCTGGAGCGCATGTGCCCAGAGTCGGTGCTCTGCGACGGCAGAGGCCACTGCGATGGGAGGCCCACAGGGGCCAAAGAACAAAGATGGATGAAAATAGATAAATGAAAGACCAATAGAAGTGGCCCGCCTGCTCCCCTCCCTCCCCACCCCACCTTCCTCAAATAAATAAATAAATAAATCTTTAAAAAAAAAAAGAAAATAAAGAAATTGAGATGGCAAGAAATCAATTCACCTGAATAAGTCCACATGCCACTAAATGGCAGAGCTGTAATTCTATTCCAATTTAGTTCCAAAGCCTGTGTGCTCTCCACTATTCTCCACAAAGCCCCAGAATCTCTTGTTCTTCAGTTCCTCCTCATGGACAGTGATTTTCACATATGCTGGTTTCCACTTGGGCTATGAATGCTTCTGGATTATTCAAATCCCGCTGGACACATGTTCTCATGGAACTCTTCCATCCTCTTTCACTTTGGGTCATCCACCTACACTGTCCTAATCTCTAAAAGCTGATTTTCACTGTCTAAACAACTCAAGACAGTGAGCACTGTGATTGCGCAGCAAAGAGAGAAAAATAAATCTTGCTGACTTGGGATCCAAAGACAAATTTCCACAATAGCCCTTGGAGTCAATAACAAGTTCTATTCTCATCGATGGCAGAGTGCCATATTCTGACAATAATTTAAACATGAGCAGCCTGCTGGGAGGGCCGTGTTGGGGACGCTTCTTGAAAAAGCACTTTTTTCAAAGATGCAATGTGCTTTCCCACTTAACCAACTGGTTCAGAAAAGGGAAAAAATGTCACAGAGGAAAAAAGAGATGACCTTTGAAGACTCGAACAATGATAGCCATTGAGGAAAGCGTGCATGTAATAAAAACAAAAAAGCAACACTCCTCTCTCCCTTGGTAAAAATTTCAGAATTTCAAGTTCTTGGCCATAGAGTATACACTGTCTTGGTAATTGGATCCTCACCTTGTGGCCAAATCAGTCAGACAAGCAAAGTGAGGGAACTGCCTAACCAAAGTGCCTCCTGACACACTTTCACACACACACACACACGGAGAAACCCACCCAAATGCAATGAGAACAGAGGGAGTACTGGCTTTGAAGATAGAGAAAATAACATACAAATCTTGGCTCCACTACTTTTTGTTAAATGAACATGTAGAAAATAACATAAGCTCTCCAAGCCCTGTCTATAACATGGCGATAATATCTACTGCTTTGGCTTGTACAAAGATTTAATAAGATAACAAATCTGGTCTCCCTCAGAAGACTTCAGGTATCGCATAATAATGAAGCTTTGGTTTCAGACCAACATGAGTTCAAATCCTGGTTTACTCAGGTCCTCATTCGGCATCTTGAGACATTGCATCCGTTAGTTTTTGCTTAAACGAGCATAAAAACCTCTGTGGACCCACAACAGTAAGCACTGATTTTGCCCAAATGCCTGTGGGACAGCCAAGCATTGGCAACTCCAATCTCTGGGCTCAAACCAGGTGGCTCTTCTGAGTCCTACTGTAGTTGCTCACACACTTGCAGGTAGACCAGGAAAGATTTCCTGAGGTGCTTTGATGCATGAGTCTCTTCTTTTTTTTTGTAAGAGTTTTTTTTTTTTTTTTTTTTTTGGCCACTTCTATTGGTATTTTATTTATTTATTTTCATCCATCTTTGTTATTTGGCCTATGCGGGCCTCCCATCGCAGTGGCCTCTCTTGCTGCAGAGCTCCGGTTTGGTAGTTTGACAGATCCACCTAGCCGCTCCATGGCACGTAGGATCCTCCCAGGCCAGGGATCGAACCAGCGCCCCTTGCACTGCACGGTGGTGTCCTTACCCACTGGACCACCAGGGAAGCCCTGAGTCTCCTCTTCTACTCTTGGATCAGAAACTCAATTTCCCAGGACCTGGGCATGTTTCCCTGGTAATGGTAAAAGGACAACCAAAACACACAAGGTTTGCAAGTTCTAAGCTTGGCACTGGCACACCATCACTTCTACCATATTCTACTGGCCAAAGCCAGTTCCATAGCCAAATCCAAAATCAAGAGGCTTCAATAGACTCCTATCCCTTTAGTGAAAGTGCAAAGTCACATGACAAAGTTACAGAAGGGTGAAGAATCAGGAAGAGTGATGTAATCTATCTGTCACGGTTTCTTAGTGACAGAAACCAAATCTGTCTTGGTGTCTTAGTCTGTAAAGTAAAAATAATTCTACCTACAAAATTGGTGATATTGATAATGTATTTGGACTCTGGACTGTAACGAGCACTTGATACATGTTGGCTGATACTGGGGTTTCATGGTCATGTGAATGGCGTGGTGGTAGTTGTTGCTCAGTCACTAAATCATGTCTAACTCTTGTGACTCCATGGACTATAGTCTGCCTTCAGAAACATCGGTATCGCATAATAATGAAGCTTTGGTTTCAGACCAACATGAGTTCAAATCCTGGTTTACTCAGGTCCTCATTCGGCATCTTGAGACATTGCATCCGTTAGTTTTTGCTTAAACGAGCATAAAAACCTCTGTGGACCCACAACAGTAAGCACTGATTTTGCCCAAATGCCTGTGGGACAGCCAAGCATTGGCAACTCCAATCTCTGGGCTCAAACCAGGTGGCTCTTCTGAGTCCTACTGTAGTTGCTCACACACTTGCAGGTAGACCAGGAAAGATTTCCTGAGGTGCTTTGATGCATGAGTCTCTTCTTTTTTTTTGTAAGAGTTTTTTTTTTTTTTTTTTTTTTTTTGGCCACTTCTATTGGTATTTTATTTATTTATTTTCATCCATCTTTGTTATTTGGCCTATGCGGGCCTCCCATCGCAGTGGCCTCTCTTGCTGCAGAGCTCCGGTTTGGTAGTTTGACAGATCCACCTAGCCGCTCCATGGCACGTAGGATCCTCCCAGGCCAGGGATCGAACCAGCGCCCCTTGCACTGCACGGTGGTGTCCTTACCCACTGGACCACCAGGGAAGCCCTGAGTCTCCTCTTCTACTCTTGGATCAGAAACTCAATTTCCCAGGACCTGGGCATGTTTCCCTGGTAATGGTAAAAGGACAACCAAAACACACAAGGTTTGCAAGTTCTAAGCTTGGCACTGGCACACCATCACTTCTACCATATTCTACTGGCCAAAGCCAGTTCCATAGCCAAATCCAAAATCAAGAGGCTTCAATAGACTCCTATCCCTTTAGTGAAAGTGCAAAGTCACATGACAAAGTTACAGAAGGGTGAAGAATCAGGAAGAGTGATGTAATCTATCTGTCACGGTTTCTTAGTGACAGAAACCAAATCTGTCTTGGTGTCTTAGTCTGTAAAGTAAAAATAATTCTACCTACAAAATTGGTGATATTGATAATGTATTTGGACTCTGGACTGTAACGAGCACTTGATACATGTTGGCTGATACTGGGGTTTCATGGTCATGTGAATGGCGTGGTGGTAGTTGTTGCTCAGTCACTAAATCATGTCTAACTCTTGTGACTCCATGGACTATAGTCTGCCCGGCTCCTCGGTCCATGGGATTTCCCAGGCATGAAAACTGGAGTGGGTTGACATTTCCTTCTCCAGGGTATATCTAATTTGACTCTCACAACTACCCCTTATTATAGGTCTTATTATCCCCACTAAATGAAAGATGAAACTAAATCTGGGTGAATATCTCAGTGATGTTGGCCAGACAAGCAGCAGACAAGAGGTCATTACCTCATACAGTCAAGACTGTATTTAGGTCCACTAGTGCTACTTCTGGATGGCCTGTCACTCAGAATCCCCTTCTCACTCAAAACTCAGATTCTAGGCAGTTTGTAGGAAATATCGCCTTAATACCAAGCCATATCTAATGCTCATTTCATTCATTAACCTATCTATTTATAAAACAATGAGTGTCTGAGTTGTTCTGAAGGATGAATGAGTGTTATCCTGGAGAAAAAAAAGGGAGAATAGAGAAGAACAGGGCACTTGAGACAGAAGCACAGCATCAGGAAAGGAAAATGGTGAGAAACTTGAGGGTACCTATTTGAAAGTGAGGAATTTCAATGTAAGGCTTCAGTTTCAAGACTGAGATGGAGCTGATGATGCTAGAGAAGTAGTCAGGCATTTTTTCAGGGATGACTATGTATGTCATGAAAAGAAGCATGGGTGTTGGATTATAAACAGTGAAGAGTTATTGGAAGATTTCAAAAGGAGGCCAGATGAAGACAAGTCTGAACTTTCTCATGGGTCATGTGAGAGCTGTGTGGGTAAGAGCTCTGAAGGGGGTCACACCTTCCTAAGAAAAACAACCAGCAAGCATCCTCTCACTTGGCTACTTCATTTCTATAATGAAGCCGATGGAAGGGATGGTACTGCCTTGTATAATCCCCTTGTATACTATACAAGGACAAGAGGAACTTGATGATCAGATCTGAACACACCAACCCTGAATGACTGAACTAGGTGGGACCTAGGAGGGCATTTCATCAGTTCCCTCATGACAAATGAGACATTCACTGCCCACAGAATCTAAGGACCTGCTTACGGTCACCCAGGAGCTGCCTCAATTCCAGTCTTGTCCTTGTCTACTTTGGCCACCTGATGTGAAGAACCAACTCATTGGAAAAGAGCCTGATGCTGGGAAAGATTGAAAGCAGGAAGAGAAGGGGGCAACAGAGGATGAGAAGGTTGGCTGGCATCCCCAATTCAATGGACGTTACTTTGAGCAAACTCTGAGAATAGTGAACATCAGGCAAGCCTGATGTGCCTGCAGTGTCTGGGGTCACAAAGGGTCAGACACAACTGAGTGACTGAACAAAAACAACAACAGATAAAGATTAGCCATGAAACAGGTAGTTCAAAACACAAAAGGCAGGAATGGTGCCTTCTATTCCAGCTCTGAGTAGCCTCACACAATTTGTGTCAACTCTATACACTTCAAGACCTTTGTTCTAAAAAGAGAAGGAACAGGACATGTTGATTCTCTAGCTATAAAACTCTACAGTTTTAACGTTAAGGCAGATTGAGGAAGATTAGAAATTAGAGCTCATGAACCACAGGGGAACTCGAACAGACTCTTTAAATGTAATTTAGTCCCTATATTGTCTTTTTTCTCTTTTTTTGGTTTCTGGTTTTTCTTTCCTAGGGGCAATCTATCTCCTATAGCTTTGGAAAAAAAACTTTTATAAAAAAGATAATAAAAATACTCCCAGAGGAAGGTCTGTGGGTTTGTGGGGAAATGGGACAAGAAAGAGCTGTCTCAGGGAAACACAAGACAGAGAATCTACGAAAACACACGCTCCCAGCCCTCTTCCAAGTAATACGTGCAGGCCAATTACAGGCCTTTGCAGAGGAGCCCAGGCTTTAGAAGCAGTCGCGGGACTGCACTGGCCCATCTCCAGTGGCTGGGAGCTGGCCTCACTTTCACTGCCAAGCTGAAACCCCATGTGGTCTGCACGGCACAGAGATGCGGAGCCAGGCTGTCACTCAGATTCTGAGAGGCTTCCTCGGCGTGTGAAGCTCTGCGAGCTACTGCACAACAAACACAAAATAAACACTTCTGTTGGGAGCTTCCAGAGGTGTCAGATTTTCTGCAGTTAATTTTGAAAGACACCTAAAAATCATTTTTGTTCTCAGCAAAGATACCTTACCAGGCGCCTAGAATTGGTTAGACATGGGGCTTTAGAGAATTTTGACACTCTGGGGTTAGCCACAAAAATTGAGAAACTGTATATTATCTAAAAGCTACAAAGATCGTCTTACAGGAAGGGAGCTCTTATCTGCCGTGTAGTTTATCCGGTCTCTTCTAAGCATTTGAAACTCACAGCTGTCCTCTAAGGAAGCACTTTCTTTAAACCAATAGACTAACTTTTTTTATTAGCAGTTTTAAGTTTACCAAAAACTGAGCACAGGGTCTAGAGTTTTCATCTGACACCCCCTCCATCATCTGCCGTCACTGCTCCTGTATTAGCATGGTACGTTTGTTACAACTGATGAGCCAATATTAATATATTATTCTTAAATGAAATTCATAGATTTCATTAGAGTTCACTCTTTGTGTTACACATTCTAAAAGTTTTGACAATAATGTAAGATGACATACATCTACCATTACTGCCTCACACAGAATCATTTCACTTCCCTAAAAATCCCCTGGGCTACTTCCATTCATCTTTTTGTCCCTCCCTCTCTGGAAACCAGTCATCTTTTTACTGCCTTAAGGAGGCAATTTCATCTACTTTCAAAGATAAGAAAGCCAAGCCTCAAAGAGGTTAAGAAATTAACTTACCAAGGTCAGTGGGAGGTCAGAAATCTACTCGGTCTTCCACCTGATTCCATGTCAGGCTTGCCACTGTGCCTTTCCCCACCCAGCTGCCCCTTCCTGAACACCCTCTAGGTGCAGGCACAGTGCAGCTGCTGGGAACAAAGATAAATAAACCAGCACAGCTCCTAAGTCTATGGAATTCAAAGGCTGGCAAAGCAGACATTAAACAAATTAACACACAATTAAATATAAATGGTGGCCAATGCTTGGAGAAAAATAATAGGTGAGAAGATGTAACAGAAATGCTCTGAAGGTAGACCTAGTCTACATTGGGAGAAGGTAATTGAGGTGGTGAGTCATAGCAAAGACCTTAATGAAGGAGAATAAGAAGGATTTCTTCCAGGGCAAAGAAATATGTGTGTTCCAGAATGAGAAAACAGTTTTCACAAAGACCATGAGATGCAGCAGAAATTGGCTCTTTAGGAAAGACCTCCCTTCCCCATACCAAGTAGTCTAAAGTTAGTTTTCTAAATGTATAACAAGAGCCCTTTTGAACAGGAGATTTCATGAGATCCAGAACGTTCCATGAAAACATCCTCATTCCTCAACACTAGGAGAAGTGCTAACCACTAATATTCATGAAGGGTCTTCCAATAAACTGGATAGGTTTGAATTTTATCTTTACGCCCACTTTATAGAAGAGCAAACAGAGGTCTGGAGAGAAGCAGATGTCCCAAGGTGATAGACGATCACTGTCTCTGAACCACGCCTCCTCTGCCAGATAAGACTCACTTCCTGAATGGCCCCTCCTGCCTCCAGGAACCAGGGAGAAATATGGTACCTGGCACAAAGTGGTCATCAAATCAATATCTGAAGAATAAATGAATGAACAAATGAGTGAATGAATGAATGCTTTGATGACCAGGCAAAGACTGTCAGGAAGCAGCCTGAAAGCAGGATGGTGCTGACTCAGACGCTCGGACTGTCCACCTCTCCAACAAATGACCTCGTTTGTCTCTCTGGCCTCAGTAGCCTTATCTGCTTATCATTAAGTATATTCTTTAAAATTGAAAACATCACCAATATTTTAAAATTTAACATAGCAATATAACTATCAAACTTTAGAAAGACGAAGGAAGTGAGAGGGATGGAAACTAAAGGCCTGTCCAGATTCTTACAACTGTGGATACATGATTCACTCAGTCTAGTACTGCAGACCCCAGAGGTAGTCACCTTCACATGACAGTCTAACCACAGGAGTTATTTAGCAGCAGAACAACTCTTGGGGCAGGAAGTTGACTTTAATTTTAATAATTTATGTGAATAAATAAACATACCATAATCATTTACCCCATTAAAAATTCTCTCCTAGGGTTTCCCTGGTGGTCCAGTGGGTAAAGGGTCTGCTTTGCAGTGCAACAGGCACCAGTTTGATCCCTGGTCCAGGAAGATCCCACGTGTCAAGCAATGGCTGAGCCAGTATGCCCAATTGTGAGCCAGTACTCTGGAGCACATGCGGCCAGAGCCAGTGCTCTGCAATGAGAGAAGCCACTGAGAAGGGAGGCCTACACAGGCCAAAGAATAAAGATGGATGAAAAATGAAACGATGACTTAGAAGCAAAAACAAATCTCTCCCAGTCCTCTTCTCGCAAGCAAAAATCATTTTAAGGGTATTTGGTCCAGACAGGTGATCCTCAAATGTGGTTTACCCTAGCTGTGTAGGCCAAGTCACTGCCTATTGCACCACAGCAAACTAGTGATGGAAAAACTTTTGTGAGGAGATGCAAGGCTCTCGACCAGATATTCAAGGCTCTACAGACATAACCTCCCAAACGGATAAAGAATGCGTGCAAGAAAGAGCAATGAGGAAATGGTGTAAGAGTCTAATGGTTGAAGGAAAGAGCAAGGCTTAAACCATAAAAGGGTCATTCAAGACTGCCATGGGTGTTATTTGTTATCGTTATCAAACAATTTATTCTGTGCTATTTTCCAAAGAGTCAACTGAAGATGTATATTGATACTTCCCCTGCCCGCAAGAATTTCAATTCTGGTAGGAAGCAGAGAAGTAAATAATCATTGCAACATGGATGCATGCCTGCACACTCTATTGCTCAGTCCTGTCTGACTCTTTGCGACCCCAGGGACTGTCGCCTACCAGGCTCCTCTGTCCATAAGATTTCCCAGACAAGAATACTGGAGTGGGTAACCATTTCTTACTCCAGGGAATCTTTCTGACCCAGGGATCAAACCAGAGGCTTCTGTGCCTACTGCACTTGCAGGTGAATTCTTTACCACTGAGTCAAAAACTACTTCCATTCTATATGGAATGGATTTTCCATAAAGAATCCACCTGCTGGTGCAGGAAACCAAGTTTGACTGAAATTTTAGCCATTTTGTAGTGAGAGTTGTCCAATGCAAACCCCATCCACTGAGTGTCTGCGTGTGATAACCAAAACTATCTCCAGATGTTGAAAAATGTCTCCTGGAGGTGAGGAGGAAGCCCCTCCTACTGTAGAGTTCCCATGCTAGAGGAAGTCAGAAATGAATTTGAACCTTGGCTCTAACATCGTCTAGCAGTGTAATCCTGGGCAAACTACTAAGTTCATTAAGACTCAGTGTTCTCTTCAATAAAATGGAAATATTGTGAGCATCACCTCATAGCTTCAAGAGATGATTTAGGAGATGGTGAAGTTAAGTGTGAAAGTGAAAGCAAAAGTGTTAGTCACTCAGTCATGTTCTACTCTTTGTGACCCCATAGACTGTAGCCCACCAGGCTCCTCTGTCTTGGGCCTCCTGCACTGCAAGCAGATTCTTTACCATCTGAGCCACCAGGAAAGTACTGATTGATGTTGTCAAGTGGACAGCCATTGAAGGTGTAGGAGGGGTAGACAGTCTCCTAAAAGGCAACTTTTAAGATTTCTTTCAACTTGAAATGCCCTAATACTAACAGAAAATCATTGCCTAATTTTTAATATTTTTCTTAAGACTCGCTTGGAGAATAAAGTAGAATATCTCATCACAAGGAGACATAAGAAGAATCTCTTTTTTCATTAATATCTGAGTAAAGAATGGACATCTTTTGAACTTAGTTTGAACATCTAAATGCGTTATACCGTAGAGCAGAGTTTCTAATTCCCATTCATTCTTCCCAACCCCATCTATGTTGACAATCCAAGTGTTGGCAGAAAAGAATAGTGGTATCTGTGCTTTAGTTCTTGCCTTATATAATCAGGGTCTTGTAAGTATTCCATTAGCTCCTGTAGACTAAATGCTTAGCTATTATTATAGAATATAATGTGCTTTAGGAACATAAATAGTGATTACCTCTGCCAGAGAAAGTCACTAACTGAACTCATGAGTATACCTAGAAATTCAATAAGAAAACAAGAAAGCACATATTTAACACAGGAGCTGGATAAAACATGGAGGAATAAACTTGGGCAGGGATTATATCCTGAAGTTTCTAATATTCTTTGCTAATGAGTTTAATTTAACTAAGGTTTTAAAAGACCATGTTTGCACTGCTCTGTTTAAGATGGATAACAACAAGGACCTCCTACTGGATAGCTCAAGGAACTCTGTTCAATGTTTTGAGGCAGCCTGGGTGGGAGGTGAGTTTGGAGAAGAATAGATCATGTATATGTGTGGCTGAGTCCCTTTGCTGTTTGCCTTTAACTATCACAACATTGTCAATAGGCTATACTCAAATATAAATCAAAAAAATGAAAAATAGGGCTTCCCCTGGTGGTCCAGTGGGTAAAGACACTGCCTTGCAGTGCAAGGGGTGCCAGTTCGATCCCTGGCCTGGGAGGATCCCACGTGCCGCGGAGCGGCTGGACCGATGTGTCCAATTACCAAGCCGGAGCTCTGGAGCACGTGTGCCCAGAGCCGGTGCTCTGCGACGACAGTGGCCACCTCGATGGGAGGCCCACAGGAGCCAAAGAACAAAGACGGATGAAAATGGAGAAATGAAAGACCAATAGAAGTGACCCGCCCATCCCCCTCCCTCCTCACCCTACCCTCCAAAAGATAAATAAAATTTAAAGAAAAAAAAATGAAAAATAAAAGAGTGTGGGTGAGTATGTGCATATAGGACTAAGTGAGGGAATGAATGGGTTGAGACCATGAACTGGATGAGATTGCAGATCTGGAGAATGGATAGTAGGTAGGGTGCATTGGCTCACTGCTCCTAATTCTTCCTCCCCCCATGTACTAGAATCAAACATGAGTGTTACTTTGCCTCAAGACTTCCCTAAAGAGTGGGGAGATATTTTTCCATCTGGTTAATGTTGGGTTTGACCACATGACTTGGTTTAGTCAAGGAAATGGGGACAGAAGAGACAGTGTAAGCCAATACCAAGTTATGGCCTTCAGAAGAATCACACACCCTTTTGTTTCTTGTGATTCATCATGAGAAGAGTCAAAATGAAAAGACATGAAATAGACCTGAACTTGAGCAAAGCCTGGAGTCTGGTCCAACCCACCAAACACAGTCTAAATCTGCTGACCCACAGTGACCCTGCAGATCTGTGAGCATGAAAATAAATGACTTTCATTTAAATTACTGAGAGTTTGAGATCATTTGTAGCAAAACCTGACTAATATATCAGAGGTCCTGCAACAGTCATTCATTCATTCAATTAATACATATTGAGCTTATAAGTGTGTCAGGCACTATTCTAAGAACTGGAGCTACATCAAAGAACAAAACAGACAAAAATATATCTTGCATTCAGATGGTGGCAGCGATCCAGGTGAGAAATGCTTAGGATCAATACTAAAGCTGTGAACTTGGGAATGAAGAGTGACTGTTTTTACTTTATACTAGTGATTCTGGTAGACATTTCAATACAGTTTTAACAGTTTATGAGAAAATATGTCCAGTAACCATCCCCACAAAGTTTCACCCAAAGAAAATTGAATTTAGAAGGGCTCAGTGACTAATGAAGTGTCACTGAGCAGACATACTGGGGATGTCATAAAATAAAGCCCTTTGTTTGCCTCTGAATTTTCTGGGATGGTTTAAATTCTCACAATCCAGGCCATGTCCCATAGATTCTGATCTGATTCAGTGAGAATCAGGCATGAATTTTGTTTTGTTTCATTTGTTTTAAATTTTCAAGTGATTTTAATGAACCAGAAGATTTGAGAGGTCCTGAACTGCAGACACACCACACAACAGACATAAAATGGAGTAGATATAAGAGTGTCTATAAATAATGACTTCTACACCATGGAAGGACTGAGTTCAGAGATCTCTAATTTTCCAGGTCGGAGCATCTACAGTCTACTGTTCCGGCAACAGACACAAGAGAGCTGACATTTGCTCTTATTAGGACTACTTAAAAAACTCCAGCCTAGGGCTTCCCTGGTGGTCCAGTGGGTAAAGAGTCCACCTTGCAGTGCATAGGGCACCGGTTCAATCTCTGGCTCAGGAAGATCCCACATGCTGCAGAGCAGCTGGACCGGTCTGTCTAATTAAAAGCCAGCTCTGGAGCGCATGCACCCAGAGCCAGTGTTCTACAATGGGAGAGGCCACTGCAATGGGAGGCCCACACAGGCCAAAGAATAAATATGAATGAAAATGAATAAATAAAACCAATAAAAGATGCCAAAATTCAAAAATAAATAAATAATAAATAAACTCCAGCCTAGGATTTCTGTCACTGATCAAGCAGTGAACTTTCAAATTCTGTAAGTTTGCACTATTCATGATATGAATGATATGTTACCATTTCAGAATAACTATATCTAAATCTGTGTCTTTAAAAGCAAACTGTTTCAACACGAAAGACCCAGAAACCTTTTAGGAGGTCAAAATTTTATCAAAGGTTTTTAAAGTCATTTTATTTGCCCTGTTCTCCCCCCAAAACGGTTTGGAGGGTAGGCTCCTTGGAAAGCAATCAAGATAGTTTCTGCATGTTCCAGGAAAGGAGCAATCTAATTCCAGTTCTTATTGTCAGGAGTAATTCTTTTCTAATTTGTCAACAGGTCTAGGGATCAATGATTACATAAGTTTATGAGAAAATAGGGCCAGTAACCATCCCCACAAAGTGTCACCCAAAGAAAATTGAATTTAGAAGGGCTCAGTGACTAATGAAGTGTCACTGAGCAGACATACTGGGGATGTCATAAAATAAAGCCCTTTGTTTGCCTCTGAATTTTCTGGGATGGTTTAAATTCTCACAATCCAGGCCATGTCCCATAGATTCTGATCTGATTCAGTGAGAATCAGGCATGAATTTTGTTTTGTTTCATTTGTTTTAAATTTTCAAGTGATTTTAATGAACCAGAAGATTTGAGAGGTCCTGAACTGCAGACACACCACACAACAGACATAAAATGGAGTAGATATAAGAGTGTCTATAAATAATGACTTCTACACCATGGAAGGACTGAGTTCAGAGATCTCTAATTTTCCAGGTCGGAGCATCTACAGTCTACTGTTCCGGCAACAGACACAAGAGAGCTGACATTTGTTCTTATTAGGACTACTTAAAAAACTCCAGCCTAGGGCTTCCCTGGTGGTCCAGTGGGTAAAGAGTCCACCTTGCAGTGCATAGGGCACCGGTTCAATCTCTGGCTCAGGAAGATCCCACATGCTGCAGAGCAGCTGGACCGGTCTGTCTAATTAAAAGCCAGCTCTGGAGCGCATGCACCCAGAGCCAGTGTTCTACAATGGGAGAGGCCACTGCAATGGGAGGCCCACACAGGCCAAAGAATAAATATGAATGAAAATGAATAAATAAAACCAATACAAGATGCCAAAATTCAAAAATAAATAAATAATAAATAAACTCCAGCCTAGGATTTCTGTCACTGATCAAGCAGTGAACTTTCAAATTCTGTAAGTTTGCACTATTCATGATATGAATGATATGTTACCATTTCAGAATAACTATATCTAAATCTGTGTCTTTAAAAGCAAACTGTTTCAACACGAAAGACCCAGAAACCTTTTAGGAGGTCAAAATTTTATCAAAGGTTTTTAAAGTCATTTTATTTGCCCTGTTCTCCCCCCAAAATGGTTTGGAGGGTAGGCTCCTTGGAAAGCAATCAAGATAGTTTCTGCATGTTCCAGGAAAGGAGCAATCTAATTCCAGTTCTTATTGTCAGGAGTAATTCTTTTCTAGTTGTGATTTGTCAACAGGTCTAGGGATCAATGATTCTCTGGTGAAATGGGCCAACTCAGAGAAGTGGGTGGATTTTCACACATCATTTCTTCCTTTCTGTCAAGTTAATGTAGTGATGGAATCGAGCTCATGGGGGAAATTCTTTTATATATTATAAAAGAAAACTTCCTCTACATTTTACATGCCTGTATGATAAGTCACTTCAGTCCTGTCCGACTCTTTGCAGCCCTATGAACTGTAGCCCACCAGGTTCCTTTCACCATGGAATTCCCAAGGCAAGAATACTGGAGTGGGTGGCCATGCCCTCCTCCAGGGGATCTTCCTGACCCAGGGATCGAACCTGCATCCCCTGTGGTCCTGCATTGCAGGCAGATTCTTTACTGCTGAGCCATCTGGGAAGCCCCTATAGATCTCACAACTACAGTTAAATAAATGTCAGCCTAATAAATAACAACTAGCTCATAAACTGCGTAGTGGCACATTAATGAAAAATGCTTGGCCAGTGTGAGCTCATTGGCTCATCCCAGAAAAAAAAGTCTTCATGTTTGAATGCTACTTGGAGAACTTGTTTAATTATACTTGTCTTTTGTCCAATTTTCAAAATGAACAGGACATAGTCACAAAAATAAAAATGAGCATCACCAACACACACTTTCTCTCCTGTCTTTTCCTACGTTTAATTTATTATTTAATTGAAGGATCATTGCTTTAGAGGCTTTTGTTGTTTTCTGCCAAATACCAACATGGATTAGCCATAGGTATACATAGGTTCCCTTCAAATGAAAACACCCTTCCACCTCCCTTTGTCTACTTTTGATATCTGTGTATATTCCAGGAAAGCTCTAGAGCTCTGGTCATTGCTCTATAAGAATGACACAATAGGGCTTCCTTGGTAGCTCAGTGGTAAAGAGTTTGCCTGCCAATGCAGGAGACGCAGGTTCAATCCCTGATCCAGGAGGATCCCACATGCTGCAGAGCAACTAAGCCCCTGAGCCAAAACTACTGAGCCTGTGCTCTAGAGCCTCGGAGCCGCAACTATTGAGCCCACGTGCCCTAGAGTGTGAGTTCCACAACAATAGAAGTCACCGCAACAAGAAGCCTGCTCACCTCAACTAGAGAGTAGCCCCAACTCCCTGCAACTAGAGAAAAGCCTGTGACAGCAGTGAAAACCCAGAATGGCCATAAATAAATAAAATTTTTTTAAAAAGATGGATGAAAATAAATAAAAAATAATAAAAAGAGGCCAAATTTTAAAACAACAACAAAAAAAGAACAACACAACATGGATGGAGAAGGTCCAGAAAAAATTAAATTAATGACCAAAAGATTTGCAAGCTATTATATGAAGATACAGAGTCAAAAAAAAAAAAAAAGCCCACAGACTAAAGACAGATATGGGGTTATGGTTAAAATCTACTAAACCATTACTGTGGACTAAATAACTAGTTTGGGGTCAACAAATCCAAATAACAGTACTAAAGTATATCCACCTTAAATACTTAAGGAAGAAGTTTAAAGTAAATTGCAGAATGATTTCTGATATACAAAGCAATAACCAGTGAAACTGGGCTTTCATTTCTTCCATTTCACAAATATTAACCTAAAGATTTTAAGTGATTCACATAAGGTTTAAAACTAATATATATTAATATTATTATAATAATAATAAGAACTTCCCTGGAATCTCAGTGGTTAACACTGCATAATTTCACTGCAAGGGACAGGGGTTTGAACTCTGTTTAGGGAACTAAGGTCCCACATGCTTCGTGGTTAAAATAAACAAATAAATACATAAAATAGTTTCTGGATATTAAACCAAAAGCAAAAATATTTTTTTAATAAAAATAATAACTTTCTTTAGGTTTTTTACCACGTGCTGGCTGCTCTGCTAAACATTTTCAAGCAGTATCTTATCCTTTTAATCCTTGCAACAACCCCTTTAATTAGGTACTGCTATTATCTGCTTTATACAGTGAGGAAGCTTAGACTTTTAAGTAACCATGTAAATATCTCAAAAATTACACAATCAGTGTGTAATGGAAGGAATTTTGTAAACCAAGCCATCTGATTTCAATATTCACACAGATCAGATCAACTAACTACAAAATCCCTAAGGTGTTATCCTTCAGTGTATGCATACGCATGGGTGAATCCCCCCAAAAGAACTGATGAAAGAAATACATACATTTAAGTAGCAACCCTGAGATTAAAATTCAAGCCTTCTGAATGCAAGTCTGGTCAGAGGAGGCCTCACTGAGGAGGTGCTGGGGTCCAGCCATGGAAACACACCTGGCCAAAAGCTTCCAGGCAGAAGAACACAGCCAGTGCAGAGACTGAGGCAGGCGTCTCGGGAAACAGCCAGGAGGCAGGCGATCGTGCAAAGGGAAGGAAGGCAGAAAGAACAACACAATGGAGGGAAGGTCCAAAAATTTTGGTTGCAAGCTATTATATGAAGATACAGAGTCAAAAAAAAAAAAGCCCACAGACTAAAGACACATATGGGGTTATGGTTAAAATCTACTAAACCATTACTGTGGACTAAATAACTAGTTTGGGGTCAACAAATCCAAATAACAGTACTAAAGTATACCCACCTTAAATACTTAAGGAAGAAGTTTAAAGTAAATTGCAGAATGATTTCTGATATACAAAGCAATAACCAGTGAAACTGGGCTTTCATTTCTTCCATTTCACAAATATTAACCTAAAGATTTTAAGTGATTCACATAAGGTTTAAAACTAATATATATTAATATTATTATAATAAGAAGAAGAACTTCCCTGGAATCTCAGTGGTTAACACTGCATAATTTCACTGCAAGGGACAGGGGTTTGAACTCTGTTTAGGGAACTAAGGTCCCACATGCTTCGTGGTTAAAATAAACAAATAAATACATAAAATAATTTCTGGATACTAAACCAAAAGCAAAAAGATTTTTTTAATAAAAATAATAACTTTCTTTAGGTTTTTTACCATGTGCTGGCTGCTCTGCTAAACATTTTCAAGCAGTATCTTATCCTTTTAATCCTTGCAACAACCCCTTTAATTAGGTACTGCTATTATCTGCTTTATACAGTGAGGAAGCTTAGACTTTTAAGTAACCATGTAAATATCTCAAAAATTACACAATCAGTGTGTAATGGAAGGAATTTTGTAAACCAAGCCATCTGATTTCAATATTCACACAGATCAGATCAACTAACTACAAAATCCCTAAGGTGTTATCCTTCAGTGTATGCATACGCATGGGTGAATCCCCCAAAAAGAACTGATGAAAGAAATACATACATTTAAGTAGCAACCCTGAGATTAAAATTCAAGCCTTCTGAATGCAAGTCTGGTCAGAGGAGGCCTCACTGAGGAGGTGCTGGGGTCCAGCCATAGAAACACACCTGGCCAAAAAGACTTCCAGGCAGAAGAACACAGCCAGTGCAGAGACTGAGGCAGGCGTCTCGGGAAACAGCCAGGAGGCCAGTGTGTCTGGAACTCCGTGCGCAAAGGGAAGGAAGGCAGAAAGAAGTCAAAGAGTTGACCACAGGCCAGATCATGTAAGGTAGACAACAGGAGGCTTTCTGAAATTCCCAGAGCTCAAGACTTTCACCTCTGCTCTCTACACCCTAAAGACAGAGAGAGGAGACAACTAGACACATTAGCATCAATAATCAAAAAACAGACAATTTGGATATTCAATTATGTGTGTGTGTGCTAGTCATTTAGTCGTGTCCAACTCTTTGTGATCCCGTGGACTATAGCCAGTTCCCTCTGTCCATGGGATTCTCTAGGCAAGAATACTTGAGTGGGTAGTCATTCCCTTTTCCAGGGTATCTTCCCAACCCAGAGACTGAACCCAGGTCTCCTGCATTGCAGGCAGATTCTTTACCATCTAAGCCACCAGGGAAGCCCCAATACCCAGTTAAATCCATCATAATTTTGAAGAAAATTGGTCCATATTTTTAAAATATCACTCCAGTGAAACCTAAAATGTGGAATTCTTGCTGTCTGGATAAGCGATATAATTCAGCATTGAAGAGAAAAATGATGTCTCCTGTGGTCAGGAGGGAATCTGATACAACAAGTTATGAAAAGTCATCCCTTAAGTTTATTCTAAATTCTTCCTGCTGTCATTTCAGAGTGTTTCTTCTTGTTATATTCTGAGACTAGGTAATAAACCAGTGGATTTTCTGCAAAATACTGTCTGTTCTCTGAGGAACTGTGTTGCCAAGAGAAATTTTGCCAGGTCACATGTGACAAAAGAACAGAGCAGCCCATTCCCAATATACTCCACCAAGATGCTGCACACATGCATATATATGTGCGTGAATATACCAAATAGCAATGAGGACAAATACCAGATGGTCAGGCTGGGTGCTCAGTGCCTCCCATAGAGCTTGCTTTTAGGGCCTGGAACAGCAATCACAGAGTGGAGCCTCTCTGGTCCCTGCCTCTGAGTCTCCACCTCCTCCCCCATCCCAAAACCCACATGGCTTCCCCGGCAGCCCCAACCCCATTGCAGATCAACAAGCCAGTTGCTCAAGGGCATCTGATTTTCGCAGAAGAGCAGGCACAGCCAGTGCAGAGACTGAGGCAGGCGTCTCGGGAAACAGCCAGGAGGTCAGTGTGTCTGGAACTCCGTGTGCAAAGGGAAGGAAGGCAGAAAGAAGTCAAAGAGTTGACCACAGGCCAGATCATGTAAGATAGACAACAGGAGGCTTTCTGAAATTCCCAGAGCTCAAGACTTTCACCTCTGCTCTCTGCACCCTAAAGACAGAGAGAGGAGACAACTAGACACATTAGCATCAATAATCAAAAAACAGACAATTTGGATATTCAGTTATGTGTGTGTGTGCTAGTCATTTAGTCGTGTCCAACTCTTTGTGATCCCGTGGACTATAGCCAGTTCCCTCTGTCCATGGGATTTTCTAGGCAAGAATACTTGAGTGGGTAGTCATTCCCTTTTCCAGGGTATCTTCCCAACCCAGAGACTGAACCCAGGTCTCCTGCATTGCAGGCAGATTCTTTACCATCTAAGCCACCAGGGAAGCCCCAATACCCAGTTAAATCCATCATAATTTTGAAGAAAATTGGTCCATATTTTTAAAATATCACTCCAGTGAAACCTAAAATGTGGAATTCTTGCTGTCTGGATAAGCGATATAATTCAGCATTGAAGAGAAAAATGATGTCTCCTGTGGTCAGGAGGGAATCTGATACAACAAGTTATGAAAAGTCATCCCTTAAGTTTATTCTAAATTCTTCCTGCTGTCATTTCAGTGTTTCTTCTTGTTATATTCTGAGACTAGGTAATAAACCAGTGGATTTTCTGCAAAATACTGTCTGTTCTCTGAGGAACTGTGTTGCCAAGAGAAATTTTGCCAGGTCACATGTGACAAAAGAACAGAGCAGCCCATTCCCAATATACCCCACCAAGATGCTGTACACATGCATATATATGTGTGTGAATATACCAAATAGCAATGAGGACAAATACCAGATGGTCAGGCTGGGTGCTCAGTGCCTCCCATAGAGCTTGCTTTTAGGGCCTGGAACAGCAATCACAGAGTGGAGCCTCTCTGGTCCCTGCCTCTGAGTCTCCACCTCCTCCCCCATCCCAAAACCCACATGGCTTCCCCGGCAGTCCCACCCCCATTGCAGATCAACAAGCCAGTTGCTCAAGGGCATCTGATTTTCGCAAACATTATGAGAGGATGTATCTCCAGATATGCACTCTACCCACGAACTAATTCACAGGTATCCTCTTGGACATTATCCTGCTTACAGGTTTGAAACACTCCAGAGGCTCTACCAAGTCACCTTCAATTTTCACTGGTCCTCCAATAATTAAACATTCTCCTCTACATTCAACAGTTGGAGGTATTATCTGTCTTATTCATTTTCTCCCTTTTCATGACCACATGCTCTGGTTAATCTTCACTTGTCACTCCAGAGTCCTTCTCCGGCCTCTTCTCTCCGATTGAGTCCTAAGAGACCAATAATCTTTGGAGAGTTGCATCATCCAGGCTCCCCCATCCTCTGGGTTTCCCCTGGGTTTGGCTAAACCAGCAGAAGAAGAGAGAGATCAAGTGCTTCTTCCACAACGGTCCTTGTCTTGCTCAATACTGCAGCTCTGAGGAAGCATCCCCTCCTTGTGTTCTCCTTAGCTGTGTTAATACTGTGTCCCTGTTGGTGTGCAACCTTAGAAGCTTCCTGAGAAAATCTGAAATCAGCCCCCAAACACAGAGACAGCTTCAGAAGAATAAGGCAGACCACCCACACTGGCAAGAGGCAGGTTCAATATGCAAGGGAACTTATCTGTGAGGTTTGTCTTATAGAAGAGGAGTACATTTCAGCACTCAATCTTTTTTCTATAATTTATTTATAATTGGAGGATAATTGCTTTATGATGTTGTGTTGGTTTCCGTCATACACCAACATGAATCAACCATATGTGTATGTATGGCCCCTCCCTCTTGAATCTTGCTCCCACCTCCCCTAGGTTATCACAAAACTCCAGGCTGAGCTCCCTGCACTAGACAGCAGCTTCCCATTAGCTATGTATTTTACATGTGGTAAAGCATATACCGGGGCTTCCCTGGTGGCTCAGATGGTAATCTGCCTGCAATGTGGGAGACCCAGGTTCAATCCCTGAGTCGAGAAGATTCCCTGGAAAACAGAATGGCTACCGATGCCTGTATTCTTGTCTCTGTCCAAGGAGAATTTCGTTGGACAGATGTGGTACCCAAAACCCACATGGCTTCCCCGGCAGTCCCACCCCCATTGCAGATCAACAAGCCAGTTGCTCAAGGGCATCTGATTTTCGCAAACATTATGAGAGGATGTATCTCCAGATATGCACTCTACCCACGAACTAATTCACAGGTATCCTCTTGGACATTATCCTGCTTACAGGTTTGAAACACTCCAGAGGCTCTACCAAGTCACCTTCAATTTTCACTGGTCCTCCAATAATTAAACATTCTCCTCTACATTCAACAGTTGGAGGTATTATCTGTCTTATTCATTTTCTCCCTTTTCATGACCACATGCTCTGGTTAATCTTCACTTGTCACTCCAGAGTCCTTCTCCGGCCTCTTCTCTTCGATTGAGTCCTAAGAGACCAATAATCTTTGGAGAGTTGCATCATCCAGGCTCCCCCATCCTCTGGGTTTCCCCTGGGTTTGGCTAAACCAGCAGAAGAAGAGAGAGAGATCAAGTGCTTCTTCCACAATGGTCCTTGTCTTGCTCAATACTGCAGCTCTGAGGAAGCATCCCCTCCTTGTGTTCTCCTTAGCTGTGTTAATACTGTGTCCCTGTTAGTGTGCAACCTTAGAAGCTTCCTGAGAAAATCTGAAATCAGCCCCCAAACACAGAGACAGCTTCAGAAGAATAAGGCAGACCACCCACACTGGCAAGAGGCAGGTTCAATATGCAAGGGAACTTATCTGTGAGGTTTGTCTTATAGAAGATGAGTACATTTCAGCACTCAATCTTTTTTCTATAATTTATTTATAATTGGAGGATAATTGCTTTATGATGTTGTGTTGATTTCCGTCATACACCAACATGAATCAACCATATGTGTATGTATGGCCCCTCCCTCTTGAATCTTGCTCCCACCTCCTCTAGGTTATCACGAAACTCCAGGCTGAGCTCCCTGCACTAGACAGAAGCTTCCCATTAGCTATGTATTTTATATGTGGTAAAACATATACTGGGGCTTCCCTGGTGGCTCAGATGGTAATCTGCCTGCAATGTGGGAGACCCAGGTTCAATCCCTGAGTCGAGAAGATTCCCTGGAAAACAGAATGGCTACCGATGCCTGTATTCTTGTCTCTGTCCAAGGAGAATTTCGTTGGACAGAGGAGTCTAGTGGGCTACAGTCCATGGGTTCGCAAAGAATCGAACACGACTGAGTGAGGGGCATTTTCTCTTCATCTCCATGTATATATTTCAGTGCTGCTCTCCCAATTCATCCCGCCCTCTCCTTCCTCCACTGTGTCCATAAGGCTGTTCTCTGTGTCTGAGCCTCAGTTCCTGTCCTTGCCTGCAGAATCTTAAAAGTTTACATAGAGGCCTGAACAGGGTTCAGTCATGTGTACCATCCAGATGGCCTGAACACATTGCTTTCTCAAGGCCATGTTCCTGGAGCAACTCCTAGCTCAGGGAAGCCAGAGGAATACACATTACCACGCATTTCCAAGGTCCAACTCACAGGTCATCCAGGGGTCATGTCGTCTCAATGACCTTCTCCAAAATTCTTCCCTTTGTCCCTTGTGTCCTAATGGTGGCAACAGCTTCCCCATGTTGTTAGTCTCTGGGTACGAGAACAACCTTTGTTGATTTTCTTAACTCTGATCACACTGCTGTAGGTAATTTCTTTACTAGACTCTCTTCAGGTAAGCTATTTCAACAGAATTCTGTTTTTCTCTAGAATCCTACTAATATACCAAACCTAGTCTATTTTCAGTTCTTTCAGTCCCTTGATAAATGTTCACTTTTCCCTTTGGATGAAAGTCTAATTCCATTTGCCTCACTTCTAAACAGTTCCCACAAAATATGCAAACACTAAGTCCAATGTTTTTGAGGTTCTACCCACATTCTTTCTTCCCCTTGGTTTGACACTCAGCTTCATTCTGAATTTCTCTGAAAGCATTCATACACTTAATCAAGTAATAGTCTTTGAGGACTTAAAGGTATCAAACATTGTAAATATAATCATGAATGAGACATAGTCCCTGTTTTCAAGTAGCTTACTATCCAGTGAAGAAAAAAATGAATAAGCTAGAAAAACATGAATATTAATGAAGAAGGGAATAAAGGAAGAACAATATGACTCAGTAAGAGGAACAGTGAATTTAATCTTGGGGAGCCTAGAGAGTGATGTCCAATGTGAGAATAAGAAAGAATAAGAACGCGTGTGCTACATTTAAAATGGATAACCAACAAGGACCTGCTGCTCACAGGGAACACTGCTCAGTGTTATGTGACCACCTGAAAGGGAGGGGAGTTTGGGAGAGAATGGATACATGTACATGCATGGCTGGGTCCCTGTTCTGTCTACCAGAAAACTGACTGTTCATCGGACCTGGAGCAAAGATCATGCAAGAGAGAACGGGAAGAGATGAAGTTGAGAAGAGAAGATGAAGCAGATTACCCAAGCCTTGTAAGTCCTTCAAAGAGTTGGGACTTTACCCCAAAATCAATGTGGAATCACTGAAGAGTGTTAAGCTGAGAAATACCATAATCAGATATGTGTTCAGGAAATTCCAAGACAGTTACCAATTCAAGAGTGGATCCCAGGGAGCAAGACTACTGAAGCCATACGGTAATGGCAACCTGACCTAGAAAGGGCCAGCAAAGACTGGAAGAGCTGGTACAATTATTAAAATGTTTAGATATTAGTGTTAATAGGACTTGATGGTTATTAGGAAGAAGATGAGGGAGACGGAGAAACAAATACTCACACTCAAATCTGTGGTTTAAGCAAGAGTAGACGGGCACCATTCACAAAGACAGAAAACACAGCAGGAGGAGAAGGTCAAAGGCAAATACTTCTTAATGGTGCAGTTGAGTTTGAGGTTCTGGTTGGATTTCCAGTAGGAACGTGTCTTTAAGTGGATGCGTGTGCAGAACCAGTGCTGAGTGGAGACCTCCGGGCTGAGTCATCATCATGGTTTGCTGTTATGGGAAATTGCTCACCCCCCTAATGCCTTTCTTTGCTTTAAATGTATTTCCAGCAGCAATCCTTAGTCTCTTATCTCATCTTTACCTAACTTAGGGTCCTCATTACTTTTTCATGGGGTCACAAGGAGTCAGAGATGACTCTGCTACTCTACACACACAATACATTGCTTTCCAAACAGACAGTTTTCTTTTAAAATGTCCATATCTCTCCCCCTCAAGAATGTCTATAAGCTTAATTTCTTTACCATACCAATGATCAGCATAGCCAGTTTGCTTGAGGAAACCATGAATTCTTCCCTTCTAACCTACTCGCAACTTCCATCTTTAAGCTGGTATTGGGTTCCTATCTTCCAAGTCCCCAAAAGCAACAATTTCCCCACATATCTCTAATTCAAGTTCAATCCCCAGCTCTAAGCCAACAGAATGACCCCCAAGTCCCTCCTAACATTTGAGTAGGGGTCATTTTCAATAAGCTGTGGCCACGTGAATAAAAGATAAACATTCCCACCTGGAGGCAACATCAATCATTCATTCGGGAAGTCAAGAGCTCCTGCTCTGAGAGTTAAGCAATAAGAAAAGCAGCATCTTCTGCTAAGAGCAGGTGTACCTCAGCTTCCAATAACCCCTCTCCACTTCCCACTGATCAGCCCCCAGAGGCTAGGGATAAATCTAAATCAACCTTCCTTCCTCCAAAGCCAAATCTCTGCCAAGAGCTGACAAGCTTATTCACTGGCCAAAGCTAAATCTTCAGCTCTGCTTTTCTCATCAACTACAAGCTGCACCTGCAGCTGAACCTTTGCTCTCTCCCCAGTGAAGGAACTAGCAAAGGAACACACAGGACTCCTTGAGAGTTGAACATCGATGTTCTTCCACCCTTATTAGCCAGTACCTCTTATTCGCTTCAGTTAATTTCCACCTACATTTACTAAACACCTCTTGTGTTCCAGGCTCTCTGCGCAGGTCTTTACATACAAATTTTAAACATATGAATATGTTAAGTTACCATCTCTGTCCTTGAAGAGATTACTGTTTGAAGGGAGATAAAGTGTCATAAATAATTGTAATATATTATGATATATAGTATATTTTAAATGCAGGGGGAATACAGGTGAGGAAGCAATAAATTCCCCCTGGGTTGATGGGAGGTAAGGTTGGGACAGTTAGGGAAAGGCAGAGGAAGCAGAAAATGAAGGCACTGAAACTAGAATGATATATCAAAGGCTTTCATTTACCATGGGGAGGAATATGAACTTCAGTCTGTAAGCATCAGGGAGCCTTTAAGACAGGCAGTCTCAGTTTGGAGTCCTGGGACCTACAGAACAGTGCCACTCAAAGTGTGGGCTACGGAATACATCCACAGACACCAGTCCATCAAGATGAGCCGCAGACGGAAAAACAAGTCTTTATAGGATATCCTTGGTGGTCCAGTGGTTAAGACTTCACCCGCCAAGGTAGGGGACACAGGTTCGATCTCTGATCCGGGAAGATTCCACATGCCAAGGAACAGCCAAGTCTGAGCCCACACACCCTGGAAAAGCCACTGCAATGGGAACCCCACACACTGCAACTAGAGCATAGCCCTTGCTCACCATTGGAGAAAGCCCATGAACAGTGACACAGACCCAGCTCAGCTAAAAATAGTTTCAAAAACAGAAGAAGCCTTAACAAACTCGACACTGATGTGACATCCAAACATGTGATCAGTGGAGTTATATTAGGCTATTGATCAGTTCAGGTGTGGTCACCTTGTGCAGGGAAACTAGCTGGGCATTAGTACTGATTTTTGAGAGATTAAAAAAATTTTTAATGAAGTAAAACTTGTCACTTCCCATAGGTAATTCAAGAAGCATAGTTCCAGAGGGTTCTTGATTGGACTTTAAAGTGTTCTTGGCATTGTATGTAAAATTGTTTGAGGTTTGGGGTGTTTTGTGTGTGTGTGTGTGTGTGTGTGTGTGTGCGTGGCTTTGTTTTTAAGGAGACAAAAGCTATTTGTCAGATTCTCACATAAATCCCTCATCAAGAGATTAAGAACAACTGAGTAAAGATCATTAAGAAGTAGACCTTCAGACACACAAAGGCAAATATCATATGATATCATTTGTATGTGAAATCTAAAAAAAAAAAAAGAGCACAAATGAATTTATCTACAAAACAGAAATAGAGGTACAGATACAGAAAACAAACTTAGTGTTATGAGGGGATTAGAGGGGAGTGATAAATTGGGAGACTGGGAATGATATATACATACCTCTCTACATATAGGAGATAACTAGTAAGGACCTACTGCACAGGTCAGAGTACAAAGGACATAGCCTGCGTCAAACCCCACCTTGAGTAATATGGGCAATCTAATACTCATGCAGGATGTGGAATCTTGCAAGAAAAGTAGGAGGCTGTCATCAGAAGAGAAAATCTGGGCTTCCCTGCTGGTCCAGTGGGTAAGGACACCACCTTGCAGTGCAAGGAGCACTGGTTCAATCCCTGGCCCAGGAAGATCCCACGTGCTGCAGAGCGGCTGGACTGGTGTGTCCAATGAGGAGCCAGCGCTCTGGAGCACATGCTCCCAGAGCCAGTGCTCTGCAGTGAGAGAAACCGCTCCAATGGGAGGCCCACACAGGCCAAAGAAAAAAATGGATGAAAATAAATAAATAAATAAATAAAAACAATAAAAGATGCCCCCCAAAAAGAGAAAATCCTACATATGAGAAAATAGTGAACATCCACTGAACCTGTTCTTCTATTTACAGACTTTCCTGATGGTTCAGATAGTAAAGAATCTGCCTGCAGTGCAGGAAACACAATCCTGTTCGTGGGTCAGGAAGACCCCCCGGAGAAGGGAATAGCTATCCACTCCAGGATTCTTGCCTAAAGAACAGAGGAGCCTGGTGGGCTACAGTCCATGGGATCCCAAAGAGCATGAACACGTTCTACCGCTTATAAAAAGAGATAACTAATTTCAAATAATCTTTAAACACACAAAACTTCACATGAATCTAAGTGTTGAGCCACCTTGAGTATCTCCTTTTAAAAGAATCTAGTCGGGCTTCTCTGGTGGTCCAGTGGGTAAGGATACCGCCTTGCAGTGCACGGGGCGCCGGTTCGATCCCTGGCCTGGGAAGATCCCACGTGCCGCGGAGCGGTTGGACCAATGTGTCCAATCACCGAGCCGGAGCTCTGGAGCGCATGCGCCCAGAGCCAGCGCTCTGCAGCGACAGACGCCAACGTGATGGGAGGCCCACAGGAGCCAAAGAGCAAAGACGGATAAAAATAGAGAAATGAAAGACCAATGGAAGTGGCCCGCCTGCTCCCCTCCCTCCCCACCCCACCCCCACCAAAATAAATAAATAAAAAAGTCTTTAAAAGAATCCAATCATAGCATTTTTGGTATGGAGAGAACAAGCAAGTAGCTGAAGAAGCAGCTGAGGCATGCCTTTTCCATGGGTGGATGGTTGCAGTGCTTTTTCGCACATTAAGAAAAGTCTGTAAAAACCTGGATTGGGCTCCTATCCATCCAACTATAAAACTGTCAACAGTAGGGTATCATTTATAGTTATTTTATGAAGCAATCTTTATAATTGTCTATAGAAGCTGGCCTGTTTCTTCTTATACTCCCAATTGCAAGGTTTTATCATTTACCATTTATACCTGGGTTTCTTTGTGATGCATAGCAGCCATGATAGATTAAAGAAGTATCCAGGATAAAAGCCTGCAAAGGGGCTTCCTGGTAACACCACTGAACCTGTTCTCTATTTAAAAAGACCCAAAGAGAAAATCCTACATATGAGAAAATAGTGAACATCCACTGAACCTGTTCTTCTATTTACAGACTTTCCTGATGGTTCAGATAGTAAAGAATCTGCCTGCAGTGCAGGAAACACAATCCTGTTCGTGGGTCAGGAAGACCCCCCGGAGAAGGGAATAGCTATCCACTCCAGGATTCTTGCCTAAAGAACAGAGGAGCCTGGTGGGCTACAGTCCATGGGATCCCAAAGAGCATGAACACGTTCTACCGCTTATAAAAGAGATAACTAATTTCAAATAATCTTTAAACACACAAAACTTCACATGAATCTAAGTGTTGAGCCACCTTGAGTATCTCCTTTTAAAAGAATCTAGTCGGGCTTCTCTGGTGGTCCAGTGGGTAAGGATACCGCCTTGCAGTGCACGGGGCGCCGGTTCGATCCCTGGCCTGGGAAGATCCCACGTGCCGCGGAGCGGTTGGACCAATGTGTCCAATCACCGAGCCGGAGCTCTGGAGCGCATGCGCCCAGAGCCAGCGCTCTGCAGCGACAGACGCCAACGTGATGGGAGGCCCACAGGAGCCAAAGAGCAAAGACGGATAAAAATAGAGAAATGAAAGACCAATGGAAGTGGCCCGCCTGCTCCCCTCCCTCCCCACCCCACCCCCACCAAAATAAATAAATAAAAAAGTCTTTAAAAGAATCCAATCATAGCATTTTTGGTATGGAGAGAACAAGCAAGTAGCTGAAGAAGCAGCTGAGGCATGCCTTTTCCATGGGTGGATGGTTGCAGTGCTTTTTCGCACATTAAGAAAAGTCTGTAAAAACCTGGATTGGGCTCCTATCCATCCAACTATAAAACTGTCAACAGTAGGGTATCATTTATAGTTATTTTATGAAGCAATCTTTATAATTGTCTATAGAAGCTGGCCTGTTTCTTCTTATACTCCCAATTGCAAGGTTTTATCATTTACCATTTATACCTGGGTTTCTTTGTGATGCATAGCAGCCATGATAGATTAAAGAAGTATCCAGGATAAAAGCCTGCAAAGGGGGCTTCCCTGGTGGTCCAGTGGGTAAGGACACCGCCTTGCAGTGCAAGGGGCGCCAGTTCGATCCCTGGCCTGGGAGGATCCCACGTGCCGCGGAGCGGCTGGACCGATGTGTCCAATTACCGAGCCGGAGCTCTGGAGCGCATGCGCCAGAGCCAGTGCTCTTCGACAACAGAGGCCACCGCGATGGGAGGCCCACAGGAGTCAAAGAACAAAGGAGGATGAAAATAGAGAAATGGAAGACCAGTAGAAGTGGCCCGCCTGCTCCCCTCCCCCCCCACCCCACCTTCCTCAAAAAAAAAAAAAAAAAGCCTGCAAAGGAGGCAAGATTCTACACTGGGTGTTTTGGCTCCCTTTCCATATCACATGGGCTTGTCACTCTCTGGCTTAGTTGTTTTACAAGGAGTAGGAATCCCAGAAAGAAATAGGCCCTATGGAGAATATCATAAACTTCTTACCTCTCTTCTCATACTGGGCAGTAGGATTTGAAACTGATATCATTTATTTCTATTCTGCCCAAGTAACTTACTGAGAAGAAGAGACCTTATCTCTCTTGCTTTCTGTTCTCTCCTCATTTCCTTAAATGATCCTTAAAATATCAACCGTGCATGCTACGTCACTTAAGTCATGTCCACTTCTTTGTGACCCCATGGACTGTACCCTGTCAGGCTCTTCTACTCATGGGCTTCTCCAGGTAAGAATACTGGAGTGGTTTGCCATGCCCCTATCCAAGGGATCTTCCCAACCCAGGGATCGAACCCATAGCTCTTAAGTCTCCTGCATTGGCACTAGTGTTCTTTAACACTACCACCATCTGCAAAGCCCCAAACATCAAAGGCACATCTTAAAAATATGAATCAAAGAAGGAACTAATGAACGATCTGGAAAAGTATTTTACACCTGGATTGGGCTCCTATCCATCCAACTTTGCAAGGTTTTTTTTTGCAATCTTTATAATTGTCTATAGAAGCTGGCCTGTTTCTTCTTATACTCCCAATTGCAAGGTTTTATCATTTACCATTTATACCTGGGTTTCTTTGTGATGCATAGCAGCCATGATAGATTAAAGAAGTATCCAGGATAAAAGCCTGCAAAGGGGGCTTCCCTGGTGGTCCAGTGGGTAAGGACACCGCCTTGCAGTGCAAGGGGCGCCAGTTCGATCCCTGGCCTGGGAGGATCCCACGTGCCGCGGAGCGGCTGGACCGATGTGTCCAATTACCGAGCCGGAGCTCTGGAGCGCATGCGCCAGAGCCAGTGCTCTTCGACAACAGAGGCCACCGCGATGGGAGGCCCACAGGAGTCAAAGAACAAAGGAGGATGAAAATAGAGAAATGGAAGACCAGTAGAAGTGGCCCGCCTGCTCCCCTCCCCCCCCCCCCCACCTTCCTCAAAAAAAAAAAAAAAAGCCTGCAAAGGAGGCAAGATTCTACACTGGGTGTTTTGGCTCCCTTTCCATATCACATGGGCTTGTCACTCTCTGGCTTAGTTGTTTTACAAGGAGTAGGAATCCCAGAAAGAAATAGGCCCTATGGAGAATATCATAAACTTCTTACCTCTCTTCTCATACTGGGCAGTAGGATTTGAAACTGATATCATTTATTTCTATTCTGCCCAAGTAACTTACTGAGAAGAAGAGACCTTATCTCTCTTGCTTTCTGTTCTCTCCTCATTTCCTTAAATGATCCTTAAAATATCAACCGTGCATGCTACGTCACTTAAGTCATGTCCACTTCTTTGTGACCCCATGGACTGTACCCTGTCAGGCTCTTCTACTCATGGGCTTCTCCAGGTAAGAATACTGGAGTGGTTTGCCATGCCCCTATCCAAGGGATCTTCCCAACCCAGGGATCGAACCCATAGCTCTTAAGTCTCCTGCATTGGCACTAGTGTTCTTTAACACTACCACCATCTGCAAAGCCCCAAACATCAAAGGCACATCTTAAAAATATGAATCAAAGAAGGAACTAATGAACGATCTGGAAAAGTATTTTTACACCTGAAAGTTGCACACCAATTAAAATCATCCTATAAAATTAACTAGATCCAAGTTGCCGCAGCTCGTCAGCGGGGTGGGGAGAGAGCGAGAGAGCGAGAGAGCGAGAGAGCGAGAGAGCGAGAGAGCGAGAGAGCGAGAGAGCGAGAGAGCGAGAGAGCGAGAGAGCGAGAGAGCGAGAGAGCGAGAGAGCGAGAGGATGGGAATGGGGGCTCAAGACCTCTTGGCTTAAGGCCCCCAGAACACATTCACCAGTCCCGCTTTTATTCAGTGCTAAGGCCTCCAGGTGTTTTCAGGGAATGATATTGGCACTGGCTGGTTTTAATTACAGCCTTATTCAATGATCTTGTAGCTCTGAGGATGCAAAGGGTGTGCTGCAGCTGGGGGTGGGGAGGCAACTAAACCAGCAAGAAGTTAATGAGTCTGTTCTGTGTGTGCACACCGCGTCCTAACGGGCACTGACCTGGTGTTCCTAAGTCCACAGACGATCTCTCACCTGTTGCCGTTCAGTATATCCCCAGCTAATAAGCCCATATGAATCAAATCACTTGTTTATCTTTGATCTTTCCAGTATATTTCTCATTCCCAATCTACTTCTCTCCTGGCTCAGCCAAAGCCACAAAAACCTCCACGAGTTTATTTCCCCACACAATTCATCAAGAATTGCTATAAAATAAATACATATGTAGGCTAGATGACTCAGCTACTGCTGTAATATGACTATCTATAAATTACCGGTAAACTGCCTAGAGTGCTAGTGAAAGCTTAACTGGGAATAATGAAGTTCTCTCTCATTTTGCTATGCACATCCCTTGACTTCCAGTCTCTTGCCTCGTTCTCCACTGGTCTGGGCACCATACTAGGCCTCACAGGTCAAGTAGACCTGCTCCCCAACTCGTTTGAATAAGAACTGATTGCTCTGGGTGTCAATAAAACTTCTCAGATTATAATCTTGTTACTATTCAAAGTCCAGTCTTGGGTTTCCCTGGTGGCTCCATGGTAAAGAATCTGCCTGCCAATGCAGGAGACACAAGTTTGATCCCTGGTGCAGGAAGATCCCATATGCCTCAAAGTCCATGTGCCACAACTACTGAAGCCCACACTCTAGAGTCCAGGAGCTACAACAAGAGAAGCCACTGCAATGAGAAGCCCACACACTGCAACTTGAGAGTAGCCCCCACTTTCCACAACTAGAGAAAAGCTCATGCAGGATCGAAGACTCAGGACAGCCAATAAATAAATAAATCTTTTTTTAAGTCCAGTCTTCTTTATCTCATTAACATTTTTATAAAAATAAATAACATGCTTTTCAGAGAAAAATTCACCATCAAATGCAAGTACATAAAGGTTTAAAAAAAAACATCATTTGGTCTTTTTTTTTTTTTTTTTTGGCCCCTTCTATTGATCTTTCATTTATTTATCTTTGTTCTTTGGCCTGTGTGGGCCTCCCATCGCAGTGACCTCTCTCATTGCAGAACACCAGCTCTGGGCGCATGTGCTCCAAAGCTCCGGCTGGGTAGTTGGACACATTGGTCCAGCCACTCCGCGGCACGTGGGCTCTTCCCAGGCCAGGGATCGAACTGGTGCCCCTTGCACTGCAAGACAATGTACTTACCCACTGGACCATCAGGGAAGCCCATCATTTGTTTTTTCCTTTTCATTCAATAAATAATTCTGAGCACTATTCTAAGTGCTAGGGATGTAGCAGGAAATAAGATAGATTCTCTTTCCAGGTGGTACTTACATCTGAGGGGAGAAAGGGGGATAATGAACTATTAAACAAAGCCAGGTATATTAAGGCGGTAAGGGCTAGGAAGACATATACTGCAAATAAAGGGCTGGGGCTAATTTAATAAAAGGCCCTCAGAAGAAAACCCTTCTAACCAGGTGACAGATGCACAGAAAACTTAACTGGGAATAATGAAGTTCTCTCTCATTTTGCTATGCACATCCCTTGACTTCCAGTCTCTTGCCTCGTTCTCCACTGGTCTGGGCACCATACTAGGCCTCACAGGTCAAGTAGACCTGCTCCCCAACTCGTTTGAATAAGAACTGATTGCTCTGGGTGTCAATAAAACTTCTCAGATTATAATCTTGTTACTATTCAAAGTCCAGTCTTGGGTTTCCCTGGTGGCTCCATGGTAAAGAATCTGCCTGCCAATGCAGGAGACACAAGTTTGATCCCTGGTGCAGGAAGATCCCATATGCCTCAAAGTCCATGTGCCACAACTACTGAAGCCCACACTCTAGAGTCCAGGAGCTACAACAAGAGAAGCCACTGCAATGAGAAGCCCACACACTGCAACTTGAGAGTAGCCCCCACTTTCCACAACTAGAGAAAAGCTCATGCAGGATCGAAGACTCAGGACAGCCAATAAATAAATAAATCTTTTTTTAAGTCCAGTCTTCTTTATCTCATTAACATTTTTATAAAAATAAATAACATGCTTTTCAGAGAAAAATTCACCATCAAATGCAAGTACATAAAGGTTTAAAAAAAAACATCATTTGGTCTTTTTTTTTTTTTTTTTTTGGCCACTTCTATTGATCTTTCATTTATTTATCTTTGTTCTTTGGCCTGTGTGGGCCTCCCATCGCAGTGACCTCTCTCATTGCAGAACACCAGCTCTGGGCGCATGTGCTCCAAAGCTCCGGCTGGGTAGTTGGACACATTGGTCCAGCCACTCCGCGGCACGTGGGCTCTTCCCAGGCCAGGGATCGAACTGGTGCCCCTTGCACTGCAAGACAATGTACTTACCCACTGGACCATCAGGGAAGCCCATCATTTGTTTTTTCCTTTTCATTCAATAAATAATTCTGAGCACTATTCTAAGTGCTAGGGATGTAGCAGGAAATAAGATAGATTCTCTTTCCAGGTGGTACTTACATCTGAGGGGAGAAAGGGGGATAATGAACTATTAAACAAAGCCAGGTATATTAAGGCGGTAAGGGCTAGGAAGACATATACTGCAAATAAAGGGCTGGGGCTAATTTAATAAAAGGCCCTCAGAAGAAAACCCTTCTAACCAGGTGACAGATGCACAGAAAACTGAAGGAGATCAGGCTGTGAGCTAAGCTAACTTCCAGGAGAAAGTGATTCAAGCAGTGGAAACAGCCAACACTAAGGACCAGAGGCCAGAATGCCTCTGACACACTTGAGAACCATGGAGGCAAGTCGAGGAGCCAGAAGTTTGGAGCAAAATGATCTGAGGCCGCTGCGGGGAAGCCATTGGAAAGATTTTGGATTTGGCTATGAGGGAGCTAAAGAGTCAGGGGAGGACTTTGAGTCAGAGGATGATCTCATGTTATCTTTAAAAGAATCACTTTGGGGGCTCTGGAAAGAACCTACTGGAGTGGGCAAGGGCAGAAAAAGAGCCTCCAGCTTGCAAGCTATTGGAATAATCCAGGTGAACAGCAATGGCACCTGGCATCAAGGGGCATCTGGGAGAGATGAAACCAGCTAAGGCACATAAAGCCCTTCGCACAGTGTCTGGGACAAAGGAAACTGCTGATATCCAACAGCTGCTGTGATGACTGTAGTTACTTTCTTATTGTCCCACTTGCCAAGAACTGGAGATTCCAATCCCACATGTGGATCCTTGGCTCTCCGGGGGCCAGAAGGGATCTGCGGTTTTCTCTACCTCTTGTGGCTTTTAAATCTGACCAGAAGATTACAAACCTTTGCTTGATAGTGCCCTGTTATTTATCATCTTGTTGGAATGAATGTAGTATTTCTAATATGAATTAGGCATGCAGTGCGCGAGAAGACGCAAGGTGTTTTTTTGTATTTTCCTGACTGTGTCTCTGTGTGTGTGAGCATGGGTCCACTGAGCCAACCAAGGACCGTGCCACAGACACCCGGAAACCACTTTCATTTGCTCTTGTCCTGGTTGCTGCTGCCAACAGCAGCGCCTCCTCTCGGGTCCTGTCTCCCTTAGGGAATTCCATGGAATTGCACTCTTCCATGCTCTTGTCATCCTTGATAGACTGCTAACTCAGAAAAGAAACCCCCTTCCCACTTTTCCTTGATTTTTTTTTTTTTTGGCCTCTTTCACTGATTTCTTATTTATTTATTTTCATCCATCTTTATTCTTTGGCCTACGTGTGCCTCCCATCGCAGTGGCCTCTCTTGTTGCAGAGCACAAGGCTCTGGGTGCAGGCTGCCCAGAGCTGGCTCCTAATTGGACACACCAGTCCAGCCGCTCCACGGCACATGGGATCTTCCCAGGCCAGGGATCGAACCAGCGCCCCTTGCACTGCAAGACGGACTCTTTACCCACTGGCCCACCAAGGAAGCCTGATTTTTTTTTTCTGCCCAATAGGACAGGTATCTTGCACTATCCATCTGCTGCGGGATTCTAACAAACATTTATGAAAGTGGAGAAAACATCCGTTTTATACAACCTCTCAGGCAACACCCCCAAACTCATTTGATGAAACCAGCATAACCCTACTCCCCACATGTGAAAAGAATTTATAATAAACCCCAATAAACACAAATATCCCCCACAAACTGACCACAAACATATAGGAGGCAGTTATTAGTTCCATTTTACCAGGGAGGAAAATAAGGCTTAAAGAAGTTCAGAAACTTGTCCTAAGGCACACATTTAAAATACAGCTTAAGAATATGAGCCTAGGTCTCTCAGACTCCAGCATATCTGCTCTTAACCAATGTATTGCAGGTGCTTCTATCAGTAAAATATGAAAGTGTCAGTCACTCAGGTGTGTCTGACTCTCTGCAGCCTCACAGACTGTAGCCTACCAGGCCCCCCTGTCCATGAAATCCTCCAGGCAAGAAAACTGGAGTGGGTTGCATTCCCTTCTCCTGGGATCTTCCCGACTCAGGGGTCAAACCTGGGTCTCCCATATTGCAGCCAGATAAAGACTGGGATAAAGACTCTCATACTTATTGAAGGGGCTTTTACATAAGGAATGAATTGCTAATAGATAAGTTTCACCTCTGGGAGGTGAATGGAGGAGGCATTCTTAGACCATGCATTGACAGCCCCCTCTCCTTGAGCATGGCAACTCCTCCCTTGCCCCCGTCCAGCACCCCATGGTTACTCTAAGCTCCTCTGCCTGGCCAGGATCTCCTTACTACGAGAGTCACAGACCTTTTTTTTTTTTTTTTAAAGAACTGCAATGTCAGCTTAGTTAAAACCGCCAAAGTCACAGTTGTTTAAGAGTTTCGGTCTCCAGAGGCACATATATTCTAGAAGGCTCAGCTTGAAGCCAAATAAAGACTGAGGTGATTTGACACGTGGCCAGTGCATGTCTTGTTCATTAATGAAACAGCCCTGCAAGCAATTAAGCCTCATGTGCTATTGTAGGAACCCCTGGATTCTGTCCCTGGGGCATCCTTCCCAGCCTAGTTCTCTCCCCTCACCTCCCCACCCCACCCCAAGTACCCTCTTCGGCCATCTTCCTTAACCATCAGAGAGAGGAGAGAGAGGGAGATGGAGACTGAGTTTTCCGGGGGTCCATTTCTACAGAAGTATGCTGGAGAAGACTCCTGAGAGTCCCTTGGACAGCAAGGAGATCAAACCAGTCAATCCTAAAGGAAATCAACCCTGAATATTCATTGGAAGGACTGAGGCCGAAGCTGCAAAACTATGGCCACCTGAGGCAAAGAGCTGATTCATTGGAAAAGACTCTGATGCTGGGAAAGATCCAGGGTAGGAAGAAAACGGAGTGAGAGAAGATGAGGTGGTTGGATGGCATCATCCAATGGTTATGAGTTTGAACAATCTCTAAGAGATGTTGAAGGACAGGTAAGCCTGGCATGCTGCAATCTGTGGGGTAGCAAAGAGTTAGACACAACTTCGTGACCAAACAATAATGATCCTTCTATCCAAGGGTCTAATCCCTGGTTGTCTGTCTCTCCACAGACCGGCGCCCAGGTTCTCCTCTTTTCTACCCAAGTCTGGATGCTCCTCCCCAGAGCAGCTTTCTACCTTCAAAATTCAGAGAACATTCTAGAACATGGCAGGAATGACACCAAATTAATAAAACACAGGTTTCTGAGCCGGAACCCCCAGAACTCTTTTATCATGATAGAAATTCCTTTAAAGCAGGAATATTTTTTGAATTTACATAAGGAATGAATGCTAATAGATAAGTTTCACCTCTGGGAGGTGAATGGAGGAGGCATTCTTAGACCATGCATTGACAGCCCCCTCTCCTTGAGCATGGCAACTCCTCCCTTGCCCCCGTCCAGCACCCCATGGTTACTCTAAGCTCCTCTGCCTGGCCAGGATCTCCTTACTACGAGAGTCACAGACCTTTTTTTTTTTTTTTTAAAGAACTGCAATGTCAGCTTAGTTAAAACCGCCAAAGTCACAGTTGTTTAAGAGTTTCGGTCTCCAGAGGCACATATATTCTAGAAGGCTCAGCTTGAAGCCAAATAAAGACTGAGGTGATTTGACACGTGGCCAGTGCATGTCTTGTTCATTAATGAAACAGCCCTGCAAGCAATTAAGCCTCATGTGCTATTGTAGGAACCCCTGGATTCTGTCCCTGGGGCATCCTTCCCAGCCTAGTTCTCTCCCCTCACCTCCCCACCCCACCCCAAGTACCCTCTTCGGCCATCTTCCTTAACCATCAGAGAGAGGAGAGAGAGGGAGATGGAGACTGAGTTTTCCGGGGGTCCATTTCTACAGAAGTATGCTGGAGAAGACTCCTGAGAGTCCCTTGGACAGCAAGGAGATCAAACCAGTCAATCCTAAAGGAAATCAACCCTGAATATTCATTGGAAGGACTGAGGCCGAAGCTGCAAAACTATGGCCACCTGAGGCAAAGAGCTGATTCATTGGAAAAGACTCTGATGCTGGGAAAGATCCAGGGTAGGAAGAAAACGGAGTGAGAGAAGATGAGGTGGTTGGATGGCATCATCCAATGGTTATGAGTTTGAACAATCTCTAAGAGATGTTGAAGGACAGGTAAGCCTGGCATGCTGCAATCTGTGGGGTAGCAAAGAGTTAGACACAACTTCGTGACCAAACAATAATGATCCTTCTATCCAAGGGTCTAATCCCTGGTTGTCTGTCTCTCCACAGACCGGCGCCCAGGTTCTCCTCTGTTCTACCCAAGTCTGGATGACTCCTCCCCAGAGCAGCTTTCTACCTTCAAAATTCAGAGAACATTCTAGAACATGGCAGGAATGACACCAAATTAATAAAACACAGGTTTCTGAGCCGGCCTCATTTATCCACTCCCAGGCAGAGAACACTTCTTTTGCATCATGACTAGAAATTATTCCTTTAAGAAGAGCCAGTAGGAAATATCAAGACATCACTGAGTCCTCACAGAATTCCACCAGATGCCAGGACAAACTTCTCATGCATTTATAGACATCTCTTATGAACATTTGCTAAGGACTGCATTCTAGAGCTTCCCCCTAGCCCGTAGCCCACCTCTGGATCCCGAGAATGCACCCTTTCCTCCAGGCAGGTGCAGTGCAGCTCAAGGGTTTGGCCAGTGGAGTGGGGACTTGCTCCAGAGCACCTGAGGGTCTCTGTCCTCCCCGCCCCCCGTTCTCACCACCGCAGGCAATCATAGGCAACGGCTCTGCCCAGTCACCAAATTACTATCTAAAGCATCTGAGCCTAAAACAGGTAACTGAAGGACTATCAAGGCATACTCTAATGGTACTTCAGAGAGAAACTTCTAAGGAAGTCTAGAGACTACATAATCCAGAAGTGCAAACCCCAAACTTTACCAAATCAACACAGGTCAAAATAATCGGCACCTACTCCATAGAAACCTGTACTCTTCATAGTCACCATACTTGTTCTTCTCCATCCTGATTTTGTAAAGACCAACAGAGAAATACCCAATACCCTGTGATATGATGTGACCCCATGAAGAATTACATGTACAGAAAATAGAAAATCATGAGACCATTTCACTACTTTTGAAGGATCCCAATATATAAGGCAGTTACAAATAGCTCTCAGCGACTGACATGTGCTATTCACAGAACACTTTTTTAATATTAACTAACTAGTGGCAGATTATATGGTTGTCACAATACTTACTTCCCCAGTGGGCCTCTCCCTATCAGAAGAGTATACCCATCCAGTGGCATCCTCAATGGAAACAGAATTTATTTTGGCCAATGAAATATGGGTGAAAGAGGTGTGATCTGTACCACGAATGAACCAAATCTTTCAGTCCTCCTGCCCGCTCTCTCTCTCCTGTCAAGATACCAGCAATATCTCTGATAGGGATTGCTCTTTAGTCTGGGTCTCTGAGTGGAATGCCAAGCCAGATAGATGATAGAAATACACAGTAAGCCAAAAACCACATAGTGACTGTAAGTCCCTGAAATGTTTAAGTAATTTGTTACTGCAGCACTACGTAGCCTAAACTGCCTGAGGTATAATCATAGGCCAGACTGATTCCTCCCTGAACACACTAGGAAAGAAAGAAAGAGAAACCAGAAGGCATACCTTACCTAAGCCAAATACCTTACCTAAGCCAAATACTGGATTGGTCAAAAAGTTGGTTGGGGTTTTTCCATTAGATCTTATGGAAAATCTGAACCAAGTTTTTGGCCAATCCAATGTAATTTCACGATCAAGTCTGTGGCTCCCTCTTCAATCATGAAGCACACACTAGTTAAGTATCAAGGGCTTGGGGATCACTCAGCAAATGGTACAGCATTTCCTAAATGTCACATTTCATCTTTTACCACCTTAATAACTGTTACATATCTGTGAACAACCTGTACTGTATATTATTTCATTTAAATTTTTAAACAACTATACATGCTATATTAATTTCATTTTTCCAGAAGTGCAAACCCCAAACTTTACCAAATCAACACAGGTCAAAATAATCGGCACCTACTCCATAGAAACCTGTACTCTTCATAGTCACCATACTTGTTCTTCTCCATCCTGATTTTGTAAAGACCAACAGAGAAATACCCAATACCCTGTGATATGATGTGACCCCATGAAGAATTACATGTACAGAAAATAGAAAATCATGAGACCATTTCACTACTTTTGAAGGATCCCAATATATAAGGCAGTTACAAATAGCTCTCAGCGACTGACATGTGCTATTCACAGAACACTTTTTTAATATTAACTAACTAGTGGCAGATTATATGGTTGTCACAATACTTATTTCCCCCAGTGGGCCTCTCCCTATCAGAAGAGTATACCCATCCAGTGGCATCCTCAATGGAAACAGAATTTATTTTGGCCAATGAAATATGGGTGAAAGAGGTGTGATCTGTACCACGAATGAACCAAATCTTTCAGTCCTCCTGCCCGCTCTCTCTCTCCTGTCAAGATACCAGCAATATCTCTGATAGGGATTGCTCTTTAGTCTGGGTCTCTGAGTGGAATGCCAAGCCAGATAGATGATAGAAATACACAGTAAGCCAAAAACCACATAGTGACTGTAAGTCCCTGAAATGTTTAAGTAATTTGTTACTGCAGCACTACGTAGCCTAAACTGCCTGAGGTATAATCATAGGCCAGACTGATTCCTCCCTGAACACACTAGGAAAGAAAGAAAGAGAAACCAGAAGGCATACCTTACCTAAGCCAAATACCTTACCTAAGCCAAATACTGGATTGGTCAAAAAGTTGGTTGGGGTTTTTCCATTAGATCTTATGGAAAATCTGAACCAAGTTTTTGGCCAATCCAATGTAATTTCACGATCAAGTCTGTGGCTCCCTCTTCAATCATGAAGCACACACTAGTTAAGTATCAAGGGCTTGGGGATCACTCAGCAAATGGTACAGCATTTCCTAAATGTCACATTTCATCTTTTACCACCTTAATAACTGTTACATATCTGTGAACAAACTGTACTGTATATTATTTCATTTTTAAATTTTTAAACAACTATACAGCATGCTAGTTAGTTTTTAAATGTGTTCCTTCAATTTAGTATGTCAATTACAAAGAAAATGTCATACCACTACCATAAATGAAAAGCTATTGTCACTTAAAGTTAGGGAGGGAAGACCTAACTATTATATTATCCTCCAATTAACAAATAAAAAAAGAATCCAGCTATGTGTCACACTGACTAATTATATAGCACTCATGGTAAATCTTGTACACTTGGGAAACACTGCTCTAGTGGGGGTTCCAGGACTCAGAGTCCTACCTAGGCTCTGGTCTAGGTTTCCACACGGGGTGTAATCTGGAGAAACTTCCTCTGGACCTCACTGTCTTGACCATAAAAAGAATGTATCCTCTAAGGTCCTCATCAATGGTAACACGACATTATCTAAACTGCCCATTCTGCTCCTCCTCTGCACTACTGTGGCTCAGAACAATTCATATGTGTCAAATCACTAACAACCCTAGTAGAAAAAAAAAAAAAGTTAGCAAATCGACAGGAAGGTTCCTATTTATACTATGAATACATTTCTCTCCTCCCAAAGAGATCTCAAAAAGAGAAAGCTCAAATGAGGACACATCTTATTTCATCTCCCTTTATGTTTTGCCAACAACTTCTTACTGTTAGTTGGAATACTTTCATGGTTCCAATATGATATCTCTCCTCTCCTCCCCATGGGGTGACTTTATCTCCTGTTGTCACTTTGGAGAAAGGAAGAAGGAAATCATAATTCCATTTAATAGGCAGATGCTGGCAATTAGTCAGCAAGAAATAGCATAATTAGTCATGTAAAGCAAAGGAAATGCTGCCCACTTAAGGTGAGATTCCCCATCCACTAATTCCAAACCTTAAATCCTTTGCTGGAGTTCAGATTCCCATCCTTTAAAAATGAACATATGTAAAACAGAATTCCATTCAAATTACAGATTTTAGAATCTTGCAGATCATTTCGCTCAGCCAATGTATTATACAGATGAAGAAATTAAGATCCCAGGAGATACAGCTAAGAAGCTGCAGAGTAGAGATGAGATTCAGGCTTCCTGCTCTCAGGCAAGGTGATGGTGTGTAGTAGAAACACAGCCTCTGCCACATTTCATTTGATAGACATTATTTATGTTAATTATTTCTCTTTGCCTCAATTTTTTCTCCCACAAAATGGGGATCATAGTATCTATCTTTCAGGGTTATTCTAAGAATCAAGTGAGATGCACCAGTTAGCTCAAACTTGATGATCCAAGTGAATCAGATTCTGGAATAAGACAGGTGAAGAATGGAGAGAAAGAGATGTGTGAGCAACCTAAGAAGGTTAAAAAATCTCAGCCATTCAGCAATGGAAGGAAGCCCAAGGTAGAGAGAGCATAGTAAGTAGAGACCAAGGTTAAGGACATGGGGAGAGATCAAAATACTTCGTCTGGTTCATACTAGGGATAACTTTTAAAGTAATATAGTGATGGAAAATCCAAATGTTAAGATTCAAACACATCTATGGTCAACATAATCTGATTTGAGTACTTACCATCTGGTGATGTCCATGTATAGAGTCATCTCTTGTATTGTTGAAAGAAGGTGTTTGTTATGACCAGTGAATTCATTTTATACTCCAAGGCCAAACTTTCTTGTTATTCTAGGTATCTCTTGATTTCCTACTTTGGCATTCCAGTCCCCTACGATAAAAAGGAAATCTTCTTTTAGTGTTAGTTCTAGAAGGTCTTCATAGAACCATACAAACTGAGCTCCTTCAGCATTAGTGGTTGGGGCACAGACTTGGAGTACTGTGATACTGAATGGTTTGCCCTGGAAACGAACTGAGATCATTCTGTCCTTTTTGAGACTGCACCCAAGTACCACATTTCAGACTCTTTTGTTGACTTTGAGGGATACTCCATTTCTTCTAAGGGATTCTTTCCCACAGTTGTAGATATAATGGGCATCTGAATTAAATTCTTCTGTTCCCATCTATTTTAGTTCACTGATTCCTTAAAATGTTGATGTTCACTCTTGCCATCTCCCATTTGACCACCTCTAACATATCTTGATTCATGGACCTAATATTCCAACTTCCTATGTAATGTTGTTCTCTATAGCATTGGACCTTAACTTTCACCACCAGATACATCCACAACTGGGCAGCATTTCCACTTTGGCTTAGCCTCTTTATTCCTTCTGGAGCTATTTCTCTGCTAACATATTGGACATCTACCAACCCTAAGGGTTCATCTTTCAGTGTCATATCATAGAAAAAGCAAACAAATTCCAGAAAAACTCTACTTCTGTTTATTTGACTATGCTAAAACATTTGACTATGTGGATCACAGCAAACTAGAAAATTCTCAAAGAGATAGGATCACCTGCCTCCTGAGAAACCTGTATGCAGGTCATGCAAAAAACTGGTGAAGAATGGAGAGAAAGAGATGTGTGAGCAACCTAAGAAGGTTAAAAAATCTCAGCCATTCAGCAATGGAAGGAAGCCCAAGGTAGAGAGAGCATAGTAAGTAGAGACCAAGGTTAAGGACATGGGGAGAGATCAAAATACTTCGTCTGGTTCATACTAGGGATAACTTTTAAAGTAATATAGTGATGGAAAATCCAAATGTTAAGATTCAAACACATCTATGGTCAACATAATCTGATTTGAGTACTTACCATCTGGTGATGTCCATGTATAGAGTCATCTCTTGTATTGTTGAAAGAAGGTGTTTGTTATGACCAGTGAATTCATTTTATACTCCAAGGCCAAACTTTCTTGTTATTCTAGGTATCTCTTGATTTCCTACTTTGGCATTCCAGTCCCCTACGATAAAAAGGAAATCTTCTTTTAGTGTTAGTTCTAGAAGGTCTTCATAGAACCATACAAACTGAGCTCCTTCAGCATTAGTGGTTGGGGCACAGACTTGGAGTACTGTGATACTGAATGGTTTGCCCTGGAAACGAACTGAGATCATTCTGTCCTTTTTGAGACTGCACCCAAGTACCACATTTCAGACTCTTTTGTTGACTTTGAGGGATACTCCATTTCTTCTAAGGGATTCTTTCCCACAGTTGTAGATATAATGGGCATCTGAATTAAATTCTTCTGTTCCCATCTATTTTAGTTCACTGATTCCTTAAAATGTTGATGTTCACTCTTGCCATCTCCCATTTGACCACCTCTAACATATCTTGATTCATGGACCTAATATTCCAACTTCCTATGTAATGTTGTTCTCTATAGCATTGGACCTTAACTTTCACCACCAGATACATCCACAACTGGGCAGCATTTCCACTTTGGCTTAGCCTCTTTATTCCTTCTGGAGCTATTTCTCTGCTAACATATTGGACATCTACCAACCCTAAGGGTTCATCTTTCAGTGTCATATCATAGAAAAAGCAAACAAATTCCAGAAAAAAACTCTACTTCTGTTTATTTGACTATGCTAAAACATTTGACTATGTGGATCACAGCAAACTAGAAAATTCTCAAAGAGATAGGAATACCAGATCACCTGCCTCCTGAGAAACCTGTATGCAGGTCATGAAGCAAAGTTAGAATCAGACATGGAACAACAGACTGGTTACATATTGTGAAAGGAGTATGTCAAGAATGTATATTGTCACCTTGCTTATTTAATTTTTCTTTTTTTGGCCACTTCTATTGGTCTTTCTTTTTTTTTATGTTCATTCATCTTTGTTCTTTGGCCTGTGTGGGCCGCCATCGCAATGGCCTCTCTTGTTGCAGAGCACTGGCTCTGGGTGCATGCGCTCCAGAGCTCCAGCTTGGTAGTTGGACGTATCAGTCCAGCCACTCCGTGGCACATGGGATCTTCCCAGACCAGGGATCGAACTGGTGTCCCTTGCACTGCAAGGTGGCGTCCTTACCCACTGGACCACCAAGGAAGACCCTATTTAATTTTTTGATGACTTTTTTGGGGCCCCTTTTATTGGTTATTTATTTATTTCCATCCATCTTTATTCTTTGGCCTGTGTGGGCCTCGCATTGCAGTGGCCTCTCTCATTGCAGAGCACTGGTTCTGGGCAAATGTGCTCCAGAGTACTGGCTCGTAATTGGACATACCAGTCCAGCAGCTACACGGCACATGGGATCTTTTCAGGCCAGGAATCAAACCAGTGCCCCCTGCACTGGCAGGTGGACTCTTTACCCACTGAACCACCAGGGAAGCCCCTGCTTATTTATATGCAGAGTACATCACACAAAATGTCAGCCTGGATGAAGCTAAAGCGGTAATCAAGATTTCCAGGATAAATTTCAATAACTCCAGATACCACCCATATGGCAGAAGGTAAAAAAGAACTAAAGAGCCTCTTGATGAAGGTAAAAGAGGAGAGGGAAAAAGCTGGCCTAAAACTCACATTCAGAAAACTAAAAGTATGGCATCTAGTCCCATCACAGCAAATAGATGGGGTAAAAATGAAAACAGTGACAGACTTTATTTTCTTGGGCTCCAAAATCACTGCAGACCATGACTGTATCTATCAAATTAAAAGATGCTTGCTCCATGTAAGAAAAGTCACAACAAACCAGAACAGCATATTCAAAATCAGAGACATCACTTTGCTGACAAAGGTCCATATAGTCAAAGACGTTTTTCCAGTCCAGTATGGATGTGAGGGTTGGACCATAAAGAAGGTTGAGCGCCGAAGAACAGATGCTTTCAAACTGTGAGTGCTAGAGAAGATCTTGAGAGTCCCTTGGACTACGAAGAGATCAAACCACTTAATCTTAAAGGAAATCAACCTGAATATTCATTAAAAGGACTGTTGCTGAAGCTGAAGTTTCAATAGTTTGACCACCTGATGAGAAGAGACAGCTCATGGGAAAAGACCCTGATGCTGTGAAAGATCCAGCGTAGGAGGAAAAGGGGGTGACAGAGGATGGCATCATTGACTCAATGGACACGAGTCTGAACAAACTCCAGGAGATGTTGTAGGACAGGGAAGACCAGCATGCTGCAGTCCATGGGGTCAAGAAGAGCTGGACACAATTGAGTGACCAAACAACATCAATGGACAACATTCAACCTTTGACTCACAAAGAAAGGATTTATCCCAGATTTCTACTGAATTTTAGCCAAGGTTAAAATGCAGACAGATAAATTTGGACTTCCCTGATAGCTCAGTGATAAAGAGTTTGCCTGCCAATGCAGGAAACACGAGTTCAGTCCCTGATCTGGGAGGATCCCACATGCTGCAGAGCAACGAAGCCTGGGAGCCACAACTATTGTGTCTCAGAGCCCCTGCACTGGCAGGTGGACTCTTTACCCACTGGAACCGAAGGTAATAAAAATGTCAGCCTGGATGAAGCTAAAGCGGTAATCAAGATTTCAGGATAAATTTCAATAACTCCAGATACCACCCATATGGCAGAAGGTAAAAAAGAACTAAAGAGCCTCTTGATGAAGGTAAAAGAGGAGAGGGAAAAAGCTGGCCTAAAACTCACATTCAGAAAACTAAAAGTATGGCATCTAGTCCCATCACAGCAAATAGATGGGGTAAAAATGAAAACAGTGACAGACTTTATTTTCTTGGGCTCCAAAATCACTGCAGACCATGACTGTATCTATCAAATTAAAAGATGCTTGCTCCATGTAAGAAAAGTCACAACAAACCAGAACAGCATATTCAAAATCAGAGACATCACTTTGCTGACAAAGGTCCATATAGTCAAAGACGTTTTTCCAGTCCAGTATGGATGTGAGGGTTGGACCATAAAGAAGGTTGAGCCCCCAAAAACCGATGCTTTCAAACTGTGAGTGCTAGAGAAGATCTTGAGAGTCCCTTGGACTACGAAGAGATCAAACCACTTAATCTTAAAGGAAATCAACCTGAATATTCATTAAAAGGACTGTTGCTGAAGCTGAAGTTTCAATAGTTTGACCACCTGATGAGAAGAGACAGCTCATGGGAAAAGACCCTGATGCTGTGAAAGATCCAGCGTAGGAGGAAAAGGGGGTGACAGAGGATGGCATCATTGACTCAATGGACACGAGTCTGAACAAACTCCAGGAGATGTTGTAGGACAGGGAAGACCAGCATGCTGCAGTCCATGGGGTCAAGAAGAGCTGGACACAATTGAGTGACCAAACAACATCAATGGACAACATTCAACCTTTGACTCACAAAGAAAGGATTTATCCCAGATTTCTACTGAATTTTAGCCAAGGTTAAAATGCAGACAGATAAATTTGGACTTCCCTGATAGCTCAGTGATAAAGAGTTTGCCTGCCAATGCAGGAAACACGAGTTCAGTCCCTGATCTGGGAGGATCCCACATGCTGCAGAGCAACGAAGCCTGGGAGCCACAACTATTGTGTCTCAGAGCCGCAACTATGGAGCCCATGTGGCACAACTAATGATGCCCATGAGCCCTAGAGCCCAAGTTCCACAACAAGAAAAGTCACCACAACAAGAAGCCTGCTCACCTCAACTAGAGAGTAGTCCCCACTCATTGCAACTAGAGAAGACCTGCAGCAGCAGTGAAAACCCAGAATAGCCAAAAGTGAATAAATAAATAAAAACAAGTTTGTTTAAAAAAATGCAGATGGATAAATCTATTTCAAGATAACGGAGAGTTGACTATAGGAGTTCCAACTGAATTCTGATTTCAAAGCACTAGGTTGTAGTTCATCAGCAAGATTCTTAGCAAGTTGGGACAACAGAAATGGAAAGTAATTTTTTTCCTGCCCTTCCGACCAATGGTTCACTACCTTAGAATATCAGAATTGCCTGAGAAATGTTTAAAAAATCTTCAGTCCTGAAGCCTATTCTTTGAGGAAGGCTCAGGCACTAGTGGGTCTTAAAGCTCTCTCAGGTGTTTCTGATATCAACAAGGTAAGAACTCATCTTCTAGAACACTGGAAATGATCCATATTTCTCTTTTCATTAACTTTTTGCCCAGCCAGTGATGAATCTCTTCAATCTTGGCCTTCATTCAGCTCAGAAAAGTAATCTTCAGTTTTCTTTGCTTGTTCCTCTATAACTCAAAGTCTCATCTTGGTTCTGCTTCAAACATACATGAGTAGGCAGGTTCTTCCCAAATTTCCCTAACGAGATTCAACTGGAAAGGGGACCCTGGACCTGTATGGTTTGGTGTTTTGTTTTTTTTCTTAAATGCAAATCCAGCTACTGGCTTCCTTTTTTTTTTTTTTAATTTTGGCCTCTTTTATTGGTTTTCTGTTTATTTATTTTCATCTATCCCCATTCCCTGGCCTGCGTGGGCCTCCAATCGCAGTGGCCTCTCTGGTTGCAGAGCGCCGGCTCTGGGTGCACGCGCTCCAGAGCTCCAGCTTGGTAGTTGGACACACCAGTCCAGTCGCTCTGTGGCACGTGGGATTTTCCCCGGGCCAGGGATCAAACTGGTGTCCCCTGCACTGCAAGGCAGACTCTCTACCCACTGGACCACCAGGGAAGCCTGACCTGTGTGTTCTTAAACAGCTCCCTGATTCTAATGTTCTAGGGTTGAAAACCAATGCTCTGATGCTCAGCATATAGCTGTGAACAACACAGACCTGGTCTCCACTCCCACAGAGAGCTTTCAAATCCATTAGAAACATTCGGTGAGCAAAGAGTGGTGTGACACTAGTGGTAAAGAACCCACCTGTCAATGAAGACAGACAAAGATGCGGGTTCAATTCCTGGGTCAGGAAGACCCCCTGCAGAAGGAACTGGCTACTCACTCCAGTATTCTTGCCTGGGGAATCCCCATGGACAGAGGAGCTTGGCGGGCTACAGTCCATAAGATAGTCGCAAAGAGTCACACACGACTAAAGCGACTCAAAGGAGGAGGATGAATTGTGTGACATATGGTAAGAAAACAGTCATAGAAATTGTCCTCTTCCTGTGCACAGAATCTTTTAAAATGTTTTCACATGGAATGTTTACTATTAAATCACTAGACCAGCAGAGGACACATTGTCTCCTCAGGACTCAAAGCACCCACCTTCCACTATCTGTGGATGCCCCCCAGACTATCAGTGTCCTTCCTGAGCCGTGTCCTGGGGCAGACGGAGATAGAGCTACTGTCTCCACATGTTCGCCACGTTCCTGATGTTGCTTCCTTCATCCAGCTTGCCAACCATCCAGGCCCTCTCTCCCTGCAGAGAGGTTTAAGATAAGCAATAAAAGCAGCTTAGGAGAGAGTGATCAGGACCACAGAGACTCAGCAGCAGCATCTCTCTGAAATTGGCTCAAAGGCTCCAACCCCAGGATCCAGGGGCCACTGAAGTGGTTGCTGGACGAGCATGTGATTGATTCAGGGAAACAGGACCGTGAGAGGCAAAAACTTAAAAGCAAAAGACTTGGTATCAATTTATATTCCAACATAAAAGCCTTGGGCTAAGAGCCAGACAATTTTCTTGCATTCGACTTTTATTCTCAGACTCTTAAACTTAGCCAACTAGAATTCTTATTTTAAGTATCTTCCTCTGATCTTCCTTTGGAAATGAAGGATGTGCCGCCAGGAAAGACAGAAGGTAATAGCCTTGGCTGTGTCATCTCCAGCAAAAACAGGACGGGGTAGGTTAATGCCATAGATCTAGCATATAGCATATGCATAGATTATGGAAAACCTATGTCAGAAATGAATGGCTGAACTCCCACTGAGAAACAGATTAAAGATCAAGAATAACCAAGATACATTCCCCACAGGTTATGCCCTACACTCCAAACTTTTCATTAATGAGAAGAAGATGGTGGGCAGGAAATTTAGTCCTCCAGACTCCCCATTCAATCATTGCACTAATATGTAGCATGTGCCTACTGGTACCAAAACAAAAAGAAAAAATAAGCTAAAAAACAGCAAAATGAGAGAAAGGATCATGGACAAGATGTGGACATGACTCAACTATATTTCATATCTCAGTACTTTACTACAACCAGTCCCTACAATAATAATTTCACAAATGAAGAAACTGAAATTCAGAGATGTTGAGAATTTGTTCCAGGTCACACCGCTGGTTATTGTCAGAGATGGGATCCCCCAACTCTAGCCTTCTGATTCCTTTGCCCCCACTCAGGTGGCACGGAGGTAAAGAATCTGTCTGCCAATGCAAGATTGATCCCTGCATCAGGAAGATCCCCTGGGGGAGAGCATGGCAACCCACTCCAGTATTCTTGACTGGAGAATCCCACGGACAGAGGCGCCTGGAAGACTACAGTCCATGGGGTCACAAAGAGTCAGACATAACTGAAGTCATTTAGCACACAGCCATAGTAGGCTGCCTTCCTACATCTCAGATAGGAAAGGTTTGAATGCCAGGACTCCAACCATACTAAAAAGTCAGAAAACAGGCTATCAAACTAGGCTGGGAGAACCTGAGCCTTGAAAATCATGCATACTAGAATGGGTGACCATGCTGTTGTGACCTCTGGTTATAAAATTCAAGAAACACACAGGCAAGTGACAAGATACACGATTGCAGAAACCAAGCCAGCATGAAATGTAAAATTGTTCATGGTCTCTTCCATGATATCCCTTCCAATCCCAAAGCCTCTTGCCCTGAGCATTAACTGCTCATTCATTCTTTCTTCAAAAAATTCTTATTTTAAGTATCTTCCTCTGATCTTCCTTTGGAAATGAAGGATGTGCCGCCAGGAAAGACAGAAGGTAATAGCCTTGGCTGTGTCATCTCCAGCAAAAACAGGACGGGGTAGGTTAATGCCATAGATCTAGCATATAGCATATGCATAGATTATGGAAAACCTATGTCAGAAATGAATGGCTGAACTCCCACTGAGAAACAGATTAAAGATCAAGAATAACCAAGATACATTCCCCACAGGTTATGCCCTACACTCCAAACTTTTCATTAATGAGAAGAAGATGGTGGGCAGGAAATTTAGTCCTCCAGACTCCCCATTCAATCATTGCACTAATATGTAGCATGTGCCTACTGGTACCAAAACAAAAAGAAAAAATAAGCTAAAAAACAGCAAAATGAGAGAAAGGATCATGGACAAGATGTGGACATGACTCAACTATATTTCATATCTCAGTACTTTACTACAACCAGTCCCTACAATAATAATTTCACAAATGAAGAAACTGAAATTCAGAGATGTTGAGAATTTGTTCCAGGTCACACCGCTGGTTATTGTCAGAGATGGGATCCCCCAACTCTAGCCTTCTGATTCCTTTGCCCCCACTCAGGTGGCACGGAGGTAAAGAATCTGTCTGCCAATGCAAGATTGATCCCTGCATCAGGAAGATCCCCTGGGGGAGAGCATGGCAACCCACTCCAGTATTCTTGACTGGAGAATCCCACGGACAGAGGCGCCTGGAAGACTACAGTCCATGGGGTCACAAAGAGTCAGACATAACTGAAGTCATTTAGCACACAGCCATAGTAGGCTGCCTTCCTACATCTCAGATAGGAAAGGTTTGAATGCCAGGACTCCAACCATACTAAAAAGTCAGAAAACAGGCTATCAAACTAGGCTGGGAGAACCTGAGCCTTGAAAATCATGCATACTAGAATGGGTGACCATGCTGTTGTGACCTCTGGTTATAAAATTCAAGAAACACACAGGCAAGTGACAAGATACACGATTGCAGAAACCAAGCCAGCATGAAATGTAAAATTGTTCATGGTCTCTTCCATGATATCCCTTCCAATCCCAAAGCCTCTTGCCCTGAGCATTAACTGCTCATTCATTCTTTCTTCAAAAAATAACTAAGGGTCTGAAATGAGCCACGGGCTGAGCATCTGTTCAGTGTCCTTATGGAGTTTACCACTGGTTAAACCAAGAATCACACAATTAAATACATTACATACAAGCTGAAGTGCATGCAATGAAAGAAAATTAAAGGGTCTGACGAGAGCTTGTGCCAAGGGGATCTGGTTTAGGAGAAAGATAATATGGCCTCACCTGGAATAGGAGCAGTAATGATGAGGGAATGTTTAGATTTTAGATGTATTAAAAAGTAATATTACAGGACTTGAGGGAAGGGAAAGGTCAATGCATTGATTCAGATTTCTACTAGGGGAAACTGAAAAACAGGAATTGCACTTGCTACTAAAGATGATATGGGAAAAGTAGAATTATTAGGATTGAAGAGATGAGCATCATTTTGGATATTTTGAACTAGAATTTCCCATGAGACAATGGAGGTTCTTTTGGAAGAAGCTTAGACAAATACGTCTGAGTCTTAGCCGAGGAATATGGGCTATGTGAATCTGTGACAAGGAGCTAGCAACCTCAAACAAGGTGAGTGTGCATGAACAGAAGAGAACCCAAAAACACCTGAAACAATACCCATCCTTGAGGTACACTTAGAAGGACCAAGACAAGTCATCAAGGGAGACTGTGCCTTTGCCACAAAGGTGGTGGGAGGGCAGAGGGAGCTGGTAATGGGGACGGCAGAGGGAGAGAACTTTCCAACAGAATGTTCAGGGCAGCAGCATGTAATAAGGCTGAGGGGCCTTGTAAGCTTAGGACTCAAAGGAAAACCCTTGGGCTAAAGACGTTGGGCAGACCAACTAGGGCAGATGGTTAGGAGTAGAGGCAGACCAGAGTAATGGCAGAGGAATGAGAATTGAAAAATATCAAAAGCCAAGTAGAGAGCAATGTCACCTTTGACTGTGAAGGAAGAGAAATGCAAAATGACGAGGAGAATGGAGGATGGAAGGAGGCTCACTTTTTTTCTAAGGGGCGAGAAATCTGAGTGTATTTAAATGCTAATGAGAAAGATCCAGGAGGAAAAGTAGAACACACAGAAGAATTTATATTTTCACAAAAAGATAACTTTCTAAGATTTTCTTCCTCCCAGGCCCTTCTTCTCTTGTGGGCTTAGTCTTCTCCAGTCTCAGACATTTTGCCTGATCTCACTGGGGAGCCCCTTGGGCAGGGTGACCACACACTAGTCCCTGAGCTTCATGACCTTCCAGCCTGGACAGCCCCACTCCAGCCACTGGCCACTCACTTCATGAGCCCACTGGTTGCATCCTTCTTATTCAGCGTGAAGGGAAGGGCTATGTATCACTTTAAACCCTGCAATGTGAACTCAAAGAGAATGGCTTTTTAACAAATTGCCCAAAAAGAAGTACCACCCAGGGAAAGAAAACCACCCCCAAGTCCTCCAACCATCTCACCGGCCATGAAACCTCCTGATTTCACCCCCTGAAGGCAGCCCAGCAGGGGCCACACAGCAGCAATAAAAGGCTGAACATGAGTGTTTAGTTGTAAACAGGGTACACATGCCAAACAGTGTTAACCCTATTTGTATATAATGAATGAAGATCAGGAACAGACATCATTATGGTCTCTGAGCGTGAGGAGCAAAGAACAGGAAGGAAGAGAAAAAGGTACTTCCTGGAATGTGTGAGTGTGTCCTGATCGTAACGGGGCTGTCTCATCCTGCTTGTTTATGAATGATAGTGATCTTTGTTTCCTTAAAGATTAACTGAACAAACGGAGCATCTTGAACTGATCACTCATTTTGCATGAAGGGAACACGATAGAACCTTGAAGCCTGTTAGGTTGCGTTTATTCCAACCTCTCTTTGTATTTAGACTGTTTGCCAGAAACATATTTAATCCTATAAAGCCCCGAGATGTACATCTTTTGGCTCATGTACAGACAGCCTTGCTCTACTGGGAAAAGATGCTGTCTGTTTTCCATTTCCAAAGCAAGCATCTCGGAGTGGCCCGGCTGGAGGGAAACCCCAGAGGAGGGTCAGGGGTTCTGCAGAGTCATGAGAAGCCAAAAGGAAGCCCAGAAGTTGGACATGGCTGGGCTAACATGGTGCCATAGGATCTGCCCAAGCAACTGGAGCTCTTGGAGGCAGTCTACATCCGGGGAGTTATCTGAGTCACAGGGATGGTGGCCATTGGCCTGGAAGGCCCCTACCCACATTCCAGGAACCTGCCGCCAACCCACAGGGACCAATTCCTTAGGCTGATTAATTAATTCTGTTCAGATTCATCCTAATCAATCACCAGAATTATTTGTTGTTTTTTAATTAATTTTCATTAGAGGAAACTCAGTTTACAATATTGCGATGGTCTTGCCGTACATCAACATGAATCGCCCACAATGTGAATGTCCCCCCCGACCCTGAACCCCCTCCCACATGCCCCTCTCTGGTTTGTTTTGTTCATCCGCTCAGTCATGTCCTGCTCTGTGACGCTATGAACTGCAGCACGCCAGGCTTCCCTGCCCTTCTCCATCTCCCAGAGCTTGCTCAAAGTCATGTCCATTGACTCAGTGGTGCCATCCAACCATTTTTTTTGTTTTTTCTTTTTGCCATCCCCTTCTCTATTCTACCACAGTGGGAGTGTTTAGTTGTAAACAGGGTACACATGCCAAACAGTGTTAACCCTATTTGTATATAATGAATGAAGATCAGGAACAGACATCATTATGGTCTCTGAGCGTGAGGAGCAAAGAACAGGAAGGAAGAGAAAAAGGTACTTCCTGGAATGTGTGAGTGTGTCCTGATCGTAACGGGGCTGTCTCATCCTGCTTGTTTATGAATGATAGTGATCTTTGTTTCCTTAAAGATTAACTGAACAAACGGAGCATCTTGAACTGATCACTCATTTTGCATGAAGGGAACACGATAGAACCTTGAAGCCTGTTAGGTTGCGTTTATTCCAACCTCTCTTTGTATTTAGACTGTTTGCCAGAAACATATTTAATCCTATAAAGCCCCGAGATGTACATCTTTTGGCTCATGTACAGACAGCCTTGCTCTACTGGGAAAAGATGCTGTCTGTTTTCCATTTCCAAAGCAAGCATCTCGGAGTGGCCCGGCTGGAGGGAAACCCCAGAGGAGGGTCAGGGGTTCTGCAGAGTCATGAGAAGCCAAAAGGAAGCCCAGAAGTTGGACATGGCTGGGCTAACATGGTGCCATAGGATCTGCCCAAGCAACTGGAGCTCTTGGAGGCAGTCTACATCCGGGGAGTTATCTGAGTCACAGGGATGGTGGCCATTGGCCTGGAAGGCCCCTACCCACATTCCAGGAACCTGCCGCCAACCCACAGGGACCAATTCCTTAGGCTGATTAATTAATTCTGTTCAGATTCATCCTAATCAATCACCAGAATTATTTGTTGTTTTTTAATTAATTTTCATTAGAGGAAACTCAGTTTACAATATTGCGATGGTCTTGCCGTACATCAACATGAATCGCCCACAATGTGAATGTCCCCCCCGACCCTGAACCCCCTCCCACATGCCCCTCTCTGGTTTGTTTTGTTCATCCGCTCAGTCATGTCCTGCTCTGTGACGCTATGAACTGCAGCACGCCAGGCTTCCCTGCCCTTCTCCATCTCCCAGAGCTTGCTCAAAGTCATGTCCATTGACTCAGTGGTGCCATCCAACCATGTTGTCCTCTGCCATCCCCTTCTCTTTCTGCCTCCTATTTTTCCCAATATCAGGGTATTTTCCAATGAGTCATCTCTTTGTAGCAAGTGGCCAAAATATTGCAGTTTCAGCATCAATCCTCCAATGAATATTCAGGGTTGATTTTCTTTAGGATTGACTGGTTTGATCTCCTCGTGGTTCAAGGGACTCCCAATAGTCTTCTCCAGCACCACAGTTCTTTTTTTGTTTTAATATTTACTTACAGTTACTTATTTGGTTGTGCTGGGTCTTAGTTGTGGCATTCTAACTGTCAGTTGGGGCATGGGGGATCTAGTTCCCTGACCAGGGATCGAACTTGGGCCCCCTGCATTAGAAACGTAGAATTTTAACTACTGGGCCACCAGGTAAGTCCCACACAGTTCTTATAAATGGCTACCATTTACAAATTCTGCCCTGCAGTGGATCACTGTAAGCACCTCTCTACAAGGATGTTTGAGAGGAGAGCTCTCCTGAAGCCCTCCTGAATCTTTCTGGATCTTCATTTTTCTTCTCTCTGTCTAAGCTGCTTGGAGCCTGAAGAGTCCGCTTGTGGACATGCATGGTGGGCTCAGGATGCAACAGGGACGTAGACTCTCACCTTTCTCCCCTCCCCTTCTCATGTACTTACCTTTTATTTTTGGTTGCATCTGATCTTAGTTGAAGCTGCATGATCCTCATGTGCCCTGGGAGATCTTTCATTGCAGCACATGGACTCTCTCCAGTTGCAGCATGCAGGCTGAGTCAGTGTGGATGTGGGCTTAGTTGCCCTGAAGCATGTGAGATCTTAGTTCCCTGACCAGGGATCATACCCATGTCCTCTGCACTGGAGGGTGAATTCTTAACCACTGGACCACCTGGGAAGTCCTGCATGTACATGTGTTTTTGCCGCCACTCCCTTTCCACATGACCTTGATATGGTGAAAGTTCCTTAACTATTTTTAAATCTCAAATTCTTCACCTGTAAAATGGGGAAATAATAGCCCCCACCTCGAAGGACTGTGGTCAAGTTTAAATAAATCTGTGCAGCTAAACCCCTAAGCTCAATGACTGACACCATGCACTTTTCAATGAATAGAGCAACGGAGAGATGTTCTGTCATTTTATTGATTTTGCTATTGTTTCTAGTTTTCCCTGGGGACCTTCAAGCTCCTTGAGGGAAGGGTTTTTATTTTTTTCTTCTCTGTCTATCCCCACAGTGACATGCGAAGTGTCTCGTGGATCTATGTCCAAAATTGCTGTACAGAAAAAGGACAAGGAGGGAACTTCCCTGGTGGTCCAGTGGTTAAGACCTCACCTTCCAGTGCAAAGGGTGTGGATTCCAGGCCTGGTTGGGGAGCAAAGATCCCATATCCCTCATGCCCCCAAAACCAAAACATTAAACAGAAGCAATATTGTAACAAATCCAATAAAGATTTTTTTAAATGCTCTGTACCAAAAATAAACTTAAAAATAAAAATTGTCTTACCATTGTATGTGTATGTATGCATACTCAGTAGTGTTCCATACGTAGAATTTTAACTACTGGCCCCTAGCCCATTAAAACAAATTCTGCCCTGCAGTGGATCACTGTAAGCACCTCTCTACAAGGATGTTTGAGAGGAGAGCTCTCCTGAAGCCCTCCTGAATCTTTCTGGATCTTCATTTTTCTTCTCTCTGTCTAAGCTGCTTGGAGCCTGAAGAGTCCGCTTGTGGACATGCATGGTGGGCTCAGGATGCAACAGGGACGTAGACTCTCACCTTTCTCCCCTCCCCTTCTCATGTACTTACCTTTTATTTTTGGTTGCATCTGATCTTAGTTGAAGCTGCATGATCCTCATGTGCCCTGGGAGATCTTTCATTGCAGCACATGGACTCTCTCCAGTTGCAGCATGCAGGCTGAGTCAGTGTGGATGTGGGCTTAGTTGCCCTGAAGCATGTGAGATCTTAGTTCCCTGACCAGGGATCATACCCATGTCCTCTGCACTGGAGGGTGAATTCTTAACCACTGGACCACCTGGGAAGTCCTGCATGTACATGTGTTTTTGCCGCCACTCCCTTTCCACATGACCTTGATATGGTGAAAGTTCCTTAACTATTTTTAAATCTCAAATTCTTCACCTGTAAAATGGGGAAATAATAGCCCCCACCTCGAAGGACTGTGGTCAAGTTTAAATAAATCTGTGCAGCTAAACCCCTAAGCTCAATGACTGACACCATGCACTTTTCAATGAATAGAGCAACGGAGAGATGTTCTGTCATTTTATTGATTTTGCTATTGTTTCTAGTTTTCCCTGGGGACCTTCAAGCTCCTTGAGGGAAGGGATTATATTTTTGTTTCTTCTCTGTCTATCCCCACAGTGACATGCGAAGTGTCTCGTGGATCTATGTCCAAAATTGCTGTACAGAAAAAGGACAAGGAGGGAACTTCCCTGGTGGTCCAGTGGTTAAGACCTCACCTTCCAGTGCAAAGGGTGTGGATTCCAGGCCTGGTTGGGGAGCAAAGATCCCATATCCCTCATGCCCCCAAAACCAAAACATTAAACAGAAGCAATATTGTAACAAATCCAATAAAGATTTTTTTAAATGCTCTGTACCAAAAATAAACTTAAAAATAAAAATTGTCTTACCATTGTATGTGTATGTATGCATACTCAGTAGTGTCCAACTCTGCCATCATCCCCATGCACTGTTGCCTGCCAGGCTCCTCTGTCCATGAGACTTTCCAGGAAAGAACTCTAGAGCGGGTTGCCATTCCCTTCTCCAGGGGAATCTCCATGACTTGGGGACTGAACTCATGTCACTTGCATCTCCTTCACTGGCAGAAGATTCTTTACCACTGAGTCACTTGGGAAGGTCTATTTCATCATAGAGACTCTTAAAAAAAAAAAAAAAAGGACAATGAATAGAAGAAAAAGAGAAGAAAGAGAGAAGGAAGTAGGGGAGGGGGAAAAGTAGGGATAGGGAGGGAAAGGTCCGTGAAACCAGCTCATATACACAACTGGGTCAGCAGTACGGAGGGTCAACTTATCTAGACACACTGAAGGACAAACCAAACAAGCAAATCAAGAGACGGGACCCAGTTGTAAATGTAACAGAAGCAACATGGGTATGGAAGTGATCGGCTGGATCTGCCAGGCACCCCATATGTGAATTTTCCCAACTGCCTTGTCTTCTTTAGGCCTTAGACTCCCTATCTCTTGATAAAAGAGGCTGAGCAGTATGATACCTAAGGTTGCTTCAGTCTGCAACATATCTAGACTTTAACATTGATGCAGCCTTCATGGCATGGGTCACAAGCCCAGAGGAGAGTCCAGTGGACAACATAGCCCAATATGAATGGAAGATGAGCAGGATGAGAAAACAATGTCCATGAGATGAGGAGGGAGAAACATCCACAGGGGAAGCACAAGGAATGACTAGCATCCACTGACTTCAGGAGTAAAGCAAACCAATAGTCACTGAACACTGACAATGTTCCAGGCACTGAGCAAGGTGCTTTCACATGTATTGAAAAAAAAAAAAAAAAACAGGCGGAGAAACCATCTGAGAAAGAGGACAGAAACAGAGCCCAGCCAATGTCTCAGCACCTGTTACTTAGATGGGAAAGGACAAAACATATAAAGTACAAATGTCAGCAAAAACGTATACTTAAAAATAAAAATTGTCTTACCATTGTATGTGTATGTATGCATACTCAGTAGTGTCCAACTCTGCCATCATCCCCATGCACTGTTGCCTGCCAGGCTCCTCTGTCCATGAGACTTTCCAGGAAAGAACTCTAGAGCGGGTTGCCATTCCCTTCTCCAGGGGAATCTCCATGACTTGGGGACTGAACTCATGTCACTTGCATCTCCTTCACTGGCAGAAGATTCTTTACCACTGAGTCACTTGGGAAGGTCTATTTCATCATAGAGACTCTTAAAAAAAAAAAAAAAAGGACAATGAATAGAAGAAAAAGAGAAGAAAGAGAGAAGGAAGTAGGGGAGGGGGAAAAGTAGGGATAGGGAGGGAAAGGTCCGTGAAACCAGCTCATATACACAACTGGGTCAGCAGTACGGAGGGTCAACTTATCTAGACACACTGAAGGACAAACCAAACAAGCAAATCAAGAGACGGGACCCAGTTGTAAATGTAACAGAAGCAACATGGGTATGGAAGTGATCGGCTGGATCTGCCAGGCACCCCATATGTGAATTTTCCCAACTGCCTTGTCTTCTTTAGGCCTTAGACTCCCTATCTCTTGATAAAAGAGGCTGAGCAGTATGATACCTAAGGTTGCTTCAGTCTGCAACATATCTAGACTTTAACATTGATGCAGCCTTCATGGCATGGGTCACAAGCCCAGAGGAGAGTCCAGTGGACAACATAGCCCAATATGAATGGAAGATGAGCAGGATGAGAAAACAATGTCCATGAGATGAGGAGGGAGAAACATCCACAGGGGAAGCACAAGGAATGACTAGCATCCACTGACTTCAGGAGTAAAGCAAACCAATAGTCACTGAACACTGACAATGTTCCAGGCACTGAGCAAGGTGCTTTCACATGTATTGAAAAAAAAAAAAAAAAACAGGCGGAGAAACCATCTGAGAAAGAGGACAGAAACAGAGCCCAGCCAATGTCTCAGCACCTGTTACTTAGATGGGAAAGGACAAAACATATAAAGTACAAATGTACACATCTTTGACATCTAAGGATACAGGAGAGAATGAAGGAACTGCTGCAGGTAAAACCATCATGGAATCACATCACATGATAGTCTACTCTACCAGGAAAGAGCTGCTGGTGGGACCTGACAAGCTAAATTGTGGACCTAGAATCCTCAGTGAGATGGTATTATTGATAAGCTTTGGTGACAGAGCCAAGAGGGACGAAAGGAAGAGATGAACTGCTGAAGCCATTTTCTTCTAAGAAAATTCTGATTTCTATCAAAGTCTAGCCTTCATACTTGACTAATAGCTCCTCACTTTCCTGAACCTCTGCTAAGAACAAAAAGCACAGTCTAAAATATGGATGCAGCCATGCTCTCTGGGTTGCTGAATTTTAGCAGTCCTGGACTCCTACCCTTTGCCTTAAAGCTTCCTGTCCTGTCGGTCTTCCTCCCTTCTCTGCTCCTTCAAACTGAAGGTGCACTTGAACAGTCCATCAGAAACCACCCTGAAAACACCTGTGGGCACCACATGCCCTAGCCAATCCCCAAGTCCAGCCCAAGCTCCTAGGAACACGTTCATCAGCAGGAGCTCTGGGCCCCAGGCCTACCACGAAGAAGAGTGGTTTACAAGCTTCTCGATGAAACCATCACCCAGTCCGGGAGTGTGAACAATAATATAATGAGTGGGTGAATGGGGCCAGGACAGCCTCATGTGGTTTTCTTTTTCTTTTTTTTTTTAAACATTTATTTATTTATTTATTTTGGCAGGGGTGGGGAGGGAGGGGGTGGGCGGGCCACTTCCACTGGTCTTTTGTTTGTCTAGTTTCATCCATCTTTGTTCTTTGGCCCGTGTGGGCCTCCCATCGCAGTGGCGTCTGTCGCTGCAGAGCACCGGCTCCGGGCGCATGCACTCTAGAGCTCCGGCTCGGCAATTGGGCACATCGGTCCAGCCGCTCCACGGCCCGTGGGATCTTCCCAGGCCAGGGATCGAACTGGCGCCCCTTGCACTGCAAGGCAGTGTCCTTACCCACTGGACCACCAGGGAAGCCCCTCATGTGGTTTTATTTACACCATCCTTGCCCAGTGCCCAACAGAAGGAGTGAGGAGGCTGGCCTTCCAGTGGTCACTCAGAGAGGAGAAATGTGTGTTTAGCCCACTGGCTTCCTTTTGGCTTGCTGCATGGAGTCTTTGGGACTTCCCAGGTTGGGCCAGTGGTAAGGAGCCCACCTGCAAATCCAGAAGACATAGGGGCACAGATTCAATCCTTGGGTCAGGAAGATCCCCTGGAGGAGGGCATGGAAACCCCCTCCAGAATTTTTGCCTGTAGAATCCCATGGGAGAGGAATCTGTTGGGCTGTAGCCCATGGGGTCACAAAGAACCATACACAACTGAAGCAACTTAGCACTCGTGTTCTTGCTTCTTTCTGGAATGTTCTAGAGTCCCACCTTCATCTAGCTTTTACATGTTTCTCACCCATTAGATCCCAGCCTGAGCATCTCCTACCGCAGGGAATCTTTCCTGGCCAACCAGTCTGAGATAGGTTGCCTTCCAATACCATATTCCTTTATTTGAAAGTATTCATCTCAGTTTTGCCAACAAAGGTTCATATAGCCAAAGCTATGGTTTTTCCAGTAGTCACGTATGGATGTATCAGTCTCCCCCACTAGACTGTAGGCTTCATAAGGACCTTCCTTTTGCCCCTAAATTTCACCCAGTGCCAGTCACACATGGGTCAAATAAATATTTGTTGAAGGAAAGAAGGATTTCAGAGAGACAAGGAAGTTGTACCTAGATCACCTCAAAATCGACTGGCCCCAAGGATTCGGGGCAGAAGTGACGTTAGTGGCAGGATCCTCTCTCCCACTGAAGCAGGAAGCCCTAATAGAGCACCAGCAACTCCTATCTGAAGGCTCCCCGTTCACTCAACCCCAGAGAGGCATGTTGAAACATTTATAACTTAATATCCAAAGAGCTACGTGCTCCCAAGAAGAACTGTCAAAACATGAATAAAAATTCATTTTAAAATGCTATAAACCAAGTCGCCTTGGCCGTGTGAGATAGCATGCCTACAGCTCCTTAGAGAGCATCATCAAAGTAGACTATTAATGAGGAACAAAGGACTCCAGTCTTGCCAGCCATGCACATCCTAATCTTTCCCAGATATCTGCCAGAGAAACAAGATGCCTATGAATACCAAGGCTTCTGAAAGTGTTTTCATAACCGTACTAACATCAGCTATAGAGCTGTGCCAGAGGAAATGCTTGATTCTCAGAACTCTTGGGAGAATGGCTGGATTGTGCCATTTATTGATAAGGCAGCAAACCGCCATAGAGCTAACATTCGTCACTACCAGTGAGTGCAAATAATAGGTACTGCAAGATAAATGCATGTTGAATAATCTCTAGAGAGTCTGAAGAATATCTAACACTTAGCCATTCTGAATCACGCAGCCATGGTCAGCATGGGAGCACGACGTACCAGGCGTTGGCGAGGATCAACAGTCGCACAGCTTAGCCGCTCTAATGAAATCTTTGAAAAGGTGTCTTAGAAAGGAGATACTATGATAAAAAGAGCAGCGGGCTTGGCGTCCTAGTGAACTGGACTTAAACTTCAAGTCTGCCACTTCCCAGTTTGGTGCTATTAGCCTCATCTATAAAAAGCAAGGGCTATTACCTGCTTCATAGGGTTATAACAGGGGTTCATTAACTATGGCCCTCAGGCCAAATCTGGGCTACCCTCTGTTTTTTGTAAATAAAGTTTTATTGGAACACAGCCGTGCCCCCTATTTTTGTTTTTTTACAAGGTTTCCATAGCTGTTTTCATGCTACAGTGGCAGGGTAGTTATGACAGAGACCATATGGCCTAAAACACCTAAAATGCTTACTCTTTGACCCTTTGCAGAAAAGACTGGTCATCTATTGGTGTAACCTCCACACATGCTGTTCCCTGCCAGAAACACATTTGCCCATCTGCGTTCAGCGAGCCCATATCTTCTCATTCTCCAGGGTCACTTCTCTGGGGCAGTTTTCCTTTATGACCTAGATGAAGATTAAATCCCATGCTCTAGCCTCCCATGACAGCACCCCTTAGGATAAGATACAGTACATTTGAAAACATGTGTTCACTGTCTGTCTTCCTAATGAAACTGTTCCCTCTTGACTATGTGCATCGATTATGCTAGTATCCTAGGTCCTCATGTAGATGAGGACCACAAATATCTTAGCTGAATTCTACACAATCCTATTGCTCCATACAACTTCCCTATCTTTGGCAGATGTTCCTGGCAGTGGTCAAAGTCTTATCTCATGTAGAAAAATCCTGGATCAAGGGAGAGTCACTAACATGGATGAAACTTCAGATTCCCTATTGTAATTAGCAAGAGTGAGAATACTGGCAAGGAACCAACACTGTCAATGAGGAATATGCATCATGAGATCTTCCTGGAATCCCAATGTCATTGTATCAGCCCAGATTTATCAAACATCTGCTCCGTGAAGACACTATTCTGGTACTGTGGTGTACAAAGAAATAGAATGCAGTTGGTCCATATCTAAGCCAAGGGCCACCTCTGAACTCAGATTACAAGGCTAAAATTTCATATTGGAATTCTTCTGGGAGGATGTCAAGTCCTCCAAACTAGTTTATCGTGTCTCAGGAAATATGACCCCACTAGATTTTCTCTAATTCATGAACATATTCTTCTGTCCTTATTTGAGTACCAGATGAAAGACAATTCATATTTAGGGACCGCGATGTGTGCAAATACACAACCCTGAATGATAGAATCTTACCCAGGGTGGCAAGATGGGAGACTACCACCCCCAAAAGAAGACTCATAGCACCACGTCACTCCTTATCTACGTCACACGCTCACAGTAGAATGACAAATGGAATTGTCCACACTCTAATTTTTTTCTCTCTCTCTCTCACATACACACACACACACACAAAATAAATGCTTTAATTTACATCTATTAAATATGACGGTAGTGTCATTCCACTCTTTAATCCCTCCTTCCCCATCCGGTTATTTACACTGCATGACAAAGGATCCCCAAACTCAGTGACTCAAATCAACCATCTTACCATGCTTATTCATGATTTTGTAACTCCAGAATTCAGGAGAAGCACATCTGGGGATTCTAGCTGAGATCTCCTTTATGCTGCAGTCAGAATCTGACAATCGCTATAGTCACCTAAAAGTTCAATAGGACTGATGCCCAAACTATCTCACTCCTGTGGCTGGCAGTGGATGCTGGCGGCAGGTGGAGAACTCAGCTGGGACCTTCCACCAGAGCACCCCCGTGTGCCCTCGGCACATAGCTTGAGGTTTTCCTCATCCTGGAGGCTGGGTTCTGAAGGCCCCAAAAGGCAGTGACCAAGAGCAAGCGTCCCAACGACACACTCAGAAGCGGCACGCCTCCTTCTAGCCCAGCCTCTGAAGCCGCACAGCACCACTGCTATGCATTCTGCTGATTCCGAGTCAGAACGGGCAACAGAAGTCCAAAGCAAGCAGCATGGCCGCACCCCTCAATGGGAGAAGAACTGGTCATCGTTGTAATCAGCCACATTCCATACGAATAGCCCTTGCTCCCACTCTCAGCTTTCCTGCGCTCTGAAAATAACATGCTGCTGACTGTTTTGCCCTCTACAAAGCAAAACCAGTTTTATATGTACTATCAGAGGTAGATTTTTGATCAAGAAAGTCAAGATAATCACATATCCCAAGCACTGTTGAGGCTCAGTCATAACCTCCATACCCGCAAAGCCCATCAGTTCTAGTCTAAGCCTCAAAAAGGGACCCACGCTAGTTAGCTCACCTGCGGCAACCAGGCATGTTACAGGCCATGTGGAAATTTCTCTGTAGTTGCCACTGACTGTATAATAACAGCAGTCCATTTCCTCCAGGGAAGAATTAATACTTCCCTGTGCAGATTGTTCTCGATGTGCTTTCACATTTTAGGATTTGGATGCCCAGTTGACTGGGGCTGTGATCCCTGGGAACATCACAGAGGAATGAGAAAGTGATAGATCTTGGGATTTTGCCACTGAGGTGTGAGGAGGGCTTCGAGGTGACGGTTGAGCATCCATCCGCCAAAGCAGGAGACACAAGAGACATGGGTTCAGTCCCCGGGTCAGGAAGATCCCCTGGAGAAGGAGCCAATCCACTCCAGTGTTCTTGCCTGAGACATCACATGGACAGAGCAGCCTGGAGGGCTAGAGTCCACGGGGCCAAAAGTGTCAGATACACAGGAAGCAACTGAGCAGACGTGCATGCACTGAGTAAGGAGGCGGGGAACTTATTCACCAACCCCTGCCCCACCCTGGTTGGGGTCACTCCCGGGGCATTAAATCCTCCTCAGGAACTCCCAGTTTGCCACACCTATGAACTGAGCCCTTTCCCAACACCAGAGACCACCCACTGGAAGAAATGCACGGGAACCTGTCAGCACGCAGGCGTCTCCAAAGTGGGCTGGGATGGGTGGACAGGACCCCCACAGTGTCTGCTGTGCTATGAATTCTTCGAGCTTGATCTCAGTGAACACCTGCAAGAATTCTGTTGCTGTTATTGTTGTTCGTGTTGATGCTCTCTCCATTTTCCAAAGGAGAGAAACAGGCGCAGAGAGGTTAAGTAACTTGCCCATGGTCACACAGCAGACACAGATTGGCCTAACTCCAACTTCTAAACTGCCTTGAGAAGCCCAGAGAGGGTGAGCGACTTGCCTGAAGCCCCTAAACATCCACACCACAATCAGATACAAAAACATCCTCCCCTCTGCTGCTGTTAAGTTGCGTCTGACAGTCTTTGCAACCCCCATGGACTATAGCCCTCCAGCCTCCTCTGTCCATGGGGCTCTCCAGGCAAGAACACTGGAGCCGGTTGCCATGCCCTCCTCCAGGGGAGCTTCTCGACCCAGGGATGGAACCTGCCTCGCTTACGTCTCCTACACTGGCAGGTGGGTCCTTGCCACTAGTGCCACGCCTCTGGCTGTCACCACAGTGTCCCTTTAGTCCTCTCTCCTGAGCCCGACGCCTTGCAACAGCAAAGCCTAAAGGCACATTTGGATGCCCAGTTGACTGGGGCTGTGATCCCTGGGAACATCACAGAGGAATGAGAAAGTGATAGATCTTGGGATTTTGCCACTGAGGTGTGAGGAGGGCTTCGAGGTGACGGTTGAGCATCCATCCGCCAAAGCAGGAGACACAAGAGACATGGGTTCAGTCCCGGGTCAGGAAAAAATCCCTGGAGAAGGAGCCAATCCACTCCAGTGTTCTTGCCTGAGACATCACATGGACAGAGCAGCCTGGAGGGCTAGAGTCCACGGGGCCAAAAGTGTCAGATACACAGGAAGCAACTGAGCAGACGTGCATGCACTGAGTAAGGAGGCGGGGAACTTATTCACCAACCCCTGCCCCACCCTGGTTGGGGTCACTCCCGGGGCATTAAATCCTCCTCAGGAACTCCCAGTTTGCCACACCTATGAACTGAGCCCTTTCCCAACACCAGAGACCACCCACTGGAAGAAATGCACGGGAACCTGTCAGCACGCAGGCGTCTCCAAAGTGGGCTGGGATGGGTGGACAGGACCCCCACAGTGTCTGCTGTGCTATGAATTCTTCGAGCTTGATCTCAGTGAACACCTGCAAGAATTCTGTTGCTGTTATTGTTGTTCGTGTTGATGCTCTCTCCATTTTCCAAAGGAGAGAAACAGGCGCAGAGAGGTTAAGTAACTTGCCCATGGTCACACAGCAGACACAGATTGGCCTAACTCCAACTTCTAAACTGCCTTGAGAAGCCCAGAGAGGGTGAGCGACTTGCCTGAAGCCCCTAAACATCCACACCACAATCAGATACAAAAACATCCTCCCCTCTGCTGCTGTTAAGTTGCGTCTGACAGTCTTTGCAACCCCCATGGACTATAGCCCTCCAGCCTCCTCTGTCCATGGGGCTCTCCAGGCAAGAACACTGGAGCCGGTTGCCATGCCCTCCTCCAGGGGAGCTTCTCGACCCAGGGATGGAACCTGCCTCGCTTACGTCTCCTACACTGGCAGGTGGGTCCTTGCCACTAGTGCCACGCCTCTGGCTGTCACCACAGTGTCCCTTTTAGTCCTCTCTCCCTGAGCCCGACGCCTTGCAACAGCAAAGCCTAAGGCACAGCTTAACCCAAAACATCTGCACATTTCTGCCTCTGCAAAGCAGACGATACATGTCGTAAGTCAAACCATGCGGCATCTGCACTGTACATTAAGACTCTCCCCGGGGAGATGCTTTTGCTGCCCCCAGCTGTGTGGAAACAACCCAGAAGGAATCTCCCCAGAATCAGAGTGTACTTTGGATCCACAGAAGAGAACGGGCCAGGAACACACGGACTCAGCCAAGCGTGGCTCCATCAGGCGCTGCTCTCTTCCTGGAATCGAACTTAAGAGCCGTCGTCCTGGCTCAAACCCAGGGACAAGCAACCTGAACAGAACAGCTGAGCAGCGCCCTGTGTCAGGGGATGACTGCTCACTAGAAGGAAGCTGGACCCTGGAGAGGGGCTCTTGTGGAGGTGGGCGGGGGGAGCGGAGGAGGGAACCACCTTGGACAAGAAAATGGATGGGCAGTTGTAAATCAAACCCGTCAACAATGATGGAAAAGAGGGAAGACTTTAAGCCGTGATTAAGCCTTGAATCCATGCACCCCAGCCTGAAATTCCTCTTATCAAATCCATTACGGGCTTCCCTGGTGGCTTACAAGGTGGTGAAGAATTCCCCTGCAATGTGGAAGACATGGGTTCCATCTGTGGGTTGGCAAGATCTCCTGGAGATGGGAATGGCTACCCGCTTCAGTATTCCTGCCTGGAGAATTCCATGACCCCTCCATGGAGTTGCAAAGAGTCAGACACGACTGAGAAACTTGAGTTTCACTTATTTTTCACACCCACTGTCAAGGTGAGAATCTAAAGTCATTTAAACTAGGTCCAACAGCTAAAGAGATAAGAGTCCGGAATTAACCCCTCCAGAGTTGGCCAGATTCCAAAATTAATTCCGTTATCCCTCATAGGCTCCGTCAGGTGCTTAATGACAGTATGCTAGATCACTTAAACAGTCCCAGCAGATCTGCATCTTGCTGCATGTTGTGGGCCAGGGACTTTGCACAGTGCCTGACCCAGTGTAAACTCCATCCAAAGTGGCCCAAGACGTCACACACTGAAGGAAATGCACATAGCTGTCACTGGAATGGTTGCAACAACGGGCAATCATGAAAAAATTTCTCTGGGCTTTCCCAGGAAGACAGATCTGGACGGAGGTGTAGGTATGAGGAATTGCTATAGTGAGGAGAGAAGGAATCCAGGCAGAGGGACGGAGACCCAGGCTCGGGGTGGACACAGCAGAGTCAGGGGACCAGAGTAGACCAGCTGGCTAGAGTTTGTAGCCACTCAATCTTAACGGAAACCAACCCTGAATATTCACTGGAAGGACTGATGCTGAAGCTGAAGCTCCAATACTTTGGCCACCTGATGGAAATGGCTCACTCATTGGAAAAGACCCTGATGCCAGGGAAGACCGAGGGCAAAAGGAGAAGGGGGCAGCCTACAGTGAGATGGTTAGATAACATCACCAGCTCAATGGACATGAATTCGAGCAAACTCTGGGAGAAGGGGAGGACGGGGGAGCCTGGCATGCGGCAGTCCACGGAGCTGTAAAGAGTCAGACATGACTTAGCAATCCAACAACAACAAGAGAGAACTGAGAGAGAAGTGCAGAAAGTTGGCTATCATCACATTTATCCTTGAATGTCAGGTTATGGACTTTAGAAGGTTTGGGAAAGATCATCACTGAAGTCTAGGAATTTTTTCCTACATGCCCGACGCTATCCTCACAATTTATGGCAGGATTTCCTCTACCTTGGCACTAGTGCCATTTGGACCAGATGATTCCTGGTTGTAGGAGACAACTGAGTCCTGTGCACTGCTAAAAAAAAAAACTTAGCCACATCCTCAGCTCTACCTTCTGAAAGCCTGTAGCACTCTCCTACTCCCAGCCCCAGCCCCGTAGTGACAACCAAAAATGTTTCCTGGTGTTACCCAAGGTCGCCCGGGGGCCAAAATCACTCCCAGTTGAGGGCCTCTGCTCTACATACATTAGGTTACTTACTTTTGACAACAACTCTGCAAGATAGTTACTGTTATTAGCTACATTTTACAGGTGAGGAAACTGAGGCACAGAGAAGTGTGTCACACAGCCAAGTTGCCTGGTTTTGTAAGGGACAGAGTCCAGACATGCAGCCAGGACAGACTGACTCCGACCCCACAACTTTTCTCACCCGTGTTTCACTAAACATGCAAAAAAATTAGATTCAAAAAAGTGCAAAATGTAGGGGCTTCCCTGGTAGTCCAGTGGGTAAGGACACCGCCTTGCAGTGCAAGGGGCGCCGGTTCCATCCCTGGCCTAGGAAGATCCCACGTGCTGCGGAGCGGCTGGACCGATGCGTCCAACTACCGAGCCGGAGCTCTGGAGCGCATGCGCCCAGAGCAGGTGCTCTGCAGCGACAGAGGCCACTGCAATGGGAGGCCCACACGGGTCAAGGAACAAAGATGGATGAAAACAGATAAATGAAAGACTATACAAATGATGACAATAGGTTTAACTCTGAGAGGGGAGTTACGTGCGCGTAATTTTTTTCTTTACTAAGATTGTATTTTTTAAATATACAACGCTTTCAGGTATGTTTAAAGAGGTTTGATGGACTCCACGCAATCATTCTAACCTTATTTCTCCACCTATTTTCATGAATAATTGTCACTCAATCTGAGACGTAGCTCGAATATTATCTCCTCCTCCAAGAAAAGCTCAAAAAGAGTCCAGCTCATAATAAGGGCTCTTTGTGATCTCAAGAAACCAAGGCAATGGGAACTCAAACGTCTGTCTCGCCCTAAAGCATACATTCCTTCTGCCATTCTGCTGCCTGACCGATTTACCCATCAGGTAAATATGATAAATATTTACGCACGGGTACGCAAAGGGTTTGGACCCAAGTCAGCGGGTTTCAGGGTCCACCTGGACCCAAGAGACCAAAGGAAGTGGACCGCTCTGCGGCCTGAAGACGCTGATCCCTTGTGCTTTGCTGCCCTCTGCTGGTCAAAGACACCACTGCTGGGAATGAGCTTGTACCTGGGGGCGGTGAGAGGAGAGAACCAATCGGCTCCTTGCAGTAAAATCTCCCTAATATCTAGGTCCGTGCCCTATTTTCTAATTTTTTGCACAGAGGAGCAGGAATGGCAGCGATTACACAGCTGGGCAAAACAAAAGCTTTAGATACAGAATATTAAAAAGGAAAATAAAAGCGTTATCCACACGTTCCTAGGAGCAAAAATGTACTGGGGGCACTGTCACATCCATTTCCTTCGTTTAACTCAATTTGAGCTGGCAGGACCTCGAGGCAGAAAAGTGCAAAATGTAGGGGCTTCCCTGGTAGTCCAGTGGGTAAGGACACCGCCTTGCAGTGCAAGGGGCGCCGGTTCCATCCCTGGCCTAGGAAGATCCCACGTGCTGCGGAGCGGCTGGACCGATGCGTCCAACTACCGAGCCGGAGCTCTGGAGCGCATGCGCCCAGAGCAGGTGCTCTGCAGCGACAGAGGCCACTGCAATGGGAGGCCCACACGGGTCAAGGAACAAAGATGGATGAAAACAGATAAATGAAAGACTATACAAATGATGACAATAGGTTTAACTCTGAGAGGGGAGTTACGTGCGCGTAATTTTTTTCTTTACTAAGATTGTATTTTTTAAATATACAACGCTTTCAGGTATGTTTAAAGAGGTTTGATGGACTCCACGCAATCATTCTAACCTTATTTCTCCACCTATTTTCATGAATAATTGTCACTCAATCTGAGACGTAGCTCGAATATTATCTCCTCCTCCAAGAAAAGCTCAAAAAGAGTCCAGCTCATAATAAGGGCTCTTTGTGATCTCAAGAAACCAAGGCAATGGGAACTCAAACGTCTGTCTCGCCCTAAAGCATACATTCCTTCTGCCATTCTGCTGCCTGACCGATTTACCCATCAGGTAAATATGATAAATATTTACGCACGGGTACGCAAAGGGTTTGGACCCAAGTCAGCGGGTTTCAGGGTCCACCTGGACCCAAGAGACCAAAGGAAGTGGACCGCTCTGCGGCCTGAAGACGCTGATCCCTTGTGCTTTGCTGCCCTCTGCTGGTCAAAGACACCACTGCTGGGAATGAGCTTGTACCTGGGGGCGGTGAGAGGAGAGAACCAATCGGCTCCTTGCAGTAAAATCTCCCTAATATCTAGGTCCGTGCCCTATTTTCTAATTTTTTGCACAGAGGAGCAGGAATGGCAGCGATTACACAGCTGGGCAAAACAAAAGCTTTAGATACAGAATATTAAAAAGGAAAATAAAAGCGTTATCCACACGTTCCTAGGAGCAAAAATGTACTGGGGGCACTGTCACATCCATTTCCTTCGTTTAACTCAATTTGAGCTGGCAGGACCTCGAGGCAGAAAAGGAACCAGAGGTCATTGGAGAGCAGAAAGAGCGCGAATCAGGGCACACCCCCACGCACACACACCTCTCCTGACATGCTCAGAAATGGGTTCGTTCAATTTTAGAAATTCCATTCAACTTACGGCTGACCTTTAACATCGAAAGTGTTAGATGATTTGGGAACAAGGCCAAAGGAGCCTCTGAATGGAAGAGGCTTAACGTTAAGGTCTATTGAGAGGTGACCTGGGCACCTAATGTGCCTAAAAGTAGGAACTGGGGCTTCCCAGGTGGCACAGTAGCAAAGACTCTTGTCTGCGAATGAAGGGGGCACAAGAGATGTCGGCTCGATCCCTGGATCGGAAAGATCCCGTGGAGGAGGGCATGGCGACCCCCTCCAGGAGTTTCGCCTGAAGAATTCCCTGGACAGAGGAGCCTGGCGGGCCACCGTCCACGGGGTCGCAGAGAGTCAGACATGACTGAGCTGACACACAAGAGTAGAAACTATCATCCCCATTTGCAAAGCCCTGAGAATGTGTCCACGGTCACACAGCTGATGGGTGGCCATGGTGTGCTCCCCCGACCAGGACCTGTCTTCCTCCAACCCTTGTACCAGGCGGAGGCGCCGGCCCTCGGGGAGGGCACATGGCCCTGAGACACGCTGGCCCAGCAGAGGAGGGGGCAGGCCTTGAGCGGTACACACTGTCGGCCACTCCAGCTCTGAAACGGTCTCTTCCAGCCCTCCAGAGGCGGCCCCTGCTGCTGCCATCAGAGAAAGAACAGAGGACGTCTTGGAAAGGGAGACACCACTGCTGGGAATGAGCTTGTACCTGGGGGCGGTGAGAGGAGAGAACCAATCGGCTCCTTGCAGTAAAATCTCCCTAATATCTAGGTCCGTGCCCTATTTTCTAATTTTTTGCACAGAGGAGCAGGAATGGCAGCGATTACACAGCTGGGCAAAACAAAAGCTTTAGATACAGAATATTAAAAAGGAAAATAAAAGCGTTATCCACACGTTCCTAGGAGCAAAAATGTACTGGGGGCACTGTCACATCCATTTCCTTCGTTTAACTCAATTTGAGCTGGCAGGACCTCGAGGCAGAAAAGGAACCAGAGGTCATTGGAGAGCAGAAAGAGCGCGAATCAGGGCACACCCCCACGCACACACACCTCTCCTGACATGCTCAGAAATGGGTTCGTTCAATTTTAGAAATTCCATTCAACTTACGGCTGACCTTTAACATCGAAAGTGTTAGATGATTTGGGAACAAGGCCAAAGGAGCCTCTGAATGGAAGAGGCTTAACGTTAAGGTCTATTGAGAGGTGACCTGGGCACCTAATGTGCCTAAAAGTAGGAACTGGGGCTTCCCAGGTGGCACAGTAGCAAAGACTCTTGTCTGCGAATGAAGGGGGCACAAGAGATGTCGGCTCGATCCCTGGATCGGAAAGATCCCGTGGAGGAGGGCATGGCGACCCCCTCCAGGAGTTTCGCCTGAAGAATTCCCTGGACAGAGGAGCCTGGCGGGCCACCGTCCACGGGGTCGCAGAGAGTCAGACATGACTGAGCTGACACACAAGAGTAGAAACTATCATCCCCATTTGCAAAGCCCTGAGAATGTGTCCACGGTCACACAGCTGATGGGTGGCCATGGTGTGCTCCCCCGACCAGGACCTGTCTTCCTCCAACCCTTGTACCAGGCGGAGGCGCCGGCCCTCGGGGAGGGCACATGGCCCTGAGACACGCTGGCCCAGCAGAGGAGGGGGCAGGCCTTGAGCGGTACACACTGTCGGCCACTCCAGCTCTGAAACGGTCTCTTCCAGCCCTCCAGAGGCGGCCCCTGCTGCTGCCCATCAGAGAAAGAACAGAGGACGTCTTGGAAAGGGAGAAGCTGGACGCTAACGACAAAAGCAGATTCGCTTTCCTGGGGCGACTTGGTTGCTCTGAATCATCCGATGAAAAAAGCATCTTGCCATCTGGCAATTAGCTTGGGGCTACGGTGTCAAGTCCCCTCTCCTTCATCCTGCCCTCCTTAGGAAAACGCGGCCCTGGGTGGTCCAGATGGCCAGAGGCCTGTGCACAATGAACAGAGGCTGCGGATGCTCGCGTGACCCCTCTGGCCACAGGAAGCCCTCCCATGCAAAACCACACTCAACGAGATGTTCTTCCCTGCGAACTGCTCCTTAGGGAGTCACAACTTCTGCGAGGAAAGCCCTGGAGGACCTCAGGACCTGTCCGAACACCGCTTCCCATCCCCTCCTAATGAGCTGAAATGCCCACCCTGCGCTGTGTCCGCCCCCCTCTCCAGGGTCTTGGAGATGCAGCTCCCTCACCAGAGAGAGACTCTTTGCTAACAAACTTTCTTTTTCTGTCTGAAGTTGTTTTCATCCTCCCTTCGCTCTTTCTGACCCCTGCCAGGATCTGTCAGTAGAAGCACCCTCTTGTTATATTTAAAACGGCCACGTGGGGATCTCCCACTCACCCCCAAAAGGGTCCCTCCCCCCCCCCAGTCCTCGGCAGGGGAGACATCCCAGGTGCAGAGGCCAGAATTCCCTACTGAGTGTGGGGTGATCACCCGAGCTCTTCCAACCACGCCTCCACTGAGACGTCTAACAGGCTTCTGGGACATTCTCGGCTGCTCCCTGCCAACCACTGTGCCTAAATGTCTTCCTAATCACACCCAGAATTGAGAGCCAATATAATTAGAATAAACTGGCCTTCACTAGTGGCTCAGATGGTAAAGAATCTGCTTGCCAATGTAGGAGACCCAGATTTGATGCCTGAGATGGGAAGACCTTCTGGAGAAGGGAAGGGCAACCCACTTCAAGATTTTGCCTGGAGAATTCCATCGACAGCGGAGCCTGGGGGGCTACAGTCCACGAGGTCACTAAGAGTCAAGCTTGACTGAGTGACTAACATACACATAAATGTAATAGAACAAAAGGTGGAATCCACTGATAGTTAAGGTCGGGGTACATATTCCAAATAAACATGACTAGGACCTAACCTCTCGGAGCTTTGTTTTCATCAGATGCAAACTAAAGATGATAAAAGGAATTCTGTAAAAACTGAAATCCTTCTCCTGATTAGCAGAATAATCCTGGGAACCTGTGAATGTAGGAATTAAGGTTTTAGATGGAATGAACAGGATATTATTCAAGATTACCTGAGTGGGTCCAATGCTGTCAACTCCTTAGAGTGAAGAAGACAAGAGAACAGAGAAAGGGGAAGAACTGTCAGAGATGCAGTGTCGCTGGCTTTAAAGGTGGGAGAAAGGGAACCCTGTCTAAAGGGCAGCTGCTAGAAACTGGAAAAGATAAGGAAATGAATGTCTCTTAAAGTTTCGAGACAGGAATGCAACTCTGCTGACACCTTTTAGTCCAGTGAGAGCTGTATCTGACTTCTAACTTTACCAAACAAAAGCACACTGAACGTGTGCTGTTCTAAGACAAAAGAAAAGGGTAACTCTTAAAAAGGGGTATTGCAATGATTGAATCCACGGATACATTTGCCCAATCTACATGTGTGTGCGCGCCCCCAGGCACTGCAATTGTGTCAGCTCTTCGTAACCCCGTGGACTGTAACCCACCTGGCTCCCAGGTCCATGGGAATCTCCAGGCAAGAATCCTGGAGTGGCTTGCCATGCCCTCCCCCAGAGGATCTCTCTGATCTGGAGACTGAATGCTCATCTCCTATACCTCCTGCCTTGCAGGTAGATTCTTTACCTGCTGGGTCATCAGGAAGCCCTTGCCTGATCTATAGTAAGTGTTTAATAAAGTTTTTGTCTTTACATGAATATTGAAAGTAATATTGATTTTATTACTGTTATCAGTTTATATTATCGATATATACTGACATTAATATTTCAGAGGTCAAAACAGTGCTCGTATACACCTCTGAGCCTGAAGACACAGACATAGTTCATCATCTATGAGCGAGATTCACAGCCTCAGCACTACTGACCTTTGGGGCAGGGTGAACTCTCTGCTGGGAGGGCCGTCCTGCACATGGCAGGATGTGGAGCAGAACCCTGGCTCTGCCCACGAGACGCCGCTAGCACCTCCCATCCAATGGTGACACAAAAATAAAGGCAGACATTGCCAAGCGTATCCTTGGGGGAAAATCGCCCCTGGTTAAGAACCACAGGGTCTGTGATGTCCTGGGCCAGTGACTCGACATTTTTTTTTTTTTTTTTGGTAATGTCATAAGATGGCCTATTGACAAAAGTTCATATAGTCAAAGCTATGGTTTTCCCAGCAGTCATGTAAGGACATGAGAGTTGGACAGTAAAGAAGGCTGAGAGCTGAAGAATTAATGCCTTTGAACTTTAGTGTTGGAGAAGGCTCTTGAGAGTCCGTTGGACTGCAAGGAGATCAAACCATTGAATCCTAAAGGAAATCAACTCTGAATATTTATTGGAAGGAATGATGCTGAAGCTGAAGCTCCAATATTTTGGCCACCTGATGCAAAGAGATGACTCATTGGAGAAGACCCTGATGCTGGGGAAAAAAAGAAGGTAAAAGGAGAAGGGTATGACAGAGGACGGGATGGTTGGATGGCATCACTGAGTCAATGGACATGAGTTTGGGCAGGCTCCAGGAGCTGCTGATGGACAGAGAAGCCTGGGGTGCTGCAGTGCACAGGGTCACAGAGTCAGACATGACTGAGCGACTGAACTGAACTGAAGATGGTCTACTTAACCACGACACATGATTGAAGCTCATTGTTTTGGGTCGCCAACCGCAAGCTTCCATGAGCACAAGCAATGTTTCTAATCTAAAACAGAATTGCTCATCATTCTTAGATCACAGACCGTCTAGTCTAGACTCCCTTTGTAATAATTCAGTCAGCTTTAAACAAGAATTCAGGTTATATTCTGTACCTATCTTGACAGCTTTATTGTCCTCCACTTAATTATGTTGTATTACAAAACCATTTTAAGAAGACACAGGAGTGAAAAGGCCCATGTATACATGTGTCCATAGAACACATATTCATCACAGTAAACCCATCAATGTCAATTCTGTTCTAAATTCTGTTTGGAATATCAGTGACTCCTGTTGATAACTTCAGCTGTCTTCAGTGGCTAGAGAGGAAAATTCCTGTTTATTGTTCAAGGGATGACAGATTACTTTAAATGTTGACTATCTTTATTTCCCCATACTGCAGCCGATGCCCCTTTACAGGTGAAGAAGCTGAGCCCTCAAGCCTGCCTCATTGCAGAAGTGGCTAAGGGAAACCAAGGGGTGTGAGGCAAACTGAGACTAGAAAAAACAGGGAGTTATTAACGGTTTCGCAGAGAAGCCAAAACAAAAAGCAACAGTGAGAGTCACAGGGAATAAACAAGAAGTAGAATAAACATCACAGAACCAAAGGACACCCAGGGGCCTAGGTCCATCTGGGGTGCATGAATTCAGGGGAAGGGTCTCCAGGTTCTGACCAGAAGCTCTGTCAGAGAACAAGTACCCCCTGAGAGCTTCCACCACATTGTTTTAGCCTGAAACTGAAGAGTCGCATCCTCACTCCACAGAAAGGACCTTGTCAGGGTCTGTGATCAGCTGGAGGAAAACAGGCAGTCGCCAAGCAGAGACATCTGCAGATGCTGCCATCATTCCAAGCCGGGCACCTATGGCTCACCTACACATGTGGACCTTTTACCCTGAAGTCTGTCCTGCTGTTCTGAACACTGACCTCTTCCCTGAGACTGTGATTACTGGGTGACTCATCCCACAGGAGAGAGAGGGAAGCGGAAGAAACAGGCCAGTGTGACCATCCAAGGAGGAGAGCGTCCTGCTCCCTGAGCTCCAGGGAGAGTGGAGAGGAAGACAGGGATGCTTCCTGTGGGCTTAGTCATAGCCTCTCAAAGGCTCAGCGGGGCCCCCTGCGTGACTGCTCGCCTGGTGTGAGCCTGAGATCACGGGAACGGGGCCCCAAAGAAGTACTGTGGGGACCCAGCTCTGAAGTTAACTAGCTAGGCAGCCCTGGGTGGAACCTGAGAGGTGTCGCGGAGAGAGAACTGCACGACAGGTAACTTGCATGTGAGCTGGGTGGAAGAAAAGAGAATCTTGCGGCTTCCTCTATCCATAAGGCAATATGAGAGTCCTCACACCTTGATTCCCAGTCTGCCGTAGAATCAACAGGTCAACCATTCCACTAGATGCACCCCCTCACTTACACAGTCTCTCCTTAGTGTCTTCCAACTCTGAAAAGGTCTCTCTGGCTGGCTGGTTTATTGGAGATCTACTTTCCCAAAACAGTGGCTTGCTTACAATTCTATATCAAAGGAAGAAATAAAACTCAATTCCAAGCCAATATTCACTTACTCGCATGCTTGAGAATCCCACTGCCGTCCAACTCTAGTTTCTCCGCTCTTCCCACCTACTTCCTTGCCAAAGATTCAGACACCCGAGAGCTCCCACAAGCCTAGCCAGTGTGCACTGTAAGGAACAGAAGAGAAAGACCATTCTCCCTACTGGCTGTTACTCTCAAGCATGGTATTCTGAAAAATACGGTGCATTTGGTTAAGCACGACCCTCCCATCTCTGAGTCCAGGAGTAACCACAAGGGACATTTCTTCCATATGTTTCTCATTCGTTCGAATGTAACTCACTAAAACACAGCTAGGCAGTGCAAGGTCAAGATGGGTTTGCGTGCTGTATCGTTTATTAATTTCGTTTTTACTCCAGAAGCAGTAAATTACATTTTCCTGAGGGCAAAGTATCTCAACCCTCCAAATAATTACCCTTAAGCCAAGCACAGAATCTCCACGCTGTACCATGGTGGGTTCATGCAGAAACTTATCTACAAAACAGAATAGAGTTCCAGATGTAGAGACCAAATCTTAGAGTTACCAGGGGGTAAGGAGTGGGGAGGGATAAATTTGGAGATTGAGACTGACAATATACACACTATTATATACAAAATAGAGAATGAATAAGTACTACTGTATACTACAGGGAACTCTACTCAATACTCTATAATGACCTATATTGAAAAAGAATCTTAAGAAGAGTACGTGATGATACATATATATATGTATGCATGTATAAGTGATCTTTACCTTGCTGTACAGCAATACCTAACACAACATTGTAAATCAACTACACTCCAATAATTTTTTTTTTCAAACTTCATGTCAGCTTTGGAAGAGCAGGAATTCTCCACTAAGTAGTTTGAAAAAATGCATCTAATAACTATACAGTACCCACCTGCCCAGTTATAACTTCCTTTTTGTGTGAAATCCCCACCTTTGGGGATAAAGTGTTTCTCCATAGAAGAAATGTTTCACAATCATGTAAAAATAATAATAATAATTTTGAAGTTGGAAAAGGAAGTGTTTCCATAATAGAAAATATGGAACATAAACTATAAAATGTGACAACATCTGTTAGATGCCTAGGAGTGTACAGAAGACGCTATGGTTCTCAAGCAGATGGGGAAATACATCAGGGTTCCTGAGGAGTGTAGCACATTTGTGTTCATCAAAAGAGGAGTCAAAACTTCCAAAACACTGGTACAGGAGAGAAATATTAGGTCTTCCTCTACCAATTTTAAATGTGTGTGATATTGATGAGCTTGTTCCCTACTTCTTAGTTTTGCAGTTAAGACTGACTTGCACCTGGGGAATTCTTGTTCTAAACTTCTCCCCTTTATTAGTCACGTCTGACTCTTTGCAACTCCATGGTCTGTATATAGCCTGCCAGGCTCCTCTGCCCACGGCATTCTCCAGGCAAGAGTACAGGAGTGGGTAGTCGCTCCCTTCTCCAGGGGATCTTCCCAGCCCGAGGAGAAACCCGGGTCTCACACATTGCCGGCGGCTTCTTTACTGCAGGGCAAAGTATCTCAACCCTCCAAATAATTACCCTTAAGCCAAGCACAGAATCTCCACGCTGTACCATGGTGGGTTCATGCAGAAACTTATCTACAAAACAGAATAGAGTTCCAGATGTAGAGACCAAATCTTAGAGTTACCAGGGGGTAAGGAGTGGGGAGGGATAAATTTGGAGATTGAGACTGACAATATACACACTATTATATACAAAATAGAGAATGAATAAGTACTACTGTATACTACAGGGAACTCTACTCAATACTCTATAATGACCTATATTGAAAAGAATCTTAAGAAGAGTACGTGATGATACATATATATATGTATGCATGTATAAGTGATCTTTACCTTGCTGTACAGCAATACCTAACACAACATTGTAAATCAACTACACTCCAATAATTTTTTTTTTCAAACTTCATGTCAGCTTTGGAAGAGCAGGAATTCTCCACTAAGTAGTTTGAAAAAATGCATCTAATAACTATACAGTACCCACCTGCCCAGTTATAACTTCCTTTTTGTGTGAAATCCCCACCTTTGGGGATAAAGTGTTTCTCCATAGAAGAAATGTTTCACAATCATGTAAAAATAATAATAATAATTTTGAAGTTGGAAAAGGAAGTGTTTCCATAATAGAAAATATGGAACATAAACTATAAAATGTGACAACATCTGTTAGATGCCTAGGAGTGTACAGAAGACGCTATGGTTCTCAAGCAGATGGGGAAATACATCAGGGTTCCTGAGGAGTGTAGCACATTTGTGTTCATCAAAAGAGGAGTCAAAACTTCCAAAACACTGGTACAGGAGAGAAATATTAGGTCTTCCTCTACCAATTTTAAATGTGTGTGATATTGATGAGCTTGTTCCCTACTTCTTAGTTTTGCAGTTAAGACTGACTTGCACCTGGGGAATTCTTGTTCTAAACTTCTCCCCTTTATTAGTCACGTCTGACTCTTTGCAACTCCATGGTCTGTATATAGCCTGCCAGGCTCCTCTGCCCACGGCATTCTCCAGGCAAGAGTACAGGAGTGGGTAGTCGCTCCCTTCTCCAGGGGATCTTCCCAGCCCGAGGAGAAAACCCGGGTCTCACACATTGCCGGCGGCTTCTTTACTGCTTCACTCACCAGGGAAGCCCTTTTTATTTTAGAAGTCATCCTATTTCTAGAGACAAAGACATAGAGAACAAATGTATAAAGGAGGAAAGGGGAGGAGGGACAGGATGCACTGAGAGGCTGGGATTGATGTGTACACACTATTGATGCTATGTATAAAAGCAGTAGGGTTTCCCTGGTTATTCAGTGGTTTAAAAAAAAACTGCCTCCAGTGCAGGAGACATAGGCTACACGGGCTTGATCCGTGGGTCAGAAAGATCCCCGGAAGAAGGAAGAGCCAGTATCCTTTCCTGGAGAATCCCATGGATAGAAAGCCTAGAAGGCTACAGTCCATGGGGTCACAAAGGGTCAGAAACAACTTAGCAACTAAACAACAACAACAACCCCCAGTAGTGGTACCTATGCACCTGTGCTCAGTTGTGTCAGATTTTGCAAACCCACAGATGGTAGCACGCCAGACTCCTCCATCCACGGGCTTCTCCTCTCTGCATCCGTTATCTTTCGCTGCAACACAAATGACCCCCAGAACACAGCCACTTAAAACAACACACATCTACTATCAGTTTCTGTGGGTCAGGTCTCCAGGCACAGTTTAGCTGGGTCATCTTCTTCAGGGTCTCCCACAAGGCTGCAATGAAGGTGTTGGCCAGGTACAGACATCTCAAGGTTCCCTAAGGAAGGATGGGTTTCCAAGCACATTTCTTTGATTCCTGCCAGAACATAGTTCTTCTGAGGCTGTGGGAATGCGGGTCTCAGCATCTTGCTTACTACTGGCCAGCAGCAGCTCATGGTTTTCCCCTAGAGGAAGGATGGGTCAAAATGGAAGTCACAATCTTGTTCCCTACTTCTTAGTTTTGCAGTTAAGACTTGCACCTGGGGAAGTCTTGTTCTAAACTTCTCCCCTTTATTAGTCACGTCTGACTCTTTGCAACTCCATGGTCTGTATATAGCCTGCCAGGCTCCTCTGCCCACGGCATTCTCCAGGCAAGAGTACAGGAGTGGGTAGTCGCTCCCTTCTCCAGGGGATCTTCCCAGCCCGAGGAGAAAACCCGGGTCTCACACATTGCCGGCGGCTTCTTTACTGCTTCACTCACCAGGGAAGCCCTTTTTATTTTAGAAGTCATCCTATTTCTAGAGACAAAGACATAGAGAACAAATGTATAAAGGAGGAAAGGGGAGGAGGGACAGGATGCACTGAGAGGCTGGGATTGATGTGTACACACTATTGATGCTATGTATAAAAGCAGTAGGGTTTCCCTGGTTATTCAGTGGTTTAAAAAAAAACTGCCTCCAGTGCAGGAGACATAGGCTACACGGGCTTGATCCGTGGGTCAGAAAGATCCCCGGAAGAAGGAAGAGCCAGTATCCTTTCCTGGAGAATCCCATGGATAGAAAGCCTAGAAGGCTACAGTCCATGGGGTCACAAAGGGTCAGAAACAACTTAGCAACTAAACAACAACAACAACCCCCAGTAGTGGTACCTATGCACCTGTGCTCAGTTGTGTCAGATTTTGCAAACCCACAGATGGTAGCACGCCAGACTCCTCCATCCACGGGCTTCTCCTCTCTGCATCCGTTATCTTTCGCTGCAACACAAATGACCCCCAGAACACAGCCACTTAAAACAACACACATCTACTATCAGTTTCTGTGGGTCAGGTCTCCAGGCACAGTTTAGCTGGGTCATCTTCTTCAGGGTCTCCCACAAGGCTGCAATGAAGGTGTTGGCCAGGTACAGACATCTCAAGGTTCCCTAAGGAAGGATGGGTTTCCAAGCACATTTCTTTGATTCCTGCCAGAACATAGTTCTTCTGAGGCTGTGGGAATGCGGGTCTCAGCATCTTGCTGACTACTGGCCAGCAGCAGCTCATGGTTTCCTCCTGAGGAGGGAGCAGAGGACCTCCCCAGCATGGCAGGCAGCTGGCTTCATTAAAGCCAGCAATAGCCAGCTGCTGGCAAAATGGAAGTCACAATCTTTTGTAAGCTAATCATGGAAGTCCCATGGCATCACCTTCACTGTTATTTGTTAGAAGTGAATCACCAGGTCCACCGGGGCTTGAGGGACTTGAGGGAGGGGATTACACAGGGCATGAATATGCAAAGACAAGGGTCACTTGACACCATCTCAGAACCTGCCTACCACACTCTGTTTCCAGGGAAGCCAGCCAGACAACACTGCCCAGTTCCCTAGGGGTGGCCATCTGACTGTGTTCTAGCCAACAGAACATGAACAGAGTGAAATATGCCATTTCCAAAAGTCCTTTCTCCTTCCACTGGCAGAATGCGTGCAGGCAGAGTGACCTTGGAAACAGTATGTTGATAAACGGATGAGATAAAAGAAGCATAAGATGCTGACTCAGAGGCTGAACGAGAGAAGAAGGCACGCCCTGGCCAGGAACATCCTACTGGATCTGAGGTTAGCAGAGAGTTGCCTTCTATGATCTTTGAACCATTATAAACTTAGGGATTATTGCTGCTAGCTTAATCTTCTGTATTATCCCAGAAGGCTATGGAGTAGGAAATGAAGAATGAAGGACCAACAGCATGTGTGAGAGAGAAACAGAGACTGAGAGAGACAAAGAGAGAGGGCGATTCACATGGTTGAGGGCAGTGAGCCTCCCTCCATGAAAAACACACAATCCACAAATATCCTTTTTCCAAATATTTAGGATAAAATTGATCTACTCTCCTCCCAAAAAAAGGGGGAAATTTAAAAGTTGTCTACTCAGTTTCTGTGGGTCAGGTCTCCAGGCACAGTTTAGCTGGGTCATCTTCTTCAGGGTCTCCCACAAGGCTGCAATGAAGGTGTTGGCCAGGTACAGACATCTCAAGGTTCCCTAAGGAAGGATGGGTTTCCAAGCACATTTCTTTGATTCCTGCCAGAACATAGTTCTTCTGAGGCTGTGGGAATGCGGGTCTCAGCATCTTGCTGACTACTGGCCAGCAGCAGCTCATGGTTTCCTCCTGAGGAGGGAGCAGAGGACCTCCCCAGCATGGCAGGCAGCTGGCTTCATTAAAGCCAGCAATAGCCAGCTGCTGGCAAAATGGAAGTCACAATCTTTTGTAAGCTAATCATGGAAGTCCCATGGCATCACCTTCACTGTTATTTGTTAGAAGTGAATCACCAGGTCCACCGGGGCTTGAGGGACTTGAGGGAGGGGATTACACAGGGCATGAATATGCAAAGACAAGGGTCACTTGACACCATCTCAGAACCTGCCTACCACACTCTGTTTCCAGGGAAGCCAGCCAGACAACACTGCCCAGTTCCCTAGGGGTGGCCATCTGACTGTGTTCTAGCCAACAGAACATGAACAGAGTGAAATATGCCATTTCCAAAAGTCCTTTCTCCTTCCACTGGCAGAATGCGTGCAGGCAGAGTGACCTTGGAAACAGTATGTTGATAAACGGATGAGATAAAAGAAGCATAAGATGCTGACTCAGAGGCTGAACGAGAGAAGAAGGCACGCCCTGGCCAGGAACATCCTACTGGATCTGAGGTTAGCAGAGAGTTGCCTTCTATGATCTTTGAACCATTATAAACTTAGGGATTATTGCTGCTAGCTTAATCTTCTGTATTATCCCAGAAGGCTATGGAGTAGGAAATGAAGAATGAAGGACCAACAGCATGTGTGAGAGAGAAACAGAGACTGAGAGAGACAAAGAGAGAGGGCGATTCACATGGTTGAGGGCAGTGAGCCTCCCTCCATGAAAAACACACAATCCACAAATATCCTTTTTCCAAATATTTAGGATAAAATTGATCTACTCTCCCCCTCCCACCCAAAAATATAAAATGTTTGATGTTTGTGTATTTATTGTGGAAAATGTTGATAGGGAGTGTTGGGGCTTCCCTGGTGACCCAGATGGCAAACAATCCGCCTGCAATGCAGGAGCCCCGGGCCAGAAAATCTCTGGGTCAGAAGATCCCCTGGAGAAGGGCATGGCTACCCCTTCCAGTATTCTTGCCAGAGGAGCCTGGAGAGCTACAGTCTATGAGGTCACAAAGTGTCAGACACAACTGAGCAACTGACTAAGGGCGCGCGCTCACACACACACACACACACACACACACACACACACACACACATCCCAACATAGAGCAAGACAGAAAAAAAAAGTACAGAACAAAATCAGGACACAGGACATTGAAGACAAGAGAAGTAAGGAAGTCACACATTATGAAAAAAAAAATAGTCACATAATTATGAAAACTCCAGACTGCCACTGGCCATCAGGTAGAGTGTTGATCAATTTCAACTAAATCTCAAAGAGGCAACATAGTCCTAAGTGACAACCGGGCTTGATGTGGGAAAGCTTCAATAGAGAAAAGAGGAAAACAATTAAGGACCCAGGTTAATTCTGGAAACATGTACAGATGCAACAGTCTGTGCTCAAGAAATAAGCAGTAGTGACTTTCCTGGTGCTCCAGTGGTTAAGACCTCACCTTCTAATGCAGGGGCTGTGGATTCCATCCCTGGTCAGGGAGCTAAGATTCCATATGCCTTCGGCCAAAAACCAAAACATAAATCGGCAATATAGGAACAAATTTAAACTTTTAAAACATCGGGGCTACTGGACTCCCCTGGCCAGGAACATCCTACTGGATCTGAGGTTAGCAGAGAGTTGCCTTCTATGATCTTTGAACCATTATAAACTTAGGGATTATTGCTGCTAGCTTAATCTTCTGTATTATCCCAGAAGGCTATGGAGTAGGAAATGAAGAATGAAGGACCAACAGCATGTGTGAGAGAGAAACAGAGACTGAGAGAGACAAAGAGAGAGGGCGATTCACATGGTTGAGGGCAGTGAGCCTCCCTCCATGAAAAACACACAATCCACAAATATCCTTTTTCCAAATATTTAGGATAAAATTGATCTACTCTCCCCCTCCCACCCAAAAATATAAAATGTTTGATGTTTGTGTATTTATTGTGGAAAATGTTGATAGGGAGTGTTGGGGCTTCCCTGGTGACCCAGATGGCAAACAATCCGCCTGCAATGCAGGAGCCCCGGGCCAGAAAATCTCTGGGTCAGAAGATCCCCTGGAGAAGGGCATGGCTACCCCTTCCAGTATTCTTGCCAGAGGAGCCTGGAGAGCTACAGTCTATGAGGTCACAAAGTGTCAGACACAACTGAGCAACTGACTAAGGGCGCGCGCTCACACACACACACACACACACACACACACACACACACACACATCCCAACATAGAGCAAGACAGAAAAAAAAAGTACAGAACAAAATCAGGACACAGGACATTGAAGACAAGAGAAGTAAGGAAGTCACACATTATGAAAAAAAAAATAGTCACATAATTATGAAAACTCCAGACTGCCACTGGCCATCAGGTAGAGTGTTGATCAATTTCAACTAAATCTCAAAGAGGCAACATAGTCCTAAGTGACAACGGGGCTTGATGTGGGAAAGCTTCAATAGAGAAAAGAGGAAAACAATTAAGGACCCAGGTTAATTCTGGAAACATGTACAGATGCAACAGTCTGTGCTCAAGAAATAAGCAGTAGTGACTTTCCTGGTGCTCCAGTGGTTAAGACCTCACCTTCTAATGCAGGGGCTGTGGATTCCATCCCTGGTCAGGGAGCTAAGATTCCATATGCCTTCGGCCAAAAACCAAAACATAAATAAACAGAAGCAATATAGGAACAAATTTAATAAAGACATTTTTTAAAAAGTGGTCCATATTAGGGCTTCCCTGGTGGTCCAGTGGGTAAGGACACCGCCTTGCAGTGTAAGGGGCACCGGTTCGATCCCTGGCCTGGGAAGAGCCCATGTGCCGCGGAGTGGTTGGACCGATGTGCTCAATTACTGAGCCGGAGCTCTGGAGTGCATGCGCCCAGAGCCGGTGCTCTGCAACAACAGAGGCCACTGCGATGGGAGGCCCACAAGAGCCAAAGAACAAAGACGGATGAAAATAGACAAATGAAAGACCAATAGAAGTGGCCCGCCCACCTGCTCCCTCCCCAACCAGCACCCCCAAAATAAATAAATAAATAAATGTTAAAAAAATACATATATATATAAAAAAAGTGGTCCACATCAAAAAAAAAACTTTAAAAAAAAGAAAGAAAGAAGCAATAGAGTTTGGCTCAGGTTGACCTAGGTTGATGACTCTTTAATTGTTGCTACTGAAAAGTTCAGTGAATGGACCTATGATTAATGATCACACGATAAAGTGAGAACCTCACTGAAATATTCTTATTCCAGGAAAATGCCCTCAAGAATATGTCACCTCTAGACTAAGTGACTTCAGTCCTTCAGTAGTTTTACCCATGTTAGCAATAATTTTGAGCAGCATCAAATTTGAGCGTGTCAACTTACCATCTTACAGTTTCTAACAAACGAAAACATTCATGCCATATTGCAACTCTTGACTTCACCTAAATTATCCCCTCATGACTTCTGGCTACTCCTCAAGTTTAACAGACTATGAAAGGAAAGATGTCTGACACCCTAGAAACCATCAACTCCAACCAACAGTGTTTCAGGTGATTTCAGAAGATGGGTTTCAGATGAGTTTCAACAAGCAGTGTCGAGGTGGAGAAGTTGTGTAGGTTGAGAAGGAAAGCCCTTGGAAAGAGATTAATCACATAAGTGTCCATTGTCCGATCCAGTGAATTCATTCCATCAGTCATCAAACTATTGTTAATCACTCCTTTTACAGCATGAAGCTGATGAAAGGCAGGACGGGTTGCTTACTCGAGTGGAAAACAACAGATTCAAAGCAGAGTTCATCTCCTGACTTCAGAAGTGGTGGCTCCCAATGGCCGAGCAAGGAACCATGTGCTGATTTGGCTGTGTATGCAGTCTAATCTTTCTGTGCATTTTAGCCAGAGACTAAAAATAGAGATGAGAGAGAGAGAGAGATAAAGACGATAGAGAGAGATAAAGAGCGGCACTGAGACAGAAACAGAGACAAAGTGACTGGTCCATGATAAGGAGGCTGGACGTCTGGGCAGAGGGCTGTCCAGCGAGGGCAAGAGGAGAGGATGACATCACTGCTGTCAAACAGTCTCACAAAGCATTTCAACTACAATCACTAAATTTACAATCATTTTCACGTCACCCCATCATTTGTTAGCATCACCCAAGGTACAGCCTGTCCGTCTTCGCCTACTCCCTGCCTTACAAACGTTCCTGCTCCCTTTAGCCATGACAGAACAGTCTTTGTCCCACCATCTTCTTCAGAACAGTCAATTTTGTCCCACCGCTACTGAAAAGTTCAGTGAATGGACCTATGATTAATGATCACACGATAAAGTGAGAACCTCACTGAAATATTCTTATTCCAGGAAAATGCCCTCAAGAATATGTCACCTCTAGACTAAGTGACTTCAGTCCTTCAGTAGTTTTACCCATGTTAGCAATAATTTTGAGCAGCATCAAATTTGAGCGTGTCAACTTACCATCTTACAGTTTCTAACAAACGAAAACATTCATGCCATATTGCAACTCTTGACTTCACCTAAATTATCCCCTCATGACTTCTGGCTACTCCTCAAGTTTAACAGACTATGAAAGGAAAGATGTCTGACACCCTAGAAACCATCAACTCCAACCAACAGTGTTTCAGGTGATTTCAGAAGATGGGTTTCAGATGAGTTTCAACAAGCAGTGTCGAGGTGGAGAAGTTGTGTAGGTTGAGAAGGAAAGCCCTTGGAAAGAGATTAATCACATAAGTGTCCATTGTCCGATCCAGTGAATTCATTCCATCAGTCATCAAACTATTGTTAATCACTCCTTTTACAGCATGAAGCTGATGAAAGGCAGGACGGGTTGCTTACTCGAGTGGAAAACAACAGATTCAAAGCAGAGTTCATCTCCTGACTTCAGAAGTGGTGGCTCCCAATGGCCGAGCAAGGAACCATGTGCTGATTTGGCTGTGTATGCAGTCTAATCTTTCTGTGCATTTTAGCCAGAGACTAAAAATAGAGATGAGAGAGAGAGAGAGATAAAGACGATAGAGAGAGATAAAGAGCGGCACTGAGACAGAAACAGAGACAAAGTGACTGGTCCATGATAAGGAGGCTGGACGTCTGGGCAGAGGGCTGTCCAGCGAGGGCAAGAGGAGAGGATGACATCACTGCTGTCAAACAGTCTCACAAAGCATTTCAACTACAATCACTAAATTTACAATCATTTTCACGTCACCCCATCATTTGTTAGCATCACCCAAGGTACAGCCTGTCCGTCTTCGCCTACTCCCTGCCTTACAAACGTTCCTGCTCCCTTTAGCCATGACAGAACAGTCTTTTGTCCCACCATCTTCTTCAGCCCTCTCCACCACACGCTCTGACCGTGAAACTCAATTGAAATAGGTAAGGCATCCCATTTGCCTTTATATTTAGCCATGGGCTGATATGACATTGATATTCAACTGTAACTATTTCTGTTTGTAACTTAATGCCCTTCCTCTTTTCCTTTGTCTTAACGTCAGAGCTCACTTTTATCCACCATCATAGATCAAGCAGCCTCTACTTCATCCATAAGCAAAGAGAGTTTTATCTGTAGTATGTACACCATTCAAAACTTCTTTACTGGGCTTCCATGGTAGCTCAATGGTAAAGAGTTTTCCTGTCAATGCAGGAAACACAGGTTCGATCCCTGATCTGGGAAGATATCACATGCTGCGGAGCAACTAAGCCCGTGAGCCATAACTATTAAACCTGTGCTCTAGAGCCTCGGAGCCACAGCTACTGAGCCCGTGTGTTGCCATCACTGAAGCCCGTGAGCCCTAGAGCCCAAGTTCCACAATGAAAGACATCACCGTGACAAGAAGCCTGCTCACCTCAACTAGAGAGTAGCTCACACTCCCTGCAACTAGTGAAGAGGCTGTGGCAGCAGTAGCCAAAAAAATAACGACATACATAAATAAAATTTTTTAAAAAGAACCTTTAAAAAAAAAAAAAAACTCCTTTACTGTTCACCATGTTCCACCACAAAGATCTGCCCTAACTTTCTTAGTCTGGTCAGTCATATCAAACTTGATCTTTTTGTTTAGGGAAAAAAAAAAAAAAACACATTCTGGACTCTGTAGATCCTAAAATGTCATATTTGAAGTCACCATCTCTCCAAAGAAATAAGACACCTACAAAAGAGCTGAAAATTGGATTTCCTTTAGTTTAACTCAAGGTCCCCAAAGAGTTAAGTGTTTTAAAGTGCAGGTTTGTGAAAGAAATAAAATAGTGGCCACCTGCACATTATTCATTTTTGCATCGATTCAAAATTATTTTATGGGTGACTATAGTAGGTCAGGGGGTATAATTCCTCTTCCTGAGGAGAGCATGTTTAGTGGCAGAGACCTTCAAGAAAGAAAATATTAAATAGAAGGAGCAGAGGGTAATGAGGGTCCAGCCGAGCCTTGGGATGTCAGAACAAGTTTACCCTGAGGAAGGGACAACCATGTGAACACTGGTGACTGAGTCCTGGCTGCCAGGCAAAAGTGAAAAATCATTTTAGGCAGAAGGAACAATGTGTGCAAAGGCCCTGAGGTGACAGAGCCAAGAGAAATGACTCGCTCAGCACTCGATTCAAGCTGTCCAGAATATGACACGGGCGTTGTATCAAGGCCAAGACTGAAGGGTTAAGCAGGGTCCAGATGACAGAATCTTTGGCAAACTTGGTTTGAACTTCATTGGTTTCAATTTCCATGAAGGATTTTTTGGCACAGTATCACTTGGTAAGGGGAGAGTGAATAGAAGCATAAGAGCGAATAGGAGAACAAACAGAAAAGATGCCAGACACTTGAAGGCAGAGACAGAAGAAAATATTCCAGGAGAGAAGATGAAAACTCTGAGAAGGGCCTACTAGAAACCAGTTTTGATGACCTTATGAGTTTCCACAGGGCTGGGCCCAAGCTCTGAGGAGAATACATGGGATCCAGAATGTAGGCAGGGACCTTCCTGGTGCTTCAGTGGTTCAGTGGCCTTGCAGCGTGGGGAGCACAGGTTCAATCCCTGACCAAGAAACTAAGATCCTACATGAAATGGAGCATCTCTGCCTAAATGCAATAACTACTGAGCCCACGCACCACAATGAAGAGCCCACATGCCATAACTAAGACCCAGTGCACCTCAAAATAAATAAATATTAAAAAAAAAACAGAATCAGTGTAAAATTTAAGAGGCACCCAAAGTTCCCTCATGGCTTCTGAGATCTGCCTGTGTTGTTGCAGAGCGGGGTGTGTGTGTGTGTGTGTGTGTGTGTGTGTGCTAAGTCACTTCAGTCGTGTCTCACTCTGTGCAACTCTATGAACTGTAGCCCGCCAGTCTCTGCTGTCCATGAAATTCTCCAGAAAGGATACTGGAGTGGGTTGCCATGCCCTCCTCCAGGGATTCCTCCTTCCTGAGTGTATCTCGACATTGGCAGATGGTTCCTACCACTAGCGCCACCTAGGAGACCCAGATCCCTTTGCACTTCTACAGAATAGAAAGGCAATATCAAAGGGAGTAGGAAGAATATGATATTTTCCCAGGAGGAAGAGGGGTGCTGCCTCGGGGGCCTGGCTCCTGCTCTCCCAGAGCCTCTTCAGGGTGCTGGCGCAGCCTTGGGCATTTTCAGGAACACCCTCGGAATTCAAGCAATGTCATTTTAGGCAGAAGGAACAATGTGTGCAAAGGCCCTGAGGTGACAGAGCCAAGAGAAATGACTCGCTCAGCACTCGATTCAAGCTGTCCAGAATATGACACGGGCGTTGTATCAAGGCCAAGACTGAAGGGTTAAGCAGGGTCCAGATGACAGAATCTTTGGCAAACTTGGTTTGAACTTCATTGGTTTCAATTTCCATGAAGGATTTTTTGGCACAGTATCACTTGGTAAGGGGAGAGTGAATAGAAGCATAAGAGCGAATAGGAGAACAAACAGAAAAGATGCCAGACACTTGAAGGCAGAGACAGAAGAAAATATTCCAGGAGAGAAGATGAAAACTCTGAGAAGGGCCTACTAGAAACCAGTTTTGATGACCTTATGAGTTTCCACAGGGCTGGGCCCAAGCTCTGAGGAGAATACATGGGATCCAGAATGTAGGCAGGGACCTTCCTGGTGCTTCAGTGGTTCAGTGGCCTTGCAGCGTGGGGAGCACAGGTTCAATCCCTGACCAAGAAACTAAGATCCTACATGAAATGGAGCATCTCTGCCTAAATGCAATAACTACTGAGCCCACGCACCACAATGAAGAGCCCACATGCCATAACTAAGACCCAGTGCACCTCAAAATAAATAAATATTAAAAAAAAAACAGAATCAGTGTAAAATTTAAGAGGCACCCAAAGTTCCCTCATGGCTTCTGAGATCTGCCTGTGTTGTTGCAGAGCGGGGGGTGTGTGTGTGTGTGTGTGTGTGTGTGTGCTAAGTCACTTCAGTCGTGTCTCACTCTGTGCAACTCTATGAACTGTAGCCCGCCAGTCTCTGCTGTCCATGAAATTCTCCAGAAAGGATACTGGAGTGGGTTGCCATGCCCTCCTCCAGGGGATCTTCCTGACCTAGGGATGGAACCTGAGTGTATCTCGTACATTGGCAGATGGGTTCCTTACCACTAGCGCCACCTAGGAGACCCAGATCCCTTTGCACTTCTACAGAATAGAAAGGCAATATCAAAGGGAGTAGGAAGAATATGATATTTTCCCAGGAGGAAGAGGGGTGCTGCCTCGGGGGCCTGGCTCCTGCTCTCCCAGAGCCTCTTCAGGGCCCTGCTGGCGCAGCCTGTCGGAGCGACTTGTTAAGCAAGAGGAAGTTCCTATAAGAGCTACGAGAAAGAAAAACCCAACACAGGGTGCTGAGTGGGAGAATTTATGGCTCATCAACTCTCCATCCTCTATTGAGATAAATGTCCCCAGCACGGCTCATGCAAAGGCCTGGTCCACACCACCAGATTGAAAGTGATGCAAAATTAAAAAGCCCTTTTTCAAAGATCTCATTCCAGAAAGCCAAAGCCAAGGAAAATATGCGATTACTTCCAAGACGAATGCCTGGCCTGGCAAGCGTTCCCACTCTCCAGCTGTATGTTGGGGTCTCTTGTCTCAGTGCACTAATTGACTTTTAAATCCAAACTTTATTGTTTCTAGGATGGGGAAACGCCCCCCACATTTGAAAGCCAAAGTTTAAAAATCCTTCACACACGGAATGCAGTGACAGCTTTGGGTCTGAGACGTTTCAGAGTTAAAAGAATATTTTCTTCTAACCTCTGGCAGTTCTAGGGGCAGGCTGTATTCCCCAGCTAGGGTATAAATCAAGAACACCATACATGCAGGAAGGCCGCCTTTGGGTCTGAATTTCAGCTCTGTTGCTTACTAATTGTGCACTCTTAGGAACTCATTCACTTTCTTGAGTCTTGACTTCCTTGTCTTTAATGGAGGTGTTAACTTTTAAAAAATGCAAAACGCAAGCGTTGTGGCTTAAGTTTTCTTTGGGGCAATATGAAGACAACAATTGAGGAAAACAGCACCTCAGAAAGCTCTGGAAAACTGTTCCAAAGAGGTGGGGGAGGGACAGTATACATGTGACTTTGGTAAAGGGGGAGTACATGTGATCCAGCTCATTTGTTTTTCAGAAAGTTTCTGCTGGCCTCAGGAGGCTTCTGCTAGTCATGAGAAACAGTCGTCCCCATGAAGGACTTTAGTGCTTTTCTAGATAGAAGGAGATACAAGAATTGGGCTCATAAAATCAGCTCCTGAGAATATCTAACTATCTGAGGATGTGTCCTGCCAGTTTTCCCAAAGCACAGAGTGCCTCATTTCTACTCTCCACCCTGAACTCCTTCAGGGCATGTTGGAGGTCCGCAGCTGCCGCAGCGCCTGATTTAGTCCTTGTAGCGGTAGATGCCAAGCACCTGTGGCAAGTGCCAATTTGTAGCTGACAAAGGTGATGATGATCTGTCCTCTTGGAATCATTGTGAGGCTTAAACAAGCAAAGCAGTGTTGGTGCCAGACACAAGACTCAGCTCACCAAGACAGGTCAACCTACAGGAGCTCACCTTTTAGCAGATTAGCCATTTCTCTGCCATGGGAAACCCAATTAACTGACGAAGGGCGGAGACCCTGGAAGGTGCGTCACATCAGGTTCTGATTCCAGCGGGCTCACCAATCCTCAGAGGTGCCTCCCACCCCACTGGCACCCAAGGAAAAGCAAATAGACAGGAAGTTCAAAAGAATAATTGTTTCTAGGATGGGGAAACGCCCCCCACATTTGAAAGCCAAAGTTTAAAAATCCTTCACACACGGAATGCAGTGACAGCTTTGGGTCTGAGACGTTTCAGAGTTAAAAGAATATTTTCTTCTAACCTCTGGCAGTTCTAGGGGCAGGCTGTATTCCCCAGCTAGGGTATAAATCAAGAACACCATACATGCAGGAAGGCCGCCTTTGGGTCTGAATTTCAGCTCTGTTGCTTACTAATTGTGCACTCTTAGGAACTCATTCACTTTCTTGAGTCTTGACTTCCTTGTCTTTAATGGAGGTGTTAACTTTTAAAAAATGCAAAACGCAAGCGTTGTGGCTTAAGTTTTCTTTGGGGCAATATGAAGACAACAATTGAGGAAAACAGCACCTCAGAAAGCTCTGGAAAACTGTTCCAAAGAGGTGGGGGAGGGACAGTATACATGTGACTTTGGTAAAGGGGGAGTACATGTGATCCAGCTCATTTGTTTTTCAGAAAGTTTCTGCTGGCCTCAGGAGGCTTCTGCTAGTCATGAGAAACAGTCGTCCCCATGAAGGACTTTAGTGCTTTTCTAGATAGAAGGAGATACAAGAATTGGGCTCATAAAATCAGCTCCTGAGAATATCTAACTATCTGAGGATGTGTCCTGCCAGTTTTCCCAAAGCACAGAGTGCCTCATTTCTACTCCACCCTGAACTCCTTCAGGGCATGTTGGAGGTCCGCAGCTGCCGCAGCGCCTGATTTAGTCCTTGTAGCGGTAGATGCCAAGCACCTGTGGCAAGTGCCAATTTGTAGCTGACAAAGGTGATGATGATCTGTCCTCTTGGAATCATTGTGAGGCTTAAACAAGCAAAGCAGTGTTGGTGCCAGACACAAGACTCAGCTCACCAAGACAGGTCAACCTACAGGAGCTCACCTTTTAGCAGATTAGCCATTTCTCTGCCATGGGAAACCCAATTAACTGACGAAGGCGGAGACAAGGAGACCCTGGAAGGTGACAGGTCACATCAGGTTCTGATTCCAGCGGGCTCACCAATCCTCAGAGGTGCCTCCCACCCCACTGGCACCCAAGGAAAAGCAAATAGACAGGAAGTTCAAGAATAAATGAAAATGCCACCAATTGAAAGATACCATTCCTTGCTCACTAGACGTCTTAGCTCAGGCTGCTGTAACAACATACCTTAGCCTGGGCAGCTTAAACAACATTTATGTCTCCCAACTCTGGAGGCTGGGAAGTCCACAATCAAAGTGCCACACGTGTATTGAGTTGGCCAAAAGGCTCATCTGGGTATTTCCACGCAACCTACAGAAAATCCCAAACGAACTTTTTGGCCAACCCAGTACTCCCTGGCAAAGAATCTTCCTGGCTTACAGATGGCCATCTTCTCACTGCCTCCTCATGTGGCTGAGAGGAAACCCTGGTGTCTCTTTCTCTTTTAATAAGAACACTGACCACATCATGAGGTCACCATCCTTATGACCTCATCTGACTTCCATCAACTCCCAAAGGCCCCACCTCCTGATACCATCACTTGGGGGATGACGGCTTCAACATACGAATCTGAGGCAGACACAAATATTCAGTCCAAAGTACCACACATTAATGTATCATTTGTTGTCTTAAATCCCAAGCTCATTGGCAAAGGTCATAAAGGTTAGCACAGGAAGAACCCTGCTGTGTGACTGCCCACCTGAGCCCCTTGTCCATCCCTCCTGCGGAAAGTCAGAGGGAATTCCAAGTGCATTCACAGAATTCTGTTTTATTGCCTTCTCTTTGTATGTTAGCTCAACCCTGGGTAGTTACATTGATATACATTTCACGTCCTCCTCTAGCCTGCACCTTCCCCTGCACTCCCCCTAAATACTGGCTAAAAGAATGACAGAAGTTCCTGGGGCAAAATCTCATGGAGAGCTAAAATGGGTTGTGAGGCTGAGTTCATCGTATTAGAGTTCAAGGGGGTTGGCAAAACAAGCAAGACCCCTTGGGTTCATTCATCCCCATTCAAAAACCATGGTTATCAAGAAATTAGACTAGCACCTAGCTCACATGATCGGAACTCAATGCATGTTTTAAACTAAGCTGAACTGGACAGTGGTTTCCAAATGAGATCTATTAAAATATATATACATGTGTATGCACACACACACATACAATACACATAAACACGTGCATGTGCTCCAGTATGTCATTTAAAAGGAATCTGATATTGATAACGTTACAGTGTGAATAAAGACTGAAGACATTATGCTAAGTGAAAGAAGCCAAACAGGAAAGGTCACATATTGTATGATTCCATTTAAATGAAATAGCCAAAATGGGTAAATCCATAAAGATAAAGTGGTGATTGGAGGTTGCCAGGGCCTAGTGTGGGGCTTAGGGATGAGGACTGCCTGCTCCATGGACACGGGTCTCCTTTGGAGTGATGGAAATGTTCTGGAACTAGATGATGGTGCTGGCTGCCTAACATTGTGAGTGTATACTAAATTCCACTAAGTCATGCTCTTTAAAATGACTAATTTTCTATTATGTGAATTTCATCTCAACTGAAAAACAAACGTCTTCAGCCTATGGTTTTAGACCTACAATAGGTGCTCCTAGGCTCCCCCACCTTCCTCCTCACCATTCAATAACCAGCTCCTTACACAGCAGCGAGGCATCTTCCTCATCCCTACACAGGAAAAATAAACAAGTCCTTTCTGTGAGGGCAGATCAGGTATTGTAGTGACATGAAAGTCACTCAGTCTTGTCCAACTCTTTGTGGCCCATGGACAAGCCATGAACTTCTCCTGGCAAAAACACTGCAGTGGGTATCCTTTCCTTTCTTCAGAGGATCTTCCCCACCCTGGGATCAAACCCAGGTCTCCCATATCACAGGCAAATTCTTTACCGATTGAGCCACCAGAGAAGCCCTGGTTTTGTAGACCTGAGGCTAATGGAAATTGGGGAGCCCATTTAAGAAAAGAATGGTGTGAGAAATGAAATTACACTAAGTGCAAGTACTAAAAAACTAATAGGGCTTCCCTGGTGGTCCAGTGTAAATGGGTTGTGAGGCAAGGGAAAAAGGGGGAAACCCCTTGGGTTCATTCATCCCCATTCAAAAACCATGGTTATCAAGAAATTAGACTAGCACCTAGCTCACATGATCGGAACTCAATGCATGTTTTAAACTAAGCTGAACTGGACAGTGGTTTCCAAATGAGATCTATTAAAATATATATACATGTGTATGCACACACACATACAATACACATAAACACGTGCATGTGCTCCAGTATGTCATTTAAAAGGAATCTGATATTGATAACGTTACAGTGTGAATAAAGACTGAAGACATTATGCTAAGTGAAAGAAGCCAAACAGGAAAGGTCACATATTGTATGATTCCATTTAAATGAAATAGCCAAAATGGGTAAATCCATAAAGATAAAGTGGTGATTGGAGGTTGCCAGGGCCTAGTGTGGGGCTTAGGGATGAGGACTGCCTGCTCCATGGACACGGGTCTCCTTTGGAGTGATGGAAATGTTCTGGAACTAGATGATGGTGCTGGCTGCCTAACATTGTGAGTGTATACTAAATTCCACTAAGTCATGCTCTTTAAAATGACTAATTTTCTATTATGTGAATTTCATCTCAACTGAAAAACAAACGTCTTCAGCCTATGGTTTTAGACCTACAATAGGTGCTCCTAGGCTCCCCCACCTTCCTCCTCACCATTCAATAACCAGCTCCTTACACAGCAGCGAGGCATCTTCCTCATCCCTACACAGGAAAAATAAACAAGTCCTTTCTGTGAGGGCAGATCAGGTATTGTAGTGACATGAAAGTCACTCAGTCTTGTCCAACTCTTTGTGGCCCATGGACAAGCCATGAACTTCTCCTGGCAAAAACACTGCAGTGGGTATCCTTTCCTTTCTTCAGAGGATCTTCCCCACCCTGGGATCAAACCCAGGTCTCCCATATCACAGGCAAATTCTTTACCGATTGAGCCACCAGAGAAGCCCTGGTTTTGTAGACCTGAGGCTAATGGAAATTGGGGAGCCCATTTAAGAAAAGAATGGTGTGAGAAATGAAATTACACTAAGTGCAAGTACTAAAAAACTAATAGGGCTTCCCTGGTGGTCCAGTGGGTAAGGACACCGCCTTGCAGTGCAGGGGGCGCCAGTTTCATCCCTGGCCTGGGAAGATCCCACGTGCTGCGGAGTGGCTGGACCGATGTGTCCAATTACCGAGCCGGAGCTCTGGAGCGCATGCGCCCACAGCCGGTGCTCTACAGTGACAGACGCCACCACGATGGGAGGCCCACACGGGCCAAAAAACAAAGGTGGATGAAAATAGACAAAATGAAAGACCAATAGAAGTGGCCCGCCTGCTCTCCTCTCTCCCCACCCCACCCCCCCAAAATAATAAATAAATAAATAAATCTTAAAAAATAAAAAAACTAATACTACAATCTTCATAAAACCCATCAAAAAGAAAGCATGCCTGTCCTTTATTAATTCATTCCCTGGCATGTATCAATAACAGTTTTTTTCCTAGATTTTTTTAAGCTTTGATTGCCTCTATTTTATATTCTCTATATAGGGAACACATGGGCTTCCCCAGTGTAAAAAAAACCACCTGCAATGTTGGACATGAGGGTTTGATCCCTGGGTCAGGAAGATTCCCTGGAGAAGGGCATGGCAACCCACTCCAGTGTTTTTGCCTGGAGAATTCCATGGACAGAGGAGCCTGGCAGGCTACACTCCATAGGGTTACAAAGAATTGGACACGACGGAGAGACTAACACTTTCACTTTCAGGTGTATTATTTTGAAACACAGATGTGCATACCAGAAGAAGTAACTATAAGAGTTGAAAGTGTAAGGTCTATGAATAGTAGGAATTTGGATACGTTGGATTAAAGACAGATTATGCTATTTTTGCAATAATCTTTAGTAGTGTTTAAGATTCTCTGGGCATGTTTTATTTTCTTAAAAATTAGACACTAAAAAAAAGAGAAAAGATGAGCTGTTACATGTTTCCTCTTTCCATATAGAACAGGACTGGATTTCCAGTAAGGATAGTGGAGCTTAAGTTTCTAACTTCTCAACTGCCAAAGCCTGGAGGGTCCTTACAATACTCACTTGCCATTTTTTAAAAATGAAATTTGCAAAATGAAAGTACTTAAACCCAGGTAGCTTAAGACCACTGCTTTTTCCCCATCCTGTCACTTTGCCCCTTTTGTAGAACATTGCTCAAGGGGCTCAGGCATTCCTGGGATCTAGCTGAGGGGAAAATGACTTGGTGTTGCATCTGGCCTGTGCTTCACTGGTTGCATTTATGTTGCTTGAAGTCACTTCTGTGCATGGTTTTGTTTCCACTGGCTGTCCTGCAGCTGAGGTGGCTTCCAGGAATGTCCCTATCCGACTGGGCTGACAGACTCGACGGGTGTCCTGACACAAAATTCAGGGACTGAGGTGGTCTCATAATTAAACTTGTCCTCGGGCTCTGGCACAGAAAGTGTTGTAAGTATTTAAGTTTAGACACTACATAAGCAAACTTCAAAGCTTGAAATCTTACCACTCATACATGAAACACACTTCATAGCGGCGTCCTCAGATTTCACCACAATGCTAAAATTTGCACAATATTACCAATATCGAGTTGCAAGACTGAAAGGAGCTTTTTGAAGCTGTCAACCGAAATGCAGTTTTCAATCAGTGTGCTAGAGGAAGACTGAATGATCTTCGTATTCGCTATATGCACTCATGCATGCTTAGTTGCTTCCCTACCCAGAGACCAAACACTTTACTACTTCCGAAATTATCCACTTTAGACATTATCTATTTTCTTTCTATTGTTGAAAATTAAAAAATCTTTTTTCACCATTACCTCATTCTATTTCTTTCTTCTCCTTCCATCCCCCCCACACCCAAGAGATCCTCACCAGACCTAGAAGCCAAGCTACTTTTCCTCACTTGATCAGATCAAAGCCCTCCTTGATGTAATCCCAGCCTGCCTCCCTGGACTCAGCTCCCCGACTCTCCCCCTTGCCCAACACCGCCCAGCCACCTTTGCAACCTTCAACAACACCTTCTTGTTTCCTAGAAATCCTAAACGTGTTCCTCTCTTGAAGCATCAGCTTTTGAACTTTTTTCCCAAGCCTATCTTCTCATGCTCAATCCTAAACATTTGTTTTCCTTGCTTGTCTGTATTTAAATGTGATTTTTCTTTTCTTTGACCCTAATTTTTCTGGGGGCTAAAAATTTGTTTAAAATGAAATTTGCAAAATGAAAGTACTTAAACCCAGGTAGCTTAAGACCACTGCTTTTTCCCCATCCTGTCACTTTGCCCCTTTTGTAGAACATTGCTCAAGGGGCTCAGGCATTCCTGGGATCTAGCTGAGGGGAAAATGACTTGGTGTTGCATCTGGCCTGTGCTTCACTGGTTGCATTTATGTTGCTTGAAGTCACTTCTGTGCATGGTTTTGTTTCCACTGGCTGTCCTGCAGCTGAGGTGGCTTCCAGGAATGTCCCTATCCGACTGGGCTGACAGACTCGACGGGTGTCCTGACACAAAATTCAGGGACTGAGGTGGTCTCATAATTAAACTTGTCCTCGGGCTCTGGCACAGAAAGTGTTGTAAGTATTTAAGTTTAGACACTACATAAGCAAACTTCAAAGCTTGAAATCTTACCACTCATACATGAAACACACTTCATAGCGGCGTCCTCAGATTTCACCACAATGCTAAAATTTGCACAATATTACCAATATCGAGTTGCAAGACTGAAAGGAGCTTTTTGAAGCTGTCAACCGAAATGCAGTTTTCAATCAGTGTGCTAGAGGAAGACTGAATGATCTTCGTATTCGCTATATGCACTCATGCATGCTTAGTTGCTTCCCTACCCAGAGACCAAACACTTTACTACTTCCGAAATTATCCACTTTAGACATTATCTATTTTCTTTCTATTGTTGAAAATTAAAAAATCTTTTTTCACCATTACCTCATTCTATTTCTTTCTTCTCCTTCCATCCCCTCCACACCCAAGAGATCCTCACCAGACCTAGAAGCCAAGCTACTTTTCCTCACTTGATCAGATCAAAGCCCTCCTTGATGTAATCCCAGCCTGCCTCCCTGGACTCAGCTCCCCGACTCTCCCCCTTGCCCAACACCGCCCAGCCACCTTTGCAACCTTCAACAACACCTTCTTGTTTCCTAGAAATCCTAAACGTGTTCCTCTCTTGAAGCATCAGCTTTTGAACTTTTTTCCCAAGCCTATCTTCTCATGCTCAATCCTAAACATTTGTTTTCCTTGCTTGTCTGTATTTAAATGTGAATTCTTCCCTATCACTGGATTGTGTTTCTTATAAGTTGACCCTAATTTTTCTTGGGGTAAGTCAACCTCCTCACTCATTCAACAAGTATCTGCCAGGCCTTAAACTAAGTGCAAGGGATATCGTTTGAAGAACAAGGGAGATCTTACATTCCCGTGAGAAAAACAGATGGAAAGGGTAATGAGCATGTGGTGTCATGAACATCATGGGAAGAAATGAGAAAGTCCTACTCCAGGACTATGTCCCAGAAAAAAAGTGTCCCTTACCCTGAAACTTGAAGGATGAACAGAGAGATCCCAGCAAAGTGGAGAGGCACAGGGGGAGGAGTGTTCCAGGCAGAGGGAAATGCAAGTTCAAAGACAAAGAGGAAAGAGATAGACAGTCATAGAATTGAGGTGTTAACATGGGCCAGATAAAATTTAAATCTAAATTCTTCCCTGGAGAAATGAGACACATGCACTTCCCAACTTACCATTGGCAGTGATCATTTATTTATATGTGATCCTTCAATGAATAACAGCTCCCATTATCAATACACTATGAAATGAAGTAGATACCTATGACAATTCGTGCTGATATTTGGTAGAAAATGACAAAATTCTGTAAAGCAATTATCCTCCCATTAAAAAAAATAAATTAGTGCTTCCCTGGTGGTCCAGTGTGTAGAGGGCCTGCCTTGCAGTGCAAGAGGCACCGGTTCAATCCCTGGCCTGGGAAGATCTCACATGCCGCAGAGCAGCTGGACCAGCCTTACGAGCCAGCACTCTGAAGCACATGTGCCCAGAGTTGGTGCTCTGCAGCGAGAGAGACCACTGCAATGGGAGACCCACACATGCCAAAAGAATAAACAAAAAAAAAAAAGGATGGATGAAAATAAACATAAAACAAAAAAGAGGCATGATAGGGAAAAGAAAAAAATTAAAAATAATATTACTGGTTACCAAAAATGTACCTTTACAAGGATGAGACCCAAGTCTTAGTGAAATAATTTATCTCTACAAATTAAACAATCCCACTAATTAAGCAGCCTGTCTATATACTTGTATTTAGGAAATAAACCATTACATTAGACTGTGGGTCAGCCTAGCATTTACTGTCTATTAGGAATTCTGCCTGTGATCCAATAATAGTGATACTATTAGTAGTAGAAGGTACTGATTTCCAACTGAAAAAATGGTAGTGACTACCACTTCCCTATCTTCACAGTAACTCTCAGAGGACAGGAGGAGGAATAGACTGGGAGTTTGAGACTGCCATGTACACAAAATATCTCCCAAAGGCCTTAAACTAAGTGCAAGGGATATCGTTTGAAGAACAAGGGAGATCTTACAGTCCCGTGAGAAAAACAGATGGAAAGGGTAATGAGCATGTGGTGTCATGAACATCATGGGAAGAAATGAGAAAGTCCTACTCCAGGACTATGTCCCAGAAAAAAAGTGTCCCTTACCCTGAAACTTGAAGGATGAACAGAGAGATCCCAGCAAAGTGGAGAGGCACAGGGGGAGGAGTGTTCCAGGCAGAGGGAAATGCAAGTTCAAAGACAAAGAGGAAAGAGATAGACAGTCATAGAATTGAGGTGTTAACATGGGCCAGATAAAATTTAAATCTAAATTCTTCCCTGGAGAAATGAGACACATGCACTTCCCAACTTACCATTGGCAGTGATCATTTATTTATATGTGATCCTTCAATGAATAACAGCTCCCATTATCAATACACTATGAAATGAAGTAGATACCTATGACAATTCGTGCTGATATTTGGTAGAAAATGACAAAATTCTGTAAAGCAATTATCCTCCCATTAAAAAAAATAAATTAGTGCTTCCCTGGTGGTCCAGTGTGTAGAGGGCCTGCCTTGCAGTGCAAGAGGCACCGGTTCAATCCCTGGCCTGGGAAGATCTCACATGCCGCAGAGCAGCTGGACCAGCCTTACGAGCCAGCACTCTGAAGCACATGTGCCCAGAGTTGGTGCTCTGCAGCGAGAGAGACCACTGCAATGGGAGACCCACACATGCCAAAAGAATAAACAAAAAAAAAAAAGGATGGATGAAAATAAACATAAAACAAAAAAGAGGCATGATAGGGAAAAGAAAAAAATTAAAAATAATATTACTGGTTACCAAAAATGTACCTTTACAAGGATGAGACCCAAGTCTTAGTGAAATAATTTATCTCTACAAATTAAACAATCCCACTAATTAAGCAGCCTGTCTATATACTTGTATTTAGGAAATAAACCATTACATTAGACTGTGGGTCAGCCTAGCATTTACTGTCTATTAGGAATTCTGCCTGTGATCCAATAATAGTGATACTATTAGTAGTAGAAGGTACTGATTTCCAACTGAAAAAATGGTAGTGACTACCACTTCCCCTATCTTCACAGTAACTCTCAGAGGACAGGAGGAGGAATAGACTGGGAGTTTGAGACTGCCATGTACACACTGCTATATTTAAAGTAGATAACAAATAAGAAGGGCTTCCTCGGTGGTTCAGTGGTAGAGAATCTTCCTGCCAATGTAGATGATGCCAGAGACATGGGTTCGATCCCTGGGTTAGGAAGATCCACCTGGAGGAGGAAATGGCAACTCACTCACGTGTTCTCACCTGGAGAATTCCATGGACAGAGGAGCCAGGCTCCTCTGTCCATGGGGTCGCAAAGAGTCAAACATGACTGAGTGACTAACACACACATAATAGGATTAGGAATCAGAACATTGGATTTTTTTTCTCCCTGCTAGACATTAAATTTACACATCTTTAAAGGGACTTATTGTACAGATTTAGCTATGCTTATAGATATAAAAGCTCTAGAGAAATCAGATTTAGGGACCTGATGTGATAAGCTCATTCAAATAAGATTGTAATGGCTACCTCATGGTTTAATTATGTTTGCATTTAAACTGGTGGCCTTTGGTGCCTTAAGGGGAAAATTCAAACCAGCATTTCAGACCCTCGGCAAGCCAGTGTCGAGGCACTTCTTGGGAGGGATTGGAAATCAAGAGAAGATCTTTCTGGAGCTCCTCAAATCCCCTTTCAGGAAAATCTGTCAGTCAATAGGGGCACCCCTGGTCTGCAGAGATGACCTACATTCACACAGAAGCATCTACCCTGAGAAGATCCTCTAAAGCAGATGATCCCTGACCGCCATCAATGCACAAAGGGACAGGGATGCAGAGGTAGAGAAGAGGGATTCCACCATCCTGCCTAGATACCGTGAGCAAAATAGTCCAAGTCCACGCCTGATGGATTTACAGAATGTCAGGACTAACTAGAAGATAACTGACATGTCATCTGGTCCAGTGCTCCACTTCACAACCTAAAACTGGGGCCTAAAGAGATAAAGGAATCTGGCCAAATCCCTCAGTGATAGAGCCGAGGCCATGTCTGGCAATGATCCTGGCTCCCAAGCCAAAGCTCTTTTCATTATGAACTGTTGCCTCTTTAAACCTCAGAGAAAGTCAGTACACCAATTTCTATCAGTCTGTCTCCTATCCTAGGGAGCACTTCCATCTTCTAGGTAACTGGACGTTATTTCCCAACACATTGACAGGCCCTTCTAACTACAGGTTGTCAAAGACTCCACAGCCTCGCTATGGGAGGAGTGTCAAAGAACCTGCCGCCATCTTGAATTTCAACATAGACATGATTTGGGGAGAAGAAATTCAGGGCCAAAGAGTTTCACAATAGACAAGAGCCATATTTCCCTGTAGTCCAGTTGCTCCCAATGCAGGGGTCCTAGGTTTGATTTCTGGTCAGGGAACTAGATCGCACATGCCACAATTAAGACTCAGCACAGCCAAATAAATATATAACGAGAAGTAAATATTTTTTAAAAGACAAGAAGAGTCAGTTGTTTATTGATCTATGTCATGCATGGCTGTGACTGGATAAAGCCAGTAAGGCATGATTGAATCTTCAAAAATTATAGAGACAAAAATGCCTTTCATGCTTTTGTTTATTGAGTCCTCCTTTCATTCAACAAACATTTACTGTGTACCCACTACATACCAGGGGCTTCCCAGTGGCCACTGGTAAAGAATCTGTCTGCCATTGCAGGAGACATAGGTTCGATTCCTGAGTTGGGAAGATCCCCTGGAGAAGGAAATGGCAACCCACTCCAGTGTTCTTGCTTGGGAAATTCCATGGACAGAGAAGCTTGATAGGAAAATGTGTTTCGGGCAGAGAACATTACGTTTGTAGGCTACACCAAGGTACTCAGCTAGAGAATTTCTGTGCTTCAAATGGCATCAGTCATGGTCACTCACTGATATTCAGCTGCTGAATGGTCTTGTCTGTAGAGTCCAGTTGTTTTTGCTCACATGTCTGGCATTTCAGCAAGAGAGGGTTGAAAAAGCTGGGAGTAACTAAGACTATCAACAGAGCTATCACCTAGCCTCCCAGGGGAGCTGGACTTCTTACATAGTGTCTCAGAGCTCCCTGGTGCAGAGGTGGAGTGCAGGGCAGAGATTCTAAGAAATAGGAAATGGAAGAGGACATTTTCCTAAGGCCTCGGCCAGAACCAGGTCAAGTATCGCCTCCAGCATATGATACCAGTAAAAATCGTTGCAAAGACCACCCATAAACAAGGGCAAGGCACAAAGAGCCCACCTCGTTGTGTGAGGAGTGTCAAAGAACTTGCCGCCATCTTTAATTTCAACATAGAGATGATCTGGGCAGAAGAAATTCAGGGCCAAACAGGACCATTCTAAGGTGCCTGTATTTTACCCTGTTTGCAAAAGGAAAAAATATAGATTTTTTTTTCCCTAGGCAGAAAAATACGTTTATTAGAATTTTCTTGAGGACAATTACTCCCAAGGCATAGTAGCAGATGAATGAAAAGAGAGTGTGTTGGCCAAAGATCAATGAAGAAGCTACTGCAATAGTCCAGAGAAGTACGTGCTTCCTTATATCCAAGCAAAGCCCTGGGTGTTAACAAGGGAGGAGGGAGAATCACCTGTGACTAATACAATTCATGAACAAGAGTTAGTGATCACTTGAAATGAAAGGAGAAAAGAGGATTAAAGTAGGAGTTGCGATATCTCCAAGGTTTCTAGCTTGGGAGACTAAATAGACAGGGATTCCATTAATAGAGATAGCATCTACTCATAGTTTACCACTTACCACTCTTGGTGTGCTTAATGCTCCTATAATGACCCTCAGCTCTTATGAACGCCTATCTTCTATCCCTGCCTGCCATCATCTCTTCTCTTCCCTGTCTTGTTCCTTGCTTTATGTCAGAAAAAAAAAAAAATTCCCATGTGAAATTCTCTCAGCTCCCAACAACATAACACAGTCCTTTATTCATGCACCTTTACTCAAAACCTGTAGTTGTCCATGCCCCAGGTCACAGAGGAGTTCAAGGCCCACTGCATGCGAATTGGCCAGAGAAGCTTATTAAAAATCCACCGTCTGGTGGTTAATTCCATGGATTCTGACTCAGTGGACTAAAGAGGCAGGCTTGGGAACCACCCGTGATAAATGACTGCTTTCAGGAGAAAGGGACAGTCAGTAATAGAAACACACCAAAGTTGCAAGTGAAAATCAAGCCCAGCCCTGTTGGAATCACTTCTAAACACCCTCGAAGAACACAGAGAGCCTGCAAACGTGGAGCTTGGTGTTTGATGAGAAACAGGACACTGTTGGACTGGTTTCATTCTGGTCTTCCCTTTTAAATGTGATCTTTTATCAGAGGCACATATGTTTTCTATACCTTCACATGTGGCTGCAGTTAGGCCAGGAAACAAATTTCCTACTAGTTGAAAGTTTTGGCCTTTCTTTCACGCCCACCAAGCATCAGTTTCTCTCCCCTGTTAGGGAGACCCCAGGGAAAGAATTAATCAGCTGGCCTGCTTGCAACATTTCCAGGACGTGGGTCATAAGAAGTGCACTGTTCCTAACAGATGGCCCAGCGACCACCTGGAAAGCCACCCCACCTCCAGCCACCACCACCTCTGCTATCAGCAGTGCCTACTTCCAGAAGCTTCTTTCCAACATAGCTCTGTGACTCTAGGGGAGAACCCCTTTCCCGCATAAACCAAGGGCTTCTCTTTGTTCTGCTGGGTAATGAATGTTTCAGTTCAAGGCCTAGCCAAGTAAGGATGATGGGAAATTTCACTGAAAGATCTACAACCTGAGATTAGGCACAGATTTGCTCTCCCAAGTGGCCCAGCCCCATTAGCCATGTAGACCTGAACTAGATGAATGGGACCTAGAAGGTGCCAAGGCTCAAGCATCTGAAGCCAGACCCTATTGGAAGTCAAAGGAGGCCCCAGATATGGCCATATCTGTAAGATCCCAGGATATTAAAAAATGAAGAATTGCTAGGGGGTTGCCTGCCATCATCTCTTCTCTTCCCTGTCTTGTTCCTTGCTTTATGTCAGAAAAAAAAAAAAATTCCCATGTGAAATTCTCTCAGCTCCCAACAACATAACACAGTCCTTTATTCATGCACCTTTACTCAAAACCTGTAGTTGTCCATGCCCCAGGTCACAGAGGAGTTCAAGGCCCACTGCATGCGAATTGGCCAGAGAAGCTTATTAAAAATCCACCGTCTGGTGGTTAATTCCATGGATTCTGACTCAGTGGACTAAAGAGGCAGGCTTGGGAACCACCCGTGATAAATGACTGCTTTCAGGAGAAAGGGACAGTCAGTAATAGAAACACACCAAAGTTGCAAGTGAAAATCAAGCCCAGCCCTGTTGGAATCACTTCTAAACACCCTCGAAGAACACAGAGAGCCTGCAAACGTGGAGCTTGGTGTTTGATGAGAAACAGGACACTGTTGGACTGGTTTCATTCTGGTCTTCCCTTTTAAATGTGATCTTTTATCAGAGGCACATATGTTTTCTATACCTTCACATGTGGCTGCAGTTAGGCCAGGAAACAAATTTCCTACTAGTTGAAAGTTTTGGCCTTTCTTTCACGCCCACCAAGCATCAGTTTCTCTCCCCTGTTAGGGAGACCCCAGGGAAATAATTAATCAGCTGGCCTGCTTGCAACATTTCCAGGACGTGGGTCATAAGAAGTGCACTGTTCCTAACAGATGGCCCAGCGACCACCTGGAAAGCCACCCCACCTCCAGCCACCACCACCTCTGCTATCAGCAGTGCCTACTTCCAGAAGCTTCTTTCCAACATAGCTCTGTGACTCTAGGGGAGAACCCCTTTCCCGCATAAACCAAGGGCTTCTCTTTGTTCTGCTGGGTAATGAATGTTTCAGTTCAAGGCCTAGCCAAGTAAGGATGATGGGAAATTTCACTGAAAGATCTACAACCTGAGATTAGGCACAGATTTGCTCTCCCAAGTGGCCCAGCCCCATTAGCCATGTAGACCTGAACTAGATGAATGGGACCTAGAAGGTGCCAAGGCTCAAGCATCTGAAGCCAGACCCTATTGGAAGTCAAAGGAGGCCCCAGATATGGCCATATCTGTAAGATCCCAGGATATTAAAAAATGAAGAATTGCTAGAGAGGTGGCGGATTTCAAAGTTACAGGAGGATGCTTCTTCTTTCACGCCTGTCAGTATGGCTGTCTTCAGGAGCTTGTTTGGAAAGACTATCAAAAATCTCAACTGAGGCTCTTCATTACATGATTCAAGGCCTGGGTAAGCAGTTCTCCTGTCTAGCATCCCCTCCCATCCCCCAACAAGCTAGACAGACTCTGCCGAGAGTCTCCAAGAAAACCCAGTAACCAGGAAATCAGAAGTAGAGGAAGCACAGAGGACATTTCAGGAGAAGACGTGGGTGCAATCAGGTGTTTGGCTGAGGACTCAAAGACTACCCTGAAAGGAGCTGCTACCTCTCATTCTCTTCTTTGATACTTTTTTTTAAAAAAATCTAAGAGATACTTTTAATTATAAACTATTGTAAAGTGGCCTGTGTCAGGCCTCTCTGTGCCTCCTTTCCTATGGGCAGGTCAAGAGCCTGGGGGGCTGCCTTGCAGGCACAGTTATCATTTATATTTTCTCCCTGGACATCCCACATTTGTCACCTGATCCCTTGCTGCTAATGGAGGAAGCTCTGTGTACCCAGTTGATTATTTCTCTTACTCCCATAGTAGAGATGAAGCTGAGTCTCAGAGAGTTTCTAGAGCTTACAAGACCAAGGCCACAGCACTTTCGCAATAACTAGACTAGAATCCAAATCCAGGCCTGCCTTACCACCGACCTGAACACAATCCTCAACTGTCCAAACTACAGTGTATGTGTGTGTGTGTGTGTGTGTGTGTGTGTGCTGAGTCACACAGTCATGTCTGATCCTGTGCAACCCTATGGACTGTAGCCCATTAGGCTCCTCTGTCCATGAAATTTTCTAATAGCTTTCTTCCTGTGAGTCACCATTTCCTACTACAGGGGATCTTTCTGATCCAGGGACTGAACCTGCATCTCTTGCATCTACCTGCACTGGCAGACAGATTCTTTACCAAGTGTGCTACCTGGGAAGCCCACTAAATTTTGATAATGGATTGTAACTGGCCTTCTTGCCTTCTGTCCTGCCTCTCCAACTCCACCCCAATATATGGATCCACAGTGACTTTTCTAAAAGCAAATCCAACTATTTCTCCTACATTTAAAAGTCTATGCAGTAGTCCTTATACTTTCCAAGCAGAATAATCAATAGACAAGCTTGTAAAAAGAAGAATATACGAAGAAATAGGGAGGGGGAAGCATGGAGGAAGTAACAAGGAAACCTATAGTGTTATGTGTGGAAAAGATAGCTAGTGTCATAGTGCTAAGGGAATAGGAGTGCTTACAATGGCTTGGGGCGAAGGTCTGGAGGGGTGGGATGGGGGGATCTGGGCGGGTGGGGACCAGGGATATGCATATGACTGATCTGGGAACATACATGTCTGTGAACAACAAAACTCTGTAAAACCTTTAAAATAAAGAATAAAAAAAAGAAGAAGAAGAATATAAGTACCCAAGCAAGACGCCTCACATTTTGATTTAGCATCTGCATTTTTTTCACTTGGGCCAAACATTACGGGGCTCAGGCATCTGTGTTACTGACAATCACTTCTGGCAGCTCTAAGGCAGGTGGTCTGCAGTTTACAGGGTCACATCCTTCGCCACTTTATTTTATATTTTCTCCCTGGACATCCCACATTTGTCACCTGATCCCTTGCTGCTAATGGAGGAAGCTCTGTGTACCCAGTTGATTATTTCTCTTACTCCCATAGTAGAGATGAAGCTGAGTCTCAGAGAGTTTCTAGAGCTTACAAGACCAAGGCCACAGCACTTTCGCAATAACTAGACTAGAATCCAAATCCAGGCCTGCCTTACCACCGACCTGAACACAATCCTCAACTGTCCAAACTACAGTGTATGTGTGTGTGTGTGTGTGTGTGTGTGTGTGCTGAGTCACACAGTCATGTCTGATCCTGTGCAACCCTATGGACTGTAGCCCATTAGGCTCCTCTGTCCATGAAATTTTCTAATAGCTTTCTTCCTGTGAGTCACCATTTCCTACTACAGGGGATCTTTCTGATCCAGGGACTGAACCTGCATCTCTTGCATCTACCTGCACTGGCAGACAGATTCTTTACCAAGTGTGCTACCTGGGAAGCCCACTAAATTTTGATAATGGATTGTAACTGGCCTTCTTGCCTTCTGTCCTGCCTCTCCAACTCCACCCCAATATATGGATCCACAGTGACTTTTCTAAAAGCAAATCCAACTATTTCTCCTACATTTAAAAGTCTATGCAGTAGTCCTTATACTTTCCAAGCAGAATAATCAATAGACAAGCTTGTAAAAAGAAGAATATACGAAGAAATAGGGAGGGGGAAGCATGGAGGAAGTAACAAGGAAACCTATAGTGTTATGTGTGGAAAAGATAGCTAGTGTCATAGTGCTAAGGGAATAGGAGTGCTTACAATGGCTTGGGGCGAAGGTCTGGAGGGGTGGGATGGGGGATCTGGGCGGGTGGGGACCAGGGATATGCATATGACTGATCTGGGAACATACATGTCTGTGAACAACAAAACTCTGTAAAACCTTTAAAATAAAGAATAAAAAAAAGAAGAAGAAGAATATAAGTACCCAAGCAAGACGCCTCACATTTTGATTTAGCATCTGCATTTTTTTCACTTGGGCCAAACATTACGGGGCTCAGGCATCTGTGTTACTGACAATCACTTCTGGCAGCTCTAAGGCAGGTGGTCTGCAGTTTGTAATCCAAGGCCCTTCTTCACAGTCACATCCTTCGCCACTTTGTGGTATTTTCCCACAGAAGAGGCACCTTTTACTTTCCCACACCGTGACGCCCAATGAGACTTGTGCTCAATGAGCCAATGAGCTTTGGCCAATGACATGTGAACAAATATGGCACAAGCAGAGGCTGAAAAAGTACCTAAGTCATTGGCTTTCTCCATCCTGTGCCCCAGCATTCCCATGAGACCAGGCTCAGACCAGCCCACTGGGGGATGGATGACCTGGGGGAGTGCCGAGTGCCTCCAGTCATCCCAGCTGAGGACTCTGGGATCGGCTGACATCCAGCCAATCCACAGACACGAGAACGAATCCAGTCTGCGTCAACAGGAGCCACCTAGCCAAGAGTCCCAAACATCTAAACAGTCCATGTTGTCCAGCATTCACGCAGAACCTTTTATCTGTCAGTGACATCAACTCATTAAGACAGAAGATCAGAATAGTAGCTTTATCCCTGTGCAGTGAGTCCATGAGCTACTACTTAATAAGTTTTCTTGAAAAAATTTTTCAACCTCTCTGAACTTAATTTATTGAATTGCAAAAATTAAGTGAGATCATGAATATAAAGCCTTTCCATAGGGTACGCTTTGCAATCATTTTAAACAGTGGTGCTGATGTGTTTATTAGTATATCAAGCAACCATTTCCAGAATAAATCTATTCTGTGAAGAGCCCCTAGATTGGGAACAGAAAGTATTCTTCTTCAGTGTCAACCAAGTTCTCCAACGCCTAAGAATGTCTGTGTGTGCTCAGCTGCTCAGCTGTATCCAGCTCTTTGCAACCCCATGGACAGAAGCCCATCAAGCTCCTCTGCCCATGGGATTCTCCAAGCAAGAATACTGGAGTTGGTAGCCAGTTCCCTTCTCCACGGGATCTTCCTGATCTAGGGATCAAACTCGTATCTCTGATGTCTCCTTCATTAGCAGGCAGGTTTTTTACCATCAGTGCCACCTGGGAAGCTCCAAAATTAGACTTACCCACTCTCAAAGACTTCAGAAAATTACTGTTTGCAGAGTATAAAATAAATATGTCTCAATTCTTCATAAAAAAAAGGTAGAACCCTTGAGGTAAAAAAATTTTGGTATGTTTTTGTATATTGTTGTATATACTTTATAGATGTTATTGTAACCTCTTAGTGACTAGAAGATTACTGGCCCATAATAAGCTCTCAGTTCTTATTGAATATATAAATGGTAAAGGAAAAAGAAAATACCAAAATTGACAGGCAGTTTTAAAAGCTACCAATAAAACTTCCAGAAACTAAAATAATTGAAGTAATAATTTAATGACTAGGCCATCACTGAATGAATGGACATGCAAAATGTGGTATATATGCACACACAGGAATATTATTTGGTCATAAAAAAGGAGTGAAGCACTGATACATGCTACAACATGAATGAAGACTGAAAACTTTCTGCTAAGAGTGAAAAAAGTCAGATACAAAAGGTCGTATGTTACGTGTTTTATTTACATGCTACAAATGAAATCAGATTGTCCAGCATTCACGCAGAACCTTTTATCTGTCAGTGACATCAACTCTTTAAAGACAGAAGATCAGAATAGTAGCTTTATCCCTGTGCAGTGAGTCCATGAGCTACTACTTAATAAGTTTTCTTGAAAAATTTTCAACCTCTCTGAACTTAATTTATTGAATTGCAAAAATTAAGTGAGATCATGAATATAAAGCCTTTCCATAGGGTACGCTTTGCAATCATTTTAAACAGTGGTGCTGATGTGTTTATTAGTATATCAAGCAACCATTTCCAGAATAAATCTATTCTGTGAAGAGCCCCTAGATTGGGAACAGAAAGTATTCTTCTTCAGTGTCAACCAAGTTCTCCAACGCCTAAGAATGTCTGTGTGTGCTCAGCTGCTCAGCTGTATCCAGCTCTTTGCAACCCCATGGACAGAAGCCCATCAAGCTCCTCTGCCCATGGGATTCTCCAAGCAAGAATACTGGAGTTGGTAGCCAGTTCCCTTCTCCACGGGATCTTCCTGATCTAGGGATCAAACTCGTATCTCTGATGTCTCCTTCATTAGCAGGCAGGTTTTTTACCATCAGTGCCACCTGGGAAGCTCCAAAATTAGACTTACCCACTCTCAAAGACTTCAGAAAATTACTGTTTGCAGAGTATAAAATAAATATGTCTCAATTCTTCATAAAAAAAAGGTAGAACCCTTGAGGTAAAAAAATTTTGGTATGTTTTTGTATATTGTTGTATATACTTTATAGATGTTATTGTAACCTCTTAGTGACTAGAAGATTACTGGCCCATAATAAGCTCTCAGTTCTTATTGAATATATAAATGGTAAAGGAAAAAGAAAATACCAAAATTGACAGGCAGTTTTAAAAGCTACCAATAAAACTTCCAGAAACTAAAATAATTGAAGTAATAATTTAATGACTAGGCCATCACTGAATGAATGGACATGCAAAATGTGGTATATATGCACACACAGGAATATTATTTGGTCATAAAAAAGGAGTGAAGCACTGATACATGCTACAACATGAATGAAGACTGAAAACTTTCTGCTAAGAGTGAAAAAAGTCAGATACAAAAGGTCGTATGTTACGTGTTTTATTTACATGAAATGTGCAGAATAGATCAATCCATAAGATAAACCCATAAGAGGTGAAATGCAGGGTGGTGGTTGCCAGGGAGAAGAGGAGGCAGGAAATGGTAGCAATTGGTAAACAGCTACAGGGTTTCTCTTGGGAGATGAAAATGTTTTGGAACTAGATGGGGAGGTGCTGTATGCCCAACATAATAATGTATTAAATACCACTGAATTGTTCATGTTAAAATGGTTACATTTATGCTATGTGAACTTGCCCTCAAGGAAAAAAATGCAATGAAAGGTGAGTAAAGTAAAAATTCATAGATAAGGACATTATTTAGAATGCAAAACAAGAAGAAACAGAATTGGAGAAGATGGAGAACAGAAGAAGAACACTCAATAAATATCTAAGACAACACAAAAATCTTGAAGAAAATTTGATAAAGAGAAAAAACAGATATACGTTCTTTTCTTTCTAACCACTACTGCGTTCATTTCTAACATTTCACACCCTGCATTTTTTACATATTATAAACATAATTATATAATCCCTTCAATTGTCACTTTACTGGCTATACAAGATTCTTTTACTTGGGTATATAGTAATTTAATAAACTACTCTCCCCTTGTTTAGTTCAAAGCTCAGCAAATTACAACCCATGAGCCAAATCTCACCCATCTTTTTTTTTTTAATTTATTTATTTTTTGGGGGGTGGGGTGGGAGGGAGGGGACGGCGGGCCAATTCTATTGGTCTTTCACTTCTGTATTTTCATCTGTCTTTGTTCTTTGGCTCCTGCGGGCCTCCCATCGCGGTGGCCTGTCGTCGCAGAGCACCGGCTCTGGGCGCATGTGCTCAGAGCTTCAAAATTTTTTCTTTGGCTCACGTGTACCAATAAAACTTCCAGAAACTAAAATAATTGAAGTAATAATTTAATGACTAGGCCATCACTGAATGAATGGACATGCAAAATGTGGTATATATGCACACACAGGAATATTATTTGGTCATAAAAAAGGAGTGAAGCACTGATACATGCTACAACATGAATGAAGACTGAAAACTTTCTGCTAAGAGTGAAAAAAGTCAGATACAAAAGGTCGTATGTTACGTGTTTTATTTACATGAAATGTGCAGAATAGATCAATCCATAAGATAAACCCATAAGAGGTGAAATGCAGGGTGGTGGTTGCCAGGGAGAAGAGGAGGCAGGAAATGGTAGCAATTGGTAAACAGCTACAGGGTTTCTCTTGGGAGATGAAAATGTTTTGGAACTAGATGGGGAGGTGCTGTATGCCCAACATAATAATGTATTAAATACCACTGAATTGTTCATGTTAAAATGGTTACATTTATGCTATGTGAACTTGCCCTCAAGGAAAAAAATGCAATGAAAGGTGAGTAAAGTAAAAATTCATAGATAAGGACATTATTTAGAATGCAAAACAAGAAGAAACAGAATTGGAGAAGATGGAGAACAGAAGAAGAACACTCAATAAATATCTAAGACAACACAAAAATCTTGAAGAAAATTTGATAAAGAGAAAAAACAGATATACGTTCTTTTCTTTCTAACCACTACTGCGTTCATTTCTAACATTTCACACCCTGCATTTTTTACATATTATAAACATAATTATATAATCCCTTCAATTGTCACTTTACTGGCTATACAAGATTCTTTTACTTGGGTATATAGTAATTTAATAAACTACTCTCCCCTTGTTTAGTTCAAAGCTCAGCAAATTACAACCCATGAGCCAAATCTCACCCATCTTTTTTTTTTTAATTTATTTATTTTTTGGGGGGTGGGGTGGGGAGGGAGGGGAGCGGGCGGGCCAATTCTATTGGTCTTTCACTTCTGTATTTTCATCTGTCTTTGTTCTTTGGCTCCTGCGGGCCTCCCATCGCGGTGGCCTGTCGTCGCAGAGCACCGGCTCTGGGCGCATGTGCTCCAGAGCTCCGGCTCGGCGATTGGACACATTGGTCCAGCCGATCCGTGGCACATGGGATCTTCCCAGGCCAGGGCTTGAACCGGTGCCCCTTGCACTGCAAGGCGGTGTCCTTACCCACTGGACCACCAGGGAAGTCCACCCATCTCTCTTATTATAAGGCCCACAAGCTAAGAGATCAAACTGCCAACCTTCACTGGATCATGGAGAAAACAAGGGAATTCCAGAAAAAATCTTCTTCTACTTCATTGACTATGTTAAAGCCTTTGACTGTGTGGTTCACAACAAGCTGTGGAAAATTAAGAGACAGAAGTACAAAGCCACCTTTCCTGTCTCCTGAGACACCTTTATACAAGTCGAGAAGCAACACTTAGAACTGGACATGGAACAACAGAATAGTTCAAAATTGGGAAAGGAGCACAACAAGGCTGAATACCATCACCCTGCTTTCTTAACTTCTATGCAGAGGACATCATACAAAATGCCAGGCTGCATAAATCACAAGCTGGACTCAAGATTGCTGGGAGAAATATCAACAACCTCAGATATACAGATGATACCCCTCTAATGGCAGACAGTGAAGAGGAATTAAAGAGCCTCTTGATGAAGGTGAAAGAGGAGAGTGAAAAAGCTAGTCTGAAACTCAGTATCAAAAAAAGCAAGATCATGGTATCCGGTTCCATCTCTTCATGTCTAAAGGAAAGGGAAAAAGTGGAAGCAGTGACAGATTTTACTTTCTTGGGCTCCAAAATCACTGTGGATAGTAACTGCAGCCATGATATTAAAAGATGCTTTCCCTTGGAAGAAAAGCTTTGACAAACCTAGACAGCATATTAAAAAGCAGAGGCATCACTTTGCCAACAAAAGTCTGTATAGCCAAAGCTATGGTTTTCCCAGTAGTTGTGTATGGATGTGAGAGTTGGACAATAAAGCAAGCTGAGCACTGAAAAATTGATGCTTTTGAACTGTGGGTTCTGGAGAAGACACTTGAGAGTCCCTTGGACAACAAGGAGATAAAATCACTCAATCTTAAAGGAAACCACCCTAAATATTCATTAAAAGGACTGCTACTGAAGCTGAAGCTCCAATACTTTGGCCACCGAATGCAAAGAGCCAACTCATTGGAAAAAAACCCTGATATTAGGGAAGACTGAAGGCAAAACAAGAAGGCGATGGCCGAGAATGAGATGATTAGATAGCCTCACTCAATGGTCATGAACTTTAGCAAACTCAAGTAGATGGTGAAGGACAGGGAAGCCTGGTGTGCTACAGTCCAATGGGTTGCAAAGAATCAAACACAACTTAGTGGCTGAAAACAACAAGCTAAAATGTTTTCTACATTTTTAAATGGGTAAAAAAGGGAATCAAAAGAATATTCCATGACATGCAGAAATTACACAAAATTTGAATTCAAGTTTCCATAAACAAAGCTTTATTAGAACCCAGCCATACTCAGGTATTCACAACTTTGTTCAAGGAAAAAGTGAGTATGAGCAGCAGATATACAACACACACATGGACAAATTACCATCCAGCCCTTTCTAGGTAAAGTTCATCAAGCTCTGGTCTATACAGTTCCAATTTTTCCCCATTTGAAAACAATATTCTTATGATACCTTCATGAATAATTTTTCTGCTTTTCAATTCTTATCCTGAGATAAACTCCCAGACGTCAGCAGCTACGAGCATTTTGATGGCTCTCTGGATATGACGCCAAGATTGCTTTCCACAAGGACTGTACCAGTTTCCACCAGCCCCAGGGTGTGGGATGATGCCAGTTTCTATGCATGCTCCTCTGATGACATCCTACCTCAATGCTGGGATGACCTGAAGCTGTGAGGGCCATGTCTCTTAGCCACGTGGATGTTTATGTTTTTCATCAAGCCACAAGGCAGACACCTTCCTCAGACCCTTTCTTCGTGAAATGACGTGCCCATCACTTAAAATCTTCAGAGCCAAGGCTTCTCCTGTTCATTTCTGGAGACAACAAGCACCTCTTTGGATCATCATTAACTTTCCTAGAGGCAGTTCAGGGGTAGGCTCATATTCTCTGTTTCCGGAGGTAACTGAGACTCAAGACATGAGCATAATGTAGAAAGAGCTGGATGTTCATCACCCTTTCACCTTTCCTGTTTCCCCAACACTCCGATTTTCAACACAGAGAAATATCCAGCATGATATATTCATTGTTCAAAGTCACATAGCTAATTGATAACACATGCATGACTTGAATCTCCTTCAAGTGTCCCTGCCATTGTCCTCTGTTGTTCATCAGTGTGGTAAGTGATACTGAACGAATTAAACTCCCCAGTGAGATTTTCCCTGGCTCTGTGCAATGATAAATTCACCTCATGGCAGCCAAATAGGAAGGTCCAGAGCTCTGATAAGCCTCAGTTTTATGGATCCACATAATGTGCTTGAAGAGTCGCAAGTGTGCACAAGACACACTTGTGCAGCAAATAATAAGGCAACAACCTCCCTCTTTAAATCCTTGCAGTTATTGGTTGTGGTGGTTTACTCACTTAGTCAAATCTGTCCTTTTGTGACCCCATGGGCTATAGCCCACCAGGCTCTTCTCTTCTGTCCATGGGATTCCCCAGGCAAGAGTACTGGAGGGGGTAGCCATATCCTTCTCCAGGGGATCTTCCTAACCCAGGGATCAAACCTGCGTCTCCTGCACAAGCAGGCAGATTCTTTACTATTGAGCCATCCGGGAGGTCCTGTAGTTATTGGTATAGCATGGTTGAGATGCTTTGAGCAAACCCAGAGCAGAAATGTAGAAACAGGCAATCTGAGTTTCTTAATATATGGTGTCTGTCTCCATACCATGATGTTCATAATTTGTCTTTCTTTTCATTTTCTGTCTTGGAGACAATTTACAGTTTCACATTGTCACCAAACAGTAGAAGCAATGGCTTCGTTTTTGCAATTTCCTTTTGACAGTTCAGCCAGGCTACCAACAGTTGCAGATGCTTTTCTAGCAGGAAAGTGAGTACATTTTCCTCCCCACCCCCAGAGTCCTGCTGTCACCAGGCTCATGTCCACAGAAGACCTTGGCAAGATCTGGAAGAAAATCAAAGGAAAGAGGCCTCCCCGGTCCCCACCCTGCGCTCCCAGTGCTTGCCAGCTCAAATTCCTTCCCCCCCAAACCCCGAGGCTCATATTTCTTTTTGGGTTTCCGGAGGTAACTGAGACTCAAGACATGAGCATAATGTAGAAAGAGCTGGATGTTCATCACCCTTTCACCTTTCCTGTTTCCCCAACACTCCGATTTTCAACACAGAGAAATATCCAGCATGATATATTCATTGTTCAAAGTCACATAGCTAATTGATAACACATGCATGACTTGAATCTCCTTCAAGTGTCCCTGCCATTGTCCTCTGTTGTTCATCAGTGTGGTAAGTGATACTGAACGAATTAAACTCCCCAGTGAGATTTTCCCTGGCTCTGTGCAATGATAAATTCACCTCATGGCAGCCAAATAGGAAGGTCCAGAGCTCTGATAAGCCTCAGTTTTATGGATCCACATAATGTGCTTGAAGAGTCGCAAGTGTGCACAAGACACACTTGTGCAGCAAATAATAAGGCAACAACCTCCCTCTTTAAATCCTTGCAGTTATTGGTTGTGGTGGTTTACTCACTTAGTCAAATCTGTCCTTTTGTGACCCCATGGGCTATAGCCCACCAGGCTCTTCTCTTCTGTCCATGGGATTCCCCAGGCAAGAGTACTGGAGGGGGTAGCCATATCCTTCTCCAGGGGATCTTCCTAACCCAGAGATCAAACCTGCGTCTCCTGCACAAGCAGGCAGATTCTTTACTATTGAGCCATCCGGGAGGTCCTGTAGTTATTGGTATAGCATGGTTGAGATGCTTTGAGCAAACCCAGAGCAGAAATGTAGAAACAGGCAATCTGAGTTTCTTAATATATGGTGTCTGTCTCCATACCATGATGTTCATAATTTGTCTTTCTTTTCATTTTCTGTCTTGGAGACAATTTACAGTTTCACATTGTCACCAAACAGTAGAAGCAATGGCTTCGTTTTTGCAATTTCCTTTTGACAGTTCAGCCAGGCTACCAACAGTTGCAGATGCTTTTCTAGCAGGAAAGTGAGTACATTTTCCTCCCCACCCCCAGAGTCCTGCTGTCACCAGGCTCATGTCCACAGAAGACCTTGGCAAGATCTGGAAGAAAATCAAAGGAAAGAGGCCTCCCCGGTCCCCACCCTGCGCTCCCAGTGCTTGCCAGCTCAAATCCTTCCCCTTTACAAACTGGCACTGGTAATCACAGGCAGGTTTCCGCTCCAGCAACCCCAACTCCTGCATGAATCTCCTCTGAAATTTGTCCAGGAAAGGGAGCCGGAACCGCAGGCTTAACTTCTAACCCCACCGAGCAGATTTCACTAGAAAACCCACTTGAAAATGCTTTCCCTCCTTCTGGTGAATCTATACACAAAGGCAGCAATTGAACCTCACACATGGAAATCAAAGCCTGGATTATTGAATATCAAAGCTCCCCATGAGGCGGCCCCAAGCCCTCCAGCCCAGGCCATTCCTCACCTCATCCCCTGAGCTGCCTTTAGTCTGACAGCTTCCACCTGCAGCACTCCAAACCCTCCCCCGCCCCCCGCACCACCACCACTCGTAATTAAATTCAGAATGCATCTGGCTCACAAAGGACCCTTAGTAACACTGATTCAACAACTGTTTTCTGAGCACCTACTGTGTACCAGGCATTCTGCCTCTCTTTCTGAGGATTTAACAGTTCATAAGACCCAGTCCCTGTCTCTAACCTAAAGGATACAAGACAGGCTGGCCTAGCAGTGGCCTCAGTGGTGAAGCAGCTTACCCTCTGAGACCTCGGTTAAGGACATCATTGCAGAAATCCAGAGCCCAAACCAGAACAGGCGGCCCAGACGAGGGCTGGTGACGTAGTCAGCATGGCAAAGCGTCTGAATCTTTAACCACACAGAAGCCACCAGCAGCTTCCCAGAGAGTGGAAGCAAGTCTCAGGGCACCTGGAGCCTCCCCTTGACCCAGAGAGTCAGAGGCAGAGAACAGGACTGTCCCTGCTGTTACTGCAATTTGGTTTTTATACCCATAGTTCGGAGCAGCCAGGGAAGCCCAGTTTGTAGCTATTTACTCTCAGATGCGTTTAAAGTGCATTGCTGGTAGAAAATACGTTGTCATGTGCATTTGATACCTGGGAAGTAAAGAGAAACGAAGGAATCCAGCCCCTCCATCCTCCGCAAGCTACCTGCCATGTTTAACGGGTGGGGCTAAGTGCCCAGTGCCCCTTTCAGTGGCAGAGGAGGGACACAGAGGACCACTGGGGCAGAAAACAGGAGCAGGGAGGAAACCTGGACACGGGGTGGGGTCCCACAGGAACAGAACTTGGAATCATTTCACCAGCAACGAAGTAAAAGGCAGTGGCCAGGAGGCACTAGATTTTCCAAACCACTCTGAAGAAACTCAACCTTACATCCCTAATAAAGACAAGGGAGCAGACAGCCTGCGGGCCCGTGGGTACCCGAAGCACAGGCACTGGGAGATCTCTGCCCAACGGACAGCTAGAGGAAGCAGGCATCTCCCTGCAGGATGTTGATGCGGCCCTTACTGCCTGACTCTGGCTGGAGGCACAGATCTGAAGGAGCCTGTGCTCCGGGCATCTTCCCTTTGAGCTCTCGTCCCACTGTCCAGCGTCAAACATTGAGCCTTCAGAAGAAGAAAGACTGCTTGAAGGAGTGTGCTGGGAAGTTTTAATAGAGCTCAGAAGCCACAAAGCCCAGCTGTTCAGCCAAGTGACAAGTTAGCGCTGAGTCTTGCTTGAAGCCTGTTCAAACAAAATCTCCCTTTCATTCTTGAGGTATAAAGAAGAGCTTCTCTCAGACTTTCCCCTATTAATTTCTCTGCCCCAGAGAAAGGAAGTCTTTCTTTTCCCAATAAAAAAATGAAACTTTCCTCAGGCATCTGTGCAATCAGGGAGCTCAGCTCATACATGGCTCATAGTGGGCCCGTGATTAGAAGCCAGGTACTCACAAATGAGTCTACTCTGCTCATCACAGGATGGTTTTCCTGAAACATTTTATTTTCCTTCCAGAAAAAAACCTGTTTTTTTTTTTTTTTTAAAAAGGAGCGGGGAACACACAGGGTCCAAGAGCCCATGAGAGACCAGTCTTATCTACTTTCATTTGGTGCCCAGTGCCTACACAGAGCCCACTCAGGCCTATTTCTTATATGGACTGAAAAAAAAAATCAAGAATAGAAAAGCCCCAGAAATAAAGGAGATGCACGTCCTGCCTTCTTCACCTCAAAGGGGTAAATGCTATGTCAGAAGTCCACAGACTTTTAGTGGAAGAGAACAGATAGTGAATATTTTAGATTTTATGGGCCCATAAGCAAAATCAGAAGGATTGATGCTTTTGAACTGCAGTGCCGGAGAAGACTCTTGAGAATCCCTTGAACTGCAAAGGAGATCAAACCAGTCAATCCTAAAAGAAATCAACCCTGAATATTCACTGGTAGGACTGATGCTGAAGCTGAAGCTCCAATACTTTGGCCACCTGATTTGAAGAGCTGAAGATTTTTCCAATCGTTTCATTGGAAGAAATCCTGATGCTGGGAAAGACTGAGGGCAGGAGAAGGGGGTGACAGAGGATGAGGTGGTCAGAAGGCATCACCAACTCAATGGACATGAGTTTGAGCAAACTCTGGGAGATAGTGAAGAACAGGGAAACCTGGCGTGCTGCAGTCCATGGGGTCGTAGAGTCGGGCACAACTTGTTGACCAACAACAACAAGCAAAAGCAAGATATTTTAGGCACGTGTACATAACAAAGGGAAAACAAATTTCCATAGTTTTTTTCCAATCATTTGAAAAATGTAAAAACTATTTTAGCTCCTGAGGGCCATGTAAACCGACCCCTGGCCTGTGTCCTCAACTGCTCTACCGAAGGTCCAAGTCTTTTTATCATTTTATTGTCTAATTTACTGCACTTGATTTTATCAAGGCAGAGGAGCATAAGATGCAATGACATCACTAGTTTAATTTCCAAATCGTTAAACACTTTTGTTCAACCCATACTCAAGTGATAAGTACAAATAGCCAATACACACAGAATTAAATTTAACTTCTGCTCTATACCAGCTGAAACTATGTTCTTAAGGATATGTAAAATGATTGAAAAACCATAGAAATTTCACCTAAGGAAGGCCACTGTTTTTTTTAAATATTCTAAGTCATAAAAATATATCAAGGGAAAAGAATTACCCAGGATCACAGCCACAAACTGTTAGAGTAAGGAATAATGACGGGGTAGGATAAGCGTCCTCTTTAGAATCAAGACACCTGGGTTCAGGAGCGGATTCTGTGTTGCCACCTGTGTTACACTGTGAGAACCACTTAAACTCTCTGACCCTCGAAAAAGAAAACACTTTATTGCAGGATTAAAAATAATATGGGAACAGCTGCAGGCCTATGTACGTTAGCTAAATTGTAGCCTTTATTTCCATTAGATTTTTAACAGTAAGGACACTGTTAGGGCATGGCTTGTTCCTTGGCAGGTTAGACAGCTTCCTCCGTGATGAGCGTGTGAGGGGCTGGGCGCCCCCACATTCTCCACCAGCATCCTAGGATGTCCGAAAGCCCCATGTTTCTCAGTACCCCAGCTGAAATCTGATGCTGAAGCTGAAGCTCCAATACTTTGGCCACCTGATTTGAAGAGCTGAAGATTTTTCCAATCGTTTCATTGGAAGAAATCCTGATGCTGGGAAAGACTGAGGGCAGGAGAAGGGGGCGACAGAGGATGAGGTGGTCAGAAGGCATCACCAACTCAATGGACATGAGTTTGAGCAAACTCTGGGAGATAGTGAAGAACAGGGAAACCTGGCGTGCTGCAGTCCATGGGGTCGTAGAGTCGGGCACAACTTGTTGACCAACAACAACAAGCAAAAGCAAGATATTTTAGGCACGTGTACATAACAAAGGGAAAACAAATTTCCATAGCTTTTTTCCAATCATTTGAAAAATGTAAAAACTATTTTAGCTCCTGAGGGCCATGTAAACCGACCCCTGGCCTGTGTCCTCAACTGCTCTACCGAAGGTCCAAGTCTTTTTATCATTTTATTGTCTAATTTACTGCACTTGATTTTATCAAGGCAGAGGAGCATAAGATGCAATGACATCACTAGTTTAATTTCCAAATCGTTAAACACTTTTGTTCAACCCATACTCAAGTGATAAGTACAAATAGCCAATACACACAGAATTAAATTTAACTTCTGCTCTATACCAGCTGAAACTATGTTCTTAAGGATATGTAAAATGATTGAAAAACCATAGAAATTTCACCTAAGGAAGGCCACTGTTTTTTTTAAATATTCTAAGTCATAAAAATATATCAAGGGAAAAGAATTACCCAGGATCACAGCCACAAACTGTTAGAGTAAGGAATAATGACGGGGTAGGATAAGCGTCCTCTTTAGAATCAAGACACCTGGGTTCAGGAGCGGATTCTGTGTTGCCACCTGTGTTACACTGTGAGAACCACTTAAACTCTCTGACCCTCGAAAAAGAAAACACTTTATTGCAGGATTAAAAATAATATGGGAACAGCTGCAGGCCTATGTACGTTAGCTAAATTGTAGCCTTTATTTCCATTAGATTTTTAACAGTAAGGACACTGTTAGGGCATGGCTTGTTCCTTGGCAGGTTAGACAGCTTCCTCCGTGATGAGCGTGTGAGGGGCTGGGCGCCCCCACATTCTCCACCAGCATCCTAGGATGTCCGAAAGCCCCATGTTTCTCAGTACCCCAGCTGAAGGCATTAAAAACAAACTCCAGCTAAGTATCACTGATTTTAATGCTACCTACATAAGAACATTTATTTACACAATTTCATAGAATCTGTTCTGCAGCCCGGGAAGGTGATCGAAGCAAATGTCATTATCTCTATTTCACAGACCAGAAAACAAAATGAAAATTGGACTTGGCGCCAGAGACTCTGAGGTCAAATTCCAACTGTGTCTTACGCGCTATGAGACCTTGAACTTGCTATTTGACCTCTCTTAGTCTCAGTTTTCTTATTTGTAAAATGGGTACCTGGTATTATGAGAGATTTTTATTTGAAATGCCTAGCACATCATCTGGAACATGGCATGTGTGCTCAGTCACGTCCAATTCTTTTCCAGCCCTGTGGACTGTAACCCACCAGGCTCCTCTGCCCATGGGATTCTCCAGGCAAGAACACTGGAATGGGTTGCTCTCCAGGGGATCTTCCCGACCCAGGGATCGAACTTGCAGCTCCTGCATTGGCGGGCAGGTTCTTTACCACTGAGTCACCTGGGAAGCCTCACTGGAACTTAGTAGGGATCAATAAACATGAGTTTATACTGTATGGACAGATGACAAAAGTCAGACTTATATGGTGTGCATTAATGTAAGCTTCCTCAGGTCATTTGTGGCCAAATGTATCAGACAGGATGACCTAAAACTCTCGCAATCTTCGCAAAAATGGTTCTCGGGGGGCTGGTAAATTCTTTGAGTCTCTGAATATACACAGTTGCTGCCAAATCTCAGAGCCTGTTGACCTGCTGGAATGCCTTGGTCAAATTCATAGATAGTCTCAGATTCTCCCTATTTCCTCATTTTTCCATTCAAATCAGGAGGACCAATGCTTTCATATCACACAACCTTAGGTGGTCTAACTCTATTACACAGTTACTCCAAACCAAGGGAAACACATAAAACAAATATTTGATCTTCTCTTTCTAATACCTTACAGGAACACATTTGAAACATTACTTGTCTATTTGATAAAGTTGTCCTGAGTTATACCAGGCTTGTGCTAGACACAACAGATATAAAAATACATAAGACACACAGACGATGCCTAGGGTCTAGAGAGACACATTTGTAAACAGATACAATGTGATGTGATGAAAGTCCTAATAAGAGAAAAACAGAAGTGCCACGGAAGTAACTAACCTTCTCCAGAAGAGTCAAACAAGATTTCTCGTAGAAGAAAGCATGGAACTAAATTGTAAAGAATGAATTTTAGGAAGCATCTCTTTCTCCTCATTTTCCTCTCACCTCTCTAATCCTTTTTGATGTCCAATGTTCCTCCCTATTTAAATGTTGCTATTTCCCCAAAGTTCTGTCTTCAGGGCTCTGCTCATTATTCTCAGGCTTCAACTGAAGGTTGTCAATTTCAAATCAACATCAGTGACATTCTCTTAAGCTCAACTAACTGGTCAGCAATCTTTCCAAGTTTCCCTGTGGCTCAAATGATAAAGAATTCACCTGCAATGCAGGAGACACAGAAGACATGGATTCGATTTCTGGGTTGGGAAAGCCCCTTGGAGAAGAGGGCATGGCAACTCACTCCCATGTTTGTGCCTGGAGAATCCCATGGACAGAAGAGCATGGGAGGCCACATTCCACAGGGTCGCAAAGAGTCAGACACAACTGAAGCAATGAGCACGCACGCATACCTCCTGTGTGCTAGGTATGGTTTTTGATGTTGGGGATGCAGCATTGATTATTACAAACAAAAAGATCTGCTGGACTTCCCTGGTGGCCCAGTGGGTAAGAATTCACTTGCCGACACAGGGAACATAGGTTCGATCCTTGTTCTGGGAAGATTTTACACGCTGCAGGGCAATTTTGTGAGATCGAATTACTGAGCCTGTGCTCTAGAGCCCAAGCTCTACAACAAGAGAAGCCTCGGCAATGAAAAGCCCTCACACCACAACTAGAGAGTAGCTCCTCCTCATTGCAACTAGAGAAAGCTTTCTGCAGCAATGAAGACCCAATGTGGCCAAAAATAAATAAATAATTTTTAAAAAAAGAAACCTCTAGGGCTTCCCTGGTGGTCCACTGGGTAGAGTCCACCTTGAAGTGCAGGGGGTGCGGGTTCAATCCCTGGCCGGGAAGATCCCTGTACTGCAGAGCGGCTGGGCCAGTGTATCTAACTACAAGCCAGCACTCTGGAGTGCATGTGCCCAGAGCCGGTGCTCTGCAACGAGAGAGGCCTAATAAGAGAAAAACAGAAGTGCCACGGAAGTAACTAACCTTCTCCAGAAGAGTCAAACAAGATTTCTCGTAGAAGAAAGCATGGAACTAAATTGTAAAGAATGAATTTTAGGAAGCATCTCTTTCTCCTCATTTTCCTCTCACCTCTCTAATCCTTTTTGATGTCCAATGTTCCTCCCTATTTAAATGTTGCTATTTCCCCAAAGTTCTGTCTTCAGGGCTCTGCTCATTATTCTCAGGCTTCAACTGAAGGTTGTCAATTTCAAATCAACATCAGTGACATTCTCTTAAGCTCAACTAACTGGTCAGCAATCTTTCCAAGTTTCCCTGTGGCTCAAATGATAAAGAATTCACCTGCAATGCAGGAGACACAGAAGACATGGATTCGATTTCTGGGTTGGGAAAGCCCCTTGGAGAAGAGGGCATGGCAACTCACTCCCATGTTTGTGCCTGGAGAATCCCATGGACAGAAGAGCATGGGAGGCCACATTCCACAGGGTCGCAAAGAGTCAGACACAACTGAAGCAATGAGCACGCACGCATACCTCCTGTGTGCTAGGTATGGTTTTTGATGTTGGGGATGCAGCATTGATTATTACAAACAAAAAGATCTGCTGGACTTCCCTGGTGGCCCAGTGGGTAAGAATTCACTTGCCGACACAGGGAACATAGGTTCGATCCTTGTTCTGGGAAGATTTTACACGCTGCAGGGCAATTTTGTGAGATCGAATTACTGAGCCTGTGCTCTAGAGCCCAAGCTCTACAACAAGAGAAGCCTCGGCAATGAAAAGCCCTCACACCACAACTAGAGAGTAGCTCCTCCTCATTGCAACTAGAGAAAGCTTTCTGCAGCAATGAAGACCCAATGTGGCCAAAAATAAATAAATAATTTTTAAAAAAAGAAACCTCTAGGGCTTCCCTGGTGGTCCACTGGGTAGAGTCCACCTTGAAGTGCAGGGGGTGCTGGTTCAATCCCTGGCCCGGGAAGATCCCGTGTACTGCAGAGCGGCTGGGCCAGTGTATCTAACTACAAGCCAGCACTCTGGAGTGCATGTGCCCAGAGCCGGTGCTCTGCAACGAGAGAGGCCACTGCCATGGGAGGCCCACACATGCCAAAGAATTTAAAAAAAAAAAAAAAGATGGATGAAAATAAATGGATGATGACTTAGAGGCAAAAAAAAAAAAAAAAGAAACCTCTACCATCAGGAAACCTATGTTCTGGGTGAGGGGTGCCGAGGGAGCCACATTCTAGTAAGATTTAATACCAGTGCTTAAAGGCAAGGACAGAAATGGAATCTAAAGCATAAAGTGTCCAGTACATTCATTTGTCCCTCATCATTCATTCATCTATTCAGTTAGGAATCAATTAACGAGCAGCTACTCCTTACCAGCCACTCTATTCAAACACTTCACACACACGCACACACACAGACACACACACACCAAGTACTGGTTTATTATCTTTTTCCCATCTTCCCCCCAAAATTGTAAGCAATTCACATTGCTGAGTAAATATTTGTTGAATTCATAGTGTGTGGACAGATGGTTAACTATGAAAGGCTGACCAGCAAGGCACAGTCTGCCCCTTCAATATGTTCTGATGTATCTCAATTTGTAAGGAAAAAGTTAGAAACAGAAGTAATAGCACAAACAGTAACCACCTTCCTTCTGGGGCTCATGCTTAGAGGACAACGGAGATGCCCGTTAGTTCAGTTTGGGGTTTGTTTTGTTTTGTTTTGTTTTGTCAAGCAGAGCTCCCATGAACTTTGCTGAAGCTTCAACCATCTTATTCCTGAGCCCCATCACATCCTCCACCCTTCCCCTCCAAGACAAGAGAAACGCCACAAAGAACAAGAGGAGTCCAAGAGGCTCCTTCATACAGAGGCAGGGATCCCGTGATGCCTGGAAGAGTGCCTGGCCAGCACTGAGGGAGCTGACGAAAAGCCTATCAGTTCCAGTGAACTGTTTCCAACAGGAACATTCTTGAAGTTCCATCTCCCCTCTGAAAACTGGCTGCCTGTCCTCAAGGGAGACACCCGTGCCATTGTGATCCCATGGATCTCCACGTGGGTTTCAAATCCCCTTCATGCACGAGAAGAGCAACTCGGCCACTCTCCCAGCCCAGGCGCTCTTTGAAATTGCTGGGAAGCCCATATCTAATTCCAGATTCCTCCCTCGGGCTCCCCTCTCTCCCCGGGGCCTGTTCTGTCAGTCTTTGATGAAGGAGCTAGGGAAGGCTACAGAGTGCAGGCTGGAGAAGGAAATGGTGACCCACCCTGGCATCCTTGCCTGGAGAATTCCATGGACAGCCAGGCTACAGGCCATGGGGTTGCAAAGAGTCCGACATGACTGAGTGACTAACACACACACACACAGTGCCCACAGCCCTGAGGAGGAGATGAAGAGGCATTTGGGTCTTTCTGAGAATCTTAGAAGTGGAAAAATCTTAAAGATCCACTACAGGGCTTCCTCTGGTGGTCCAGTGGGTAAGGACACCGCCTTGCAGTGCAAGGGGCGCCAGTTCCATCCCTGGCCTGGGAAGATCCCACATGCCGCGGAGCGGCTGGACCGACGTGTCCAATTACCCAGCCGGAGCTCTGGAGCACATGCACCCAGAGCCGGTGCTCTGCAGCGAGAGAGGCCACCGTGATGGGAGGCCCACAGGAGCCAAAGAACAAAGATAGATGAAAAGAGACAAATGAAAGACCAATAGAAGTGGCCCGCCCACCCCTCTCTCTCCACACCCCACCCCCCAAAAGATAAATAAATTTTTTAAAAAAGGATTCCTACTGATTTCTTTAAAAAAAAAAAAAAAAAAAAAAAGATCCACTACAGGTCTTTATTCAACAGACGCAAAAACCAAAGCTTAGGTGGATGCATCTGCTCGGGCTGCCTCAACAAAATACCACAGGCCGAGGGCTTCAACCACAGAAATTCCTTTTCTCATAGCTCTGGAGGTTGGAAGCCCAAGATGAAGGTCTCGGCAGGACTGATTTCCTCTGAGGCCTTCTCTCTCCTTAGCTTGCAGACGGCCAGCCACCATCTTCCGTGTCTTCAGTTGGCCTTTTCCTACATGAGTTCATGGCCGATATTATTCTGTGTGTTTAAATTTCCTCTTCTTGTAATGACACCAGTCAGAATAGATTAGAGCCCACTTCACTGACCTCATTTTAACTTTATCACCTCTCTGAGGTCCTATTTCCAACTACAATCATGTTCTAAAGTATGAGAGGTTAAGGGCTTCAACACATGTGCTTAACCAGGTGGTGTGGAGGTAGGGAAAGGTGTGAACACTTTGACCCATAGCCTCAGGGGTCTCTCAGGTGCCCCCGGCTTTCCCCCAACTGCTCCTTCTCAAAATCCAGGTCTCCAAGAGGCCTTCTCTGGTCATCAAATTCAATGTTATACCCCTAGGTCACTTTGTCCACAAGATTCTTCAAATGGTCCCTGACTTACGATAGTTCAACTTAATAAGGTTTTGACTTTACAATGTATAAAAGCAACACACATTCAATGAAAAAAACACTTCACTTAATTTTGACTTTTGACCTCTTTCCAGCCATCAATATATGGTCTGATACTCTTCTGTGATGCTGGGCATTGACCACAAGTCACATCAGTCAACCATGCGATCATGATGATGACCAACCAAAACACTGTATGCACATAACCATTCTGTTTTTCACTTTCAGTACATTGTCAATAAACGACACAAGATATTCAAACTTTACTATAAAACAGGCTTTGTATGAGATTATTTGGCCCAAATGCAGGTCATGTGAGTGTTCTGAGTACATTTAAAATAGGTTAGGCTAAGATCAGATGACCATAGGTCAGGGGTATTAAAATGTCTTTTGACATAAGATATTTCCAGTGTATGATGGGTTTATCAGGATATAACCCTTATCATTCTTCACAATGAGAACAACCACAGGTAAGGCTTTAGAAGAAAATCCATATTTCTTATCTCAGCTAACAAAACCCCACTGGCCACCTCTCCAGTAGCATCTTCATTGCTCTCTCCCTCTCCCTCCTCTCTCCCAATACCCTGACCTTCCTTCCTTCTTTTCCCTGAAAGAACATTCCAAACTCATTCTTGTCTCAGGGCCTTTGCACATTCTGCTCCCTTGACCTGACATCCTGACATGCCCTTTCCTCAGACGGCTTCTTGCCATTCATATCGAGTTATTAACATGACTTCTTTAAAAGGCTTTTGGGAAGTGGGGGATAGGGATAAATTGGAAAGTTGGGATGGAAATATACACATTACTATATATAAAATAGATAAGTAATGACATGGGCTTCCTAGGTGGCACTGATGGTAAAGAATGTGCCCATTCAACACATGTGCTTAAACAAAAGGTGGTGTGGAGGTAGGGAAAGGTGTGAACACTTTGACCCATAGCCTCAGGGGTCTCTCAGGTGCCCCCGGCTTTCCCCCAACTGCTCCTTCTCAAAATCCAGGTCTCCAAGAGGCCTTCTCTGGTCATCAAATTCAATGTTATACCCCTAGGTCACTTTGTCCACAAGATTCTTCAAATGGTCCCTGACTTACGATAGTTCAACTTAATAAGGTTTTGACTTTACAATGTATAAAAGCAACACACATTCAATGAAAAAAACACTTCACTTAATTTTGACTTTTGACCTCTTTCCAGCCATCAATATATGGTCTGATACTCTTCTGTGATGCTGGGCATTGACCACAAGTCACATCAGTCAACCATGCGATCATGATGATGACCAACCAAAACACTGTATGCACATAACCATTCTGTTTTTCACTTTCAGTACATTGTCAATAAACGACACAAGATATTCAAACTTTACTATAAAACAGGCTTTGTATGAGATTATTTGGCCCAAATGCAGGTCATGTGAGTGTTCTGAGTACATTTAAAATAGGTTAGGCTAAGATCAGATGACCATAGGTCAGGGGTATTAAAATGTCTTTTGACATAAGATATTTCCAGTGTATGATGGGTTTATCAGGATATAACCCTTATCATTCTTCACAATGAGAACAACCACAGGTAAGGCTTTAGAAGAAAATCCATATTTCTTATCTCAGCTAACAAAACCCCACTGGCCACCTCTCCAGTAGCATCTTCATTGCTCTCTCCCTCTCCCTCCTCTCTCCCAATACCCTGACCTTCCTTCCTTCTTTTCCCTGAAAGAACATTCCAAACTCATTCTTGTCTCAGGGCCTTTGCACATTCTGCTCCCTTGACCTGACATCCTGACATGCCCTTTCCTCAGACGGCTTCTTGCCATTCATATCGAGTTATTAACATGACTTCTTTAAAAGGCTTTTGGGAAGTGGGGGATAGGGATAAATTGGAAAGTTGGGATGGAAATATACACATTACTATATATAAAATAGATAAGTAATGACATGGGCTTCCTAGGTGGCACTGATGGTAAAGAATCTGCCTACTAGTGCAGGAAGTACAAGAGACACACGCTCAATCCCTGGGTCAGGAAGATCCCTGGAGTAAGGAATGGCAACCCATTCCAGTATTCTTGCCTGGAAAATCTCGTGGACAGACTACAGCCCATAGTTATAAAGAGCCAGACACAAATGAACACCCAGCACAGACATGTGTGTATGTGTAACTGGCTCACTTTCTATACCTGAAACTAACACAACATTGTAAACCATCTACACTCCAATAAAAATTAATTTACAAATAAGTAAATAAAATAAGAACAGTTATGAAAATACCAACTTTCTTGTGAGAGAAAGACCAAACAAGGTAATGAATATAAAAGCACTTTGCCAACTGTGAACTACTGAAAACAAATAAATTAATGATTTTTTTAAAAAGGCTTTGTTTGACCAGCCAATCAAAGGCCATCCCCAAGCTACACATACTCATACCAACACATCTGGACTTTCTGCATAGCGCTCATCACCACCTGAGCTTTTTCTTGTTAGTAATTCATTGACTTGCTCATGCCCGACTCTCTTATCTTTTCCCTCTACTCCACACTCAGAATGTAAGTCACATGAGAACAGGGACTTTTATCTGTCTTGTTTCGCCACCATATCCTTGGGACAGTATCTGGTCCCTTGTAGGTACTCGAAAGTTAATAGAATAAGTAATAGAATGAATGAATGATGCACTAGACCAACATCTCTCAATCTCAGAGGCCAGAAACTTCTTTGTAGCAGAGGACTGGTTCATGCATTATAAGATGAGTAGCAGATGCCAGTGGTATCTTCTCCCCCAGGCACAACAACCAGAGTGTCTCCAGACATTGTCATAGGTCCACAGGATCAGAGGAGGGCAAAATCACCCCAGTTGAGAACCAATCACTAAGCTTGAGCTTCCCAAAAAAAAGTTGTCTCACCAAGCTTGGGATGGACCCATTCATATCGAGTTATTAACATGACTTCTTTAAAAGGCTTTTGGGAAGTGGGGGATAGGGATAAATTGGAAAGTTGGGATGGAAATATACACATTACTATATATAAAATAGATAAGTAATGACATGGGCTTCCTAGGTGGCACTGATGGTAAAGAATCTGCCTACTAGTGCAGGAAGTACAAGAGACACACGCTCAATCCCTGGGTCAGGAAGATCCCTGGAGTAAGGAATGGCAACCCATTCCAGTATTCTTGCCTGGAAAATCTCGTGGACAGACTACAGCCCATAGTTATAAAGAGCCAGACACAAATGAACACCCAGCACAGACATGTGTGTATGTGTAACTGGCTCACTTTCTATACCTGAAACTAACACAACATTGTAAACCATCTACACTCCAATAAAAATTAATTTACAAATAAGTAAATAAAATAAGAACAGTTATGAAAATACCAACTTTCTTGTGAGAGAAAGACCAAACAAGGTAATGAATATAAAAGCACTTTGCCAACTGTGAACTACTGAAAACAAATAAATTAATGATTTTTTTAAAAAGGCTTTGTTTGACCAGCCAATCAAAGGCCATCCCCAAGCTACACATACTCATACCAACACATCTGGACTTTCTGCATAGCGCTCATCACCACCTGAGCTTTTTCTTGTTAGTAATTCATTGACTTGCTCATGCCCGACTCTCTTATCTTTTCCCTCTACTCCACACTCAGAATGTAAGTCACATGAGAACAGGGACTTTTATCTGTCTTGTTTCGCCACCATATCCTTGGGACAGTATCTGGTCCCTTGTAGGTACTCGAAAGTTAATAGAATAAGTAATAGAATGAATGAATGATGCACTAGACCAACATCTCTCAATCTCAGAGGCCAGAAACTTCTTTGTAGCAGAGGACTGGTTCATGCATTATAAGATGAGTAGCAGATGCCAGTGGTATCTTCTCCCCCAGGCACAACAACCAGAGTGTCTCCAGACATTGTCATAGGTCCACAGGATCAGAGGAGGGCAAAATCACCCCAGTTGAGAACCAATCACTAAGCTTGAGCTTCCCAATGGAAAAGAAAACAGGTTTCAGAAACCAGATCCCTAGTATGTGCACACAGTGGACACTTGATAAATGTTTGCATTTTATAAGTTGTTAAAAATAGATTGAGAATTATTCCAGAATGCATTCTCTCAGTAGGATGTGGCCAGTTTACTATTGATGTAATCGTAATTTGCTTGAACGTTGCCAAGCTTCTGCTTCCTCATCTGTGAAACAGAGATATCAAAAATTCCTTCATTGCGATTCTGCTTTCTACATCATAAAGCATGATACCAATGTGCTATTCATTATTTATTTGTCCCTAAGCTCTGCATTTTCACAGAAACTTCTTGCTAACTCTTGCCTAAAATAACTTCAGAAGAGAATGGACACATAATATTATTGATACTACATATAAAAGAGAGAACTTTTCGTGTACAACAGAGCCTCCTCTACTTAATGTTCTATGCTGACCTGAAAGGTGACCGAAAGGGAGGGAACACATAGATATGTGTGACTGACTCACTTTGCTGGACAGTAGAAACTAACACAGCATTGTAAAACAACTGTACTCCAATAGAAATTAATTTAAAAATTAAAAACAAATAAAATTTTAAAATGTTAAAGAGAATGTTTGCTCCTAATGGCCAAAGTCCTGCATTAGTACATAAACTGATCTCATCTCTCTCTCTAGAAGTTGAGGGCACTTTTTTAAAAAAGTTCTGTCCCTTCCTCTCACCTTCTTCCATTTAAATTTAGACTCATAAACAAGGTCTCTGTCTCAAACAGTTTGTAGGTAAAGGTCTGCTCTGGGCAACATTGTTTGTGATGCTCTGACTTTAGGGTTTTCAGGAAAAGTCTTTTCCACCATAAACACTATCCTTCTTTCAGGCTCCACTGATGTTCCAGTCTTCCCTCAAGAAGCTTCCAGAGAATTAAATCTTTCCCTCTTTCATCCAGTGACACCATCTTGTTTTTATCTCTAATTCAGAGCACCTCAGTCTGCACATGCAAGAGTGTTCAATCACTTTAGTCATGTCTGACTCTTTGCAAGGCCATGGACTGTAGCCTGCCAGACTCCTCTGTCCGCAGAATTTCCCAGGCAAGAATACTGCAGTGGGTTGCCATGCCCTCCTCCAGGGGATCTTCCTGACCCAGGTATCGAACCAGCCTCTTCTGCATCACCTGCATTGCAGGTGGACTCCTTACTGCTGAGTCACCCGAGAAGCTCACACCTCAGTCTACTCTGAATCAAAGGAGCAGTTGGATCTTCAGCTCTACCAAGACTGTGAGCTCCCTGGGGAAAGGGGGGGATCTGAGAGGGTTAGGGCAGGGAGAGTATAACATGCTTCTCACCTCCCTCTGTCACCACATCCCAGAGGAAAAAAGAAATTAACTATCAGAAACAAGATCCCTAGAAATCATAAGAGTACATGAAGCTGCTTTTTAGATCATGAAAGACAAAGCATACTTCTATGAATTTTAAAACAGAGTATAAGTTGCAGGATGAGTTTTTTTTTAATCAAAGCAAAAAAAGCAACAACAAAAAGTAAACAAAAGGGCTTCCCTGGTGGTCCAGTGGGTAAGGACGCTGCCTTGCAGTGCAAGGGACGCCAGTTCGATCCCTGGCCTGGGAAGATCCCACGTGCTGCGGAGCAGCTGGACCCATGTGTCCAATGACCAAGCCAGAACTCTGGAGCGCATGCTCCCCGAGCCGGCGCTCTGAGACAACAGAGGCCACCACGATGGGAGGCTCACACGGGCCAAAGAACAAAGATGGATGAAAACTAAATAAATGAAAGACCAAGAGAAGTGGCCCACCCACCCCTTCCCTCTCCAACCCGTCCCCTCCAATAAATAAATAAATAAATAAAATCTTTTAAAAAAAAAAAAGTAAACAGAAAAAAACCCACAGGCACACACAAAGACAAGCTATGAACACCATCTCATGGAGAACTCACCCACCGCCTCTTGAGCATAGCCTTCCATTCTCTGGTCTCATTCAAGGCCAGGAGTGAGAACACTGTGAGAACAGGGGCACCACTATCATCAATACACTTTCGCACACACACACACGTACACACACACAGAGTCAGCCCTGCTGCCTGCCTGTCACAGTCACCAGTGATGTCCGTGCCCATCGCGGTTTCAGCCCCAACCCCTTGTCAGTCTAGCGGAGGGCAGCAGCCGCAGAAGCAGCGACAGACAAGGTCAAAGATGAATCCGCCACCTGTAGTGGGTCTGTTGGTGCTGGGATGAGCCTGGGTTTACCACGTGACCCCTAACCCATAGAAGCCTTACCTACAGCCAGCCCCAGGAGTACATGGAGATCACCCTGAGACCTGTCTCCGTTCAACGTCCCTGAGCCTGCGCTCTCTGAATGAAAACCCACACTCAATAAAGCCCATGCTATCTCTACCCTGCCCCATCCTGCTGCCTGGGGAAGTGTTTCCAACCTTCTGGAACCTCCCACTGTGAGGAGGGGACCTCACTTTCAGACTGAACCTTCCTGTTCAAAGCTGCTCAAACACCCAAGCACTTACTGCATCCACTGGGCACTGGGGTTGCATCCCCAGGCTGCTCCCTGGGGCATTTGTCCCTGTCAATGTGTTTCCCTAGCACTAACCTGCCAGGTCAGACTTTCCCTCTGTCACTGGGGCCAAGCTAGTGCAATCCCCATGTACCTCACATCGGAGCTCTACGAGTTACAGCACATCCATACAATTCAAAGACCCCAATGTGCCTCACGTTTGTCCTCTGGACAGTTCATGATTATAGACAAGAGACTTGTGACCAGCAAAAGGAGAGGGGGCATTTTTGCCCAGAAAGTTGTTCAAGTCCAGCAAATCAAACTATCATCTAGGGCCTGGTGATGTCATCTTAGACACATCAGGGAGAGGGATGCTAGAATAAGGATCAGAAACTCAAATACCTCCCAGAATTAGGAAGGAAGTGAATGAATGGTGTGGGCTAGGTGAAAAACCATCCAGGCCAGAGCCAACTGACCATGATGGCCATGGTGACAGTTGATTCTCTGTCAGCAAGGAAGCTGGCCAACAGTACCCAGTTATTTGACTAAACATTATTCTAGATGTTTTTGTGAAGGTGGGTTTTTTGGATGAGATTTACATTAAACCAGTAGACTCTGAATGACAGAAGTTTGTCCTCCATAATACAAGGAACCTTGGCCAATCAGGTTGAATAAAGGCTGACCTTCCCCTAGCAAAAAGGGACTTCACCAAGAGATCCCCTTTGGAGGACTCGGATTCCAGATCTTTCCTACATCTTCACCCTGCTGGCCTACCCTGCAGATTTCAGACTTGCCAAACCACTACAGTGATGTAAGCCAATTCCCTAAAATAAATACACACACGCGCGCGCACACACACAATCCTCGTTGGTTCTATCTCTCTGGAAAACACTAATACCCATACCTCAAGAAAGCAGCCAACTAATTTAAGCAAAAATGGCTTGTAACAACAACCAGCCTATGGGCCATCTAATAAAATGTCTAAGGTAACAAGCATTGAGACAGATAGACCTTGCGCTTCTCTTGGGCAAATCGGCAGTATTTCAGCTCATCCTACTCAAAAGACATCATATATTCCAGCCCCGTACCTCCCTCATAAGCACCCTCCCCTTTCTCTCCTAACCACAGTTCTCCCTGCCTTTCCTCAGCACTCCTGGTTCAAGGAAGAAAATAAATAATATTTATGTGGTCCAGGAACACCATCATGATAATCCTGTACAAGTTACAGCACATCCATACAATTCAAAGACCCCAATGTGCCTCACGTTTGTCCTCTGGACAGTTCATGATTATAGACAAGAGACTTGTGACCAGCAAAAGGAGAGGAGGCATTTTTGCCCAGAAAGTTGTTCGAGTCCAGCAAATCAAACTATCATCTAGGGCCTGGTGATGTCATCTTAGACACATCAGAGAGAGGGATGCTAGAATAAGGATCAGAAACTCAAATACCTCCCAGAATTAGGAAGGAAGTGAATGAATGGTGTGGGCTAGGTGAAAAACCATCCAGGCCAGAGCCAACTGACCATGATGGCCACGGTGACAGTTGATTCTCTGTCAGCAACGAAGCTGGCCTACAGTACCCAGTTATTTGACTAAACATTATTCTAGATGTTTTTGTGAAGGTGGGTTTTTTGGATGAGATTTACATTAAACCAGTGGACTCTGAATGACAGAAGTTTGTCCATAATACAAGGAACCTTGGCCAATCAGGTTGAATAAAGGCTGACCTTCCCCTAGCAAAAAGGGACTTCACCAAGAGATCCCCTTTGGAGGACTCGGATTCCAGATCTTTCCTACATCTTCACCCTGCTGGCCTACCCTGCAGATTTCAGACTTGCCAAACCACTACAGTGATGTAAGCCAATTCCCTAAAATAAATACACACACGCGCGCACACACACACAATCCTCGTTGATTCTATATCTCTGGAAAACACTAATACCCATACCTCAAGAAAGCAGCCATTACTCAAATCCAACTAATTTAAGCAAAAATGGCTTGTAACAACAACCAGCCTATGGGCCATCTAATAAAATGTCTAAGGTAACAAGCATTGAGACAGATAGACCTTGCGCTTCTCTTGGGTAAATCGGCAGTATTCCAGCTCATCCTACTCAAAAGACATCATATATTCCAGCCCCGTACCTCCCTCATAAGCACCCTCCCCTTTCTCTCCTAACCACAGTTCTCCCTGCCTTTCCTCAGCACTCCTGGTTCAAGGAAGAAAATAAATAATATTTATGTGGTCCAGGAACACCATCATGATAATCCTGTACAGTAGACACAATTATCCTCCCCCATTTACAGATAAAGAACAAGCTAAGAGATGTTTAATAACCTACCCAAGGTCACAGAGTAAGCAGCAGTGTGAGCATCAGATCCTGAACTGAGTCCAGAACGCAAAGCCCACCAAGCTGACTTAGCGGAGATCCTCTTTAAAATATCCATTTTGGGGAACTCAGCCTGGTTTGTTCATCTCCAGTAAAGATGATAGCAACAGTCTTCTGCAAACAGTCAGAGGCGGGTCACTGTTCACTGCATGAAACAGTAAATACACATGTAAAACTCATTGGATTTCTCCAGCAGAAGGACCATCCTATCCCTCGTAGCATAAGCAGAATATCCTCCACGCAGCTGCAGCCAAAGCAGTAAATCTAAACGTGAAATCTGATCCTGGCACACCCTGTTTGAACCCTTCTGGTGGCCTAAGGACCTCCCACCTCTCATTAAAATTTGCCCTGGGAGCCAAAATAGGGCTGAATCTTTAGATGGAGATCAAACGGTCATACGAGTGGGGAAAAGAGGTGATGCAAAGGCTGGGTAGGTGGCTGGACGAGATAAACCATGGAATCTGGGGAGATCTGAAAGAGAAGAACGGGTGACCACTTTCCACACTGTCCTTCTTGCTAGTTAAGAGGAGCACCTCTGGCCTGACTACCTGCACCTTTCCCAGTCATCCATATGTAAGTTTGCCATCATTCCCTTTCCAGGGAGATAAAGCCTCTGAGCTTTACCCTGAAATTCCCAGAAACTCAGGTCAGGAGAGGCCCTCTATTTCTCCATGGAGCTTGTTTCTCATGGTTGGTGAAAGGCTTACTCCCACCCAAGCCATTTCTCAGTTGGACCTTATATGGGACATCACAAGGCCTATGGGCTGGCTCCAGAGTCATTTTTGGCAAGAGTGGGACTCAAAGAGGCCAGGCTTTCTGCCAAATTCTGTTCTTGTGAAATATCCATTCGCCCACTCTGACCAGACATATAAAATAGTCTGTAATAAATGTGTCCTGAAAATGTCTCGGGAATTTTTCCATCTTTACATGCTAAGGTTATGAGGGAGTCCTCAGCTCAGAGTATTCGTCATGCAAGTTGTGGAAATCAAACCATCAAGCCTAAAACAGAACAGAAAGGAAATTCTCTGAAGCTCTGTTCCCTTCAGTCTATGTCCCTTTCTAGTTGTTGTAAAGGTCAGAGATTAATTTCACAGATCTGTTTGGTATGTTGAGACAAGACGGCTGCAGAACTGAATTGCTTGGAAACGACGATCTAATGGATATATTCAGTAACACACACAGCAGCGGTTACACAACCATGTCTGCCCCCGCTCCTCGCCTCAAGGATGCCTGGAAATCACAATACGGGTGCTGGGAGGGCTTCAAATGTTTTAGAAACAGGAGGACTCTGAGCCCTTGAGGATACGTGACTTACTTAGGGGAATATAGCCAATTTTAAAGCAAACTGAGCATCCAGATAGGAGGATAATTATTCTTGTCCATATAGTTGTGATCTTCAAACTGGCCTCTGATTACCTAAAGACCTCCCAAGGCCTCTATGGACACAGATAAAAAGAGTTTTAGAGGAAACAAGGTCCAGATTTGCAATTTTCAAGTGTGTATTCTTTTATAAAGTCTACACTGAAAGCACCTTGAAGCAGCAAGCCAATTCTCTTTTCTCAGCCTCCTTCCCCATTCACTATACATTCAAAAAAAAAAAAAAAGGCCCACTATTCAGCTCCACAAAGGATGCAACAAACTCAAGGTGCTCAACAAAGGAATAATTGAAAATTGTTATATCTGCAGAACTTCCATGAATAGGGAATTATAACCCTCACCCCACATTTGTCAGGAAGAAAAGCATCCCCAATAATATTTTATTCTTATATTACATTTTAATGCATATTAAAATGTACAGCATACATACATGCTATTTTAATCAACTGCTAACTAATAATAATTGTGGTGATAATTCAATCCAAAAGAATTTTCTTTTGAAACTTGGAGCCTTAGAGCCACAGAAAGTGATTTGGTAGAAAAGCTCTATAGATTGATCAATAAAAGACTTCCAAGCATGAAACTATGTTATAATAAGAGAAAATTCTATAATGTAAAAAGAGTGAAATGCAATTGTTAAGGTGAAAAGATGTAATACATAGAATTTCCTGTAATATATAGAATTAATATACAGAATGGCTAGACAGGCTAGATACCCAGCAAAACCCCTGCTTCCCGGAAAAACTGCCAAACCACATTTTCAAATCTCTGCACCTGGGTAAAAAAGGCCTTTCCTGCTCATGTAAATTTGTCGAACAAAGTTGTTGTTGTTGTTCAGTCACTAAGTCGTCTCTTTGCGACCCCATGGACTGCAGCACGCCAGGCCTCCCTGTCCATCACTCTCTCTCAGAGTTTGCCGAAGTTCATGTCCACTGAATCAGTGATGTTATCCAAACATCTCATCCTGTGCCTCCTTCTTCTCCCTTTGCCTTCAATCTTCCCAGCATTGGGGTCTTTTCCAATGAGCCAGCTCTTCACATCAAGTGGCCAAAATACTGGCGTTTCAGCTTCAACATCAGTCCTTCCAATGAGTATTCAGGGTTGATTTCCCTTAGGTTTCACTGGTTTGAGCCATTACCTAATAGAAAACTTGCTCCCCAAAGGCCTCTATGGACACAGATAAAAAGAGTTTTAGAGGAAACAAGGTCCAGATTTGCAATTTTCAAGTGTGTATTCTTTTATAAAGTCTACACTGAAAGCACCTTGAAGCAGCAAGCCAATTCTCTTTTCTCAGCCTCCTTCCCCATTCATTATACATTCAAAAAAAAAAAAAAGGCCCACTATTCAGCTCCACAAAGGATGCAACAAACTCAAGGTGCTCAACAAAGGAATAATTGAAAATTGTTATATCTGCAGAACTTCCATGAATAGGGAATTATAACCCTCACCCCACATTTGTCAGGAAGAAAAGCATCCCCAATAATATTTTATTCTTATATTACATTTTAATGCATATTAAAATGTACAGCATACATGCTATTTTAATCAACTGCTAACTAATAATAATTGTGGTGATAATTCAATCCAAAAGAATTTTCTTTTGAAACTTGGAGCCTTAGAGCCACAGAAAGTGATTTGGTAGAAAAGCTCTATAGATTGATCAATAAAAGACTTCCAAGCATGAAACTATGTTATAATAAGAGAAAATTCTATAATGTAAAAAGAGTGAAATGCAATTGTTAAGGTGAAAAGATGTAATACATAGAATTTCCTGTAATATATAGAATTAATATACAGAATGGCTAGACAGGCTAGATACCCAGCAAAACCCCTGCTTCCCGGAAAAACTGCCAAACCACATTTTCAAATCTCTGCACCTGGGTAAAAAAGGCCTTTCCTGCTCATGTAAATTTGTCGAACAAAGTTGTTGTTGTTGTTCAGTCACTAAGTCGTCTCTTTGCGACCCCATGGACTGCAGCACGCCAGGCCTCCCTGTCCATCACTCTCTCTCAGAGTTTGCCGAAGTTCATGTCCACTGAATCAGTGATGTTATCCAAACATCTCATCCTGTGCCTCCTTCTTCTCCCTTTGCCTTCAATCTTTCCCAGCATTGGGGTCTTTTCCAATGAGCCAGCTCTTCACATCAAGTGGCCAAAATACTGGCGTTTCAGCTTCAACATCAGTCCTTCCAATGAGTATTCAGGGTTGATTTCCCTTAGGTTTCACTGGTTTGATCTCCTTGCTGTCTAAGGGACTCCCTAGAGTCTTCTCCAGCACCACAATTCAAAAGCATCAATTCTTCAGCACTCAGCCTTCTTTACAGTCCAACTTTCACGTTCATACATTACTACTGGAAAGACGATGGCTTTGACATAGATATAAATTTGCCTTTAAAGAAAGGGCCTTCTCAAAGCCTTCAATATGCTAATATTTAATTAAAATTGCAGTACTTCCCTAAGCTGATGTATTTAGGGGGTCCCCTTTTCCCAGAGTGTACATATTTACACCTGCAGTCTCTGAAGATGCCCCCAGCTATCTTCTCTCCCAGGTTTTTTTGAGCTGCTCCGTCACCCTCATTGCTCTGCTGTCTTCTAACCCATCTCTGTGGGTCCAAAATTACCCCTTCCTTCAAGATTCAGTTCCCCGCTTCTTTCAGGTGACTTTCCCCAAGCCCTCTCCCCCGACCCAATCTGAGTCCCTCTGCATCTCTATGAGCACCCTCCTCACACTCTACCTCTCGTTGTTAATTCTGCCATCCACATCTCACTGCCTACACTAAACAATCATAAAGTCTCTAAAAGCAAAAAAAAAACAAGCATCATTTATCTTTGTAGCTGACCTTCCCAAAAATCATACCGCAGTATGTGCTCAATAATTTTTTACTTGCAATGATTGACACTTCAAAGCATAAATCAACAAAGCTGAACTTCTAATGATCTAACACATATGGTCTGGCTTTTCCATTGATCGGGTGACCCTAAAATGTTTGCAATATTCAATATATGTTGGTATGCCATGTCAAGGCCAAGTTTCCTCAAGCAATCACCGGCAAGTCATCCTTTGGAATACAGATTTTTTAAAATGTCATTGCCTCATTACTTTAGCTTAATAGGTTTTTGGCTAAGAAGTCCATTTCATGAGTCACAGACCACTTTCTTATGGCACCAGTAGCCACCGTGCACAATGGACGAATGAAGAGCTGTCATTTCAAACAGCAACAAAGGAAAACTCAAGTTCTGACCCATGCTGAGTTTTGGGAACAGTTGGGCTTTCTGCAAGCCAGGTCGACATTACAGAGAATGTTTGTTCTGGCCATGACCACCAAGTCTTCAAAAAGAGGAGTTCATGAACAAATGTTCATGGCACCTACTGAGTAGTAACTGCATGCCCAGAACAATCACTTGTGCCTGGTATTTGCTTTTTAAGAAGGGTAATTCCACCAAAAATAGTTGTATAAAGAGACAAGCAAAAGATATCTATGGCAGAGGCTGTTCCTTGTCTATAACCATTCTGTAACAATTTGCCTATTCCTCATTAGAAACAGCACCCCAACTTTATTTGGGGCAGAAATGCACCCAACTAAAATTCCACATTTGGCCCTAGTGGTAGAGAACCTACCAATTCAGGAGGCGAGAGGCAGGTTCTATCTTTGGTTCAGGAAGATCCCCTGGAGGAGGACATGGAAACCCAAATATTTTTTCCTAGAGAATCCCATGGACAGAGGAGCCTGGTGGGCTACAGTTCACAGGGTCTCAGAGTCAGACAGAAAATGAAGTGACTTAGCATGCTTTCAGCTAGATAGAGCTATGAAACTAATTTTGGCCAAAAGTGGTTAGCAGAAGTGTAGGGGGCTTTCAGTAGGACTGCTTAAAAAGGAGCTGACTCCGCCAGGAAGTTTGTCCTTTTTGCCCTTCTTCCCATCCTCTTTCCTAAAAATAGCTGGTGCTCCAGCAGCCATCTTGGGCCAAGACGTGATCTTGAGATGGAAGCCGTGCAGAGAAAGATAGAAGAGGGCTGGCTGTCAGGTGACTCTCTAGGGCCACCATACCTGCCCTACCATACCTATCCCCAGCTTTCTTTTACATGAGAAAGCAAAACCTTGAAACCCTCACTTAATGATTTCTATTATAAAAAGCCAAACCAAATCCTTGGCCTTTGACCTTACTAGGTTCAAAGTCCATTATACCTCAGTTTGTACCTCAAAATAAATCTCAAATCAACATTGCCTTCTCCGGAGAGTTATCTCAATCTTCTTTATGCACTCTGTTTACTTGAACTTTTGTCGTTTCCCCTTTGTCTGTAATTTCTTATTTCTACTCTCAACTTTGATAACTGCTTCAGGTTCCTTCCTTTAGGAAAGCACATGGGCTCACCTCAAGAGTCTTCTCCAACACCATAGTTCTAAGCATCAATTCTTCAGCACTTGGCCTTCTTTATGATCCAAATCTCACATCCATTATTATTACATCAGGACAAAAGAAAAGTGAGACTTCTCCAGGAAAACCAATTCATAGTGTCCTTCTTCCATTTGGCTGCTTAACATCTACCTCCTTCCATCCTCTATACCACACACACACACACACACACACAGATGTTTGTGAAAACAGCCCCTGATGTCCTTCTGAGGAATCACCCATTCTTCGATAGTAGCTAGCCTCACTGGAGTTGTCATTGCAAGTACGAGGAAGTGAGCCCAGCATGTAAGCTGGGACAGGTGAACTCAGGACTTTGAACTTGGCACAAAAACAAAACACACCAGAAAAAACCCATTCATTCCAGGATCATATCCCAGTGAGACCACTGAAGCATTCTTGCTTCCTAGACCCCTGGTGCCTTCATCATACCTGTTTTTATGAACCTGTTCTCCAGTCCTTCCCATTCATTCTGTGAGCTACCTGATGCCATTACAATAAATCCCTTTTCTGCTGCTAAAAATCCTAATTGACAGAATTTACCATAAGCTTTAGAGCACAAAATTCTCACTTGAAATTCCACATCTGACATTCACTTCCTTTGTGTCTTTGGCCTTAGCGTTCCCACCTATAAAAACAATATAGTGCATACCTTATAAATTAATTGTAGATATAAATGAGATCACATGTGTCAAGTCAGTGGCTGAGTCCCTGGTTCAGTTCGGAAGTAAGCTACCAACATTCACTTCATTCCAATCCTTGTTTCTCTCAATTAATATTCTATAGATTTTGTTTTGATAGTTCGCATCAATATTTAGAGAAAGTTAAGCTTTTTTCCAAGCCTATCCTTGGCCTTCCCGGAAAGATTAATTTTATCTCAAATCAACATTGCCTTCCGGAGAGTTATCTCAATCTTCTTTATGCACTCTGTTTACTTGAACTTTTGTCGTTTCCCCTTTGTCTGTAATTTCTTATTTCTACTCTCAACTTTGATAACTGCTTCAGGTTCCTTCCTTTAGGAAAGCACATGGGCTCACCTCAAGAGTCTTCTCCAACACCATAGTTCTAAGCATCAATTCTTCAGCACTTGGCCTTCTTTATGATCCAAATCTCACATCCATTATTATTACATCAGGACAAAAGAAAAGTGAGACTTCTCCAGGAAAACCAATTCATAGTGTCCTTCTTCCATTTGGCTGCTTAACATCTACCTCCTTCCATCCTCTATACCACACACACACACACACACACACAGATGTTTGTGAAAACAGCCCCTGATGTCCTTCTGAGGAATCACCCATTCTTCGATAGTAGCTAGCCTCACTGGAGTTGTCATTGCAAGTACGAGGAAGTGAGCCCAGCATGTAAGCTGGGACAGGTGAACTCAGGACTTTGAACTTGGCACAAAAACAAAACACACCAGAAAAAACCCATTCATTCCAGGATCATATCCCAGTGAGACCACTGAAGCATTCTTGCTTCCTAGACCCCTGGTGCCTTCATCATACCTGTTTTTATGAACCTGTTCTCCAGTCCTTCCCATTCATTCTGTGAGCTACCTGATGCCATTACAATAAATCCCTTTTCTGCTGCTAAAAATCCTAATTGACAGAATTTACCATAAGCTTTAGAGCACAAAATTCTCACTTGAAATTCCACATCTGACATTCACTTCCTTTGTGTCTTTGGCCTTAGCGTTCCCACCTATAAAAACAATATAGTGCATACCTTATAAATTAATTGTAGATATAAATGAGATCACATGTGTCAAGTCAGTGGCTGAGTCCCTGGTTCAGTTCGGAAGTAAGCTACCAACATTCACTTCATTCCAATCCTTGTTTCTCTCAATTAATATTCTATAGATTTTGTTTTGATAGTTCGCATCAATATTTAGAGAAAGTGTAACCATTAGAAGTACTTTAAAGTTTGTTTAAGCCAAGCTGGATCTTGAAGTCCAACTGAGATTTAGTTGTACTCCTGAAAAAGTTTAACGAAAAAGAACGGACGCACGGAACATATTCTGTGTACATTTCCTATCAGTAAGGACAGTCTAAGTTGTGCTGCAGTGACAAAAGCCCAAAATCTCAGTGGCTTTTAAGAACCAAGGTTTATTTCTTGTTCATCCTACATTTCTGTTATGAGTTGGTTATGGTTTCAGCTTAGTCCATCTTTACCCAGTGTATTAGAAAGGAACAAAAAAGCAGGACCAATAAGCTATATATGTAGAGACACAGAGAGGTATTTTAAGGAACTGACTTGCATGTTGCCGGGGGTACAAATACAAAATCTGTAAGGCAGATCAGAAGACTGGAGACTCAGATCAGGGTTGCTGTTAGAGTCTTGGCTCTGAATTCCATAGGATGACAAGCTGGAAACTCAGGCTAGGTCTTGACGTTGCAGTCTAGAGGAGAATTCTTTCCTCTGTGGGAAACCTAAGTCTGTTCTTAATATGGCCTTCAATTGATTGGATGAGGCCCATCCATATTATGGAGGGTAATCTGCTTTTGGGTAAGGACACCGCCTTGCAGTGCAAGGGGTGTCAGTTCGATCCCTGGCCTGGGAAGATCCTATGTGCCACAGAGCAGCTGGACCAGTGTGTCCAATTACCGAGCCAGAGCTCTGGAGTGCATGCGCCCAGAGACGGTGCTCTGCAGTCAGAGAGGCCACGGCAGTGGGAGGTCCACACAGGCCAAAGAACAAAGATGGATGAAAATAGATAAATGGAGGACCAATAGAAGTGGCCAAAAAAAAAAAGAATACTGGAGTGGGTTGCCAATCCTTTCTTCAGGGGATCTTCCCAATCCAGGGATCTAACCTGCTCCTTTATCGCAGATTCTTTACCATGGTCAAGTCAGTGGCTGAGTCCCTGGTTCAGTTCGGAAGTAAGCTACCAACATTCACTTCATTCCAATCCTTGTTTCTCTCAATTAATATTCTATAGATTTTGTTTTGATAGTTCGCATCAATATTTAGAGAAAGTGTAACCATTAGAAGTACTTTAAAGTTTGTTTAAGCCAAGCTGGATCTTGAAGTCCAACTGAGATTTAGTTGTACTCCTGAAAAAGTTTAACGAAAAAGAACGGACGCACGGAACATATTCTGTGTACATTTCCTATCAGTAAGGACAGTCTAAGTTGTGCTGCAGTGACAAAAGCCCAAAATCTCAGTGGCTTTTAAGAACCAAGGTTTATTTCTTGTTCATCCTACATTTCTGTTATGAGTTGGTTATGGTTTCAGCTTAGTCCATCTTTACCCAGTGTATTAGAAAGGAACAAAAAAGCAGGACCAATAAGCTATATATGTAGAGACACAGAGAGGTATTTTAAGGAACTGACTTGCATGTTGCCGGGGGTACAAATACAAAATCTGTAAGGCAGATCAGAAGACTGGAGACTCAGATCAGGGTTGCTGTTAGAGTCTTGGCTCTGAATTCCATAGGATGACAAGCTGGAAACTCAGGCTAGGTCTTGACGTTGCAGTCTAGAGGAGAATTCTTTCCTCTGTGGGAAACCTAAGTCTGCTCTTAATATGGCCTTCAATTGATTGGATGAGGCCCATCCATATTATGGAGGGTAATCTGCTTTTGGGTAAGGACACCGCCTTGCAGTGCAAGGGGTGTCAGTTCGATCCCTGGCCTGGGAAGATCCTATGTGCCACAGAGCAGCTGGACCAGTGTGTCCAATTACCGAGCCAGAGCTCTGGAGTGCATGCGCCCAGAGACGGTGCTCTGCAGTCAGAGAGGCCACGGCAGTGGGAGGTCCACACAGGCCAAAGAACAAAGATGGATGAAAATAGATAAATGGAGGACCAATAGAAGTGGCCAAAAAAAAAAAGAATACTGGAGTGGGTTGCCAATCCTTTCTTCAGGGGATCTTCCCAATCCAGGGATCTAACCTGCATCTCTATGTCTCCTGCATTGACAGGCAGATTCTTTACCATTCGTGCCATCTGAGAAGCCTCAACATAGATGGACCTAGAGATTATCACCCTAAGGAAGCCAGACAGAAAAAGTCATATATGATATCACACAAATGTGGAACCTAAGAAAAATAGTACAGATGAACTCATTCACAGAACAGAAATACACTCACAGACATAGAAAACAAACATGATTATTACCAAAGGGGAAACGGAGGCAGTAGAATAAATTGGGAGTATGGGATTTGTAACAGATGCACACCACTGTATGTATCAAATAAACAACAAAGATTTCCTGTATCGCACAGGAAACTATATTCCATACCTTGTGATAAACTATAATAGAAAGAATAGAAAAAAAAGAAGATATATATATATATATGTATATACATATATGTGGATTACTGAATCACTTTGCTGTATACTCAACACTAACACAATATTATAAATCAACTATACTTCAACTTAAAAAAAATGAAAAGATAATCTATAGACCAACATCTATAGACAAACATAGAAATGAGGTGCCTCTTACTAGACCTCTTATCACAGTGCAAAAAGTCTGTTAAGGAAAGCTTTCATGAGATCTGGAATCATCCACCGTGAGAAGCAGCAACATTTCCCACTGTGCATGTCATTCTGGAATCTTCCAGTACATTGAGAATTCTATGAGACAGAGGGTCACGTTTCTTGACAGAAATGGGGCAGATGGAAGACGCATCTAAGTTAACGATTTCTGAAATGATTTTCAAACATCTTTATTCTGGACGTGGGCCAGATTTCCCTCCTGTGCTGCTGTAGAGGAATTTTCACAGACAATTTATATGAAACAAGGATCCGTCTCTGGGTACACAGTCAGCTCAGAAGTAGCCCCCTTCCCAACTTCTGCTTCCAAAAAAGTAGATTGGTCAATCTATTTTCTCCTGCTGAGGCCGCCAAACCTAATTAGCATCCTGGGTCACAAGTAATCTATGCTTTTCTTTGAGAAGAAAAAGAAAAAACTGGGCTTCTTACAAAAGGCAGGCAAATGTTGAGTCAATCTTTTTTTTTTACTTGACCCCCTCGTTGGCAAAAGGTGGCCTGATTACCCGCAGAGAAGTGTAGACAGAGCTGGTCTGGTGGCCATGTGATAACATGGCAAGAAAGCCTATACTCTGACTGTCATGCTGAGTGATGTAAGTCCGACAGAGAAGGAGAAATATCATATGGCATCCCTTATATACAGAATTTGAAAATAAATGATACAAATGCACTTATCAATTAAACAGAAATAGACTCACAGACTTAGAGAATGAACTTACAGTTGCAGGTGGAGAGTGGGCAGAATAGAAAGAAGGGATAGTTAGGGAGTTAGGGATGGACAGGTACACACTGCCGTATTTATGATGGATAACCAACAAGGACCTACTGTACAGCACATGGAACTCTGCTCAGTGTTACGTGACAACCTGGATGGGAAGGGAGTTTGGAGGAGAATGGATACGTATGGCTGAGTTTCTCTGCTGTCCCCCTGAAACTATCCCAACATTGTTAATTGGCTACACTCCAATATAAAATAAAAAGATTTTTAAATCTGAATAAAGTCTCTACTTCAGAGAGTGTAGTGAGCGTTGAATGAGCTAATGCTTGTGAAGAGCTTAGCACAGTGCCGGCCACCACCGCGCTCAGGAAATGGCAGGTGTTGCCATGACTAGTTTTGCTGCTGCCTTACTGAGGTGACCGCATGCTCAAGGGCTGAGCCCCGTAAGGCAGATAATTCAGGGCTTGACTCTTGATCCAGCTACTCTGGGGTCATGGGACCCCAGGTATGGTGCTTAACAAACTCTCCAGAAAACTCTTCAGTTTCCTACTTTCCAAACAAGGGGAAAACAAACACCACATAAGATTATTGTGAGGATGAAAAATTGCTTTAAACAAAGCTTCACCTACATGCATCACACATATTGTAATTGTGGTGCTGGAGAAGAGTCTTGAGAGTCCCTTGGACTGCAAGAAGATGAAACGAGACAATCCTAAAGAAAATCAACCCTGAATATTCATTGGAAGGAATGACGCTGAAGCTCCAATATTCTGGCCACCTGACGCAAAGAGCCAACTCATTGGAAAATACCCTGATGCTAGGAAAAATTGAAGGCAGGAGGAGAAGAGGGAGACAGAGGATGAGATGGTTGGATGGCATCACTGAGTCAATGGACATGAGTTTGAGCAAGCTTCGGGCGATGGGGTGAAGGACAGGGAAAAGTCGGATATGACATCCCTTATATACAGAATTTGAAAATAAATGATACAAATGCACTTATCAATTAAACAGAAATAGACTCACAGACTTAGAGAATGAACTTACAGTTGCAGGTGGAGAGTGGGCAGAATAGAAAGAAGGGATAGTTAGGGAGTTAGGGATGGACAGGTACACACTGCCGTATTTATGATGGATAACCAACAAGGACCTACTGTACAGCACATGGAACTCTGCTCAGTGTTACGTGACAACCTGGATGGGAAGGGAGTTTGGAGGAGAATGGATACGTATGGCTGAGTTTCTCTGCTGTCCCCCTGAAACTATCCCAACATTGTTAATTGGCTACACTCCAATATAAAATAAAAAGATTTTTAAATCTGAATAAAGTCTCTACTTCAGAGAGTGTAGTGAGCGTTGAATGAGCTAATGCTTGTGAAGAGCTTAGCACAGTGCCGGCCACCACCGCGCTCAGGAAATGGCAGGTGTTGCCATGACTAGTTTTGCTGCTGCCTTACTGAGGTGACCGCATGCTCAAGGGCTGAGCCCCGTAAGGCAGATAATTCAGGGCTTGACTCTTGATCCAGCTACTCTGGGGTCATGGGACCCCAGGTATGGTGCTTAACAAACTCTCCAGAAAACTCTTCAGTTTCCTACTTTCCAAACAAGGGGAAAACAAACACCACATAAGATTATTGTGAGGATGAAAAATTGCTTTAAACAAAGCTTCACCTACATGCATCACACATATTGTAATTGTGGTGCTGGAGAAGAGTCTTGAGAGTCCCTTGGACTGCAAGAAGATGAAACGAGACAATCCTAAAGAAAATCAACCCTGAATATTCATTGGAAGGAATGACGCTGAAGCTCCAATATTCTGGCCACCTGACGCAAAGAGCCAACTCATTGGAAAATACCCTGATGCTAGGAAAAATTGAAGGCAGGAGGAGAAGAGGGAGACAGAGGATGAGATGGTTGGATGGCATCACTGAGTCAATGGACATGAGTTTGAGCAAGCTTCGGGAGATGGTGAAGGACAGGGAAGCCTGACATGCTGCAGTCCATGAGGTCACAAAGAGTCGGATATGACTTATCAACTGAACAACAACAATAAGGAAATCAGGACCCCAGCTGGCTTGTGGTCCCTCTGCTCAGTTCTTTTCAAAATAGTACTAGCCTTTTAGAGACAACGGCTTCCAAACTCTGCCCAAGAAGCCCAGATTCCCCCAGAAGAGGAAGGGGAGAGTGAGCCCATAGGGCTTCACTCCTCCTGTAAGCAGAAAAGCCCTCCTTTGATATGTTTCAGAACCTGAGATTATGCACACAATTTCATTACCAGTTCCCTACACAATTTCATGTTTTCATGCTTGGATCAGGTCATTAGAAATTAGAGTAACAGAAATCATCATTTTTTCTTGATTCCTTAATTCACTTATCCAGTTTTTTTTATTCTTTCATTTGTGCATTTTTTTGGCCAGGTCCCTAAGTGACAATTGTGAACGAATCACACAGTCCCTAGGGATATGGGGGTCACTTCCCAGTAGGGCAGACAAACAGGAAACAACCCATGATGCCCAGAGTTTGGAGCATCACAAGGGAAGCAAGCACAAGCTGCTGAAGGGCTGGGCTCAAGAGAGACTTCTAGGAGAAGAGAGTATAAATCTGAAGCCTAAAAATGAATGGGGAGAAAAAGAACAGAAAGACAATGGGAAACAGGGGGCAGTTTTTCTAAGTAGAAGCCAAGAAGTGAGAAAGAACATTGTAACTACAAGTTGTCCAGCAACTATGAAGACAAGCAGGTAGAACAAAGGAGAAACAAAGGATTCTCCCAAAGTGAGCATCAAGGACCCAGGTAAAGCCTTTCCTTGCAGGATGGGCGCTGAGGTTACAGCCAATGAGGCTGTAAATCCACTCAGTGACTCCAGCCAAGGGCCAGGCATCCCAACAGACTCCCTCTGAGAGCAGTGTCCTGAGAGGTTCTCAGCCTCCTTAGCAAAAGGAGGCACTCTTACTGCTTGGATTTAAAGGCACAGGCCAGAACAGGCAGGAATGGGTGTCCAGGGAGAACACTGCCTGAGAAAGCATAACAGCAGCCGACACTGCTTTCCCCCGGCCTCTCGCAGACCTTCTCCCACTCACTCCCCAGGGACGCAGTTCCAAACAGAGTCCCTGAGTCATTCTGAGGAGACTTTTGCAAGACTTTGAAAATCAAGCCCTTCCCCAGGGCACAGCCTGGGGGTGGGAAATTTGCTGGTTGAATCCAAGCTTCTCCAGGCAGGTGCGACAGTGTGAATGTTCTCAGATCGGGAATAAGGCTGTGACTAATTCTCAGTTTGTACAGTCAGAGGCCAAGCAGAGTCAAAAGGTTTGCTTTTTCTTGCATCCCAGGGAAAAGCAAATGCAGGTCTTCTCTAAGGGCAGGAGCCTGGGATTGAAGTCAAGGTGGAGTGTTGTGATGACGTTGTGGTAATAATTGTTACAACAATAGTAATAATGCTTACTGAGCATATACTCCGTGCCAAGCCCTGTTATATGCATTTTTGCATAAACTATCCCATTTCAGAATCTCTTTGGAGCCAATATTACCACTACCCCAATCTTACAAATCCAAAAAGATGTCCAGAGGTTAAGGGTACGTGGATGTAAGAGGTAGGAATCTACAAAAAACCCATAAAAGCTGTAAAACAAAATAAACACTATCCATACATGAAATTATTAGCCTATTTTCCAGAACTGACTGCATAGATCTCAAACTGCTCATCATGCAGGGACTGACCCGGAGATGTGTGCAGCATTTCAGGGCACATCGACTCAGATGAGCAGCTAGAGAGGCCGCATGGGAGCTCAAGGAAACAGCTCGGGTTTTCAGAGGAAACATGCTCAGCTCGAGGGCATGAGGGAAGGTTTACCAGAAGAGGTGACCTCTAAGAATTTGAGAGTCGGCAGGACACCGGTCCAGTTAAGAAAACAGAGAGAGGATGGGCGCTGAGGTTACAGCCAATGAGGCTGTAAATCCACTCAGTGACTCCAGCCAAGGGCCAGGCATCCCAACAGACTCCCTCTGAGAGCAGTGTCCTGAGAGGTTCTCAGCCTCCTTAGCAAAAGGAGGCACTCTTACTGCTTGGATTTAAAGGCACAGGCCAGAACAGGCAGGAATGGGTGTCCAGGGAGAACACTGCCTGAGAAAGCATAACAGCAGCCGACACTGCTTTCCCCCGGCCTCTCGCAGACCTTCTCCCACTCACTCCCCAGGGACGCAGTTCCAAACAGAGTCCCTGAGTCATTCTGAGGAGACTTTTGCAAGACTTTGAAAATCAAGCCCTTCCCCAGGGCACAGCCTGGGGGTGGGAAATTTGCTGGTTGAATCCAAGCTTCTCCAGGCAGGTGCGACAGTGTGAATGTTCTCAGATCGGGAATAAGGCTGTGACTAATTCTCAGTTTGTACAGTCAGAGGCCAAGCAGAGTCAAAAGGTTTGCTTTTTCTTGCATCCCAGGGAAAAGCAAATGCAGGTCTTCTCTAAGGGCAGGAGCCTGGGATTGAAGTCAAGGTGGAGTGTTGTGATGACGTTGTGGTAATAATTGTTACAACAATAGTAATAATGCTTACTGAGCATATACTCCGTGCCAAGCCCTGTTATATGCATTTTTGTATAAACTATCCCATTTCAGAATCTCTTTGGAGCCAATATTACCACTACCCCAATCTTACAAATCCAAAAAGATGTCCAGAGGTTAAGGGTACGTGGATGTAAGAGGTAGGAATCTACAAAAAACCCATAAAAGCTGTAAAACAAAATAAACACTATCCATACATGAAATTATTAGCCTATTTTCCAGAACTGACTGCATAGATCTCAAACTGCTCATCATGCAGGGACTGACCCGGAGATGTGTGCAGCATTTCAGGGCACATCGACTCAGATGAGCAGCTAGAGAGGCCGCATGGGAGCTCAAGGAAACAGCTCGGGTTTTCAGAGGAAACATGCTCAGCTCGAGGGCATGAGGGAAGGTTTACCAGAAGAGGTGACCTCTAAGAATTTGAGAGTCGGCAGGACACCGGTCCAGTTAAGAAAACAGAGAGAGGGAAAAGCAAAGATGGGGGAAGGGTGGAATGAAGAGGGGTTAAGGGGGATTCCAGGGCACCCCAAAGCAGACCCTCTCCCACTTCCCCTCTAGTGTAACTAAGCTTTTATCTGTTTCATATACTGGATTTCCATATGCAATTTCATTTGAAGAAATTGTTTTGTTTTGTTTTTTGCCCATGCCCGACAGCAAGTGGCATCTTAGCTCCACACTGGGGATTGAACCCACTTCCCCCTGCACCAGAAATGCAGAGTTTTAACCACTGAACCGCCAGGGAAGTCCCTGAAGACACAGTTTTAGCCCGTTTCAATTTTTCAAACCGTAGCACCCAATGGTAAAAGTGACTTTGTAGTCCCTCAGTCGTGTCCACCTCTCTGCCACCCCATGGACTGTAACCAACCAGGCCCCTCTGTCCATGCAATGCTCCCGGCAAGAATACTGAGTGGGTAGCCATTCCCTTCTCTAGGGGATCTTCCCGACCCAGGGATCGAACCCATGTCTCCTGCCTCACAGGCGGATTCCTTACCATCAGAGCCACTAGAGAAAACATAGAGGAGGAAAGAGACAAGGAGCAAGAGTGTGAAAGCTTCCAGCAGGAACATCAAACCCACCCCTATCCACTCTGCGCCCTCACCAGACATCCCGAGTCAAATCCTTTCCCACTGGTCCCAGAGACTCAGAGCCCTTCCATAGGCAGCAGCCCAGACACCCGCCATGATCCCCCCCAGAGTTAACCAAGGGAGTATGGGTTTTTCTCTGCAGGAAACAGGAGAGCCATGTATCTCTGAACCACTGTCCCTAAATGTCCATTCACTTCTAAACCATGTTATGGTGCTGGGGCCAGGAACCTGAGGCCAGGCCTCACGCGCAGGCAGACCTCACTTCAAGGAAACATGTAGAGATGCCTTCCCACGTTGCCTGAGCCTCCCTGTGACAAGGTCTAGACCCCCAATCACGAGTTCATCCGTGGAATAAGAAGTGAGAGAGGACTTTCACAGTGTCCAAAAGACTGACCTGGAAGTGATTCTTCCCATTAGCACACAGCTGATGAACTAGTCCTCAGTCTGTTCCTGTGCTACCTGGAAACCTGATGCTGGGGAAAATAGAAAGAAGTGGGAGAAGGGGACAACAGAGGACGAGATGGCTGGATGGCATCACTGACTCAACGGACATGAGTTTGAGCAAGCTCCAGGAGATGAGGAAGGACAGAGAAGCCTGGTGTGCTGCTGTCCACAGGGCTGCAAAGAGTCAGACATGATTGAGTGGGAACCGCAAGTGGCATCTTAGCTCCACACTGGGGATTGAACCCACTTCCCCCTGCACCAGAAATGCAGAGTTTTAACCACTGAACCGCCAGGGAAGTCCCTGAAGACACAGTTTTAGCCCGTTTCAATTTTTCAAACCGTAGCACCCAATGGTAAAAGTGACTTTGTAGTCCCTCAGTCGTGTCCACCTCTCTGCCACCCCATGGACTGTAACCAACCAGGCCCCTCTGTCCATGCAATGCTCCCGGCAAGAATACTGAGTGGGTAGCCATTCCCTTCTCTAGGGGATCTTCCCGACCCAGGGATCGAACCCATGTCTCCTGCCTCACAGGCGGATTCCTTACCATCAGAGCCACTAGAGAAAACATAGAGGAGGAAAGAGACAAGGAGCAAGAGTGTGAAAGCTTCCAGCAGGAACATCAAACCCACCCCTATCCACTCTGCGCCCTCACCAGACATCCCGAGTCAAATCCTTTCCCACTGGTCCCAGAGACTCAGAGCCCTTCCATAGGCAGCAGCCCAGACACCCGCCATGATCCCCCCCAGAGTTAACCAAGGGAGTATGGGCTTTTCTCTGCAGGAAACAGGAGAGCCATGTATCTCTGAACCACTGTCCCTAAATGTCCATTCACTTCTAAACCATGTTATGGTGCTGGGGCCAGGAACCTGAGGCCAGGCCTCACGCGCAGACCTCACTTCAAGGAAACATGTAGAGATGCCTTCCCACGTTGCCTGAGCCTCCCTGTGACAAGGTCTAGACCCCCAATCACGAGTTCATCCGTGGAATAAGAAGTGAGAGAGGACTTTCACAGTGTCCAAAAGACTGACCTGGAAGTGATTCTTCCCATTAGCACACAGCTGATGAACTAGTCCTCAGTCTGTTCCTGTGCTACCTGGAAACCTGATGCTGGGGAAAATAGAAAGAAGTGGGAGAAGGGGACAACAGAGGACGAGATGGCTGGATGGCATCACTGACTCAACGGACATGAGTTTGAGCAAGCTCCAGGAGATGAGGAAGGACAGAGAAGCCTGGTGTGCTGCTGTCCACAGGGCTGCAAAGAGTCAGACATGATTGAGTGACGGAACCGAACTGACCTGACCTGGAAGCCTGGAGATCCAGGAGTGGCGTGGAGCCAGGCGGTGTGGGGAGAAGGCTCCTGTGGCGGGAAAAGCAGTGGTACAAGCAGGAGCGCATGAAATACAAACTTGGTTTCAGCCGTACAAGACTGTGAGTCAGCCGTAAGTATACGTACATCCGCACCATCTTGAGCATCTCTCCCACCCACCCGCAATCCATCCCTCTAGGTCACCACAGAGCACTGAGCTGAGCTCTCTGGGATACCCAGCAGCTTCCCACTCGCTATCTATTTCGCACATGGTGGTGTGTAGATGTCAGTCCTACCCTCTGAATTCATCCTCCATCTCTCCTGACGCTGCTGGGTCCACAAGTCCACTCTCTACATCTATGTCTCCATTCCTCCCCTGAAAATACGCTCATCAGTACCAACTTTCTAGACTCCAGCTTTCAATACAGCCTTGAAGGACCTACCCATCAAGATGCCTCTGTATGTTCCTGGTCAAGGAATGACCATGTGCTCCAGGCTGGCCCAACCAGACACCCTCAGCCCGAAACGGGGAGCCTAAGCAGAATAACACAAACTAAAAACACTGCGAGACAAGGCAAGGCACAAAGAAAGCCTTGAAGAAACTGCCTTTTTGTTTCCGCTCTCTCGTCCCCAGACCATCTCTGGGACCTATCATGGCATGATCCATTTGTTTCTTTCCAAAATAGTCCTCTCCATGTTCAAGCGAGCCAGTGTCACCAGGAACTCTGGCTCATACAGGAGGTGTCAAAATGGGAAAGTGGGAAAGTGGGAAAGTGTGGGAAAGTGCCCAGAGAATGTAAAGGGTGTATATACGTATCATCAGGTTCCAGAACAACCCACAATGTCTGCTACCTAATGGTCTCATTAAATGTCACTGAATGAGCCTGATGAGTGATCCTTCTGTTCTTGGCCATGACCTTCCAGAGACTCTAGCAGTCTCTCTTGTTCTCCTGGACTGAGTTACTCACCCTTTCCACTTCATATCATCTCGCGGGTCACAGGGCACTGACTCATCAGGACATTTCTGTCACACAATTGTCAAAGCCCCCTCTCGCTTTCCTCTCTCTGCTTTACTTGTTTTATTCCAGACACTTCCTTGGCAGACTCAGGGAAAGCAAAAATTCATGGGGGAAAAAAATACTTTCACCCTCAGTTCACATAAAAAAAAAATCTATGGGATAATTCAAAGAGTCATGGCCAGAGGCCTTCGGGGCTATCCAGCTGTGTGAGAGGCCAGGTCACTTGTCCCTCTAGAGCAAGCAGTTCTCTGATGTGCAAAATATGAGTTTTATTTTTTCTTATTTTAAAAGTATTTTTATTATTTTGATAATGAGAAGAGTTCAAAATCTTTTCTACTTTATCTATTCAGTAAACACAGTAAGACAATACTAGAATGATATAATAATCCTATCAGTAACTATTCCTTGAAAGTTGGCATTTTTTCTTGATTTTGAAACTATTATATTTTTAACTGTGTTTTTAAATGTGAGTTTTAATTGAGAACATCTCTAAAGACTCCTCTAGAGCTGAAAATCTAGGAAATAATTTGGCCTTGCCTGGTTTTAATACCCATTTGTCTTTTTTTTTCTGATGTGTCTACTATCTTTAATATGACAAGATCACGAACCTCTTCTCTGTTTGGACCAGTTAATCTATGCCAATACTTCTAAAAGCTCTTTAAACCTCAAAATATTAAATATGTTTCATTGAGAACAACTATATTATTCTTCCCCAAGGAAAAGTTCAGATCTTAAAAGAGATAACATCTCTACAACAAAAACTGAATCCAACAACTTAATTACAGATCACAGAAACAAAATAATATGCTATCATATTTTACTGCAGAAAGCTCGTAACTGAGCATTTCTCCCAAATGTTGACAAAATGCTTGCAAGCTGTTCAAAAAGAGGAAAAGTGCCCCACAGCATAGTATTTTAAAATAATAAAACAAAACTGTCCATTCTTTCACAAATACATCCATCTCTGTAAGATGCATTGTCAAAACAGACCATTCTATCTGTCTCAACAAGTCAGGTGGCCCTAGTGGACCATGTCTTGGGTCTCCAGATCTTGTTGCTGTAGACCAGGAAGCATTAAACTTTGAATGGTCTCATGCTGAAATACCGAAAGGACGCACGACTTCAGAGAGGCAGAGAAGGGAGCTGGAGCTGGCAGCCCTTCACAATCCATCTTCCTTGCTTCTAAGGCAAATCCATGTGTCAGCCATAAACCCCCGCCGAAGCCGCAGGGTTCCCAGGAACTGAGCAGACCCCACAAGGGTGGAGTTTTCTCCAACAGCCCTGGTTGTAAAAGCCACCATCAGACAAGGAGAAAGCAGGACCAGAGCTGGGCAGGGGCATGTGCTAAAGTCTGAGGTTGGCTGAGCAGCGCCCACCCCTTCGGAGGGCTGTGGATCCCATCGCCTTTGGCGGCAGGAGAGGTTTTTTTCCTTTGCATTTGGGTCCCCTAGTGGAACTGAGAAAGTACACCAGTCCTGTCTCCAGAAGGAGACGAGTGGGAGATGCAACTGCCTGAGTAAATGAAAACCAGTCGTCAAAAACTGCCTGGGGTATGAGGCCATTTCTGCAACCAAACCACTATCAACACGGAATTTGCACCAACTGTTTACCAGCAATGGTGGGTGAGGGAAGTAAGGCAAGAATAAGGCAGCAACTCACTCTCAAGGGGCTCATAACTGTCAGATGTGACCAAGAGGTCAAGATAGAATGCTGCAGGGGGGCACTTGGGTGAGGGAGGTCTGTTTTGCAGTATTCCTAGTGCCTGGTCTGGTGCTCGGTATATGTTAGGGGATGGGTGTGTGTGTGCACATGGGCACACTCAGTCATGTCCAGCTCTTTGCAGCCCCGTGGACTATAGCCCTCCAGGCTCCTCTGATCATGGAATTTTCCAGGCAAGAATACTGGAGTGAGTTGCCATTTCCTCCTCCAGGAGACATTCCTGACCTAGGTATGGAACCCACATTTCCTGCATAGGCAGGCAGACTCTTTACCACTGTGCCATCCGGGGAGACCATCTATTAGGTACTTAGTATGTATTTGTTGAATGAACTAGTCCAGGGTCACTGAGTTAGTGAGCCAGGGAAGTCAGCAAAGGATCCAGGTGGTCTGATTTTGAGGATCTCGTTCTGAACTGTGGCATTATAACATGACCTCCTGTACGTTAATAACTGTAATCTGACAGTTATTAGCCATGATGTATAGTGTTTGCTGATTAAACTTTGAATGGTCTCATGCTGAAATACCGAAAGGACGCACGACTTCAGAGAGGCAGAGAAGGGAGCTGGAGCTGGCAGCCCTTCACAATCCATCTTCCTTGCTTCTAAGGCAAATCCATGTGTCAGCCATAAACCCCCGCCGAAGCCGCAGGGTTCCCAGGAACTGAGCAGACCCCACAAGGGTGGAGTTTTCTCCAACAGCCCTGGTTGTAAAAGCCACCATCAGACAAGGAGAAAGCAGGACCAGAGCTGGGCAGGGGCATGTGCTAAAGTCTGAGGTTGGCTGAGCAGCGCCCACCCCTTCGGAGGGCTGTGGATCCCATCGCCTTTGGCGGCAGGAGAGGTTTTTTTTTTCCTTTGCATTTGGGTCCCCCTAGTGGAACTGAGAAAGTACACCAGTCCTGTCTCCAGAAGGAGACGAGTGGGAGATGCAACTGCCTGAGTAAATGAAAACCAGTCGTCAAAAACTGCCTGGGGTATGAGGCCATTTCTGCAACCAAACCACTATCAACACGGAATTTGCACCAACTGTTTACCAGCAATGGTGGGTGAGGGAAGTAAGGCAAGAATAAGGCAGCAACTCACTCTCAAGGGGCTCATAACTGTCAGATGTGACCAAGAGGTCAAGATAGAATGCTGCAGGGAGGCACTTGGGTGAGGGGAGGTCTGTTTTGCAGTATTCCTAGTGCCTGGTCTGGTGCTCGGTATATGTTAGGGGATGGTGTGTGTGTGTGCACATGGGCACACTCAGTCATGTCCAGCTCTTTGCAGCCCCGTGGACTATAGCCCTCCAGGCTCCTCTGATCATGGAATTTTCCAGGCAAGAATACTGGAGTGAGTTGCCATTTCCTCCTCCAGGAGACATTCCTGACCTAGGTATGGAACCCACATTTCCTGCATAGGCAGGCAGACTCTTTACCACTGTGCCATCCGGGGAGACCATCTATTAGGTACTTAGTATGTATTTGTTGAATGAACTAGTCCAGGGTCACTGAGTTAGTGAGCCAGGGAAGTCAGCAAAGGATCCAGGTGGTCTGATTTTGAGGATCTCGTTCTGAACTGTGGCATTATAACATGACCTCCTGTACGTTAATAACTGTAATCTGACAGTTATTAGCCATGATGTATAGTGTTTGCTGATTATCACGTTTATTTACCTTACTGCACAGCCCTCCCCATGAACGACGAACCCTCCGAGAGACAAAGATGACCCCTCGTTCTGCCACGCTCCCCTCATCTGCCATTTCTGAGTAAACAGAGACGTCATTTTCCCCTGAATCCTCCCTCCTCTTTATTCTCTGTTCGCACACATCCAGTCTCATAGGTTGGAAACCTCAATGTCATCTTTCATGTCGCGCTTGCCGCACTTGAGGTTTCAGTAAGTTTCCACATCCTAAAAACATCACGTCCAAAATCTTCTGCTGTCCTCTTTCCAGTGCCGACCACCAGTCACACTCCGACACCATCCCAAGAGTTAGACAGCCGCTCTTTAACCCGCTTCACTTTCTCCTCCAAGTACAGCTCCAACCTTCTGTTCTAAAACCTTTAACAGCTTTAATTCAAAGTCACTCAAAGCAATTCAAGTTATGCATCCAACCTCAATTCCTTCCAATTATATTCCTGAAAACGTTTCAACACATACTTACCCAACGCCTTGTATTCCAGACCCACCCATTGTCAAAGCCCAGAGGATACAGAACAAGTCCAGTTCTTACCCAGAAAGAGCCCCTGGTGTCCATGGAAACATGGACCTCCCTTCTCAGACCTCCCTCAAGAGAACCTACTGCAGAGAGCGTAGCTCCAGCCCCCAGCTGCTGCCTCCATGAACACAGCAAAGCCCTTAGGGGCTCCCAGGCAGTGACTGAGCATGGCGAGGGTACTAGATTTTGAGAGAATACTAAATAGCTCTATTTTTTCCACATTTGAATTCAAAAAGCTTTCTTTACCTCCTCCAGGAGACATTCCTGACCTAGGTATGGAACCCACATTTCCTGCATAGGCAGGCAGACTCTTTACCACTGTGCCATCCGGGGAGACCATCTATTAGGTACTTAGTATGTATTTGTTGAATGAACTAGTCCAGGGTCACTGAGTTAGTGAGCCAGGGAAGTCAGCAAAGGATCCAGGTGGTCTGATTTTGAGGATCTCGTTCTGAACTGTGGCATTATAACATGACCTCCTGTACGTTAATAACTGTAATCTGACAGTTATTAGCCATGATGTATAGTGTTTGCTGATTATCACGTTTATTTACCTTACTGCACAGCCCTCCCCATGAACGACGAACCCTCCGAGAGACAAAGATGACCCCTCGTTCTGCCACGCTCCCCTCATCTGCCATTTCTGAGTAAACAGAGACGTCATTTTCCCCTGAATCCTCCCTCCTCTTTATTCTCTGTTCGCACACATCCAGTCTCATAGGTTGGAAACCTCAATGTCATCTTTCATGTCGCGCTTGCCGCACTTGAGGTTTCAGTAAGTTTCCACATCCTAAAAACATCACGTCCAAAATCTTCTGCTGTCCTCTTTCCAGTGCCGACCACCAGTCACACTCCGACACCATCCCAAGAGTTAGACAGCCGCTCTTTAACCCGCTTCACTTTCTCCTCCAAGTACAGCTCCAACCTTCTGTTCTAAAACCTTTAACAGCTTTAATTCAAAGTCACTCAAAGCAATTCAAGTTATGCATCCAACCTCAATTCCTTCCAATTATATTCCTGAAAACGTTTCAACACATACTTACCCAACGCCTTGTATTCCAGACCCACCCATTGTCAAAGCCCAGAGGATACAGAACAAGTCCAGTTCTTACCCAGAAAGAGCCCCTGGTGTCCATGGAAACATGGACCTCCCTTCTCAGACCTCCCTCAAGAGAACCTACTGCAGAGAGCGTAGCTCCAGCCCCCAGCTGCTGCCTCCATGAACACAGCAAAGCCCTTAGGGGCTCCCAGGCAGTGACTGAGCATGGCGAGGGTACTAGATTTTGAGAGAATACTAAATAGCTCTATTTTTTCCACATTTGAATTCAAGGAAAATAGGCGTTCCAGATGAGATTTGAAAACACTCCCTCTCTTACTATCATGAAGAGAGAGCCAGATAAGGATTTTGCAAAAGATCTGCTAACTGGGCTCTGCTCCGTTAGGATCTCCCGAGAACACTGGTAGACAGTGTGGATTATGCATCCAGCAGTCTCTGAAATGGGCTAGAACAAAACACAGTCACAGGCAAAACACTCTGACACAGGCAAAACATTCTGACACAGGCAACTGGCTTGAAGGAAGCAAGCCTTCCCGTGGCAGAACCAAGAGGAGCCCTGCTCCCTGAGAACAGCTCATCCCCAAGAGCGAGAAAGAGGAATGTGATGCAGACATGCCCACAGCTCCCAATCAGACAAGTCACTCTCCCTCCTCTGGAGAAGAGAGAGGGTAGAAATCAAGGTGTTTCTTTAATACAGAAGAAAACATCAGAAATGAAAAAGAAATGTTCTTTTGTACCATTCTTTAGCTCCTTACTCTCCACTCAGTAAGCTTCATTGTGAAGTCCATGGTCAACCACAGTATAGCCATGGCCCTCAAAGGAGGCAGTTACTAGCAGAGTTTGCTGAACCTCCAGTATTAGGACCCACTAATAAATAGGTGGTTAAGACTCTGCTTTTAGGGGCTTCCCTGGTAGCTCAGTGGTAAAGAATCTGCCTGCCAATGCAGGAGACAAGGGTTCGATACCTGATTTGGGAAGATTCCACATACTACAGAGTAACTGAGCCTGTGCGCCCTAACTCTTGAACCCTGAGTGCCCTAGAGCCTGTGCTCCACAAGAGAAGCCACCACAGTAAGAAGCCTGCCTGCAGCTAGAGAGTAGCGCCCATTCACCACGACCAGAAAAAAAGCCCAAGCAGCGATGACGGCCCAGCACAGCCAAAAATAAATAAAATTATATTTTAAAAAAGAAGAAGACTGCTTTTAGAAGGCTCTAAAATCCATCAGAACAGAACCAACATTCAATCAATGCTGGGATAACTCCAGACCCAAGGTTAAAAATTCACCCCGATCCACATGTCCAATCAATGTGCTTGATGCGGGTCTTTGAGAGAATACTAAATAGCTCTATTTTTCCACATTTGAATTCAAGGAAAATAGGCGTTCCAGATGAGATTTGAAAACACTCCTCTCTTACTATCATGAGAGAGAGCCAGATAAGGATTTTGCAAAAGATCTGCTAACTGGGCTCTGCTCCGTTAGGATCTCCCGAGAACACTGGTAGACAGTGTGGATTATGCATCCAGCAGTCTCTGAAATGGGCTAGAACAAAACACAGTCACAGGCAAAACACTCTGACACAGGCAAAACATTCTGACACAGGCAACTGGCTTGAAGGAAGCAAGCCTTCCCGTGGCAGAACCAAGAGGAGCCCTGCTCCCTGAGAACAGCTCATCCCCAAGAGCGAGAAAGAGGAATGTGATGCAGACATGCCCACAGCTCCCAATCAGACAAGTCACTCTCCCTCCTCTGGAGAAGAGAGAGGGTAGAAATCAAGGTGTTTCTTTAATACAGAAGAAAACATCAGAAATGAAAAAGAAATGTTCTTTTGTACCATTCTTTAGCTCCTTACTCTCCACTCAGTAAGCTTCATTGTGAAGTCCATGGTCAACCACAGTATAGCCATGGCCCTCAAAGGAGGCAGTTACTAGCAGAGTTTGCTGAACCTCCAGTATTAGGACCCACTAATAAATAGGTGGTTAAGACTCTGCTTTTAGGGGCTTCCCTGGTAGCTCAGTGGTAAAGAATCTGCCTGCCAATGCAGGAGACAAGGGTTCGATACCTGATTTGGGAAGATTCCACATACTACAGAGTAACTGAGCCTGTGCGCCCTAACTCTTGAACCCTGAGTGCCCTAGAGCCTGTGCTCCACAAGAGAAGCCACCACAGTAAGAAGCCTGCCTGCAGCTAGAGAGTAGCGCCCATTCACCACGACCAGAAAAAAAGCCCAAGCAGCGATGACGGCCCAGCACAGCCAAAAATAAATAAAATTATATTTTAAAAAAGAAGAAGACTGCTTTTAGAAGGCTCTAAAATCCATCAGAACAGAACCAACATTCAATCAATGCTGGGATAACTCCAGACCCAAGGTTAAAAATTCACTCCCTGTTCCACTTGCCAAATCATAGCATGTACAGTCACTCTGTCCAATACAGCGTATCAAGATTCAACAGTGAGATTAAATGATTAGAGTATAATGCTCCAATAATGAACTGCATACAGATACCACATAATAGAATGATGACAACCTAGAGACAATGCCCCATTGTCAAATTTCTTAGAATAAAACACATGATCAAAGATTAAATCCTCCTAGGCCAGAAAAAGAAGTGAAAGGCATCCACATTGGAAAGGAAGAAGGAAAACTGTCCCTGTCTCCAGATGGTGCCTTGCTTGCATGCTCAGTCATGGCCGACTCTTTGAAACCTGATGCACTATAGCCCACCAGGCTCCTCTGTCCACAGGATTCTCCAGGCAAGAATACTGGAGTGGGTTGCCATTTCCTTCTCCACGGGATCTTCCAGAGCCAGGAATCGAACTGAGGTCTCGGGCAATTCCTGCCTAGGGAAGCAGATCCATAGACACAGAGAACAAACTGGTGGTAGCCAGAAGGAAGCGGGGTGGGGCTGAACGAAACAGGAGCAGAGGATTAAGAGGCATGAACTTCCAGTTATAAAACAAAAAAGTCACAGGGTATCATAAACAGAATAACAAATATGATCAATCATATTGTAAATAACTTTGTAGAGGGATAAGTATTTGCTAGACTTGCCATGATGATCATTTCATGCTGAATTTTAAATGTTGAATCCCTATGTGGTCCACCTGAAACAAACATAATTGTGTACATCAACTGTACTTCAATTTAGGAAAAATTAAATCCTCCTGAAAGTAGAAGATATTCAAATCTGAAGGAATTAACATCCAAAAAACAAGTTATTTTGTCCTTGGATGTTAAAAGGCTCATCTTCTTGCTGTTCACTTTACTGGTCATATATATTTCCAGCACCTGACACAGTGTCTGTTACCACAAAGGCATTCAATAACATTTTGTTTCATAAATGCCTGAAATATTAGGTACTCACTGCAAAAGAACCAACCGAGCTACTATCCACAGCAAGGTAAGAACCATCAGCTGAACAGCAACCAAAGGGCACTTCAGTTTATCCTTCTCTCATTAACTTTCATTATTTTAGGAATGCTGGATAACTCCAGACCCAAGGTTAAAAATTCACTCCCTGTTCCAGAATTAGCATGTACAGTCACTCTGTCCAATACAGCGTATCAAGATTCAACAGTGAGATTAAATGATTAGAGTATAATGCTCCAATAATGAACTGCATACAGATACCACATAATAGAATGATGACAACCTAGAGACAATGCCCCATTGTCAAATTTCTTAGAATAAAACACATGATCAAAGATTAAATCCTCCTAGGCCAGAAAAAGAAGTGAAAGGCATCCACATTGGAAAGGAAGAAGGAAAACTGTCCCTGTCTCCAGATGGTGCCTTGCTTGCATGCTCAGTCATGGCCGACTCTTTGAAACCTGATGCACTATAGCCCACCAGGCTCCTCTGTCCACAGGATTCTCCAGGCAAGAATACTGGAGTGGGTTGCCATTTCCTTCTCCACGGGATCTTCCAGAGCCAGGAATCGAACTGAGGTCTCGGGCAATTCCTGCCTAGGGAAGCAGATCCATAGACACAGAGAACAAACTGGTGGTAGCCAGAAGGAAGCGGGGTGGGGCTGAACGAAACAGGAGCAGAGGATTAAGAGGCATGAACTTCCAGTTATAAAACAAAAAAGTCACAGGGTATCATAAACAGAATAACAAATATGATCAATCATATTGTAAATAACTTTGTAGAGGGATAAGTATTTGCTAGACTTGCCATGATGATCATTTCATGCTGAATTTTAAATGTTGAATCCCTATGTGGTCCACCTGAAACAAACATAATTGTGTACATCAACTGTACTTCAATTTAGGAAAAATTAAATCCTCCTGAAAGTAGAAGATATTCAAATCTGAAGGAATTAACATCCAAAAAACAAGTTATTTTGTCCTTGGATGTTAAAAGGCTCATCTTCTTGCTGTTCACTTTACTGGTCATATATATTTCCAGCACCTGACACAGTGTCTGTTACCACAAAGGCATTCAATAACATTTTGTTTCATAAATGCCTGAAATATTAGGTACTCACTGCAAAAGAACCAACCGAGCTACTATCCACAGCAAGGTAAGAACCATCAGCTGAACAGCAACCAAAGGGCACTTCAGTTTATCCTTCTCTCATTAACGTTCATTATTTTAGGAACTGCTTCTTTGATTATAATTATTAACAAATGAAACCAGGCTGCTTAGCACAGTTTCTGGCTTATATTAGTTGTGAAGCGTTATTTGGATTCAATTCTAGTTTTACAAAACTTATTTAGGTAAAAGCCACAAGCATGATCAAACACTTTAGCCATCTAAGAAGCTAGCTGCTTGCTTTTCATTTTTGCAACTCTGGAAGCAGGGGAGCAGAACTGCTTTCCCACATCTCCTTGGGCCTCCCCTTCAGCTCTTCCTGTCTCACTCGCCCTCCGGGCAGCTTGCTCCTCATTGGCTTCCTCCCTCTGCCCTGGCGCCTGCCGGAGAAGGAGCAGATGCTCATCTTGGCTAATGCTGCTTGGCCACCACAGACATCCTGGTCCCTCTCCATTCCCAGCAGGCTGCTCATGCCCAGGCATGGCCAGGAGCTAAAGCAAGCCCTTCCCAAATCAGGCAGAGACAGCCAGCTCTCCAAAGAGTCAGTCACGACATTCTGGAGGCTTCTGGTCTTCTCCACCCAGGAATCCTCACTCTCATGCCATGCTAACCCACTCAGTGCCCTCAGATCTCTGACTCTACACTTACTCATCCCTACGGGTAAACCCACCACCTCTCCAACCCATATTCGCACATCTCTCCAGCTGGGCTACTTCCATGGACAGGGCGGTATAAACCAAGAGCAACAGCAAGTGGGAAGCACTTCATCATAGCAATCGGCATGACCTCCCTACCTCAGGAGCCCTGCACCCCACCTTTCTCCAGCCCCCTCTCCTCCCAAACCACACACTTTCCTACTTTCTCTAGCAAGCCCCTGCCATCCTTTGCCCAACCTTCCCATTCTCTCCCCTATTCCCAGTACTGTCTCTCCTTCACCAAATGCCTAAGGTTGACCTGATACTGCCAAAACAGGCTTTCCAGATGGAAAGAATCCACCTGCGATGCGGGAGACCTGAGTTTGATGCCTAGTTTGGGAAGATCTCCTGGAGGAGGACATGGAAAGCCAGTCCTGTATTCTTCCCTGGAGAATCCCATGGACAGAGAACCTTGACGGGCTGCCGTCCATGGAGTCGCAAAGAGTCAGACACGAGTGACGGACTAGGCACTTCATCCCATAACAGTCTGCACTTATATCTTAACCAGGTTCCTAGAAACAGACACTGAAGTGGAAATTCACATCCAGGAAGTCTGTCATGGGATGCTCTAAGGATTAACACCTGAAAGAAGCTGGACTGGGCAGAGGGAGAGCTGAACTGGGATATAGTCACATAAAGCTTCAGGCCAACCCTACCGGGGCTCAAGAGCTGAACCGGCTATTCAGATTTGTGTCACTTTGAAACACAGAGGCCAGGCCTTTATACCTTCCATTGTCCAATCAAGGACTGCCTTTGAGAAGGAAACATGATGTTGAGTGAGACTGCTTTCTTTCACTAAAGTCAATTCCTGGAGAGAGGCTCAGCTCAGAGTTAGGAGTAGCCAACACTTAGAGAAGGAAGGAAAGAGTGCCAGGGTCCTGCAGGGAGCTCACAATAACACACGATTGCATCCACCACACACTTGCCACATTCTAACATAGTGTCTCTATTCTTTCTTTGATTCAACAAATATTTATCAAGCATACAGGGCCCTAGGGCTTCCCAGGTAGTGTTAATGGTAAAGAACCTACACGCTGATGAGGAGACATAAAGACGCAGGTTGGACCCCAGGGTTGGCAAGAGCCTTGGAGGAGGGCAAGGCAACCCACACCAGTATTCTTGGACAGAAGAGCCTGATGGGCTACAGTTCATAGTGTCGCAAAGTGTTGGACGCAACTGAAGCAACTTAGCACTTTCTACTGGCCCAGTGGTAAAGAATCTGCCTGCCAATGCAGGAGACATCCTTATCCGCAAAGATCCCATGTGCAGTAGAGAAGCTAGGCCAATGCGCCACAACTACTGAGCCTCTGCTCTGCAGCCCAAGAGCTGCAACTGCTGAGCCCACATGGCCCCCGACTGAGCCTGCGTGCCCCAGAGCCCGTGCTCTGTAACAGGAGAAGCCACCACATGAGAACCGAAATTAGAGTAGCCCCTGCTTGCCCCAACTAGAGAAAAACCCGAGAAGTAACAAAGACCCAGCACAGCCATGAATAAATAGTTTTTTTACAAAAAGAACTTAAGGGGAAAGTCAAATCTAGAAATTCACAGTATAATTAGTTTAGGCTTAAACTTCACTGGTACTAAATTTGGAGTCAGTGAATGACCCAGCAGGTGCAGTTCCTATGGAAACAACGCTCCTCTGACTTCCTGTCCTGGGCCCTGGGAACCATTTCCTTGCAGTCCATATGATTCTCTGGCATGAGGCCAGCAGCCAAATGCCAGGGCAAGGCACCTGAGTGGTAATGATAGTGTAATATTCCTATCAGGATTTTAAGATTGGGAATCGGCAGCACTTAAATCTGAATTAAGCAGAGTGAACTCGGTCTGTGTAACAGGAAAAACAAAATCAGATTTCTCCCAGCACTGTGCTGGCACCCAAATGTGCCTAAACTCCATCCGAGAAGAATGAGAAAATTCAGTTTTCACAGGGACTGGGGCAGAGTGGGAAAGTAACATGGTTTCTAAGCAAGGTTTTGAGCTTCGATTGATTCAGAGTTGATTGACAGATTCTTGACAATGGCTTCTCTGCTTACAATTAAAGTTGGCAAAAGGTAAGGCTGACTGGATTTAATCTTTGAGAAAAGCAGGTAGTTTCACAGATTATTTGCTTCAATGGCAAGCTAGAACTTTCTTGTCCCAGGGATATGGGGACATCTGCATTCCTATGCTTTGAATTTCAGCTGGAAGAGGAACTTGTCGGATCTAAACAGCTCCCTGGGTTCAAATTAAATCAAAGCCCTATGAGACCTACTAGTTCAAAAGTTCCCAGGGGTACACAGCTTTCTAGAGACTTACAGACAGAGGAAAAGGCTACACCTTCATATCTTTGGGCAGTGGGCTGAGAGAATCACTATGAGACGCGTATTAATAAAGTGCAAATTGACATGAGTCACACATTCCTGTTCTTGCAATAAAGATGGTGTGGCTGTCTTCCCTCAGCACATTTTTCCTTCTGGAACCTGCTTCTAATCCTAACTCTGTCCTGAATCAGCTCCAAGATCTTTAAGAAAATGACTCACCCTCCCTGAATTTCCCATTTCCATCACTGGTAGCATCACCTGACAATGATAACTCAAGTCTCTTTCAATTCAAAAGTATCAAGTCTAGGGTACGGGAGTGTTTACTGCTGAGCATAACTACTTATCAAATGAGGTCATAAACAGGTGAGGGAAAGAATAAATGAATGAACAAATCTTTAATAAATGGAAACTCAGTAATTTAAGAGGAATATTTCTACCCGTGTGTGTGTGTGTTAAGTGGCTTCGGTCGTGTCCAACTCTTGGTGATGCTATGAACTGCAGTCCTTCAGGCTGTTCTGTGCAAAGGATTCTCCAGGCAAGAATACCACAGTGGGTGGCCATATCCTCCTTCAGGCAATCTTCCTGATCCAGGGACTGAACCAGTGTCTCTTACATCTCCCACATGAGCAGGTAAGCTTCTTTACCACAAGTGCCTTCTCTACCCATAAAGACATTCTCAATCAAATTTCTAAAAGAGAATTAAGGTTTAGTCCCCTAAGGCATCCACTATGTGCAATAAATTAATCTCTCTGTATTTATCTACAGTGGTACTGGTAATCTGCCCATCTTGGTAGAACTAAAAATAGTCATTCAAATCGCTATCTTCTGTAGTCCAGTCAAGAAAGGGTTGTATAATTATTGAATATTCAACAAACTTGTCAAGGAAGCAGAATTTACCAAAAATGATTAATACCCCCTATCACCAAATCCTACACATGCTGTGAGATCTGGAGACTGGCCCACCCACCAGCCCTGCCAGATGGTACACAGAGAAGAATGTGGGTTCAGGACAGAAATTCCAGGATCCCACTTATTCCTCCACCCACAAGTTGTACAACCCCAAACAAATCACTCGTCTCTTCAAATGTTTGTATTCCCCAATGTCTCAGTTTGAAATCCTCAAAACAGAGAACCTAAGGCAAGGATTCTGGTGCGACTCAGTGACCTGGGTGCTGATCCAAGGAAGCATGGCATATGGGCTAAGCAACTGGCTGCAATAAAGAAATGAGTCACACATTCCTGTTCTTGCAATAAAGATGGTGTGGCTGTCTTCCCTCAGCACATTTTTCCTTCTGGAACCTGCTTCTAATCCTAACTCTGTCCTGAATCAGCTCCAAGATCTTTAAGAAAATGACTCACCCTCCCTGAATTTCCCATTTCCATCACTGGTAGCATCACCTGACAATGATAACTCAAGTCTCTTTCAATTCTAAAGTATCAAGTCTAGGTACGGGAGTGTTTACTGCTGAGCATAACTACTTATCAAATGAGGTCATAAACAGGTGAGGGAAAGAATAAATGAATGAACAAATCTTTAATAAATGGAAACTCAGTAATTTAAGAGGAATATTTCTACCCGTGTGTGTGTGTGTTAAGTGGCTTCGGTCGTGTCCAACTCTTGGTGATGCTATGAACTGCAGTCCTTCAGGCTGTTCTGTGCAAAGGATTCTCCAGGCAAGAATACCACAGTGGGTGGCCATATCCTCCTTCAGGCAATCTTCCTGATCCAGGGACTGAACCAGTGTCTCTTACATCTCCCACATGAGCAGGTAAGCTTCTTTACCACAAGTGCCTTCTCTACCCATAAAGACATTCTCAATCAAATTTCTAAAAGAGAATTAAGGTTTAGTCCCCTAAGGCATCCACTATGTGCAATAAATTAATCTCTCTGTATTTATCTACAGTGGTACTGGTAATCTGCCCATCTTGGTAGAACTAAAAATAGTCATTCAAATCGCTATCTTCTGTAGTCCAGTCAAGAAAGGGTTGTATAATTATTGAATATTCAACAAACTTGTCAAGGAAGCAGAATTTACCAAAAATGATTAATACCCCCTATCACCAAATCCTACACATGCTGTGAGATCTGGAGACTGGCCCACCCACCAGCCCTGCCAGATGGTACACAGAGAAGAATGTGGGTTCAGGACAGAAATTCCAGGATCCCACTTATTCCTCCACCCACAAGTTGTACAACCCCAAACAAATCACTCGTCTCTTCAAATGTTTGTATTCCCCAATGTCTCAGTTTGAAATCCTCAAAACAGAGAACCTAAGGCAAGGATTCTGGTGCGACTCAGTGACCTGGGTGCTGATCCAAGGAAGCATGGCATAGCATGGGTCTCTTAACTTCGACACTGTTAACAGCTGGGGCCACATCATTCTTTGTTGTGAGGGGTAGTCTTGAGCACTGTAGAATTCTTAGCAGCATCCCTACCCAATAGACATAAGCAGCAAACCCCTTGCCTCAAGTTATGATAACCAAAAATGTGTCTGAACATTGCCAAGTGTCCCTCTGGGAGAGAAAGTAACCACCAGTTAAGAATCACTGGTAGAGTGGCTACTGTAGCCAGATCCCCTCTGTGGACTCACTACCCCAGCAGCTGACTGCTCCCAGAAGTACCCCGTCTAGAAATTGCCCTTGGCCAAAGAGACCTGCCTCACCCCAAGTTATGTTTCCTCTCCAAGGGCCACATCCAACGACCAGTCAATTCAAAGGCAGAAAGACCTGGCTCCCTTTCCTCAAGCCAGGACAGCCATAAAAAGCAATGCCAGGGCTTCCCTGGTGGCTCAGTGGTAAAGAATCTGTCTGCCAAAGCAAGGTTTGACATGAGTTCAAACCCTGATTCAGAAAGATCTGGCATGCTGCAGAGCCACTAAGCTCCTTCACCACAGCCAGTGAGCCTGTGCTCTACAGCCCAGGAACTGCAACTACTGAAGCCATAGAGCACAGGTCTAGAGCCTGTGCTCTGCAACAGGAGAAGCCACCACCATGAGAAGTCCAGACACCATAACTAGAGAAAAGCCCACGGAGAAACAAAGACACAGCACAGCCAAAAATAAATAAGTTATTTTTTTAAATTGCAATGCGTTGGGCTTCCCTGGTGGCCCAATGGGTAAAGAGTCTGCCGTGCAGTGCAAGGGGCACCAATTTGATTCCTGACCCAGGAGGATCCCACATGCCGCAGAGCAGCTGGACTAGTGTGTCCAATTACTAGCCAGTGCTGTGGAGCTCACGCGCCCAGTGCCAGTGCTGTGCAACCAGAGAGGCCACAGCGATGGGTGGCCGACACAGGCCAAGGAATGAAGATGGATGAAAATAAATTAGTTAATTAATTAATTTTTTTTAAAAAGGCAAGGCCAGCTCCAGAGATGGGATCAGCTCTATGGGATCAGCACATCCTCTACGGCCATCTCTTCGTGGCTGACCTTCTCTCTAACCCAATTCTCTTTCCCTTACTTCTTTACAGGTGCCATTCCTAAGTGCACGCTCCAGGAAAACTTCTACATGCATGTATGCATTTCAAAGTCTGTGCCTGGGAAACCTGAACCAAGAATCACATCGGCAGGTATCCTAGAGAGCTGATTTTTAAATGGAATTTGGGGATCTGGGTCTCCTGCTAGCTAGCTGGCAATAAATACCCCCACCTATGGTTGGATAGGAGACACAGCATGTTAGACTTGCAATTGCTAAAACTGTCATTTTTTCCAAACAGGATGAGATACCTCTAAAAGGAAATGCCCTGGGTGATGAATATACACACTGTTTGAGAGGTACTGCAAGAGAAGTAGCAATTATGAGCAAGATGGACTCAATGGCTGCTGCTGGAAGTTATACGTGCTTTAGTGAAAGGCAATGAAAGGCTGAGGTGATTCCTCAGCATTGAGAGGTAAGGGTAAAAGTCAAAAGGCCTCCTTGCCAGAGAGTAGAATCTTATCTTCTGCAGCCAGGAGGCAGAAGCATTTGACCTTCAAGCCAGGATTTCATTATAAGGTAGCAAAGCCCCAGAGATGGGAATCCCAACCGTCCCAAGGCTGCAGTGTCTAGAGTAGAGCGCTGATTGTGAAGAAATGCGACCTTGATAATCAAGTGGGTAGTGACAACCGGGTCAGTACACCAAGAGACCTTGAGCCGTGAGGTCCTCCCAAACCCTCCAAGCCTGAAGAAGCGGCCCGTTCCTCCTTGTTACAGGTTAGTGCTCCCAGCCCTTACTGAAAACAGCTTGAATGCATAAACCAGCATCTTGCAAGACAACATATGTCCACCCTAGGATCTTATTCCACCTCCTCTCTTGGCCATCAAGACAATAACTGTCATCGAGTCACAGTATAATCAGCCCAGGGAAGTGCCGGAACTGCACGGAGGCCTACGTGCCAAAGGAGACGCCAGATTCAGCCAAAAGACACCAACAGAAACCAGGAAGGAATGTATAGGACTACAATACTGGATATTCTGTCCAAGGATAATAGGAAATAAAGTTGAACAAGGAAGAGTTTAAAGGCCCAATAGTCACCGAATCCGAGCTCTCTCTGCTTGCCACAGGACAGGCCCATAAGTTGGAAAGCCAGGAGACAGAGAGGACAGCAGATGAATAATTCAAAGTAACCATTCTATCAGGGTCTGAATGCCAGTATCTTTTATAGGACACAGACTGGGAAAGGTGAACTACTCAAGTAAAAAGATCCTTAATCTTTCAAACATCTCCTAGAAGGGTCAGCCTGCAGGGGGAGGTGGGGGAGGTGTGTTAACTTCTTCCTTCCTGAAGCGGCCACAGGTGAACAGGCTCGCCCTATTTCTCTCAACAAAGGCACTTAGGTTTAGCATTCAGGCAGAGGGGCAGAGTTCCCTGAGACAAGCCATTAAGATGTAAAAAGTATCCTTTTAGTGAACAAAAGCAATAGGAAGCAAAGGTTAAGAAACAGTTCTAGGGCTTCCCTGGTGGTCCAGTGGGTAAGGACACCGCCTTGCAGTGCAAGGGGCACCGGTTCCATCCCTGGCCTGGGAAGATCCCACGTGCCGTGGAGCGGCTGGACCAGTGTGTCCAATTACCAAGCTGGAGCTCTGGAGCGCATGCGCCCAGAGCCGGTGCTCTGCGACAACAGAGGCCACCGCGATGGGAGGCCCACAGGCGCCAAAGAACAAAGATAGATGAAACTGAATAAATGAAAGACCAATAGAAGTGGCCCGCCTGCCCCCCTCCTTCCCCAACCTGCCCCCCCACCACACACCCACACACCAAAAAAAGAAACAGTTCTAATAGTTAGATTTGTTTTTTACCTGTAACATCTGTGCTGTGCTTAGACACTCAGTCATGTCCGACTCTTGCGGGCCCCATGGACTGTAGCCTGCCAGGCTCCTCTGTCCATAGGGATTCTCCAAGGCAAGCATACTGGAGTGGGTTGCCATGCCCTCCTCCAGGGGATCTTCCCAAACCAGGAATCGAACCCAGGTCCCTGCAAGCAAGATAACAGTTTCCCTGGCCACAGTGTCACAGGCCAAAATAAGGGCCTACGTGCCAAAGGAGACGCCAGATTCAGCCAAAAGACACCAACAGAAACCAGGAAGGAATGTATAGGACTACAATACTGGATATTCTGTCCAAGGATAATAGGAAATAAAGTTGAACAAGGAAGAGTTTAAAGGCCCAATAGTCACCGAATCCGAGCTCTCTCTGCTTGCCACAGGACAGGCCCATAAGTTGGAAAGCCAGGAGACAGAGAGGACAGCAGATGAATAATTCAAAGTAACCATTCTATCAGGGTCTGAATGCCAGTATCTTTTATAGGACACAGACTGGGAAAGGTGAACTACTCAAGTAAAAAGATCCTTAATCTTTCAAACATCTCCTAGAAGGGTCAGCCTGCAGGGGGAGGTGGGGGAGGTGTGTTAACTTCTTCCTTCCTGAAGCGGCCACAGGTGAACAGGCTCGCCCTATTTCTCTCAACAAAGGCACTTAGGTTTAGCATTCAGGCAGAGGGGCAGAGTTCCCTGAGACAAGCCATTAAGATGTAAAAAGTATCCTTTTAGTGAACAAAAGCAATAGGAAGCAAAGGTTAAGAAACAGTTCTAGGGCTTCCCTGGTGGTCCAGTGGGTAAGGACACCGCCTTGCAGTGCAAGGGGCACCGGTTCCATCCCTGGCCTGGGAAGATCCCACGTGCCGTGGAGTGGCTGGACCAGTGTGTCCAATTACCAAGCTGGAGCTCTGGAGCGCATGCGCCCAGAGCCGGTGCTCTGCGACAACAGAGGCCACCGCGATGGGAGGCCCACAGGCGCCAAAGAACAAAGATAGATGAAACTGAATAAATGAAAGACCAATAGAAGTGGCCCGCCTGCCCCCCTCCTTCCCCAACCTGCCCCCCCACCACACACCCACACACCAAAAAAAGAAACAGTTCTAATAGTTAGATTTGTTTTTTACCTGTAACATCTGTGCTGTGCTTAGACACTCAGTCATGTCCGACTCTTGCGGGCCCCATGGACTGTAGCCTGCCAGGCTCCTCTGTCCATAGGGATTCTCCAAGGCAAGCATACTGGAGTGGGTTGCCATGCCCTCCTCCAGGGGATCTTCCCAAACCAGGAATCGAACCCAGGTCCCTGCAATATATGATAGAGTGAAAAAGCGACCAAATCTGGCCTCAGATGGGTTGATTCAGCATGTGCATCCAAGCCAGTACAGAGCCCAGCTGAATAACACCCGCATTTAAATGTGGCCCTGAAAGACAGGGAGGGGAAGTCCTTCTGTGGTCAGAGCAGCAGGTAATGATCATGCACTGTCTGGTTAAAGAGTCCAAGCAGTCATATGCACAGTGGCAAAGGACATGCCTATTTGACCATGGGCCTAGGAATTACACTTCCCTTGTAGCTTAGCTTGTAAAGAATCTGCCGGCAACACAGGAGACCCTGGTTCGATTCCTGAGTCAGGAAGATCCTCTAGACAGACCACCCACTCCAGTATTCTTGAGCTTCCCTGGTGGTTCAAACAGTAAAGAATTCGCCCACAATACCAGAGATCCAGGTTCAATCCCTGGGTTGGGAGGATCCCCTAGAGAAAGGAAAGGTTACCCACTGCAGTATTAAGGAAGGGGCAGTAATTCACACAGAATGACATCAACACACATTCCAGGTGCAGGTACACCATCACAGCTCTCAGGTCCTGGCCAACACCACCATCCAAGGGCTTTCAGAGTCTTAGATGGACCCAAATGGATCCTATGGTCCATCGCTTCAGTTCCAGGCACTCAATTACAAAGCAACCGACGGGGCTTTGCTGCTGGTCCAGTGGTTAAGAATCTGCTTGCCAACACAGGCAGCGCAGGTTCAATCCTCGCCCCAGCAAGACCCCACGTGCCACGAGGCCAGTAAGCGTTCGTGCCACGACTACAGAACCCATGCTCTAAAACCCGTGAGCCACAGCAACGGACCCCCGGCTCCACAGCCACTGAAACCCACCCCTGCACCTGGCCCTCTTGCTCCGCAGCAGGAAAAGCCACGGCAATGACAAGCCCACAAGGAGAGCAGCCCCCCACTCTCCGCAACTAGAGAGAGCCTGAGAGCTGCACTCTTGCGGGCCCCATGGACTGTAGCCTGCCAGGCTCTTCTGTCCATGGGATCCTCCAGGCAAGAATACGGGAGTGGGTTGCCATTTCTTCCTCTAGAGGATCTTCCCAAACCAGGAATCGAACCCAGGTCCCTGCAATATATGATAGAGTGAAAAAGCGACCAAATCTGGCCTCAGATGGGTTGATTCAGCATGTGCATCCAAGCCAGTACAGAGCCCAGCTGAATAACACCCGCATTTAAATGTGGCCCTGAAAGACAGGGAGGGGAAGTCCTTCTGTGGTCAGAGCAGCAGGTAATGATCATGCACTGTCTGGTTAAAGAGTCCAAGCAGTCATATGCACAGTGGCAAAGGACATGCCTATTTGACCATGGGCCTAGGAATTACACTTCCCTTGTAGCTTAGCTTGTAAAGAATCTGCCGGCAACACAGGAGACCCTGGTTCGATTCCTGAGTCAGGAAGATCCTCTAGACAGACCACCCACTCCAGTATTCTTGAGCTTCCCTGGTGGTTCAAACAGTAAAGAATTCGCCCACAATACCAGAGATCCAGGTTCAATCCCTGGGTTGGGAGGATCCCCTAGAGAAAGGAAAGGTTACCCACTGCAGTATTAAGGAAGGGGCAGTAATTCACACAGAATGACATCAACACACATTCCAGGTGCAGGTACACCATCACAGCTCTCAGGTCCTGGCCAACACCACCATCCAAGGGCTTTCAGAGTCTTAGATGGACCCAAATGGATCCTATGGTCCATCGCTTCAGTTCCAGGCACTCAATTATAAAGCAACCGACGGGGCTTTGCTGCTGGTCCAGTGGTTAAGAATCTGCTTGCCAACACAGGCAGCGCAGGTTCAATCCTCGCCCCAGCAAGACCCCACGTGCCACGAGGCCAGTAAGCGTTCGTGCCACGACTACAGAGCCCATGCTCTAAAACCCGTGAGCCACAGCAACGGACCCCCGGCTCCACAGCCACTGAAACCCACCCCTGCACCTGGCCCTCTTGCTCCGCAGCAGGAAAAGCCACGGCAATGACAAGCCCACAAGGAGAGCAGCCCCCCACTCTCCGCAACTAGAGAGAGCCCGAGAGCAGCAACGAAGGCCCAGGACAATCAAGACAAATAAATAAAGAAACAAAGCAACAGAGGCGCCGGACAGGCAGACGGCCGTCAGACGGTTCCTGAGACCATATCCTGCAGAGCTGTCCTTCAGGATGTGCTGTGTGCCCTCAATCAGTGAGCACTTTCTTGTGCTCTCCACCCAACAAATAGAATAAGTGGGTTCAGGAACCAAAGGATGAAAGTGGGGACAGTCCTGGGGCTTCCCCTGGTGGTCCAGTGGGTAAGGACACCGCCTTGCAGTGCAAGGGGTGCCAGTTCGATCCCTGGCCTGGGAAGATCCCATGTGCCGCGGAGCGGCAGGACCGACGTGTCCAATGACCGAGCCGGAGCTCTGGAGCGCATGCGCCCAGCGCCGGCGCTCTGCGACAACAGACGCCACCGCGATGGGAGGCCCACATGGGCCAAAGAACAAAGATGGATGAAAAATGGACAAATGAAAGACCAACAGAAGTGGCCCGCCCACTCCCCTCCCTCCCCAACCCAACCCCCGCCCAAAATAAATAAATAAATAAATCTTTAAAAAAAAAAAAGAAAGAAAGTGGGGACAGTCCCAATGCCAGTCACTCTCAGCAATAATACACTTGCTGTGAACTTGGAAGTGGGTCATGGAGGAACAAGGGTGAGCTTAAGTGGATCCTGGGATGAGGTGTTCAGAAATCCTCTACAGGACCAAGCTACTTCCTCCTCAGCTTGCGAATCGCTGACTTGTTTGGACAGCTACTTCCTAAACTACACCCTTCTGAGTCTTAGATGACCCAATGGACAGGCCATGCTCAGTTCAGGCACTCAATTAAAAGCAACCGACGGGGCTTTGCTGCTGGTCCAGTGGTTAAGAATCTGCTTGCCAACACAGGCAGCGCAGGTTCAATCCTCGCCCCAGCAAGACCCCACGTGCCACGAGGCCAGTAAGCGTTCGTGCCACGACTACAGAACCCATGCTCTAAAACCCGTGAGCCACAGCAACGGACCCCCGGCTCCACAGCCACTGAAACCCACCCCTGCACCTGGCCCTCTTGCTCCGCAGCAGGAAAAGCCACGGCAATGACAAGCCCACAAGGAGAGCAGCCCCCCACTCTCCGCAACTAGAGAGAGCCTGAGAGCAGCAACGAAGGCCCAGGACAATCAAGACAAATAAATAAAGAAACAAAGCAACAGAGGCGCCGGACAGGCAGACGGCCGTCAGACGGTTCCTGAGACCATATCCTGCAGAGCTGTCCTTCAGGATGTGCTGTGTGCCCTCAATCAGTGAGCACTTTCTTGTGCTCTCCACCCAACAAATAGAATAAGTGGGTTCAGGAACCAAAGGATGAAAGTGGGGACAGTCCTGGGGCTTCCCCTGGTGGTCCAGTGGGTAAGGACACCGCCTTGCAGTGCAAGGGGTGCCAGTTCGATCCCTGGCCTGGGAAGATCCCATGTGCCGCGGAGCGGCAGGACCGACGTGTCCAATGACCGAGCCGGAGCTCTGGAGCGCATGCGCCCAGCGCCGGCGCTCTGCGACAACAGACGCCACCGCGATGGGAGGCCCACATGGGCCAAAGAACAAAGATGGATGAAAAATGGACAAATGAAAGACCAACAGAAGTGGCCCGCCCACTCCCCTCCCTCCCCAACCCAACCCCCGCCCAAAATAAATAAATAAATAAATCTTTAAAAAAAAAAAAAGAAAGAAAGTGGGGACAGTCCCAATGCCAGTCACTCTCAGCAATAATACACTTGCTGTGAACTTGGAAGTGGGTCATGGAGGAACAAGGGTGAGCTTCAGTGGATCCTGGGATGAGGTGTTCAGAAATCCTCTACAGGACCAAGCTACTTCCTCCTCAGCTTGCGAATCGCTGACTGTTGACAGCTCCTAACTACACCCCTCTCTGGGACTTACCTTCAGCTTTAGGGAGCTGCCAAACCGAGGGTTATACCCTCTCCAAAGGGGCAGCCCACATTCAAGAGCTGTTCATGCCTGGGTCCAAATCACCCAGCTGCCTTGCCTTGGAAAAGCCTTCTGAGATCTACAGATTGACTGATGGCTCCTTTGTAACTCCACCCATGCTGAACTCTTCCCTCTGGCCAGCCCTGCTTTCCCACTTCCTTACATGCATTGGAATACCGTGTATTTTCCAATAAGCCTCCTGCCTACAAATCTCCACTAGGGATTCTGTTTCCAGGGAATGCAGCCTAGGACACATGGTGAAGAAGTGGGAGAGACAGACAGGAAAGGGGAGAAGGCCTAGGAAGGGTGCATTAAATGAGAGTGACAGCTGTGGGCAGTTGGACCCAGATCATTCTGGGCATCCTCTGAAAGCCTCCATCGACTACATCTCAGAAGAGCCCAAGTCAGGGATTTAAAAAATACAAACAGGGGCTTCTCTGGTGGTCCAGTGCATAAAGAGTCTGCCTTGCAGTGCAAGGGGCGCCCATTCAATCCCTGGCCAGGGAAGATCCCACGTGCCAAGGAGCAGCTGGACCGGTGTGTCCAATTGTGAGCCGGCGCTCTGAAGCACATGTGCCCAGAGTTGGTGCTCTGCAACGAGAGAGGCCACTGTAATGGGAGGCCCACATGGGCCAAAGAATAAAGACAGATGAAAAATAAATGAATGGAAAACCAATAAAAGAGGTCAAAATTTTAAAAACACACACACACACACAAACAAGAAAACAAGATGCTTATCTACCAACTCCCTTCCCTCTTTGTTTCCCTCCTGGGAATTAATTCTCTGGCAATTCTGACCTGCTGTCCCAACTCCCAACAAATGGTCCCAGCACGCTTCTTTAGCCAGAGAACAACCCCAGTCAAAGAAACAAAGATGCTGGAGGGAAGATGCCCTGGTCATGGATGGAAGCTGTCCACTGAAGCTTCGACTGGTCACCTGGGTGGGCGACAGGGGACAAGTGGAGCAGAGACACCATTGCTAACGGGTGGCGATAGTATACTTCAGGGTCACGGTAAGGATTAAATAAGACTTCTATAGTTTTAGTAAAGGGCCTGGAGGAAGGCAAAGCTTCAACAAAAAGTCATCTTCTACCTCTATATTGTTGACTCTTGAACAGCATGGATTAAAATGCACCAGCCCTATTATGTATGGGTTTTTTTTCAATGAATACATACAGTAATACATGATCCGTAGTTGGTTGAATCCACAGATATGGAATCCAACAGATATGGGAAGGCCAGCTAAGGAATTCGAGCATAATCATATTTTGGTATCCACTAGTTGGTCTAAGTTATCAAGGGGGCAGACATGAATATATATTTATAATATAATATTAATACTCTTTTATAGATTCATCCTTGCCCCCTTGCTGGCTTTTTTTCTCTTCATGTCAGTAAATATGAAGGATAGCAAAAATTTTTAAATAAAACAGCAATAGGGTATCACAGCCAATAAAAGGTAAATTTTACCAGTGTATTCACACAAAGCCTAGGCAGCTTACTCACAAATATTAAACAGGCAGTTAACAAACGGTCACTGCCAGGCGGCCTTCCTTCTAATTTATCCAACATAAATAGCACTTGCCCTTGCCACTGAGCAATCAGCTCTTTGCAAGTCTGTATCATAGCAACATCCAGTCAAACTTTCAAGAGAATTGATGCATCCTTTTGCTGGATATAGTCGTCCTAGAAGCAAGATGGAACAGAAGGAAAAACCCCCGCTGAGTGATCAGTGTACTGGAACTCAGGGACCTGAATCTCCCCCACACTTGACGCAGGACCTGGACCCACCATTTGATTCTTCTGAGTCTTGATTCTACGTCCTATAAACCAAGCACAGAGACTCTATATATCCATTCATTCATTTAACGAATATTTTCTGCGCACTTGGTAGGTGCCAGACTCAGAGATACCGGGAGGAGAAGGCGGGTAGCCAGTCTCCAAGGTTTTTTCTCAAATCTCACTGGGGACCTGGAATGGGACATATGGAGAGATACAGAAGTTCCCAAACCAGTATTCCCCACAGCCTTCAAGGGCCATCTCACAGCCAAACTCTCCATCCTGTTGCTAATGACCCTCTCCCACATCACCTTATTGGTTAAAAAAGAAAAAAAAAAAAACAAAACAGAACACAGTTGTTTGGAGGTGCCTACCCAAAAGAGGCCATGAAAGAGGCAAGCTGGAAGGAACGGCAATTTGTCCAGACCGGCTGGGTCAGCCTGACTCCTCCAAGCTTCCAGTTCTGTGCTCCTCACCCAGCCGGCTTCTCCAAGGAGCCACGCCCTCTGCACACTGTAGGGCTGGACTTCGAATTCTCACTTGTCCCCCCAGCAAAATATCAGGTGGAAGTGGAGCAGACTGGAATGCAAAGGACCATTACATAATCTGCCTAAGTCCCAGCACAGAAAGGCCACCATCTCTGTTACTTTACATCTTTCTTTTCCTCCCTTTCCCCTAGCAAGCCTAGGAAAGAATTCCACAACCTAGCAACTGCACCTACACACAACCTTTTGGCAACGGAAGCTGCTTTCTTCATATGCTGAGGGACTACAAGCATGGCTCCAGGACGAAATTCCTTTTACTTCTCATTCCAGTCTTGGAGGGGATGAGACTGTCAGATATATAGCTATAGATTTAACTAGATAGATAGATAGATAGATAGATAAATACGCTATTATGTCAATATATATACACATTATTATATCATGTATATAAATTGCACATAATATAAATTAACATTTAGATATAAATAATATATAATTAATTTATACAATAATACTATAATGTTATATAATTATCAATAATTAAGAAAGAATAAATGAGCATTAATAATTAAATATTAATAATAATTGGGCTTCCCTGCAGGTTCAGATGGTAAAGAATCTGCCTGCAATGCAGGAAACCTGGATTTGATCGCTGGGTCAAGAAGATCCCCTGGAGGAAGGCAGGGCAACCCACTCCAGTGTTCTTACCTGGGAAATCCCACGGACAGAGGAGCCCCAAGGGCTACAGTCCACGGCGTTGCAAAGAGTCACACACAGCTAAGTGACTAACACTTTCATTAATAATAACTAAATAACTGAATAATAAATACTAATGATGCGTGATAATGAATGGATTAACTGTGTTCCTGTGTGGTAAGTCACTTCAGTCGTGTCCAACTCTGTGCAACCCTATGGACTACAGCCGGCCAGGCTCCTCTGGTCTTGGGATTCTCCAGCAATAATGCTGGAGTAGGTTGCCATGCCCTCCTCGAGGGGATCCATAATGAGCTGTATTTTATATGAAGTATTAATAACATTATGTACATATGATATATATGTACATATATGATATATATAAATTATATGTGTGTGATACAACCATATATTAATTATATATTATAATATATAATTATATATTGTAGTTAATCATATATTATAATTTATATGATATATATAAATTTCAACCTTTGCCCCTCCCACAAAGATGGCCATCATTTTATTTTCTACATCTGATCTAAATTTATGGGGAATAGGAACTCACCACCTGAAGGTTTCTCAGTCTCTTCCAGTTGCAAACAGCAAGTGTGAGCGTGAGTCACTGGGAGGGAAATGTTCAGACCGCCAGGCTTTCTTCCCCGCCTGCTGCGGAGCACAGCTCTGTCTCAGTAACCTGCGCGGAGCAGGCGAGAGTCTGCCCTGGGAGGGAGCTGGGCTGGGCGAGACCCCGAGCGCCCCGCCGGGATGCCTCCTGCGGCGCAGGGAATCCCTTCCCAACCTTTGAGGCAATAAGTCTCCACCACCTCCTGAAGTCTGGTCATGGCGCTTTGCCTCCCACTGAAAAGTCCCTGGACACTTGGTCTAGAACCCAGGCACCCAGTAGTTACACATACGATTTCAGAATCCGCGTCCCCCCTACTGTATTTGCTGCCTAGTGCCGCCATAGCAAACGACCGTCAACGGGGTGGCTTAAAACGACAGAAATTCATCCTCTCATGGTTCTGAAGGCCAGACGTTCAAAATCAAGGCGCCCGCAGGACCTCACTCCTCACAAAGCTGTAGGCTCGCAGGAGAGAGTCCTTCCCTTTCTCTTCCACCTTCAGGCGGCTCTGGCCTCCCTGAGCCTGCCATCTCCATCTTCACCGCCCTGGGTCTCAGCCTCCCCCTCCCCTCTCTCATAAGGATGACGATCATTGGACACCTGACCACCCTTGATCCACTGTGATTTCTAGATTCTTAACTTGGTTGTATCTGCAAAGACTCTATTTCTAAATATGCTGCCATTCACAAAGGCAGGGATTAAGACTCAAACACACCTTTGAGGGCCACAGTCCAGTCCAGTAGATTTTTCAAGGGCTGACTGGGAACTACTGAGCCCCCCACGCCCTCCCCGCCCATCACAGGCATGGAGAACTCCTCTTACCTAATGAGACACCTCCTTCAGCTGTTTTCCCCTAACCGCCAGGTACCCAGATGAAGCTGGACTTTCCTGTAAGGTTTGTGGTCCCGCAGGGCATGTCCTGGGCAGAGAGTTATTTTGGCTATGAGATGCCTGGATAACCCATCTGGAGGTTCTAGCAAACATTTCAACTGCCTGATTCTCTCTGTCCTTCCTCAGACACCTTTCTTCCCTACATTCAGGCCAGTTCACCACCACCCCACCCCTCCCACAAAGATGGCCATCATTTTATTTTCTACATCTGATCTAAATTTATGGGGAATAGGAACTCACCACCTGAAGGTTTCTCAGTCTCTTCCAGTTGCAAACAGCAAGTGTGAGCGTGAGTCACTGGGAGGGAAATGTTCAGACCGCCAGGCTTTCTTCCCCGCCTGCTGCGGAGCACAGCTCTGTCTCAGTAACCTGCGCGGAGCAGGCGAGAGTCTGCCCTGGGAGGGAGCTGGGCTGGGCGAGACCCCGAGCGCCCCGCCGGGATGCCTCCTGCGGCGCAGGGAATCCCTTCCCAACCTTTGAGGCAATAAGTCTCCACCACCTCCTGAAGTCTGGTCATGGCGCTTTGCCTCCCACTGAAAAGTCCCTGGACACTTGGTCTAGAACCCAGGCACCCAGTAGTTACACATACGATTTCAGAATCCGCGTCCCCCCTACTGTATTTGCTGCCTAGTGCCGCCATAGCAAACGACCATCAACGGGGTGGCTTAAAACGACAGAAATTCATCCTCTCACGGTTCTGAAGGCCAGACGTTCAAAATCAAGGCGCCCGCAGGACCTCACTCCTCACAAAGCTGTAGGCTCGCAGGAGAGAGTCCTTCCCTTTCTCTTCCACCTTCAGGCGGCTCTGGCCTCCCTGAGCCTGCCATCTCCATCTTCACCGCCCTGGGTCTCAGCCTCCCCCTCCCCTCTCTCATAAGGATGACGATCATTGGACACCTGACCACCCTTGATCCACTGTGATTTCTAGATTCTTAACTTGGTTGTATCTGCAAAGACTCTATTTCTAAATATGCTGCCATTCACAAAGGCAGGGATTAAGACTCAAACACACCTTTGAGGGCCACAGTCCAGTCCAGTAGATTTTTCAAGGGCTGACTGGGAACTACTGAGCCCCCCACGCCCTCCCCGCCCATCACAGGCATGGAGAACTCCTCTTACCTAATGAGACACCTCCTTCAGCTGTTTTCCCCTAACCGCCAGGTACCCAGATGAAGCTGGACTTTCCTGTAAGGTTTGTGGTCCCGCAGGGCATGTCCTGGGCGAGAGAGTTATTTTGGCTATGAGATGCCTGGATAACCCATCTGGAGGTTCTAGCAAACATTTCAACTGCCTGATTCTCTCTGTCCTTCCTCAGACACCTTTCTTCCCTACATTCAGGCCAGTTCACCACCACCCCACCCCCTCAAGGAAGTGTAGTGAAAAGTGGAATGAACTAATTGAGAAAAGCTTTGTCTGAATTCTGGCTCTGATATTCACTAACTAATGGCCTTAGGCAAACCACTGCTTCCATTTGAACTTTTACAGGCCGCACTTCAACTGCCCACCCCAACCTCCAACCTGCTTCCCCTCAGAGGGAAAACACATTGCTTCACAGTCTTCACCATGATGCTGCTCCCAAGTTCCAGACGCCTTAGGGAAAGACGAGTGCTGCCCAAGTCCTGCCCACAACTCATAAGCCATCTAATCATGTCCCCTGCCTGCTTCTCATTCTGACTCTGAGCCAAGGACCAAGCATCTGCCCATGGCCCCCAGATAAACCCTGGACCATATTCTTAGCTGATCATCCACCCTCTTCTACCAAACGCTCAGGATCATTCCATCATCTCGTATCATCTCACACCAGAATGGCTATCCTTAAAAAGAACACAAATAACAAATACTGGCAAGGATGTGAAGAAAAGGGAAATCCTCTTGCACTGTTGGTGAGGATGGAGATTGTTGCAGCCACTGTGGAAAATAATCTGGCGATTTCTCAAAAAGCAAAAAAATAGAACTACCATCTGAATGGCAATTCCATTCCTGGATACGTATCAGAAAAAAACAAACAAACACTACAGTAATTCAGTGTACCTCAGTGTTCATAGCAGCATTGCTTACAATTGCCAAGCTATGGAAGTAACCTAAGTGTCTACCAAACAAATGTGGTATATATGCTGCATCTTCTTTAGATACTCTGTGTGTGTGTGTCTTTTATATTAATATAAAGAAGATGTGGTATAGGAATTGTATATGTATGTGTATATGTTGTGTGTGTGTGTGTGTATGCTGTTTAGTCACTAAGTTATACCCAAATCTTCTGTGACCCATGAACTGTAGTCCACCAGGCCCCTCTGTCCATGGAATTTCCCAGGCAAGAATACTGGACTGGGTTGCCATTTCCTTCTCCAGAGGCTTTTCCTGATCCAGGAATAGAGTGCAGGTCTCCTGCACTACAGGCAGATTTTTTACCAATTAAGCTATGAAGGAAATCCCGTAAATGGAATATAACCTTTAAAAATTATACAAAAAACATTTTTTTAAAGGGGGCAAAAAGAATTGAATATGGCAAAAATAAAACACATCTGAGTCATCTCCGGCACCATGGGGAATCCCAGCATCACCTGACACTTCTTTTTCCTTTGATATTTATTTGTTTGTTTGGCTGCATCAGGTCTTAGATGCAGCACAAGGGATCTTTCATTATGGAAGTAGACATCTCTCTAGATGTATCACTCGGGCCATGGCATGTGGAATCTTAGTTCACCCAACCAGGGATCAAATTTACATCCCCTGCATTGCAAGGCAGATACTTAAGCACTGGACCACCAGGGAAGCCCCCATCCTGTACATCTCCTAATCAAAACCATCTTCCACCCTTTCTCTCTCATTGAAACCTTTCCACAGGAGCTTCTGGAACACAGTCTTTCTCCCACCAAACTCCTTTTCATCCTCAACCTCTTCTCTGAACATTTCTGCCACCTTCTTCTACCAACTAGAATGCAATCAGTCCCTGAGGACACGGAGTCTTCCAAAGCCCTCCCAAACAAAATTTCTTTTTCTTTCCATCCTTAAGCCTCATGATGGCTCGCCACTATTTCTTCCAAGCTACTCTCCTTGCTCCATTAAAAAAATAATACTATGGGGTTTCCCTGATGGTCCAATGAGTAAGGACACCGCCTTGCAGTGCAAGGGGCGCCTGTTCAATCCCTGGCCTGGGAAGATCCCATGTGCCACAGAACAGCTGGACTGATGTGTCCACCTACCAAGCAGGAGCTTTGGAGTGCATGCACCCAGAGCTGGTGCTCTGCAACAAGAGAGGCCATTGCAATGGGAGACCCACACAGGCCAAAGAACAAAGATAAATAAATGAAAGATCAATAGAAGTGGCCAAAAAAATAATAATAGTAACACTAACAAAAGCAAAAAACAGAAAAGAATAAACAGGGCCTCCTCTTCACCAGTTATTCAATATTTGAAAACCTGTCCTGGCCTGGGAGCACACAATTGTGAGAGGCAAGAATCACAACCACCTTTGGAAAATATTTGGAAGTGTTTCAGGTGTAAAGAATACACCCCAGCCTTGCTTTTCCCAGCCTTACCAACCTGGCTCCCATTGGAGGTATCAGTTCCTGAGGCAGAGGCATAGAAGTGCCATCTGGTCTACCCACTGCTTCATGCACACCTCATGCACAAGCAGAAACGGCTGAGAGCAGGCACGCCCAACAGGCCAAACAAAACTGCACCCAGTAAGTCACACATTTCCTTTTACTTTCCAGATCTCACCTCTTTCTCACTTTATTTCATCAATTTTTTTTTTTTATCCTGTCAGGGTTATTATTACGAAATGCCCCTTGGAGGATTATTCAGGAGTAAAATTACCTCATTTCATTCAATCCATTGCTCGCAGAAACAGGTTTTATTTCCTGTACTTGAATCTGGACGGTAAACAAGATGCTTCTCTTTTTCTGCACCCTCCCTCCCTGCCTCTCCTTGTGTGTGTCTCCGTGGTTAAGAGGGCGAACACATTGATAACATACCCTTCCACCCTTTTTTACCCTTTAGAACCTTTTCATCCTCAACCTCTTCTCTGAACATTTCTGCCACCTTCTTCTACCAACTAGAATGTAATCAGTCCCTGAGGACACGGAGTCTTCCAAAGCCCTCCCAAACAAAATTTCTTTTTCTTTCCATCCTTAAGCCTCATGATGGCTCGCCACTATTTCTTCCAAGCTACTCTCCTTGCTCCATTAAAAAATAAACTGGGGCTTCCCCTGGTGGTCCAATGAGTAAGGACACCGCCTTGCAGTGCAAGGGGCGCCTGTTCAATCCCTGGCCTGGGAAGATCCCATGTGCCACAGAACAGCTGGACTGATGTGTCCACCTACCAAGCAGGAGCTTTGGAGTGCATGCACCCAGAGCTGGTGCTCTGCAACAAGAGAGGCCATTGCAATGGGAGACCCACACAGGCCAAAGAACAAAGATAAATAAATGAAAGATCAATAGAAGTGGCCAAAAAAATAATAATAGTAACACTAACAAAAGCAAAAAACAGAAAAGAATAAACAGGGCCTCCTCTTCACCAGTTATTCAATATTTGAAAACCTGTCCTGGCCTGGGAGCACACAATTGTGAGAGGCAAGAATCACAACCACCTTTGGAAAATATTTGGAAGTGTTTCAGGTGTAAAGAATACACCCCAGCCTTGCTTTTCCCAGCCTTACCAACCTGGCTCCCATTGGAGGTATCAGTTCCTGAGGCAGAGGCATAGAAGTGCCATCTGGTCTACCCACTGCTCCATGCACACCTCATGCACAAGCAGAAACGGCTGAGAGCAGGCACGCCCAACAGGCCAAACAAAACTGCACCCAGTAAGTCACACATTTCCTTTTACTTTCCAGATCTCACCTCTTTCTCACTTTATTTCATCAATTTTTTTTTTTTATCCTGTCAGGGTTATTATTACGAAATGCCCCTTGGAGGATTATTCAGGAGTAAAATTACCTCATTTCATTCAATCCATTGCTCGCAGAAACAGGTTTTATTTCCTGTACTTGAATCTGGACGGTAAACAAGATGCTTCTCTTTTTCTGCACCCTCCCTCCCTGCCTCTCCTTGTGTGTGTCTCCGTGGTTAAGAGGGCGAACACATTGATAACATACCCGTCATTTATGGAGACGGGGCCTGAAGCTTGGATTGAGAGAAACGGAAAAATGTCTGCACACATTTCATTCTGCACGTTCACAGAGGAAAAGGCACTGAACTAGTTATGCTCAGGCGGTTTTATTCAAGTTTTTAGGGGTTGTTCTCCCAGGCTGTGTGAGTCAAAAAGTAAGGTACACGTTCTTTGATTTTATAAGGCTTTCAACTACTCCATTCTGTACGTGAGAACTTTCCATGCAGTGGAGAAAAGCAAAGGAAGCCTTGGTCTTTAAACCACAAGGGTATATATGCTCTTCTCCATCCATTCCAGTAAGACTTGCACCCGCAGGTCACCAATGGCTTGTCAAGGTCACAGCCCCTGAGTCTAGCCAAATCCAGCAATGGATTTTAGTTCTCATTTACTCACTATCTCAGCAGAAAGTGACACTGTCAAGCCTTCTCTTCGTGACCCATTTTTTCCTTTGGCTTCTGGACCATGCATTTTGTTTCCCTTCTCCCAATCGGTCTCTTCCTTGTCTCCTTGGCTAGGTTCTCTTTTTCCTGGCATTTGTATGTTGGGATATCCCACAACTCAATCCCAGCCTTTTTGTCTCCTCTATGTGACCTCATCCAACCCCATGGCTTCCAAGGCACCCTATACACTGTTGATTCCTAAATTTTATCTCAAAACCCACCATTTTCCTTATTAGGAATCTCAAACCCAACACACCCAAAATGGCATTCCTAATTTTTCCCGTCAAATCTACCCCTCTTTCAGTCTTCTCCAATTCAGCAAATGGTACCACCATTTCCCAGTATGTTTGCCCCAAAACCCTGGAGTCTTCTTAACTCTTCATTCATTCCTCATTACTTGCCTGCATTTACTTGGCCAGTCCTCCCAGCTCCACTCCAAATCTGACCTCTCTCAACCACCTTCACCTCTATCTTCATTTTTGCCTTGATTATTGCAAGAGTCTCGTATGGTAGGTGGCCCCATGGTTTCCAAGTATTCACTCTTCCTCTTGGTGGTGGATTGTACTTCCTCACCTCTGCCGATGCCACGGTACATCCCATGCCCTCATACAGTCAAGGAAATGAGAGGGAAACAGTGTGTGTCACTTTGAGGCAGAAGAGTGCAGGATTTGCATGTGACTTGCCATCATTATTTTTGTTCCCACCACGAGACTAACAATATAGACGTACATATTTTAGAACGGAGATAATGTGGAGCAGAGCTTTGAAACAGGAATCATTGTTCTGCAGCATTACTCAGCCCATCCTGACAAATACACTTACCCATATGCCTCTCTACTTTCCCCCCTGACACGTACGTGAGACGTTTCCATGCAGTGGAGAAAAGCAAAGGAAGCCTTGGTCTTTAAACCACAAGGGTATATATGCTCTTCTCCATCCATTCCAGTAAGACTTGCACCCGCAGGTCACCAATGGCTTGTCAAGGTCACAGCCCCTGAGTCTAGCCAAATCCAGCAATGGATTTTAGTTCTCATTTACTCACTATCTCAGCAGAAAGTGACACTGTCAAGCCTTCTCTTCGTGACCCATTTTTTCCTTTGGCTTCTGGACCATGCATTTTGTTTCCCTTCTCCCAATCGGTCTCTTCCTTGTCTCCTTGGCTAGGTTCTCTTTTTCCTGGCATTTGTATGTTGGGATATCCCACAACTCAATCCCAGCCTTTTTGTCTCCTCTATGTGACCTCATCCAACCCCATGGCTTCCAAGGCACCCTATACACTGTTGATTCCTAAATTTTATCTCAAAACCCACCATTTTCCTTATTAGGAATCTCAAACCCAACACACCCAAAATGGCATTCCTAATTTTTCCCGTCAAATCTACCCCTCTTTCAGTCTTCTCCAATTCAGCAAATGGTACCACCATTTCCCAGTATGTTTGCCCCAAAACCCTGGAGTCTTCTTAACTCTTCATTCATTCCTCATTACTTGCCTGCATTTACTTGGCCAGTCCTCCCAGCTCCACTCCAAATCTGACCTCTCTCAACCACCTTCACCTCTATCTTCATTTTTGCCTTGATTATTGCAAGAGTCTCGTATGGTAGGTGGCCCCATGGTTTCCAAGTATTCACTCTTCCTCTTGGTGGTGGATTGTACTTCCTCACCTCTGCCGATGCCACGGTACATCCCATGCCCTCATACAGTCAAGGAAATGAGAGGGAAACAGTGTGTGTCACTTTGAGGCAGAAGAGTGCAGGATTTGCATGTGACTTGCCATCATTATTTTTGTTCCCACCACGAGACTAACAATATAGACGTACATATTTTAGAACGGAGATAATGTGGAGCAGAGCTTTGAAACAGGAATCATTGTTCTGCAGCATTACTCAGCCCATCCTGACAAATACACTTACCCATATGCCTCTCTACTTCCGTATTGCTCCCTCTCCCACCACCTGGCCAGTAAACTCTCCACAGAGGGACATTTTTGAAAGGGTAAATCAGATCGTGTCATTTTCCCCCTCAAAGCCTTCCCCTGGCTCAGGCCAAAATCCAGCCTGCTCATGGGTTCTATAAGCCCCTTTTGGCTGAGTCCTCACCCATCACGCCGACTGCATCTCTTGTCCATCTTCCTCTTGCTCATTCCTCTGTTCCACCTTGGCTGTGATGGCAGGTTCTATATGTCACCTTGAGGGTTTCACCGGATGCCTCCAAACTCAAAGCACTGGTTCTATTTCCCTGGAGAACCTTGACTAATACACTTCCTTTGTTGATGTTTCTTGATTATGCCAAAGCTCTGTCAAAGAAAAGACACAGACATGCTGACAGCAGAATTCCCTTGGAGAGTCAAACCTTTGGAAGGAACTCAGTTTAGATCAGGTCAAGAGGGTGAGCCCCCAGTTTTCTTTCCTTTTCCTTTTTTTTTCAGTTTTTTTTTGAAAAGGAAGAAGTCTCAACCTCTCTCTCTTCCCCTCTTCACTGAGAGGGCACTCACTGCAAGAAGCCAAGCCAAGATTTCCCTGGTGGTCCAGTGGGTAAGAATCCACCCATCAATGCAGGGAACATGGGTTTGATTCCTGGTCTGGGAAGATTTCACATGCTGTGGAGCAACTAAGCCTACAAGCCGCAGTACTAAAGCCACTGAAGCCGTGCACCTAGAGCCAGTGCTCCACAAGAGAAGCCACCGCAATGAGAAACCCTTGCATCACAACAAAGAGTAGCCCCAACTCGCCACAACTAGAGAAAGCCCTCACACAGCAAGAAAGACACAATTCAACCAAAAATAAAGAAAGAAGAATAAAAAAAGAATCCAAGCCAGGAAGGCATCATAGCCTGAAAACTTTCACATCTCCTGGCATCTTGATCTTGGACTTTCAGGCCCCTAGAACTATGAAAAATAAAATACCTGTTGCTTAAGCCACCCAGCCTACATAGGATTTTCTTATGGCAACCCAAACAGATTGACAACGGCTCAAATTATGTGTGTATAATTTTGATGAAAATGGAAATTTAACTTTGAAATGATCATGCATCAACAATAAATTAAAAGGATGATTTTAATTTGGCTTCCTGTGTTGTGTGCACACAGACACATAGCACCATTTGGGCAATACATTTTGCAAAGCATCTAAACGCATGAAAATATTTCAGGGAAGTGATAATCATGGCCTGGGCCAATCTGTCTTTTGTAAATAGTTCTCGGGGAAGTATACTAATTAGAGCTAGGATAGGCAAATGATGTAGCAACCCATCAATCAACAGGCTTACTGCTCATCTATTGAATATATAGCAACAGATACTCAACCTTCTGTGGGATAAACAAGCAAGTGGAAGTTTCTGGCATAGAGATGTTATCATTCAAGGAGAGGCATGGGACATGAATCTCTGTAAAGTTAAACGACAGTGCCAATTTATAAATAATATTTCATCAAAAAGTAAAAAGATGTCACAAGATTAGGCAGGATTTTTACTAAATACTGCAAACTACAGAAGGGTTATTGTTTTGAAGAAAGAGAAATTGAGGTCCAGAGAAGGGATCTCCTAGGAAAGAGATGAGACGTAGGTCTTGAAAGATGGGCGGCACACGAATGGATGGCGAAGGAGAAATTCAAAACGTGGATCCAGGAACGCAAGATGTGGTCTTGGCACCACAAAGAAATTTCTAGGTCTGGAGCCAAGGTGTTAGAATATTAAGTCTACTAAGCAGGGTTCAGAGGCAAAATTTCAGCCTTGGGCCAGAGAAAAACCACTTACTCAGAATAAAAAAGAAAGAAATTCCATCACCCACAGTGAGGCCAAGAATCCAGTCAGGTGCTCTGCTATGGTGTATATCATCATTTTATGATATTTTAAAAAGAAACCAGGGACAGTTTCCGATCAATGTGACAGGCCCAAATTCCATGTAAACAGCCATTACCTCTTAGCAAAATCATTAATTAGGGCTGCTTTGATTTTATTGTGAATAATAAAAATGTTTGTGGACTTCTTTACTTCGATAAAAGCATGAGGGTGTGATTTATGGGGGAGACTGTTCTCCAGGGGAGTATAAATATGCAAGCCTAACATTTGTATAAAGTTCAAACACATTACCTCTTCAACGGCTGAAATAAACCAAAGTGACTTCCGTTCAGACAAATAAGTCATTTACTCATGCAAATGAGCAAAAATTAATGTTCTGACCTTTATGTAGCACTTAGACCCTGCAATGAAAACTACCTAGATCAGAGAGAGTCAGAAGTGTTTTCCTTAGGTAACTATCAGCAGACAAAGCGGCACACGTGGTAGTCGCTCAAACTTCTCCCTGTATTTGTAAGCAGTCAAGGGAGATCTGGGGGTTCCCCCAGGTGACTCAGTGGCCAAGCATCTGCCTGCCTAAGCAAGAGCCGCAGGAGACACAGGTTCAGTCCCTGGGTTGGGAAGATCTCCTGGAGAAGGAAACGGCAGCCCACTCCAGTATGCTTATCTGGGAAAATTTCATGGACAGAGGAGCCAGGTGGGGTACAGTTCATGGGGTCTCAAAGCGTAGGACACACACACAGAAGACAGAAGCCACATCTTGAAGCAAGGCCGTGACCAGAAGAGCAGGAGCTGTACCCACAAGTGTCCAGAAGAGGGCAGGCGAGAACCACTCAGGGGGCGTCGGCCTCCGAAGGGCACCCAGTGGGCACCCGTCAGGAGAAAGCATCCTCCCCACCTGCACAGCAAAGGCCAGTGTCAGCCCAGGACAGACCGGCGAAGGAGACGGAAGAGGGGAGAGGCAGCGGTGCTCACCTGAGCCGAAGGCAGCTGAGCAAGAGCTGGTGAAACACAAAGCCAAGAAGAATCTTGGAGACACCAGAGGATGCACAGAGCAGCCAGGGGTCCAAAGGCTCTAGGAACGCAGCAGTCTGGATCTTGTCCCTCCCCTGCTCAAATGGCTTCAATGGCTCCCTATGTCCAAGACCAAACTTCTTGGTCTGACATTCAAGGCCCTCCCATAATCTAGCCATAACACACCTTAAGAATATTACTTATGCTTTACTTTTATTTTTAATCACACACCCAAGATTCCAACCAAACTAAAGATGACTCCTCTCCCCCGTGTCTTTGCTCCTGAGGTCCCTCATTCATTCATCCAAAAACAAACATGGTGTGGCCACTCGATGCTAGTGATCAATATGGGATCGATGAGATGAAATGCTCACCTTTGAGGAGCTACCAAGAAGAGACAGAAAGCAAGATGCAGTGAGGTGTGCTACCCTGAGGGTACGCTAGGGAGTTAGTGGGGGAGAAAGAGGAGTGGTTAACCAGGTTACCACAGGAGGCTTCCTGGAGGCGGTGAGCATTCCCTGGAAATGCCTTACACTTGTTAAAACCTTCATTGCCCGCTGGAGAGCCATCAGTTGTTTGCATCTGTCCGCCTACCTTTCCCCAATGCTGGGAAAAGTATCCCCTCCTTGTTTGGAAACTGCTGCCTACTCACCTTTCCCAGTGGGGTGACCAGTCACATTACCCCTTGCCTTTGTCCCCAGTAACTGGTTCAGGGAGTATCCACCAAACCAGTCAGATTATTTCTCTGTAGTTTTTTTGCTTTCCCGTTGGGGTCACAAGCATCCTTCCTCTCTCTGGGCTGGAAGCTGTCTGTGTGCATTTCATCGCTGCTGGTGCCAAGTCCTTTGCCCCTTGAGGATCCTGAGAGGATAAACTGGAGAGAAAGGGACAGAGAAATGTGATCCAGTGCAAATCCCAGAATGCAGTTCCACTGAATCACGGCCAGACCTGTATTTAACTGCGTGTAACAAGAACCCAGCTCCGGGACTTAACTAAAGGGGAGTTATTTTTCTTGGGAAACAAGTGGTTCCAAGGCCAGCAGGGAAAAGCTAGAACCTGACTCCATGATGAGAACAAAGACCTCCTCCTCCCACCATCCTGCCCACCCTCCTCCTCTGCTCTCCTTCCCACCTCCCAGGATGACTGCTGCCTCCCTGGGCATCACATCCGCATGCTGGAAGAGAAGGGCGGAAAGCATAGGCCAGCTAAGTGTCCCCTTTTGTCAGGGTTCTCACAGTCGCATCCTGTATTCCTCAGCTTACATTTGTGTTCAAAAAAGAGTCTTGTGCCCCCTCACCCCATCTTGCTGCAAGGAAGTCTGGAAAGGGATTTAGCTGGGCACAATAAGAAGATAAAAGCAATGCAATATATATGTGTGTGTGTGTGTGTGTGTGTATAGCAAGAAATCAGTGCTATTAGCCGCCTTCAGGGTGGAGAACAGCAAACTGAACAGATGGAAGGGAGGCATTTATTATACCTTTTAAATCTTTTCAATTCTGGACCTTGTGAAACTTATTTGAACCTATTTGGATCTAGTGAACCTATCTGAAAAAGAACAAAAATACATTTCTTGAAGTAAACACATTTGTGGTTTGTCGTGGTATGCCTGGGAGTTTTGTTTTGTTTCTCAAAGCAGAGCAACAGGAAAGAAGAAATTGGCAGCCAGGGCTGGGAAGAAAATAAAGAAAGAAAAAGAAAATTAGCATCCATTTAACAATACAGTAGAAATAATGTGTCTTCACTAATGGATGTTTTTCTCATATTATTTTCAAAGCATTTACAGACATCACTTCATTAATTCTGTCCCTCTTTCTCTTTCTCCCTCCCTCCCTCTTCCTCTCTTTCTCCCTCTCTCCCTCTTCCTCCCTTTCTCCCTCTCTCCCTCTTCCTCCCTCTCTCTTTCCCTCCTTCCCTCTCTTCCTCTCCATCTCTCTCTCTCTCTTTCCTACAAAGTCTGGAAAAATGGATCCAGTTCCTTTCAGCTCTGAAGTGATGCACCGCTTGAAATTCAAGTCTCCCAGCCTGACCAGCTCCTCCTCTCTGGTATCAGGCCACAGTGCCTTTACCCAGGCTGTTGCCTGTGCCTGGAATTCCCTTTCTTCTCCTTAGGCCCAGAAGCCACTCCAACAGGCCCTCTTTATTGAAAATAGCTCTTCCTTCTTTTAAACCCAGGGTTTCACAAACTTTTCCTTTTAAATGCTGAATAGTACATGGCTTAGGCTTCGAGGGTCATCTGGTCTCTCAGGATACCACATACTCAACTCTGCCAATAGCGGGGCAAAATCAGCCATAAACAACACAGAAACAAACAAGCAAGCCATGCTGTGCTCCCACCCGATATTTATTTACAAAACGGATAGTGGGCTGGAGTTAGCCTTTGGGACAGGATGGTCCTTTGCTGACCTCTCCTTGAACCCCAAGGAAACTTGCCATCCAACCTGCTATCAGCTAGCCTCAGGTTCTGCCTTACATGATTCATCAAGGGTTTATTCCTCTGTCTTCCTCTAGGCGCAAACTCCCTGAGGATAAAGACTGCTGGGAACATAAACTGGCACAGGCACTATGGAGAATAGGATGGATATTCCTCAAAAAAATAAGAATACAACATATGATCCAGCAAGTCCATCTGTGGGTATATATCCAAAGTATGCCAAAACACTAATGCAAAGAGATAGATGAGTACCCATGCTTACCTCCACACTATTTACAATAGCCAGGATATAGACGTAACTGAAGATTCATCACAAATGAATGAATAAAGAAGATGTGGTATAGTCCATATACAATGGAATATTAACGCAGTCATTAAGGTATGATCTTACATTTGCAACAATGCAGAAGGATCTTGAAGGTATCAGGCTTGGGGAAATTAGTCAGACAGAGAAACAAATACCATATGATTTCATTCATACATAGAATATAAAAAAATTAACAGGGTTTCCCCTGGTGGTCCAGTGGGTAAGGACACCGCCTTGCAGTGCAAAGGATGCCGGTTCGATCCTTGGCCTGGGAAGATTCCCATGTGACGCAGAGTGGCTGGACTCATGTGCCCAACTACTGAGCCAGAGCTCTGGAGTGCATGCGCCCAGAGCCGGCACTCTGCAACTACAGACACCACCGCGATGGGAGGCCCACAGGAGCCAAAGAACAAAGACGGATGAAAATAGAGAAATGAAAGACCAATAGAAGAGGCCCGCCCACTCCCCTTCCTCCCCAACCCAACCCCCGCCCAAAATAAATAAATAAATAAATCTTTAAAAAAAAAAATAACAACAACAAAATAAATGAACAAACCAAATTAAATGAAAAGAAACATGTAAATAAGACAAAATAAATAAATAGATGTACCAATACGGGCAATAACTCAACTCTGCCAATAGCGGGCAAAATCAGCCATAAAAAAACAGAAACAAACAAGCAAGCCATGCTGTGCTCCCACCCGATATTTATTTACAAAACGGATAGTGGGCTGGAGTTAGCCTTTGGGACAGGATGGTCCTTTGCTGACCTCTCCTTGAACCCCAAGGAAACTTGCCATCCAACCTGCTATCAGCTAGCCTCAGGTTCTGCCTTACATGATTCATCAAGGGTTTATTCCTCTGTCTTCCTCTAGGCGCAAACTCCCTGAGGATAAAGACTGCTGGGAACATAAACTGGCACAGGCACTATGGAGAATAGGATGGATATTCCTCAAAAAAATAAGAATACAACATATGATCCAGCAAGTCCATCTGTGGGTATATATCCAAAGTATGCCAAAACACTAATGCAAAGAGATAGATGAGTACCCATGCTTACCTCCACACTATTTACAATAGCCAGGATATAGACGTAACTGAAGATTCATCACAAATGAATGAATAAAGAAGATGTGGTATAGTCCATATACAATGGAATATTAACGCAGTCATTAAGGTATGATCTTACATTTGCAACAATGCAGAAGGATCTTGAAGGTATCAGGCTTGGGGAAATTAGTCAGACAGAGAAACAAATACCATATGATTTCATTCATACATAGAATATAAAAAAATTAACAGGGTTTCCCCTGGTGGTCCAGTGGGTAAGGACACCGCCTTGCAGTGCAAAGGATGCCGGTTCGATCCTTGGCCTGGGAAGATTCCCATGTGACGCAGAGTGGCTGGACTCATGTGCCCAACTACTGAGCCAGAGCTCTGGAGTGCATGCGCCCAGAGCCGGCACTCTGCAACTACAGACACCACCGCGATGGGAGGCCCACAGGAGCCAAAGAACAAAGACGGATGAAAATAGAGAAATGAAAGACCAATAGAAGAGGCCCGCCCACTCCCCTTCCTCCCCAACCCAACCCCCGCCCAAAATAAATAAATAAATAAATCTTTAAAAAAAAAAATAACAACAACAAAATAAATGAACAAACCAAATTAAATGAAAAGAAACATGTAAATAAGACAGAGTAGTAGTTCTGAGCGGAAAGGGCTGGGGGAGGAGAAATGGGTAAAGAGGACCAGCTCTGTGGTGACCCATGAAAGCTAACTATGGGATCACAAGCACACTCTAGTGTACACAAAAGTAGAAATACAATGTTGCACACGCAAAACCTATTTCATATTATAAACCAGTGTTATCTCAAAAAAAAAAAAATTTAGAACATTGTCTTGTACTCATCCGCTAGCCTGGATAGCCCCTGAATTGGCCCAAAGTCACTCAGCCCATCTGTAAAGGAGAGAATCCAGGTCAGAGCTTCCTTTTCTGGGTCAGGTCTGTCCACCCACCTCCAACCATAACTCCCCACGTGCCCCTCTTCTGAAAAACAGTGCCCCTGCCTGACCCACACCCCTGGGGTCTCTGCTTCCAGAGGCCCCCTGAGTAACTCTGAGTGTCTTCTCTGAATGTCTGGTAGAGTGTCTGGATTGTGCGTGTGTACAGCCTTTGCGACCCCAAGGACCGTAGCCCACCAGGCTCCTCTGTCCATGGGATTTCCCAGGCAAGGATACTGGAGTGAGTTCCTGTTTCCTCCTCCAGGGGATCTTCCCAACCCAGGGACTGAACCTGCATCTCCTCCATTGGCAGGCAAGTTCTTCACTGCTGAACTATCAGGGAAGTATCTGGATTAAGCTTTTTAAAATATTAAGTTCTAAAGCCATCTTGTTGAACCTGGCTGCCACACGTCAGTCTATGACTCTCTGACCCTGTCCCTCACCCGCTGCCCACTTGGTCCCTGATTTTAATAGTACTGCTTTTGTGGTTAGTTTTCTCATCCACCTTCAACATCTGTCAGTAGCAAACGAACATTCATTGAGCAGCTGCTATAATCTGGGCTCTGAACATTTGAAAAAGACTCTGAAGAGATGAGACGATTAGACTTGTGCTTTCCTTTGTATAACCTTTGCTACAGTTTGGTTTGTTGGGGTTTTTTTTTACATTACTGTGTGTGCTAAGTCACTTCAGTTGTGTCTAACTCTTTCTGACTCTATGGACTGTAGTTCGCCAGGCTCCTCTGTCCATGGGATTCCACAGAAAAGTGGGTTGCCATGTCCTTCTTTCTCCAGGGGATCTCCCCAACCCATAGACTGAACCCGCATCTCCTGTGTTTCCTGCACTGCGGGCAGATTCTTTACTGCTAAGCCCCTAGGGAAGCCCTTTTACATTATTACCTTCAGCATATAAACATGTTAGAAGGGACTCCTGAAGGGATTTGATATGTCATTTTTGAAAATGTATATTTCAGATGTGAGATCTTTCTGCCTATGATGGTTGTGATTAATAGTTGTTGCCCAAGTCTAGAGAAAAACAAACAATTTTATTTTGAGTTTGGAAACTACAGAGCTTTATGAAATAATCTTACCCTCACTTTTTTAAGATGTGTTTCTTCACTAATGCTTCCCTGGGGGCTCAGATGATAAAGAATCCACCTACTATGCGGGAGACTTGGGTTTGATTCCTGGGTTGGGAAGATCCCCTGGAGAAGGGAAAGGCTACCCACTCCAGTATATTTGCCTGGAAAATTCCATGGCTCTTCCGTGGGTCACAAAGAAAGTGAGCAACTTTCACTTAATGTTTCTATGCATCTGAAGTTAAGGGCCTCGGTATTGTGAAACCTGGAAATCCAAAAAGGAAGCAGACTTTCCTTGGCCCCTGCCCACCACACTCCACCAGCCTCTTAGCAGTGCCTCCTGCCCACAAAGGGGGAGTCTAGAAAAAAAACAGCTGATTCAGGTCTCTTAACTCTCTCCTCACTCCCCCTGGGCAGGACTGCTGTTCCTCGGCCTCCCAGAAGGGGGCGGGCAGCTGTTCCCTCCATCTGTTCCAGGGACTTCCCAAGCTTCCAGTTATTCTCCAGGGTCTGGGACCTAGGAGACTTCCCCAGAGTATGTATCGTCCATGTCCCCCAAGCAGTGGCCACACTGTCCCAACTTCCCATCGCTACTGAAAATGCAGTAAAATGAAGACTGTACTGAGACCTGGCCTCTGATAGCACATCTCCCATCCTGACTGCCACATGCCCTCAGCCCCTGAAATCTTGAGGAAAATCAATGAAAGGCATATTCAGACACATAGAAGTGATGAATGAGGCTGCCATCACCCCCCAGAGCTCTTGGAATTTCTTCTCTGACTCAGTTACCAATTCCCTAAGCTCTCACTCTGCCTTCCAAAGCCTGGGCATGACTACAGAGCCCTTCAAAACTGACTGGTGTGATGAGGAGTTGAACATTTTATTTTATTTTGATTCGTCTAGATTTAAAAACAATTCTGTTATTAGGAAACGTTATGCTTGGAACAATGTGGGGCAGATGAATACTTTTTCAACTGTAAATTTTATAAAATCAAAATACATGTCAAGTTCTTTAATGAAAACTTAGAAGTCCAGACGAAATGCACTAAGTATAGATGTAATAGATTTTGAGCGCTTAGCGAAAACAAACACTAAATGATCCCTTTCATAGTGGTTCATAGGATTACATGTGGAAATGATATTTTGGATATGTCAGGTTAAACTATATTACTAAAGTCAATTTGACCTGTTTCTTTCTTCACCTGAGAGTTGACCCTTGAACAACAGAGGATGGAGTGCACAGGTCCATTTATATGCCTATGTTTTAAAAAATATATTTATTTATTATTTATTTGTTTGGCTGCACTGGATTTTAGTTGAGGCATGTAAACTCAGTTGTGGCATGTGGGATCTACTTCCCTGAGCCGGGATCGAACCTGGCCTCACTGCATTGGGAGCACAGAGTCTCAGCCACTGATCCCCAGGGAAGTCCCTATATGCCTGCTTTTTAAGAGTAAACACTACAGGGCTTCCCTGGTGGTCCAGTGGATAGGGACACCACCTTGCAGTGCAAGGGGCGCCGGTTCGATCCCTGGCCTGGGAAGATCCCATGTGCCACCGAGCGGCTGGACTGATGTGTCCAATTACCGAGCTGGAGCTCTGGAGCGCATGCGCCCGGAGCCGGCACTCTGCCACAACAGAGGCCACCACGATGGGAGGCCCACAAGCCAAAAGAACAAAGACGGATGAAAAACAGATAAATGAAAGACCAATAGAAGTGGCCCGCCTGCCCCACTCCCTCCCCAACCCTCCTCTCCACCCCCCCAAAAAATAAAGTTAAAAAAAAAAAAAAGAGTAAACACTACAGTGTTACACAATCTTCGGCTGGTTAAATCCACAGAGATGGAACCACAGATGCAGAGGAACCACGGATTTGGAGGGCCGACCAGAAATTATCCTCAAATTTTTTACTGCTTAGAGCATTGAGGCCCCTGGTCCCCCATGTCATTCAAGGGTCAAGTGTTTTTGTTTTTCTTTTTTTTTTTAGCAAACAGCACTTTTCTAGACCCTCTTCGACTTCTGTGTGTTTGTTTTGTGGGGAGGGGTTGGGTGCACTGACCCGCTTGTTAGCTATCAGTTCCCCAATCAGGGAGCGGAGCCACTCCCCTGCTTTGGAAGAGCAGTCTTAACCACTGGACCACCCAGCGAGTCCCTCCAGTGTTCCTTGGTGTTGGAAACGGACCAGAAATTCCAGCTGCTCTCCTGGTATTCAGAGGGTGGTGTCCTCAGAGGACATCGCTCAGTTTTCTGAGGCCCGCTGTGGTGACAGAAGTCAGAAGGAGTGTCGCCAGGTAAAACTGGGTCTGAACTCCTGTGGGAAAGCCAGATGCACACCAGTACCCTCCGCACCCCCACGCCAGCAATGGGATCCCTGCAGGCCCTCAGTGGACGCTGTCCTGGAGACCCAGGAATGATGAACGTGTGGCCCCAGCCCTTTAATAGCACATAGCTTTGTGGGGAGGGTTTTCACCGTCAAGCGTAAGATCACTGGTAACACAGGATAGCCTAACTCAGCCCCGGGGGAAACAGAGGATCTACCTCCCCCAAGATGAGGTGGTTCTGGGGAAAAGCTGGAGGAGATTCAGACCTCTCTCCAGCTGGCCTATGAAGCAGCTCTACTAAACCAGATGCATGAACTTGGGCGTCATTGCCCTTCGCCAAGGCTTGGCTTGCCTCTTGTGAAATAAAACGGTTCAAACAGATTCTGCTTTAAAATGCAGTTATTCAGCACAACTGTTCTTTTCTCTATGCAATGTTGGCAGAGAAATGGGTTCCAATCAGGCCCAAGGCCAGGCCTTGACTTTTCTCCGAGAGCTAAGTGAGGAGTTCATGTCCGTGCCCAGCCCCCAAGCCCAGGTCTGCTTAAAACGCAGGCCAAAGGCTCATTAAAAATACATGGAAGAGAGGGCTGCCGGGACAGAGGTTTCAGCTCCGCCACCGCCAGAAGAACCCACACTGGGAGTTCAGCTTTCTGTGTCCATCCTTCTCATCTCTGGGGAGCACCCCCATTCCAGGAGTCTCCAAGTTGTAAACACACAAGATGGATTTGGGCACAAGTCCCCATCACAAACACCAGCAGGATCAGAGTATCCAGCAAAGTGCTTTCTGGGCTTCTGGTGCCTGAAAAATCCCTGGGATGGGAGGCCAAGGAGGAGGGATGGAGGGAGCCTGGTAGCTGAAACCCAGAAACTCAGTTCTCATCCTGACTCAGCCAACAACTACCTCAGTGGCTTTGGAAATACCAATAACAACAACAATAATAAGCTTGTCTCCTGGTGTTTGGGGAAACGGACCAGAAATTCCAGCTGCTCTCCTGGTATTCAGAGGGTGGTGTCCTCAGAGGACATCGCTCAGTTTTCTGAGGCCCGCTGTGGTGACAGAAGTCAGAAGGAGTGTCGCCAGGTAAAACTGGGTCTGAACTCCTGTGGGAAAGCCAGATGCACACCAGTACCCTCCGCACCCCCACGCCAGCAATGGGATCCCTGCAGGCCCTCAGTGGACGCTGTCCTGGAGACCCAGGAATGATGAACGTGTGGCCCCAGCCCTTTAATAGCACATAGCTTTGTGGGGAGGGTTTTCACCGTCAAGCGTAAGATCACTGGTAACACAGGATAGCCTAACTCAGCCCCGGGGGAAACAGAGGATCTACCTCCCCCAAGATGAGGTGGTTCTGGGGAAAAGCTGGAGGAGATTCAGACCTCTCTCAGCTGGCCTATGAAGCAGCTCTACTAAACCAGATGCATGAACTTGGGCGTCATTGCCCTTCGCCAAGGCTTGGCTTGCCTCTTGTGAAATAAAACGGTTCAAACAGATTCTGCTTTAAAATGCAGTTATTCAGCACAACTGTTCTTTTCTCTATGCAATGTTGGCAGAGAAATGGGTTCCAATCAGGCCCAAGGCCAGGCCTTGACTTTTCTCCGAGAGCTAAGTGAGGAGTTCATGTCCGTGCCCAGCCCCCAAGCCCAGGTCTGCTTAAAACGCAGGCCAAAGGCTCATTAAAAATACATGGAAGAGAGGGCTGCCGGGACAGAGGTTTCAGCTCCGCCACCGCCAGAAGAACCCACACTGGGAGTTCAGCTTTCTGTGTCCATCCTTCTCATCTCTGGGGAGCACCCCCATTCCAGGAGTCTCCAAGTTGTAAACACACAAGATGGATTTGGGCACAAGTCCCCATCACAAACACCAGCAGGATCAGAGTATCCAGCAAAGTGCTTTCTGGGCTTCTGGTGCCTGAAAAATCCCTGGGATGGGAGGCCAAGGAGGAGGGATGGAGGGAGCCTGGTAGCTGAAACCCAGAAACTCAGTTCTCATCCTGACTCAGCCAACAACTACCTCAGTGGCTTTGGAAATACCAATAACAACAACAACAACAATAATAATAATTTGCCTGTGTCTCCCTCCATGTGCCAGAGCAAAACAGGCATGTAGATCAAATGTAATGGCACTGAGAGAGGCCAAAGGTACCTCCAGCTATGGGATTGGGAAGGACTTCCTAGCAGGGTGGCATTTGAGGGAACAAGGAAGCGAAGATGCTGAATGGAGAGGCTGTGGAAGCTAGCAGGAGTGCATCTGCTCTTTCTGCTTAGTTTATACATTCTTCTTCTCAAGAACTTTCTGTGGTAGTGAGCTGACTCTTCTCTATACTAAGCATAAAGCTTGTTCCAAACTTTAACAATTGGTTATTTACACTTAGTGTTAGTGTGTTTATCACCCTCAAGAACGTGTGCATTGGTTTAGGACTAGGATGCTTTGTGGGAGCCTGGTCCTTCCACACGACAGAGTGTTTGCTGTTTTCTTGTGTTCCTACTGGCCTGCCATACAATCTCTGAAATGGAAGGACCCTAAAGATTCTTCTAGCCAGATCTCCATCCTCTTCTCTCCAGGTGCTTCTGCCAGATGGGTGTGCCTGCCATCTGCCTGTTTATTGTGTGCAAAACAGGATGCTAAAAATGTATTCTTTCTGTTTCAGTATGAGCTGATACCCAAAGACGACATGAGCTGCCTGCTTTCCATTTCAAAGTAAAGGTTAAGGGATGCCCCTGGTGGTCCAGTGGTTGAGAATCTGCCTTGTAATGCAGAGGGTGTCGGTTTGATCCCTGATTGGGGAACCAAGATCTCACATGCCACAGAGCAACTAAAGTTTTATACCTTAACTAGAGAATCCATGTGCTGCAACATGACACAGCAAAAAAACCCACGTGCTACAAAGAAAACCCAATGCAGCCAAATAAATACATAAATATTTTTAAGGGGGCGGGAAGTGAAGGGTAAGATCACAAAGACTTGAAAAGAATGTAGTTAAGTTTCAAAAGCCCAGCCCACTCCCCTCCAGAAGAAAAAGAAGTTGGAGAGGCAGAGATAGGGGTTGGTGTCAGATGAGGATTTGGGGAGAGAGCCATCAAATCTAGACGCCCATGCTCCCTGTGAAGTAGGGGCCCGTCACTGCACTGAAAGTAGAGGCCAAGGACCTGAGGTGACCTCTTGAAAGTTGAATGCAAGTACCCTAGAACACGGGAGACTCGGTAGATTAGCATCTGATGCACCCTTGGAAATCTAAAGGGCCATGGCTGGCTCGCTGTTCTGAAGGGAGAAATGAGAAGAGGCAGAGTGGAAGGTGGCCTACTCTCCCCAGGCGTCAGGGCAATGGACGTGGGAGAGTTTTGTACGAACCAGAAATGGCCCCTCAGAGGCTGGCGGTGAAGCAGCCGCAAACAGCAGGAGCAAACAGAAGACGCCCAGCTCCCCGTCAAGCAAGCGACAGGTGCTCAGCAGGAAGAGCAAGGGGCTGGTTGCAGAGAACCGGGAAGGAGCATTTGAGAAGATCAATCAACTGGCAGACCTAGAGGGCTAGAACACCACCAATCCAGCCAATCTTTTACTGCCCGCTTGGCTCCTCTCCTAGGTGGGGCTCGTGGTGAAGAATCTGCCTGCCAATGAGGGAGACATAAGAGACATGGGTTCAATCCCTGGGTCAACTGTGGGATCTTGGTTCCCCGACCAGGGACTGAACCTGTGTCTTGAGCAGTGAAAGTGCAGAGTCGCAACAAGCTGATCGCCGGATGTGTTTTAAATGCACAGCATAGGGCTTCCCTGGTGGTCCAGTGGGTAAGGACACCGCCTTGCAGTGTAAGGGGCGCCAGTTCGATCCCTGGCCTGGGAAGATCCCACGTGCCACGGAGCGGCTGGACTGATGTGTCCAAGTACCGAGCCGGAGCTCTAGAGCGCATGCGCGCAGAGCGAGTGCTCTGCGACAACAGAGGCCACCGCGATGGGAGGCCCACACGAGCCAAAGAACAAAGATGGATGAAACTAGACAAATGAAAGACCAGTGGAAGTGGTCCTCCTGCTCCGCTCCCTCCCCACCCCACCCCCACCAAAATAAATAAATAAATCTTTAAATGCACAGCATATTACTTGAAAAATGTATCAGAGGAGCAGAGTGGCTGAGAAAAGGGAAGAGAAGGGAAGCTTGCTTTTCATTGCAGATCCACTCATACTTTCTGAATTATACATAGGTATAAAATTGTATATGCATGTGTATTTTATATATTAAAAGAATTTTAAGCGAGAAAAAAGATCTCTGGGTCGAGAAGATTCCCTGCTCCAGTATTCTCACCTGGAGCACCCCATGGACAGAGGGCTCCTGCGGGGCTCCGCTCCACGGGCTTTCAGAATCAGACACAACTGAGCACCTGAGCCATTTGCTTTCCCCTCTCCCTTCCCAATTCTGGAGGAACCAGGGGCTCTGGGAAGAGGAGAAGGAAACAGAAGCACCATGGGAAGGAAAAGGGACACAGCAGCCCCTACCCTTTCTCACTCCAGGAGCCAGTCAAGCTGGAGAAGGAAGAAATTGTCATTTTCAATGAATATTGAAGTCACTGAGTCCTTACACTGGAGTGGACCTATGAATTACTAAATGGAGTCTGGATTTTCAAAAAGTAACTGAATGACTAGTATGTAGATAAGAGTGAAAAAGATGCCTAGCTTTATCTAAAGGAAATCTGCCTGCCAATGGGAGACATAGAGACATGGGTTCAATCCCTGGGTCAACTGTGGGATCTTGGTTCCCCGACCAGGGACTGAACCTGTGTCTTGAGCAGTGAAAGTGCAGAGTCGCAACAAGCTGATCGCCGGATGTGTTTTAAATGCACAGCATAGGGCTTCCCTGGTGGTCCAGTGGGTAAGGACACCGCCTTGCAGTGTAAGGGGCGCCAGTTCGATCCCTGGCCTGGGAAGATCCCACGTGCCACGGAGCGGCTGGACTGATGTGTCCAAGTACCGAGCCGGAGCTCTAGAGCGCATGCGCAGAGAGCGAGTGCTCTGCGACAACAGAGGCCACCGCGATGGGAGGCCCACACGAGCCAAAGAACAAAGATGGATGAAACTAGACAAATGAAAGACCAGTGGAAGTGGTCCTCCTGCTCCGCTCCCTCCCCACCCCACCCCCACCAAAATAAATAAATAAATCTTTAAATGCACAGCATATTACTTGAAAAATGTATCAGAGGAGCAGAGTGGCTGAGAAAAGGGAAGAGAAGGGAAGCTTGCTTTTCATTGCAGATCCACTCATACTTTCTGAATTATACATAGGTATAAAATTGTATATGCATGTGTATTTTATATATTAAAAGAATTTTAAGCGAGAAAAAAGATCTCTGGGTCGAGAAGATTCCCTGCTCCAGTATTCTCACCTGGAGCACCCCATGGACAGAGGGCTCCTGCGGGGCTCCGCTCCACGGGCTTTCAGAATCAGACACAACTGAGCACCTGAGCCATTTGCTTTCCCCTCTCCCTTCCCAATTCTGGAGGAACCAGGGGCTCTGGGAAGAGGAGAAGGAAACAGAAGCACCATGGGAAGGAAAAGGGACACAGCAGCCCCTACCCTTTCTCACTCCAGGAGCCAGTCAAGCTGGAGAAGGAAGAAATTGTCATTTTCAATGAATATTGAAGTCACTGAGTCCTTACACTGGAGTGGACCTATGAATTACTAAATGGAGTCTGGATTTTCACGAAAAAAAGTAACTGAATGACTAGTATGTAGATAAGAGTGAAAAAAGATGCCTAGCTTTATCTAAAAAGGAGGCAGATAACACCTACAGAAAAGTTTGATAGGACAGTGAAAGGCCAAGGATACAATTCATTTCCACTGCATCCTACAAGTGCCTTCTCATCCACTGGGACAGGGACACATATACAGTTTCAGAAATCAGAATCATACTGTGTTTGCTATTTTAATCTTTTTTTCCTCCAAGAATAATATATGATGAAGTTTTTCCCTTGGAAGAAAATCTTCATCTACAAGTTGAACATTGCACCATATGGACACACCGTCATTTATTTATCCAGTATCTATCCAATGTTTGCTCTTGCAAATCATACTAAAATCAAATATACTAGGCATAAATCTTTGTACGCGTATTTGATTCCTTCCTAAGGATAAATTCCAAAGAGTGGAATTGCTAGATTAACGGGTAGAAATTTTCAAGACTTTTTCTCTCTCTCTTACCAAAGATGTCTAGAAACATATTTTAAGAAGTGAATTGAGTTGTCCAGACCAGCCCTGCAGTGTCTGAGAATTTTCTATACTCAGCTTTTCTCAGGTGAGAGAGGCTACTCCTGGGGAGGGCTTCCCATGCACAGGTACGTAAGGGGAATGCACCTATTCATTTTTTTTCTTTTTTTTTGGGGGGGGGCACTTCTATTGATCCTTCATTTATTTATCTTTGTTCTTTGGCCTACGTGGGCCTCCCATTTCAGTGGCCTCTGTTGTCGCGGAGCACCGGCTCTGGGCGCATGCGCTCCAGAGCTCAGGCTCGGTACTTGGACACATCAGTCCAGCCGCTCCGCGGTACGTGGGATCCTCACAGGCCAGGGATCAAACTGGCGCCCCTTGCACTGCAAGGTGGTATCCTTACCCACTGGACCACCAGGGAAGCCTGGGAATGAGCCTACTCTTGAAGAAACTCACTGTAAAACAGAGAGGGAAACTCATTGCCTAACCTGTGCATGTAAGCTCAGTCGCTTCAGTCATTTCTGACTCTTCACGACCCTGTGGACTGTAGCCAACCAGGCTCCTCTGTCCCTGGAGTTCTCTAGGCAAGAATACTGGCATGGGTTGCCATGTCATCCCCCAGGGTATCTTCCTGACCCAGGGATCGAACCCACGTCTCCTGCACCTCCTGCATTACAGGTAGATTCTTTACCACCGACCCACATGGGAAGCTCTTACTAACGAATTCCTTTTCCAAATTAGACTAATTCCAGAAAATGATTAACTAAATGCCTGGAATTCAATAGTTGCCTGATGAATTTGTCATTTTCTGTGCCATTCTTTAACCAAAAAACTGAAGCCAGGTCAGCTAAATCAGTGGTTCTCAACTGGGAGTGATTTTGCCATGCAAGAGATATTTGGCAGTGTCTGGAGAGATTTAGTTGTCACATACTAGGGGGAAAGGTGCCTCCAGTCTACAGATAAGAAATCCTGGAGAAGGTGTGGAGAAAAAGGAACCCTCCTACACTGTTGGTGGCAATGTAAATTGGTGTAGCTATTATGAAGAATGGTATGGCAATTCCTTAAAAAAAAAAAAAAAAAAAAACGAAAAACAGAGTTATCACACGATCTTGTAATTCTACTCCTGGGAATATATCTGAAGAAAACCCTAATTCAAAAAGATACATTCACCCCAATATTCTTTACAGCACTATTGACAATAGCCAAGACATGGAAGCAACCTGACCGTCCACTGACAGATGAATGGATAAATAAGACGTGGTATATATACAATACACTATTGTATTATATAATGTGATATATATACACCATATGTATAATACACTAGTATATATACAATTACTCATCCATAGGAAAGAATGAAATAATGCCATTTGCAGCAACATGGATGGACCTAGAGATGATCATATTAAGTGAAGAGAGTCAGACAGAAAAATAAATATCATAATATCACCTTTATGTGGAATCTTAAAAAATACAAAATAGGCTTCCCTAATGGTCCAGTGGGTAAGGAGTCTGCCTTGCAGTGCAATGGGGGCCAGTTCGATCCCTGGCCTGGGAAGATCCCACATGCTGTGGAGTGGCTGGACTGGTGTGTCCAATTACGAGAGTGCATGCACTCAGAGCCGGTGCTCTGCGACAAGAGAGGCCACTGCAATGGGAGGCCCACACAGGCCAAAAGACAAATATGGATGAAAATAAATAAATGAAAGACCAATAAGAGAAGCCAAATTTAAAAATAATAATAATAATAAATGAACTTATTTGCAAAGTATAAATACACTAAAGGACATAGAAATCAAACTTATGGCTACCAAAAGAGATAGTAGAGGATGGGGCAGGGAGATAGATTAGGACTTTAGGATTAACATATTCATGCTACTATACGTTAAAATAGGTAAACAGTAGGACCTACTGTATAGCACAGGTATTTCATAATAACCTATAATGAAAAAGAATTTGAAAAGTATATATTTATAAGTTCATAAATAAATACACACACACACATATAAATCACTTTGCTATACACTGAAAACTAACCGAACATTGTAAATTAACTATATTTCAACTTAAAAGATAGAGGACTAGAGGGGAAAACACTCTGCATATCCAGATCAGTCTTTGCATTACTGCTGAAAACTCAGAGGGAAAAATACAAAGTTTTAATGCTAAAATGGTGCCAGGAAATTTTTATGAAATTAGTTATTGACCCTTAATCTATCCGGAAATACGAAAACCCTAATTCAAAAAGATACATTCACCCCAATATTCTTTACAGCACTATTGACAATAGCCAAGACATGGAAGCAACCTGACCGTCCACTGACAGATGAATGGATAAATAAGACGTGGTATATATACAATACACTATTGTATTATATAATGTGATATATATACACCATATGTATAATACACTAGTATATATACAATTACTCATCCATAGGAAAGAATGAAATAATGCCATTTGCAGCAACATGGATGGACCTAGAGATGATCATATTAAGTGAAGAGAGTCAGACAGAAAAATAAATATCATAATATCACCTTTATGTGGAATCTTAAAAAATACAAAATAGGCTTCCCTAATGGTCCAGTGGGTAAGGAGTCTGCCTTGCAGTGCAATGGGGGCCAGTTCGATCCCTGGCCTGGGAAGATCCCACATGCTGTGGAGTGGCTGGACTGGTGTGTCCAATTACGAGAGTGCATGCACTCAGAGCCGGTGCTCTGCGACAAGAGAGGCCACTGCAATGGGAGGCCCACACAGGCCAAAAGACAAATATGGATGAAAATAAATAAATGAAAGACCAATAAGAGAAGCCAAATTTAAAAATAATAATAATAATAAATGAACTTATTTGCAAAGTATAAATACACTAAAGGACATAGAAATCAAACTTATGGCTACCAAAAGAGATAGTAGAGGATGGGGGCAGGGAGATAGATTAGGACTTTAGGATTAACATATTCATGCTACTATACGTTAAAATAGGTAAACAGTAGGACCTACTGTATAGCACAGGTATTTCATAATAACCTATAATGAAAAAGAATTTGAAAAGTATATATTTATAAGTTCATAAATAAATACACACACACACATATAAATCACTTTGCTATACACTGAAAACTAACCGAACATTGTAAATTAACTATATTTCAACTTAAAAGATAGAGGACTAGAGGGGAAAAACACTCTGCATATCCAGCTCAGTCTTTGCATTACTGCTGAAAACTCAGAGGGGAAAAATACAAAGTTTTAATGCTAAAATGGTGCCAGGAAATTTTTATGAAATTAGTTATTGACCCCTCTGGCAGCAGGTAAATTCTGACACCTTTCTTCTGGGCAATAGTAATATTTTACGCTTTGAAACCAGCATCCTTGAGCACAGCTGTTATGGGCCACCGTTCCTCTAAATACCTTTGCACGTGGAGGAGAACCCTCTAATCCCCACCCCCTCCCGGCTACCCTTTGTTCTCTTCTGTCCACTTGATATTTGCCTGTTCCTGCTGACTACCATCCAACCACAGGGCCCCCACAAGCTCCTCCTCTCTCCACTAGACTCCATGCACCAAATCGTTTATCACTTACTCTAATTCCCTTTACCTACACCTGCCTCGCACTAATCCAGTATCCCTGTAGAACAATTCGAATTCCAAACAGAGGCAATGTCTCCCACTGCCCCTTCTTCCCATGGCCAGCAGGCTGAGAGAGTCATCACACAGGGCAGAGACTACAGAACCCATGCAGAGTGGTTTTCAGAGCGTATATCCTCTGAACGTCTGAACCTGGAACTTTTTGTTCATCTAAACCTTTTGGAGAAGCCAAATATACAAAGCAGATAAAGGGAGAGCTACTCAAAATGGGAGGGAGTTTGGAGGGAACCAAGATCTGCCTGATCTTGCTCCCCACCCCTCTGCAGTGTTAAAGGTGCCCTTAGAAAGCCAAGGCTGGAAGTCTGCGCATGTGCTCTTCCTTCTTCCTTCTGCACCTCCCTCAGGCATCTTCGTGGATTACCCCTTCACTCCAAACAAGTCCCTGAACAAATCCCCCTTGTCATGGTGGTTGGGGTAAGGGAGCCTTTCCTGGTTGCTTATCTAAAGTAGACCCCACTCCAAGTCTTCTTTCAGGCTGCTTTAGTCTTGTATGAGTCTAGGTCCTTTAGGAAAAAGACGTCAAGATGGGATAAGAATTGCAAAATGTTATCAGGGGAAACATAAGTAAAGGGAGATGTCTGGGATGGAAAAAGCTGGAAAATCTACAATGAAGGTCTGCTCCTGAGTGAAGGAAAGAGGGAAGGAAGAAGGAAAAGAGGGAAGAAGGGAGAGAAGGAGAAAGAAAATGAGGGAGGAAGGGAGGGAGACAAGTAGGAAAGGAGGAGGATCTTAGACTACAGTACTCTTGTAAGGAAATGTTCACAACACCTTCAGAGACTATTCAAGCCAAAGTTCCCCATCAATAAGCCCCGGACCCGTCTTAGTGTCCTGCCATGCTCAGTTATTAGCGGAGAGCAGACCTGAGAGGCACGGTCACAGGCAAACAGGACACTGGATTTCAGAGTGCGGATGCTGGAGTTCTTGGTCACTTAAACGCACCCAGCAGAAGGAGATCTGAGAGGCCTAGTCTCATGGACACTGCCATTTTTCATCATAGCATTTTCTGAAGTTGTGTTTCGTGCTTCTTTGTTTATTATTGTAATCTCTGTGACACCAGGGACATGCTCAGCATGTTCACTACTGTATACTTAACTCCTACAAAAATTCTGGTAGACAGAAAGTGCTCAATAAATATTTGTGGAATGAGACTACAGAACCCATGCAGAGTGGTTTTCAGAGCGTATATCCTCTGAACGTCTGAACCTGGAACTTTTTGTTCATCTAAACCTTTTGGAGAAGCCAAATATACAAAGCAGATAAAGGGAGAGCTACTCAAAATGGGAGGGAGTTTGGAGGGAACCAAGATCTGCCTGATCTTGCTCCCCACCCCTCTGCAGTGTTAAAGGTGCCCTTAGAAAGCCAAGGCTGGAAGTCTGCGCATGTGCTCTTCCTTCTTCCTTCTGCACCTCCCTCAGGCATCTTCGTGGATTACCCCTTCACTCCAAACAAGTCCCTGAACAAATCCCCCTTGTCATGGTGGTTGGGGTAAGGGAGCCTTTCCTGGTTGCTTATCTAAAGTAGACCCCACTCCAAGTCTTCTTTCAGGCTGCTTTAGTCTTGTATGAGTCTAGGTCCTTTAGGAAAAAGACGTCAAGATGGGATAAGAATTGCAAAATGTTATCAGGGGAAACATAAGTAAAGGGAGATGTCTGGGATGGAAAAAGCTGGAAAATCTACAATGAAGGTCTGCTCCTGAGTGAAGGAAAGAGGGAAGGAAGAAGGAAAAGAGGGAAGAAGGGAGAGAAGGAGAAAGAAAATGAGGGAGGAAGGGAGGGAGACAAGTAGGAAAGGAGGAGGATCTTAGACTACAGTACTCTTGTAAGGAAATGTTCACAACACCTTCAGAGACTATTCAAGCCAAAGTTCCCCATCAATAAGCCCCGGACCCGTCTTAGTGTCCTGCCATGCTCAGTTATTAGCGGAGAGCAGACCTGAGAGGCACGGTCACAGGCAAACAGGACACTGGATTTCAGAGTGCGGATGCTGGAGTTCTTGGTCACTTAAACGCACCCAGCAGAAGGAGATCTGAGAGGCCTAGTCTCATGGACACTGCCATTTTTCATCATAGCATTTTCTGAAGTTGTGTTTCGTGCTTCTTTGTTTATTATTGTAATCTCTGTGACACCAGGGACATGCTCAGCATGTTCACTACTGTATACTTAACTCCTACAAAAATTCTGGTAGACAGAAAGTGCTCAATAAATATTTGTGGAATAGACAGATGGATGGATGGATGTGTAGGTGGCTTGATGGATGGATGAACGGAAGGAATGGGCTGCAAGAGTTGTCACATGAAGGGAAAGGGAAAGTGTTCGTCGCTCCGTTGTGCCCAGCTCTTTACAGCCCCATGAACTATAGCTCGCCAGGCTCTTTTTTCCATGGAATTCTCTAGGCAAGATTACCGAAGTGAGTTGCCATCCCCTTCTCCAGGAGATCTTCCAACCTAGGGATCGAAGCCACATTGCAGGCAGATTCCTTTACCATCTGAGCCACCTGGGAAGCAAAGACCTCGAAGTTGTGTTGTTGATTGAAGAGGAAACAAAAAGTTTCTTTCCACTCTGAGTCACATGGGATATGGGAGAAAAAGCAGGCCAAATTGGGGGATTCCAGAATGTTGCTTCCTTGGAGAAAAGACAAGATTCAGAAAAAGCTCAGGAGAACTCAGCCAAGGATTTGAAGATCCAGGGGAGTGTGTTGGCCATGGGTTGCCATTTATCTAGGCTGAAGATTTAAATTTGCTTATCTGAAACCAAATGGTAGCAAACTGCTGGTCATGAAAAACAAAAAATGAAAACATAATCTAACCTTCTCTCCTTTGAAAATACACACACCCACGCATACGCAGATGCTGAGCTTCTTGTGTGGGGGATCATTAATGATCTAGGAATAATGTTATCACCATAGCAGCCTCCAGCCTCACCCCCACTAAAATTCGCCACCATAACCAAACTATTATATAAGGTGCTTTCCCGGCTGCAGAAGTTCCAAACTCTGAGACTCCAGATTCCATGAAAATTCCACTCCACTCACTTAAAATTCAGAGCCAAGAAGATCTGACGTTGTTAGGACTTAGGTTAGCATGGATCTGGAAATGAGAAAAGGAGAATGGCTTCTGGGTGAGTCAATGTTGAAATCTAAAGTGACTTTTCTCCCTTATGAGTAAGAACACAACAGTCCAAGGAATTTCTCTTAGTTTATGGGGCTCTTTTAGTCTCATCATGCCATTTTTCATCATAGCATTTTCTGAAGTTGTGTTTCGTGCTTCTTTGTTTATTATTGTAATCTCTGTGACACCAGGGACATGCTCAGCATGTTCACTACTGTATACTTAACTCCTACAAAAATTCTGGTAGACAGAAAGTGCTCAATAAATATTTGTGGAATAGACAGATGGATGGATGGATGTGTAGGTGGCTTGATGGATGGATGAACGGAAGGAATGGGCTGCAAGAGTTGTCACATGAAGGGAAAGGGAAAGTGTTCGTCGCTCCGTTGTGCCCAGCTCTTTACAGCCCCATGAACTATAGCTCGCCAGGCTCTTTTTTCCATGGAATTCTCTAGGCAAGATTACCGAAGTGAGTTGCCATCCCCTTCTCCAGGAGATCTTCCAACCTAGGGATCGAAGCCACATTGCAGGCAGATTCCTTTACCATCTGAGCCACCTGGGAAGCAAAGACCTCGAAGTTGTGTTGTTGATTGAAGAGGAAACAAAAAGTTTCTTTCCACTCTGAGTCACATGGGATATGGGAGAAAAAGCAGGCCAAATTGGGGGATTCCAGAATGTTGCTTCCTTGGAGAAAAGACAAGATTCAGAAAAAGCTCAGGAGAACTCAGCCAAGGATTTGAAGATCCAGGGGAGTGTGTTGGCCATGGGTTGCCATTTATCTAGGCTGAAGATTTAAATTTGCTTATCTGAAACCAAATGGTAGCAAACTGCTGGTCATGAAAAACAAAAAATGAAAACATAATCTAACCTTCTCTCCTTTGAAAATACACACACCCACGCATACGCAGATGCTGAGCTTCTTGTGTGGGGGATCATTAATGATCTAGGAATAATGTTATCACCATAGCAGCCTCCAGCCTCACCCCCACTAAAATTCGCCACCATAACCAAACTATTATATAAGGTGCTTTCCCGGCTGCAGAAGTTCCAAACTCTGAGACTCCAGATTCCATGAAAATTCCACTCCACTCACTTAAAATTCAGAGCCAAGAAGATCTGACGTTGTTAGGACTTAGGTTAGCATGGATCTGGAAATGAGAAAAGGAGAATGGCTTCTGGGTGAGTCAATGTTGAAATCTAAAGTGACTTTTCTCCCTTATGAGTAAGAACACAACAGTCCAAGGAATGTCTGCTCTTAGTTTATGGGGCTGTCTATGATATTATGAATTTAACTGATTTGTGTAACAAACCATAAAATTAAATGCGTGTACTTTAGAGAAAAGGGGCTGCCAAATGGATTCTCCAAAGTAACGGGGCCTTTTTTTATTTGTTGCCCCAGTGTTGGCCAAAGCTAGTGTAATGCCCTAAACGTTTTCGTAACAATGGAAACTTGTAAGCCTCCAAGGAGCTAAGAGCAACCTCCAACTTTTAGTGACAGCGTTTAGGCAGTGGCTCAGGATCAAGAGAAGTCCAAGGCATTTGATGGATTTGATTATGGAAAAAGTTATCATTTCTGTCTCACGGAGCCCCAGAGACAAGGTCAGAAAGGGACCTTAGGAACAACAGCAGGAGATGAGAGGGGCCCTGCATGGAGGAGTGGTCTCTAAGCACCCAGCATCCCTTCCCTGCTCCACCCAACACACCTCTCATCTACAGACGTGCTAGATTTTACAGTAAGCATTCATAAGGTCTGAATAAACCATTTGAATAGCCCTAGACAATTCCAAGGAGATGACATAATACTTGTACCAGATCCTTCATTCCCTTAAATCTCCAGGGAATTACCCATATAAAATTCACTGACATATTTCCACTCCCCAACACTCAGGGATCATCTCCTAAATGGGACAGACACTGGCACACACTGCTTACTGTAGCTCCTAGTGAGAAAATGATGAAAAAAATAGGTACTTCAATGAACATTGTACATGAATGGACCTAGAGATGATCAAACTAAGCAAAGTAAGTCAGAGAAAGACAAACACCATATCACTTCTGTGTGATATCACTTATGTGTGGAATTGAAAATATGACACAAATGAACATATCTACAAAACAGAAACAGATTCACAGACATAGAGAACAGACTTGTGGTTGCCAAAGGGAAGGGAAGTGAGGGAGGGAAAGATGGGGAGCTCGGGATTAGCAGATGCAACTGTTATATCTAGGATAGATAAACAACAAAGTTCTCCTGTATGGGGCAGGGCATTCTCTTCAGTATCCTGTGATATATCATGATGAAAAAGACTTTACATTTGTATAACTGAGTCACTGTTGTACAGCAGACATTAACACAACATTGTAAATCAACTGTATGTCAATAATTTGCTTTTAATTGAGTTTCACCTCCGTATTAGACATCAGTGATAAAAGTATGAGTGTGGGGTTTCCCTGGTGGTCCAGTGGGTAAAGAGTCCAACTTGCAGTTCAAGGAGCACCGGTTCGATCCCTGGCCTGGGAAGATCCCACATGTCGTGGAGAGGCTGGACTGGTGTGCCCAATTAGCCAGCTCTCTGGAGCACATGTGCCCAGAGCTGGGGCTCTCCAACAAGAGGGGCCATTGCGATGGGAGGCCCACACAGGCCGAAGAATAAAGATAGATGAGATATGATGAATAGAAAACCAATAAAAGAGGTCAAAATTTTAAAAAATAAATTTCAAAAAAAGTATGAGTGTGAGATCATCCTTCCCCACAAATAACTTACAGAATAACAGAAGAGAAAAACACAAAGGCAATGTGAACATAATATGTTGAATTCTTTAGCAAGCTTTCCCCTGCAAGTAATAGAATAGTCCCTAAAATGTGACTTGGCCAACAGATGACTATTACTATACCTCACATATCAAAACACCTGAAAGGCAAATTCTCGGTTTGGGTCATCAGCTCGGAGGTTTTGGGGCTCTGTTTCACCATCTCCGTGAGTCTCTTGACTTTCTCCTCATGGCTGCAAGATGGCTGCTGCCACTCCCAACATCACTCCTCAGAAAACAATTTACATCCAGTGCAAGAAATGAAAAAGAAGGCTGTGCTCTGAATCACTTCTTTTATGTCAGGGAGGCAAATTTTTCCCAAGAATCTCTTAGTAGATTTCCCAACCACCACTTTTTGAGCAAGATCAGATCACATTCCAGATCTTAAGCTGCAAGGCAGGCTGGGAGAGAGTATCACATCTTTTCAGCCTTTGTAAGAGAGGCAGTGGAGAAGGAAATGGCAGTCCACTCCAGTAGTCTTGCCTGGAGAATTCCAAGGACAGAGGAGCCTGGTGGGCTACATACAATCCATGGGGTCACAAAGAGTCAGACACAAACAACTGAGCAACGAACACACGCCAACACAAGAGAGGCAAATTCTGCCGTCAAGGAAACTAGAGACATGATGGCTCTGGATAAGCAATCCACAAAACCTGGAATGCATGTAGGATGCAGTGACAGAGAAGAAGATGGTGAGCTGAGGAAGCATGCAAGAAGAACTGTCTTATCGAGAGGAGGATCATCTCAATATTAGTAACAGCTGAGATGACCACTGAAGAACAAGCCAGGTTTAGCAAGATGAAGATGACAGAATGATGGGGTGGAAGGAAGTTCCAAGTAAAGGAAGAGGATGAGCAAAAGCAAGGGTCAGTGAAAAAGATGTTGGCACCAGTGTAGTGTTACGGGAGCATCTAACGGCAGGAAATGTGCCTTGAGAGTCCTCAGCAGCGTGATCACAAATGCCTCCTGGAGAGCGTTCAGGAGCTTGAATCTGCAAACAGAGGCCAAACATTGCCAAACTTGGAGCCTAGAGGCCAAGCCCAAACTTCACGTGTGCTGTGCTTGGCAGGCTCACCTGTTTGCCTTCTGAATACAATGGCCAAGCAGGGCACCTCATTCTGTCATCTTCCACCTGGCCTGCTTCCCTTATTTTCATCATCTGCTTGTTCCCTTAAGGCTTTTGAATTGGCCTCCCTAGAGTAGGCTCTGGGGAGCCACTAAAGGATCTCAAACAGAAGAATGGCCACGCTAGTGGTACATCTTATACTAGTCCATCTGGGGGCAGGGAAAAGCAGGTGTCATGTGAGAACCACACTGGAAATGGAAAGACAGGAGAAGGTATATATACTTCCAGAACTCTTGGCTGCAAGTGTCAGAAACACCACTCAAATCTGCTTTTAAAAAAGGATATATTCATCCATATAACTTTAGAATCCAGGATTAATTTAAGCTTCAGGTATGACTGGATCCAGGAGCAATATGATAATGAGATATTTCTCCACACTGCTGTCCCTTGTTTTGACTTTTTTTTTCAGACTGGCTCTCTGCTCCTAGAGAAGACAGTTTTTGGAAGCTCCAGGCTGATGTTGTTTTTAAAGCTAGTGGTCTTCAAGAAAGGAGAATTTGCCTTCCTGATAGTTCTAACAGAATTTCTAGAGAAGACTTGGATCATCCTGGCTGGATCATGTGACCATTCTTGAGCTAAAACACAGGGCCCAGGTAAGGAAGCAAGCAAGACAAACTGGCCAGAAGATGGAATCAGATAAGAACACACCCACCATGTGAACAAAGGAAGAGAAAGCTGGCAAAGAAAGTGTAGTCAGAGTATTAGGAGTAGACGCAGAATCCAACAACGTCATTGCCATCATTTTAACACTGAATGGGAAGCTCTTTCAAATGCAAATAAAGTGTTGTATTTATTATAAAGAACTGCAATGTCTTCACTAGGTTGGTTAAAATACTGGATATTGATAACAATACTTTGACGGGATTGTGGGGACTGGGTGGGGAGCATGGGAGAGTTATCAACAGGCGTGAAGAGAGCACAAAAAAAGAGAAAAAACAAAACTGTAAATGACCTAAGAAATGTGCCTGAAAGGAGAAGTAGAAACATAGAGATCATAAACAAAGATACAGGATCAGGGTAAGATATTTTAGGCTGTAAAGACCTTGAGTTTACAGGGTGGTGTGGGGGGGACTCTAATAAGAATAGATACTACACTCACTCTTAGCCAAAAGGATGAGAAGTGATGGGAATCTCAAGATAAAGAAAGAAAAAGGAATTACTTTTCAAAAGGAAAGATTGAATTAAATAACAATAATTAGGAGTATCAAGTCAGGGTGTATGGCAGCTGAAAATTTCTGAAAGTGTCTAAATCCTCCATTTTCAATGTCCTTCACCTTCATGATGACTGAAGAAACAGAAGTCTTGCCAGGATCTTCTGCATTCATTCATTCGTTTGTTTGTTTGTTCAACAAATGATTACAGAACTTGGCCAGGAACCAATTCAGCTGCTAGTGATCCAGCAGTGAACAAAACTGACAAAACCCCTGCTTCTGTGGGTGTAACTTTAGAATCCAGGATATTGCAACTGGATCCAGGAGCAATATGATAATGAGATATTTCTCCACACTGCTGTCCCTTGTTTTGACTTTTTTTTTCAGACTGGCTCTCTGCTCCTAGAGAAGACAGTTTTTGGAAGCTCCAGGCTGATGTTGTTTTTAAAGCTAGTGGTCTTCAAGAAAGGAGAATTTGCCTTCCTGATAGTTCTAACAGAATTTCTAGAGAAGACTTGGATCATCCTGGCTGGATCATGTGACCATTCTTGAGCTAAAACACAGGGCCCAGGTAAGGAAGCAAGCAAGACAAACTGGCCAGAAGATGGAATCAGATAAGAACACACCCACCATGTGAACAAAGGAAGAGAAAGCTGGCAAAGAAAGTGTAGTCAGAGTATTAGGAGTAGACGCAGAATCCAACAACGTCATTGCCATCATTTTAACACTGAATGGGAAGCTCTTTCAAATGCAAATAAAGTGTTGTATTTATTATAAAGAACTGCAATGTCTTCACTAGGTTGGTTAAAATACTGGATATTGATAACAATACTTTGACGGGATTGTGGGGACTGGGTGGGGAGCATGGGAGAGTTATCAACAGGCGTGAAGAGAGCACAAAAAAAGAGAAAAAACAAAACTGTAAATGACCTAAGAAATGTGCCTGAAAGGAGAAGTAGAAACATAGAGATCATAAACAAAGATACAGGATCAGGGTAAGATATTTTAGGCTGTAAAGACCTTGAGTTTACAGGGTGGTGTGGGGGGGACTCTAATAAGAATAGATACTACACTCACTCTTAGCCAAAAGGATGAGAAGTGATGGGAATCTCAAGATAAAGAAAGAAAAAGGAATTACTTTTCAAAAGGAAAGATTGAATTAAATAACAATAATTAGGAGTATCAAGTCAGGGTGTATGGCAGCTGAAAATTTCTGAAAGTGTCTAAATCCTCCATTTTCAATGTCCTTCACCTTCATGATGACTGAAGAAACAGAAGTCTTGCCAGGATCTTCTGCATTCATTCATTCGTTTGTTTGTTTGTTCAACAAATGATTACAGAACTTGGCCAGGAACCAATTCAGCTGCTAGTGATCCAGCAGTGAACAAAACTGACAAAACCCCTGCTTCTGTGGGTGTTCAATGCCTCTGGCTCTTCCACCTTCCTGGAGATCTGAGCTATGCCTTCCCCTCCCAGCTCTTTCTGGGCAGGTGCACCTAGCCACTGGGTACCACCTCTGACAGCTGGAAGTTTGGTTCCCTGAATTACTGTCAGTTTCACAACTTGCAGGCTGCTCACCCACCACCTGAGCAAAAAGAGAAGACAATCGTCTCTATCTCATCCCCTCACCATCCTTTTCTCTTCCTTACTGTAGAACCTAGAGAGGGGGGAGGAAGAAAACACAATTTTCCCTACCGTCAGCTGCCAGTAGAAAAATTTCTCAAACTAAGATAGACTTCTCTAAATGATTCGCTTAAAAAACACTCCACATCTCTGCTGTGTCCCTAAAAAAGAAACAATTGAGAGGAGTCACTATTCTGGGCTACAGGTGGAGATGAGAGGGCCATTCAACCCAGGGAAGAATAGAACCGGAAGGCTTGAGTATATGGAATCTGGAATAAGACCACCTGGGTTCCAATCCTGGTGTTCCTACTTAATCTGCTCTGACACCTCGATCAGGTTACCCTGTCTGAGAAGCAGTTCCATAATATTAATGATGGGGGGGCTTCCCTGGTGGCTCCGTGGTAAAGATGTGGTAATCCGCCCGGCAATGCAGGAGGCAAGGGTTCCATCCCTGGTCTGGGAGGAACCCACATATCCTGGAGCAACTAAGCCCCGGTGCCACCACTATTGAGCCTGTGCTCTAGAGCCTGGGGACTCTAATGACTGAAGTTCATGCACTCTAGAGCCTGTGCTCCACAACAAGAGAAGCCCCCACTGCTAGCTGCAACTAGAGAAAAATCCCAGCAGCAGTGAAGACCCAAACAGCCAGAAATAAATACATAAATAATGATACTAATGAGGAAGAAGACGGCAATGAAAGCAATTACATCAAAGAGCTACATCAATGAGATTCGCCCCATCATTACAGTGGCCCCGTGGGCTAAGAACTGAGATGAGGTGCATTCCACATGGAAGCTGGGTGTTGCCACCAACATGAAAAGAGAATCAAGGCTGTAGGAGAAAACTGTTCACTTGATGACCCTGTGAAATAGTGTTTACCTAATAGCTCACCCTTCTTCAGACCCCCTCGGCCTGGACGTGGTGAGGTATGAAGGATAAGATTTCTCCATCCCCTTCAGAAATTGAGGTTGGTACAATTTGTTCTTAATTCTTCATATCTGGGAACAATGGGCTTATGTCATATGTTTAAAGAAAATCTATCTTCCTCTTAAAAACAGAAACTCAGTGCAGCCATTAGGTCAAATGTCACCTAACGACTAGGTTCCTGCAACATGTCGAGTGGAGCATTTTACCACTTACGACAGGACGGCTGTGGCCTCTTTTCCCAAGAAGGAATTAAGGGATCTTATTACCCTAAATGAGAATGACTAGAGCATGATGATTTTCCTTTTAATCTTTTTCTCCCCAGTGGAAATTTACATAAGATGGAGCTGTCGTCCGTTTCTTTCATGCTGGCTGCGTGTCAGAAGCTCTCCCCTCTCGTGGTCTCCATGGCAGCCGTTCTTAACCTGAGCCCGGGCAGCCTCTGCCGCATGGTGAGGATTTGACTTTTATCTGGTGAAAGCAATCAGTGTAGACAAGCTGTATGCCTCCAACTTGAGATTATTTCTGGTTTGGAATTCCATGTGTTTTGGCTCTGAGTATTGGTTAAATTCCCCCAATGAATTCACGTCGATTTGTTGCTTTATGTTGTAATAAAAAGGGCTGAGAAGCCTCCTGGCGTTTTGGATGCTGGCTTTCCCCCCCTCTACGGATGACGGTGCATTTTCCAGTTTGCTAAGAAGGGATGAGAGCTACAGATCACTTTCCGGATCAGTGGGGACTTGCCTTCAAGTTGTTCTCTCAGCAGTGGACCACTCGTTCTCACCTCATCCTTTTGTGATGTCCTGAAAAACAGACCTGTGGCCACTGAATAGAGTTAAGCCCATGGTGGGGGTGAGCTATTGTAAAGCTGAGTGAGCAGAGCCAAACGGGAATTAGACCCGTGATCTGCCCTCATGAGCGGTAACCAATGGAGTGGCCCTGTTCAGTACTCTCAAGTAGAAGTCAGGCTTTTCTAAATGTGAATTGAAAACCTCCACTTGTTTTGTCCTGTGAAAGACCCTGTATAGAGAATGAAACCGCTAGCTGCAGACTAGGAGAAAATATTTGCAAGTCACATATCTGACAAATGCCTTGTATCAACATTATCTAAAGGCCTCTCAAAACCTGACAGGAAAAAACAAACAATCCAGTTAGAAACTGACCAAAAGACACAAATAGATAATTCACCAAAGTGGAGATCCAGATGGCAAGGACGCAAAATAAAAGTTGTTCAACATCAGTAACCATTGGAAAATGCAAACTAAAAATACAAGGATATATCCCTACATCAAAAGGTGATGAGTCCTGGGTGCTTGCTACATTGTTTGAAATCGCTTAATATTTGTAGTTCGTTTGGCCTTTCAAAACCTCATGGGAGCCCCCCTTATTTGGGTCTGTTGGAATTTGATGAACAAATTTATATACAGTCATACATAGGTTATGTATAGTCATCGTCTTTTTCTATGCCCTTCACGAATTTATAGGACTTGAACACTTCTCTAAAGCTTTGGTTTTTCATGCTTCAGTCTATCTCCTCTGTGCTCTTGCTCAAATGTGGGTCCCTCTTAATAATTTAGTTTGCCTCTTCCAATGTGTCGTCTCTACATGTCATACCTCGAGTTGTGAAATGGTTTAAGGACACACATTTCTGCTGACCCACCTAGCGTCTGTACAAGATAGACAGAAACAAACTTTTAGAAATTAGGACCAATAAAAGGCTCTTTTACCCAACAAGTTTGGGAGGTATGCATTTGTCTTCTAGACATCTTTCTTGGCTTGTACTTTTTTACCAAATGAAATCTGCATAACAGGAACATCAAGGGCAGCCTCTATCAAAGGAACCAATAAGCTGTGACCAAGAACGTGAGACAATGAGGAGGAAGGTTTCCCCGCTGCCCTAGCAGGCTAAGACATGAACGTGGAAAGGTGGGAGATGCTTACATAATGATATCAGCATATTTTATCTGCCCATTGTTAGCCTGCTTCATTTCCCTTTTCACAAACGCCTCAAAGTGTGACACCCAGGGTGACCTTGGGAATGTCGACCCCAGGGACAGCTCTGGAAGTGACTGACAACTTCAGTTTTGTCTCTAATGATCCTCTGAATAATAAGCAGGAGTTTCTTGTTCTGTTAAGAAACACACTGTTAGGTAGGAAGTTGACTATGAGCAAGGAGGGAGGGCTGAAAAGGATGCAAGCTGATCTCTAAACCCCATCCCAGACACACCCAGGAAAGTTCACAGACAAGCTACAAAAATAACCACACTTTTCCAACTCTTGCACATGCGCCCAAGGCACACAGTGGCTACAAAGTAACCACAGGGGCTTCTCCAAGTAACCCTAGGCAGCTAGGAGCCCATTAAGAGTTCATAAATATTCTACACATATATACATCTGATTATAACAGACTGGATTGTGGGCAGACATACACAACAGAGCCTGTTGCAATTGTCAATTGGCCTTGGGACGCCAAGTTGCATTACCTTTCATCGATTGGAGCTGGTGCGAGCTCTGGTTTTCATGCTTCAGTCTATCTCCTCTGTGCTCTTGCTCAAATGTGGGTCCCTCTTAATAATTTAGTTTGCCTCTTCCAATGTGTCGTCTCTACATGTCATACCTCGAGTTGTGAAATGGTTTAAGGACACACATTTCTGCTGACCCACCTAGCGTCTGTACAAGATAGACAGAAACAAACTTTTAGAAATTAGGACCAATAAAAGGCTCTTTTACCCAACAAGTTTGGGAGGTATGCATTTGTCTTCTAGACATCTTTCTTGGCTTGTACTTTTTTACCAAATGAAATCTGCATAACAGGAACATCAAGGGCAGCCTCTATCAAAGGAACCAATAAGCTGTGACCAAGAACGTGAGACAATGAGGAGGAAGGTTTCCCCGCTGCCCTAGCAGGCTAAGACATGAACGTGGAAAGGTGGGAGATGCTTACATAATGATATCAGCATATTTTATCTGCCCATTGTTAGCCTGCTTCATTTCCCTTTTCACAAACGCCTCAAAGTGTGACACCCAGGGTGACCTTGGGAATGTCGACCCCAGGGACAGCTCTGGAAGTGACTGACAACTTCAGTTTTGTCTCTAATGATCCTCTGAATAATAAGCAGGAGTTTCTTGTTCTGTTAAGAAACACACTGTTAGGTAGGAAGTTGACTATGAGCAAGGAGGGAGGGCTGAAAAGGATGCAAGCTGATCTCTAAACCCCATCCCAGACACACCCAGGAAAGTTCACAGACAAGCTACAAAAATAACCACACTTTTCCAACTCTTGCACATGCGCCCAAGGCACACAGTGGCTACAAAGTAACCACAGGGGCTTCTCCAAGTAACCCTAGGCAGCTAGGAGCCCATTAAGAGTTCATAAATATTCTACACATATATACATCTGATTATAACAGACTGGATTGTGGGCAGACATACACAACAGAGCCTGTTGCAATTGTCAATTGGCCTTGCGTGTACGCCAAGTTGCATTACCTTTCATCGATTGGAGCTGGTGCGAGCTCTGTTTTGCAGGGCACAACCAAAGGAAGAGATGGGAAGCATAAGAAAGGGGAGCCAAGCGGGATGGTTATGATGCCTCTTTTGGGGTCAGCCTGCTCTCTTGTCTCGTACATGTCTGTCTAATTTAGAAGGTCTGTCTGCTTGTGCTGAACTGAGTTGAAACCCTTTAGTCCGTCATTCCTCATTTCTGTTTCGATGAGACAAGAACTGAGGAAGAGAAATAAACTGACCTGACAACACTAGGAAAGTGGCTTTCTTTTTAACACACCGTCTACAGTGAACATTATATCTTTTTTCTTTTTCAAATTTACATGTATTTATTTTTAATTGGAGGATAATTTCTTTACCATATTGGGTTGGTTTCTGCCATCCATTGATGTGAATCGGCCATAGGTATACTGATGTCCCCTCTGTCTTGAACTTCCCGCCCACTTCCCACCCCATCCCACCCGTGTACATTGTAGCAGGGAACCAGCTTTGAGCAGCCTGCCGTCATACAGCAAATTCCTCCTCTTACATCCCTTTTCTGATTAGCACCAAGTTATGGTTCAATTTGTTTGGTATTGTCCCCTTCCAATGTGCTTTTATACAATTGCCTATCCAGCAAATTCTCTCTTTTGCTTATTTATGCAGTTCACTCACTCATTTGACAGCATTTCTCATTTGCTTATTATGGGCAAGTCTGAGGGTTAGGCCCTGGCGATACACCACAAACACAACTGTGACATAGTCCCTTTCATCAAAAAGCAGCAGCCGCGCCTTCTCTGAGCGAGGCACCCATGACCCAGCCAAAGCCTATCAGGACATCCTGTCTTCAGTCTCCCGTATTCGGCTCACAGAGGCCATGTGTTTACAGACAGTCCAATCAGGGCTCACAAAGGCCCGGATGCGAAAGCTCCTTGACCACCAGAACCTCTTCCTTCTCTTCATCTGTATCCCTAACATACGGAAGTGTATGTGTGTGTGTGTATAAATAAACTCTCCCCAGAATTTTTAGACAGTCCCAGAGGGGAGGGCATCCGAAGGCACAGAGAGAACCAAGGGGCACACCCATTTAAAGCTGCGTGACGCCAGGGCTTTTTGTTTTGCAGGGCACAACCAAAGGAAGAGATGGGAAGCATAAGAAAGGGGAGCCAAGCGGGATGGTTATGATGCCTCTTTTGGGGTCAGCCTGCTCTCTTGTCTCGTACATGTCTGTCTAATTTAGAAGGTCTGTCTGCTTGTGCTGAACTGAGTTGAAACCCTTTAGTCCGTCATTCCTCATTTCTGTTTCGATGAGACAAGAACTGAGGAAGAGAAATAAACTGACCTGACAACACTAGGAAAGTGGCTTTCTTTTTAACACACCGTCTACAGTGAACATTATATCTTTTTTCTTTTTCAAATTTACATGTATTTATTTTTAATTGGAGGATAATTTCTTTACCATATTGGGTTGGTTTCTGCCATCCATTGATGTGAATCGGCCATAGGTATACTGATGTCCCCTCTGTCTTGAACTTCCCGCCCACTTCCCACCCCATCCCACCCGTGTACATTGTAGCAGGGAACCAGCTTTGAGCAGCCTGCCGTCATACAGCAAATTCCTCCTCTTACATCCCTTTTCTGATTAGCACCAAGTTATGGTTCAATTTGTTTGGTATTGTCCCCTTCCAATGTGCTTTTATACAATTGCCTATCCAGCAAATTCTCTTTTTTGCTTATTTATGCAGTTCACTCACTCATTTGACAGCATTTCTCATTTGCTTATTATGGGCAAGTCTGAGGGTTAGGCCCTGGCGATACACCACAAACACAACTGTGACATAGTCCCTTTCATCAAAAAGCAGCAGCCGCGCCTTCTCTGAGCGAGGCACCCATGACCCAGCCAAAGCCTATCAGGACATCCTGTCTTCAGTCTCCCGTATTCGGCTCACAGAGGCCATGTGTTTACAGACAGTCCAATCAGGGCTCACAAAGGCCCGGATGCGAAAGCTCCTTGACCACCAGAACCTCTTCCTTCTCTTCATCTGTATCCCTAACATACGGAAGTGTATGTGTGTGTGTGTATAAATAAACTCTCCCCAGAATTTTTAGACAGTCCCAGAGGGGAGGGCATCCGAAGGCACAGAGAGAACCAAGGAGAAAAGGCCCCAGAAGAAACGGCCCTGTTGACACCTTGATCGTGAACCTCTAGCCTTCAGACCTGTGGGAAAATAAATGTCTATTGTTTACGTCACCCGGTCTATGGTACTCCATTCTGACAGCCTTAGCAAACCAATACAAGGTCTGTGCATGAGTTGTTCTTAATGCTCCCCAGCTTATTCTCATGCTGAGTTTCAAGACGACCACCCTGTAAAGTCAGCCTGCCTTCCCCAGTCCTCAGCACTCTGCCGACCCTCTGCCTGTCCAATTACAGATCCTACTTTCCTATAAAAGTCCTCAACTCGGATCAGGACCTCCACTGCACCATCTGTTAAGACTGCCCACACTAGCTCTTTTTCTTTTTATTTATTTATTTTTGACCGCCCTGGATCTGCAGTGCTATGCACAGGCTTTCTCTAGGGGCAGTGCGTGGGCTTCTCAATGTGGGGGCTTCTCCTGTTGCACAGCATGGGCTCCAGGTGCTCAGGCGTAGTTTCCAGCGGCATGTGGAATCTTCCAGGACCAGGAATCAAACCCATGTGCGCTGCACTGGCAGGTGGAGACCTAACCATGGGACTGCCAGGAAACTCCCACCATACTAGTTCTTGACACCCTCATTTGGTCCTGCTGGCCTCTTCCCTGGCCCCAAAGTCTTCACCTTTCCCTTCCACCAAACCACCCGCAATTCAACCCTTGATCGGGCATTTACTAGATAGTGTATTATGATTCCAAATCAAGCAACATGTATTTAAAGAAGAGACTTTCAGGGACCTTTGCTCCTGAGTGAGGAGGGGGTTTCAGGTTCCCATCCAAGCTCTCAAGTTACACCAACCAGGAACCTACTCAAACAACCTATTAAAAATTTGACTCAAGTTTTTGGAGAGCTGGAGCAGGAATTTTCACTGCTGGCTTAAAGAAGGGACACTTTTTTCCCCTGCAGTCCTGCCTGGCTACTTTACCAACCGATGCTTGTGAGAAGGGATGTCCCTTAAGAGTTAAGCACAGAAGTTCTGCCCGCAGAAGAGAATGATTCAAATCCCAGCTCCTTGATCAAGGCTTCCTTGATGTGTAAAAAAGTATGCTAAACTTGAGAATACTCAGAGTACTGGGTGTTCTTTCCGGGCAGGGCTGGACCTCACTTTCTACTGACCGTGCAATTTGCATCTCTGTAGGGCCAGAGATTAACTTGTAAATTTCAGTTCAGTAAAGATACAAATAATTTAACTCTGGTAGAAGACTTAATTCCAAGGGTTAGGGTTTACGGCCCTGTTGGACATTAACCGGCTTTCTACCTAATCCGTAAATTTCCGTGTTAATTCCCTACTGTTGCTGTAACACACCTGAGAGCTTAAGACAAGTTTATCTTACGTTTATAGAAACCCGTTTCACTGGATTAAAATTGGGTGTCAGCATGTCTGGTTCCTTCTGAAAGTTCTAGAAGACCTGTTTCTGTAATCTGTACCGTGTCTAGGGTCACCTGCATTCTGTAGCCTGCGGCCATTCCTTCCAGCTTCAGATCACATCACTCCAGCCTCCACTTCCCTCTGCATCTCTCTAACATTCCTACCTCCCTCTCCTGAAAATGCTTGTGATTACACTGAGTCTCCCCAGAATAATCTCTTCATCTCAAAACCCTTAACTTAATCACACCCTAAAGTCTTACTTACACGTCAAGTTCCATTTTGACACGATCCAGGGGTCCAGATGTGAATATCCTTGGGGAGACTGTGACTCAGCCTACCACACCTGCCTTAGATGTATTTAAGTCACAAGCATAAGCCTAAATTCTCTGAGGCTCTTTGAATATGTTTTAACATCTTACTCCTTCTCTTACTAATTAGTGAGTTACAGAAAATCTTTGACATGAGATCATTTCATATTTGCCAGAGAATCAGGATTTATATTTTTGAAAAGTGCACTCCACATAGCTCTGAGACCCTAAGCAAGTTGCTTAAGCTCTCCAAGTCTCAATTTACATGTCTATAAATGAGGATGAAAATAGCAATACTCGACTTTGGGGGGTGGTTGTTGTAGGGAACAAATGAGACGATGTATGTAAAGCAATTGGTCCACTGCCTTATGCATCGTCCGTGCTTGGACTCACTCAGTGGTGGCTGACTCTTTGCCAGCCCATGGACTGTTGCCTGCCAGACTCCTCTGTCCAGGAGATCTTCCCAGCCCAGGAATCCTATTTGCATCTCCTGCGTCTCCTGCACTGGCAGGCAGATTCTTTACCAATGAGCCACCAGGGAAGCTGTTGTGCATCTTATGTCCTCAGTAAATGTTAGACGAAGAGGAGGATGCTTAGGATGCTGATGAGAAGCGGGTAAGTACCTTCCCTTCAGTATCTCTGCCTCCAGAAGGTCCCAGTGCTGTGCTCAGTGCTCTCTGGTTTCCTTTGTAGCTCTCTTTTGCTTTATAACCAGAGCCATCAAACTTCAGGTAACTTTATTCAATTTGCAACACAGTCCTCCTCTCGGTGGAAAAGGCAATGCAACCCAGCCAGAGCACTTGGCTTGGCAAAGAGATGCTAGCTGGCTTCCAGTCTCTTCCTGACCTCTGCCCCTAAACTGGGCCTCTTCATGTCATGTACAAACCACACAGGAAGGCCTTGACTATGATTTTAAAACTAATGGATGATGGCAATTAGCATAGGAAACACTCCACATTGTTTTCTAGACAGAAGCAGAGTGATGTAATAATAATAACCTAAGCAGAAAGGCAAGGCTTGTCTTTGCATGGATTCTATGCCAAAACATTGAAAACTCCATTAGACAATTGCTAGCAAATGTATTAGCTTCAGGAATAATATTCTTATGTGCTCAGTCATATCTGACTCTTTGCGACCCTATGGATTGTAGGCCACCAGGCTTCTCTGTCCAGGGGATTCTCTAGGCAAGAATGCTAGAGTGGGTTGCCATTTCCTTCTCCAGAGGATCTTCCTGACTCAGGGATCGAACCCGGGTCTCCTGAGTCTTCTGCTGAGCCTCCGGGGAAGCCCCGGTACTAGTATACACACACTGGTTAGACTGTTACAGGACAACTGTTCATTGTCCTCGGGAGAATTTATTTACACACACACACACACACAAATACATTAAATAAATAAAATAAAGAAATGTTGGCTGGTTAGTAATCACTAACCAGCCAACATTTCCTCCCCTAGTATATGTAGTAGTGGAGGAAGCACTCCATCCAAAATGTTGTGACCTGCAGCTACTGAGAGGCTGACCACAGAAGCGCCTTAACACAGTGTCCTGTTTACACTGTAAATATGTAAATATGCCATGTAGATATTCATGCTCACTCTAGTTTATTAAAAAGGAACAAGGCTTTCGATGATCCAGCCTTGTATTCAAGCTGTGGTGTGGATCAGCAGCAAGCATCCGTATGACCTAGGAGCTTGTTTGAGATGCAGAACCTCAGGCCTCACCCCAGACTTGCTGATTCAGAAGCCGAATCTTAAGATCCGTAGGCAACTCAAACACACATGAAAGCTCGAGAAGCTCCGCCCTAAGAACGTCGCTGTGAGCGTGGTGAGTGGCAACATTCTGAATCGCTGTCCCTCTTTGTAAAGGAGAAAAAAATCACACCATCACTACAAACCAGTAGGAATATTAAAGATAGCACTTTACACTGTAGAGCTCTTTGTACAGACATTCATCAGGACCCAGTAAGTGCTGGATGCTATGCTAGGTGCTAATATATGGCAATGAAAACAGAGAGAGAGAGATGATAAATCTCTGCCCTCGAGGCTCACATGAATAGTCTATAGCATGTCAGATGGTGCTAAGTATCATGAAGAAAGATAAAAATGAAGAAAAATAAAAATGTGCTAAACAGTACACTCAGCTGGTGGTAGTTGTGCCATGACCAAAAGGAAACGAAGAGACCAGTTTTGTGAGTTTTGACTGGAACAGCCTGGGAGGTAAAGGGAACAGCAAGTGCTAAGCCCTGAGGAGCAGGAATTCTAGTACGTGTGGACACTGGTGAGACTGAGTCATTGACCCTTGCTGGAGGAAGAGAGGAAACTGTGATACTGTCCTTAGTGGAAGGGGTAAAACCTAGCACACAAGAGAAGCTAGCCCAAAAGAGGGGCATGAAGGGTTCGACCCATCATATTAAGGAAGGCTGACTATGGATGTCCAGATGTGAGTAAATTGGTAGAGAAAGTGGTAGGAGCTTTGAAAGTTTACTCTGTTGTTTAAGATTTCTCCTTGGCATGGGAATCAAGTTTATCAGTTGAGAGGGAGGGAAGAGTCTTAGAGGAATGAGGAGAGAGGATAAGGTTTGAAATAGCTTTCTAGAAAAGGGACGTTTGATAAGCAACATTGATTCCACCCATGTAACATATCAGCCTCCTTTTCTTCTTTTCCGGCCATGTTCAGGGTCAAGTTCAGATTTAAGGAGAGAGCAGAGCTGGATTTAACAAGGGTTGAGGCACTTGCAACGAAGGGAAAAGGGGCAAGTTTGTTGAGGCTGTATGCAAGAGAGTGATGGAACGATCCTGGAAGTTAAGCTCGACTAAAAGGCCAGAAGGACACACAAAAGTAAGGGGCTGTGAAAGGTAATAGAATTACTGGATGGCAGGTCCGGAGAAGTCAAGCAAGCACTGAGGTCTGTAGGAAGAAGCAAGTGGGGAGAATATTCAAAGATGGTTGAGAATACAGGAGATTTTGTTGATCACTGACCACAGGTCCCAGAGCGACGCAAAAGGGTTTCAGGAGACAGGGAGCAAGCAGTACATGATATGCTTGTGGAAGGGGAGGTGCAGAGCGGGATGGGGATGAAGCATAGAGCTGAGGGGTACCTGGGAACCCAGGCTCTGCGTGATAACTGGTGAAAACAGCGATAACACAGTGAGATGGATCCCGTTGGCCCCAAGGCAGTAACTAGGAGAAACCGCGAGGGTAGGAGAAACAGGGCTCTTGCCAGAAGCACAAAGAACTCTGGAATATCCCCTTCACTTCCTCCTCCAGGCCATATAGAGGCCAGGAAAGGAACCTGTGGGGCACCCCCTTTTTTCCTTTTCCTTTATGAGCACAACCCAAGGCTTGTGGAATCTTAGTTCCCCGACCAGGGATCAAATCCAGACTCCTGCAGTGAAAACTCTTGAGTCCTAACCACTGGACCACCAAGAAACCCCCGACCCGCTTGACTTCTTAAACCTGCAAGTAGAAATACCTGAGTGTTGGAACTTCCTTGGAAAAAAAGGCTGCCAGAAGCAAGGAGCAAGCTTCAGGGCTCCTGCAATAGAAGCCTATCTGAGTTCTTGTTACTTACTACCCTGCACCCTGCAGCAAGTCTTTTGACTTCTCCGAATCTCTGCTCCTTGATCTTCGGGCTTTCCTGCTTATCTTTCATATGATGGCCTCTGCCTAGAGGGGCTTACATTGTGGCTGAGATGATCCAGAATTCCCCTCCCAGTGCAGAAGACACAGGAGACATAGATTTGATCCCTGGGTTGAGAAGATTCCTTGGAGAAGGAAATGGCAACCCACTCCAGTATTCTTGCCTGGAGAATTCTATGAACAGGGTAGCCTGGCGGGCTACAGTTCACAGGGCTGCAAAAGAATCAGGCATGACTGAGCAACTCACACTTTCCTTCCCCCTTTTTCCAAGCCAAGGGAATGACTGCATTCTGCTGCTTGAAGATATATATTTGGACTAATAACCCTTGGGCATTCGCAATACTCTAAATATCATAAAGGTCTTGAAAAGCCCTGTGGTTTGAAATAATTTGTCCAGTGATACAAAGCAAATCTGTGGCTGCCTCCGGCTAGAGGCAACGATAGGAGAATTGACTGGAAAGAGGCACAAGGAAGCATTTGGAGTAATGGACATGTTCTATCCCTTGAATGGGATTGCATGAGACATAGACACATATACGGAGGGACTGCCTCTGTTGTTCAGTCACTGTGTCTGACTCTTTGCAGCCCCATGGACTGCAGCCTGCCAGGCTTCCCTGTCTTTTGCCATCTCCTGGAGTTTGCTCAAATTCATGTCTATGGAGTCAGTGATGCTACCTAACCATCTCATCTTCTGATTGAAGGTATACAGATACACACACATGTCAAAATTCATTGAACAGTACACATAATGTATATTTTGTAGTGTGTAAATTATACCCCATTTAATGTAATTATAATAATTTGCTTTTTATTTGACTTTGGAGAATTATTTTCATTAATATTTCCTCAAAAGGCTTATTTCTCTTTTTTTAAGAATTGGTTGGGTTTTTTGTTTTGTTTTTGCCTCTAAGTCATTGTTTCTTTTTCATCCATCTTTATTTGTTATTCTTTGGTATGTGTGGGCCTCCCATCGCAGTGGCCTCTCTCATTGCAGAGCACTGGTTTTGGGCACATGGACTCCAGAGCACTGGCTCGTAATTGGACACACTGGCCCAGCCGTTCCTCAGCATGTGGGATCTTCCCAGACCAGAGATAAAACTGATGCCCCTTGCACAACAAGGCAAACTCTTTACCCACTGGACCACCTGGGAATCCCAAGGCTTGTTTCTTGAAACACCTTCTGAGAAGCACCCCTGAGTTAGTTTCCTACGGCTGCTATAAAAAATTACCACAAATGTAGTGGCTAAAAATAACATAAATTTATTCTCTTACAGTTTCTGGGCAAAATTTAAAGTTACCCAAATTTTATCTGCTCCAGGGCATGACTGAGCAACTCACACTTTCCTTCCCCCTTTTTCCAAGCCAAGGGAATGACTGCATTCTGCTGCTTGAAGATATATATTTGGACTAATAACCCTTGGGCATTCGCAATACTCTAAATATCATAAAGGTCTTGAAAAGCCCTGTGGTTTGAAATAATTTGTCCAGTGATACAAAGCAAATCTGTGGCTGCCTCCGGCTAGAGGCAACGATAGGAGAATTGACCGGAAAGAGGCACAAGGAAGCATTTGGAGTAATGGACATGTTCTATCCCTTGAATGGGATTGCATGAGACATAGACACATATACGGAGGGACTGCCTCTGTTGTTCAGTCACTGTGTCTGACTCTTTGCAGCCCCATGGACTGCAGCCTGCCAGGCTTCCCTGTCTTTTGCCATCTCCTGGAGTTTGCTCAAATTCATGTCTATGGAGTCAGTGATGCTACCTAACCATCTCATCTTCTGATTGAAGGTATACAGATACACACACATGTCAAAATTCATTGAACAGTACACATAATGTATATTTTGTAGTGTGTAAATTATACCCCATTTAATGTAATTATAATAATTTGCTTTTTATTTGACTTTGGAGAATTATTTTCATTAATATTTCCTCAAAAGGCTTATTTCTCTTTTTTTAAGAATTGGTTGGGTTTTTTGTTTTGTTTTTGCCTCTAAGTCATTGTTTCTTTTTCATCCATCTTTATTTGTTATTCTTTGGTATGTGTGGGCCTCCCATCGCAGTGGCCTCTCTCATTGCAGAGCACTGGTTTTGGGCACATGGACTCCAGAGCGCTGGCTCGTAATTGGACACACTGGCCCAGCCGTTCCTCAGCATGTGGGATCTTCCCAGACCAGAGATAAAACTGATGCCCCTTGCACAACAAGGCAAACTCTTTACCCACTGGACCACCTGGGAATCCCAAGGCTTGTTTCTTGAAACACCTTCTGAGAAGCACCCCTGAGTTAGTTTCCTACGGCTGCTATAAAAAATTACCACAAATGTAGTGGCTAAAAATAACATAAATTTATTCTCTTACAGTTTCTGGGCATGAAAAGTCTGAAACAGGTCTAACCTGGTCAAAATCAAGGTGTGTGGGTTATCTTTGGAGGCTCCAGGGGAGACTCTGTTTCCTCGCCTTCTGCAGCTTCCAGAGGCCGCCTGCACGTCTTCGCTCGCGGTCCCCTCCTTCATGTTCAGAATCAGCAATCACACACATCACTGCAACCTGCACTTCCATCCTCAGATCTCCTAATCTGACTCCGACACTTTTCTTTCTTTCTTTCCCTCGTAGGATTCTTGGGATTGGTTGCACTGGATCCACTCACATAATCCAGGATTGAGAATTTCCTGGTGGTCCAGTGGTCAGGACTTTGGACTCTCACTGCCCTGGGTCAGGGCTCATCCTCTGGTCAGGGAACTGAGATTCCATAAGCTGAGTGACATGACCAAAAAATAAAATAAAATAAAAATTCTGTGGTGCCCAAGGATGAATGAACAAGGCAAATGATGAGGATTTGGGAATGCAAATAGAGATAAACCAGACCTTATTGTCCTTCTCTCCCTGGCCCAATCTTTAAGACCCCTCTGCCACTCCTCGGACCCTAGCAATTAAGTGGATCAAAGACCCCTCCTTAGGGTCAGTTCTCCTTTGAACCAACCCGCTGTTCTAGCAGCGTCTTCCACTTTAACGATGCAGATTCTCCCTTAAACTGCCCCACTGTACTGGCAGAGATTCTGCCTTCCCCCACTCTAATAAACTTTACTTTCCTCTCACTCTGCCTTATGTCTGGAAATTCTTTTCCAACCCACACATGGATCTCAACAAAATCCAGGATCACTGCTCCATTCAAAATTTTAGTTGAATCACAGCTACAAAGTCTCTTTTGCCATGTATTAGGTAACAGACACAAGTTCCAGAGAGCAGAACATGGATATCCTGGCAGGGGGTGATGAGCTATCATTCTGCTTATCACACCAGTTTTTAAAGTATAATAAAAAGAGCGAATAATAAGCCTGGAAACGAAGGCCAAGCCAGACCAGGGTCAAGGCATTTGGACCACTTTCCCTGAAAGAAGCACCCCTGAGTTAGTTTCCTACGGCTGCTATAAAAAATTACCACAAATGTAGTGGCTAAAAATAACATAAATTTATTCTCTTACAGTTTCTGGGCATGAAAAGTCTGAAACAGGTCTAACCTGGTCAAAATCAAGGTGTGTGGGTTATCTTTGGAGGCTCCAGGGGAGACTCTGTTTCCTCGCCTTCTGCAGCTTCCAGAGGCCGCCTGCACGTCTTCGCTCGCGGTCCCCTCCTTCATGTTCAGAATCAGCAATCACACACATCACTGCAACCTGCACTTCCATCCTCAGATCTCCTAATCTGACTCCGACACTTTTCTTTCTTTCTTTCCCTCGTAGGATTCTTGGGATTGGTTGCACTGGATCCACTCACATAATCCAGGATTGAGAATTTCCTGGTGGTCCAGTGGTCAGGACTTTGGACTCTCACTGCCCTGGGTCAGGGCTCATCCTCTGGTCAGGGAACTGAGATTCCATAAGCTGAGTGACATGACCAAAAAATAAAATAAAATAAAAATTCTGTGGTGCCCAAGGATGAATGAACAAGGCAAATGATGAGGATTTGGGAATGCAAATAGAGATAAACCAGACCTTATTGTCCTTCTCTCCCTGGCCCAATCTTTAAGACCCCTCTGCCACTCCTCGGACCCTAGCAATTAAGTGGATCAAAGACCCCTCCTTAGGGTCAGTTCTCCTTTGAACCAACCCGCTGTTCTAGCAGCGTCTTCCACTTTAACGATGCAGATTCTCCCTTAAACTGCCCCACTGTACTGGCAGAGATTCTGCCTTCCCCCACTCTAATAAACTTTACTTTCCTCTCACTCTGCCTTATGTCTGGAAATTCTTTTCCAACCCACACATGGATCTCAACAAAATCCAGGATCACTGCTCCATTCAAAATTTTAGTTGAATCACAGCTACAAAGTCTCTTTTGCCATGTATTAGGTAACAGACACAAGTTCCAGAGAGCAGAACATGGATATCCTGGCAGGGGGTGATGAGCTATCATTCTGCTTATCACACCAGTTTTTAAAGTATAATAAAAAGAGCGAATAATAAGCCTGGAAACGAAGGCCAAGCCAGACCAGGGTCAAGGATTTGGAGTGTCCCAAGTAAGCAACAGGCAGCACTTTCTTACCATTGAATAGAAGCACTCACATATTTTAAAATGTGAAAGTTATCATAAGATATTAAGTAACAGTTTTCCTATGTTCCCCAGCCATCCAGTTTCCCTCTCTGGAGTCAACTATAGTTGCTTACCACTTTCGTATGTATTACTCCAAACATAATCCATACCCATATTTTTCCCACAAATAGTAGCAGAGTATAAAATATCATTCTAGTAACTTGCCATTTTTCCCTGAAGAATATAACTTCTACATCATAACCGCAGCCGAATAAGGACTATTGGACTAACCTCCTTCCCTTGAGAATGGGCGGAACCTGTGACTCGCTTCTAATTAACAGAACACGGCAAAGTGGTGGGATATCACCTCCGTGGCTACATTAGGTTACATGAGACATTGTCTCAGCAGACTGGAGCAAGCGCCCCTCCTTGCAGACTTGATGAAGTTTAGCTGGCCCTAAAGAAGTTCATGAGACAAGGAACTGCAGATGGTCTCTATGTGCCATGGACAGTCTCTAGGACCCACAGGCAGAATCCAGCTGATGGCCAGCAGAAACCAGGGCTCACTTTCTCGCCATGGAAAGATCGTGACTCTTCCAACAAACTAAATGAGCCTGGAAGCAGTTTTACCCCAGTCAAGCTTCCAGATGAGAACACGTCTCAGTGCACATTTTGACTGCAAACTTCTAGGACCCTGAGCAGAGGCGTCAGCTAAGCCATGCTTAGACTCTCGATCCACAGGAAGTGCAGCATCACAATGCATTCTGTCTGAAGCCTCTAAATTTGCAGTGACTTGTTACACAACCACAGAAAGCTAATGAATCCTCCCGGTAGATTGTAAGGCTTTGTGTATTCAGGAAACACATGCATAGTTTATCCCTCATGGTCTCCCCAGCACCTCACCCTGGGCTCAACAAATTGAATGAATGAGTGTGCATCATCGCTACAATATTTACAACCATTCCACAAAAGGGATTAGTTTTATACAAGTTTTGTTGAGACAATGAGAAGATAAGCAATATATCCAGAACGCACGTAGAAAAGGGACAGGACTTGAACTAGCATCTCCTAGGACCAAATCCCAGGCTCATTCATTCATATCACAGTGATCAGGACTGTACAGGCTCTCCAGGGTGGCAGAGTCAGAGGGAGCCTATGCGAATAACTGTCCCTCGCCCATACCTGTGGCAGACATCACTAGTCAATCCCAGTGTGCTTTCAGATTGAGTTCATTGTGAACTCTCTTGACTCAGCATTTCAATAGGCACAAGCAATTGATCAAAGCTGTCTTAGGAGAGTATGACTACTTACCAACTGAGCTCTAAGCTCCTAGTTGGCATCTGTACCTCCATGCAACTAGATGTGGACTCCATTCCAAGAAATGTATGGGGAAAGAATATGAAAGAAACAAAAGTCTGAGCATAGGAAGAGGTGGTATCCAGAGGGAAAAAACAAGGAAAGAGACTGGAGACAGGGGTGAGGGTGAGAATGTTTCTAGAACCTTCCCTGCACAGGAATGCCGACCACATTTCAGGACAGGAAATTCCTAATAATACATGCTACAGCTGGATTTTCTTACAGCTAAATCCCCCAAGTCAGCTGATAAAGTCTTCCTTGGTCAGAACTCAGATTCTGCAATTGGAATCCTTTTTTGTATCATGGCTGTAGCACCCCAGCTGAGGATTGCACCGGGGGCACAATGGAATGAGCATTCACCATGGCTGATATGTTTATTGTTTCAACAATTAAGGTATATACTTGCCTAAGGGGGCTGCAGTTCTGATATTTTAAAAATTAATCTCCAGAAAGGAAAGCTAGCTTTTCAAACAAGGAGTATCTATGCCGCCGTAAATGTGATAAAGCCTTGAAGTTAGAAAAACAGACTTGAAAGTGAGGAAAACTGTCAATGAATTAGTAGGTTGGTTTGGACGTCTTTGTTAACGAAATGATAAAATTCACTTTGCTGTAGGCGTTACAAAGGGTTACCAAATACACAGTGCTGACAATACCGCCTCTGAGGCCCATGGCAGACATTACTAATTAATCACGTCTTTTTTCCCTAGTCCCAGCTTGGTCTTGGAAACCTTCCCAATACAGAGCACCATGCAGCCAATAACAATCTATTATTTGAGATCTGAAGGCAAAACGACTTGCCATCCTAGATTATAGGCACAGCCCCAGCTACAAATTATCAAGCAAAAAGCAGTACACGTGATGGACAGGCTCTCCAGGGTGGCAGAGTCAGAGGGAGCCTATGCGAATAACTGTCCCTCGCCCATACCTGTGGCAGACATCACTAGTCAATCCCAGTGTGCTTTCAGATTGAGTTCATTGTGAACTCTCTTGACTCAGCATTTCAATAGGCACAAGCAATTGATCAAAGCTCTCTTAGGAGAGTATGACTACTTACCAACTGAGCTCTAAGCTCCTAGTTGGCATCTGTACCTCCATGCAACTAGATGTGGACTCCATTCCAAGAAATGTATGGGGAAAGAATATGAAAGAAACAAAAGTCTGAGCATAGGAAGAGGTGGTATCCAGAGGGGCACAACAAGGAAAGAGACTGGAGACAGGGGTGAGGGTGAGAATGTTTCTAGAACCTTCCCTGCACAGGAATGCCGACCACATTTCAGGACAGGAAATTCCTAATAATACATGCTACAGCTGGATTTTCTTACAGCTAAATCCCCCAAGTCAGCTGATAAAGTCTTCCTTGGTCAGAACTCAGATTCTGCAATTGGAATCCTTTTTTGTATCATGGCTGTAGCACCCCAGCTGAGGATTGCACCGGGGGCACAATGGAATGAGCATTCACCATGGCTGATATGTTTATTGTTTCAACAATTAAGGTATATACTTGCCTAAGGGGGCTGCAGTTCTGATATTTTAAAAATTAATCTCCAGAAAGGAAAGCTAGCTTTTCAAACAAGGAGTATCTATGCCGCCATAAATGTGATAAAGCCTTGAAGTTAGAAAAACAGACTTGAAAGTGAGGAAAACTGTCAATGAATTAGTAGGTTGGTTTGGACGTCTTTGTTAATGAAATGATAAAATTCACTTTGCTGTAGGCGTTACAAAGGGTTACCAAATACACAGTGCTGACAATACCGCCTCTGAGGCCCATGGCAGACATTACTAATTAATCACGTCTTTTTTCCCTAGTCCCAGCTTGGTCTTGGAAACCTTCCCAATACAGAGCACCATGCAGCCAATAACAATCTATTATTTGAGATCTGAAGGCAAAACGACTTGCCATCCTAGATTATAGGCACAGCCCCAGCTACAAATTATCAAGCAAAAAGCAGTATAGTGACGATCGAAAGCACAGACCTTGGACTCAGAGTGCCTAGATTGGAAGCCACCTCTGCTATGCCCAGTCATGCTGTGCCTCCATTTCCCCTACCTGTAAAATGGGTGAGAACATCAATTACCTCAAGGAACTACCACGATGATTAAATGAGACATACATATCATGGAAGACTGCCTGGCAAACATAAGCATTGTCTATTCTTTCTTATTTTTTGATTCTCTTTGTGCAAAATCTAACTCTCCTGCCAGACTGCAAGGTAGGTACCCTGCAGTCTCTGCCTCCCCAGCACTTAAAACACAACAGGAAGTTGAGTCAGTATTTGTTTACCTTTATCAGACTCTTCCAACTAGACTGGCAGACTCACTCTTCTTCCCCTCAGTGCCTCACACGTTTCTGCCTTCTGTCTCTCCCAGTTTCCCACCCCATCTTCCATCTCTTTAGGTCTTCTCTTCATCCTCATTCTTCATCCTTCTGCTCTCACTACCCAAGCCCACCCCACCAGTATTCACCTGACTCCTACCCATCATTCAGAGCCTGCCTAGCTGGAAGAGCCATGAATCTGTTCGCCAAGTATGTCCAGTTTTATTTCCTACCCTGCCCTCTGTGGTTGGGTGCACTCATGTGTGTGTGCATGCTTAGTCATGTACCACTCTTTGAGACGCCATAGACTGTAACCCACCATGTTCCCCGGTCCATGGCATTTTCCAGGCAAGAATACTGTAGTTCCAGGATATACCTATGACTGTCTGGGGATTATGTATACCTGTAGACAAGAAAACTCTGTAAAAGACATATAACCATAACTTCCCTGTACACCCGAAACTAGTGCAACATTGTAAAACAAATATACCCCAATTAAAAAAAAAAAAAAAAGAATATTGGAGTGGACTGTCATTTCCTTCTCCAGGGGATCTTCCTGACCCAGGGATGGAACCCACGTCTCTTTTGTCTCGTGCTTTGGCAGGCAGGTGGCATCGTATTTAAAGTCTAGCCCACGGGCTTCACTGGTAGCTCAAGTGGTAAAGAGTTCACCTGCCATCCACTTGCCATCCTAGATTATAGGCACAGCCCCAGCTACAAATTATCAAGCAAAAGCAGTATAGTGACGATCAAGCACAGACCTTGGACTCAGAGTGCCTAGATTGGAAGCCACCTCTGCTATGCCCAGTCATGCTGTGCCTCCATTTCCCCTACCTGTAAAATGGGTGAGAACATCAATTACCTCAAGGAACTACCACGATGATTAAATGAGACATACAGATCATGGAAGACTGCCTGGCAAACATAAGCATTGTCTATTCTTTCTTATTTTTTGATTCTCTTTGTGCAAAATCTAACTCTCCTGCCAGACTGCAAGGTAGGTACCCTGCAGTCTCTGCCTCCCCAGCACTTAAAACACAACAGGAAGTTGAGTCAGTATTTGTTTACCTTTATCAGACTCTTCCAACTAGACTGGCAGACTCACTATTCTTCCCCTCAGTGCCTCACACGTTTCTGCCTTCTGTCTCTCCCAGTTTCCCACCCCATCTTCCATCTCTTTAGGTCTTCTCTTCATCCTCATTCTTCATCCTTCTGCTCTCACTACCCAAGCCCACCCACCAGTATTCACCTGACTCCTACCCATCATTCAGAGCCTGCCTAGCTGGAAGAGCCATGAATCTGTTCGCCAAGTATGTCCAGTTTTATTTCCTACCCTGCCCTCTGTGGTTGGGTGCACTCATGTGTGTGTGCATGCTTAGTCATGTACCACTCTTTGAGACGCCATAGACTGTAACCCACCATGTTCCCCGGTCCATGGCATTTTCCAGGCAAGAATACTGTAGTTCCAGGATATACCTATGACTGTCTGGGGATTATGTATACCTGTAGACAAGAAAACTCTGTAAAAGACATATAACCATAACTTCCCTGTACACCTGAAACTAGTGCAACATTGTAAAACAAATATACCCCAATTAAAAAAAAAAAAAAAAGAATATTGGAGTGGACTGTCATTTCCTTCTCCAGGGGATCTTCCTGACCCAGGGATGGAACCCACGTCTCTTTTGTCTCGTGCTTTGGCAGGCAGGTGGCATCGTATTTAAAGTCTAGCCCACGGGCTTCACTGGTAGCTCAAGTGGTAAAGAGTTCACCTGCCACTGCAGGAGACACGGGTTCAATCCCTGATCCGGGAACATCCCACATGTTGCGCAGCAACTAAGCCCGTGATCCACAACTATGGAGCCTGTGCTCTAGAACCTCGGAGCCGCAACTATGGTGTCCATGGACTGCAACGACTGAAGCCCGTGTGCCCTAGAGCCCGAGTTCCACAACAAGTTGGAGTGCTCACTCCAACTAGAGAGTAGCCCCCACTCCCTGCAACTAGAGAAGAGCCTGCAGCAGCAGTGAAAACCCCAAATAGCCAAAAACAATTTTAAACAAAGTCTGGCTCATGAGTGGAGAATTTGATTGCTGGTGTGAGACCCTCTGATCTCAGACCTCCTTTCTCCTGTCACAGTAATCAGTGATGTTCCAACCTGCAGCTTCTCCATCTGTTGGAGTGAAAACTGGGAGGAGCAGAGCCACTAGCTGACCCATGGTGGACCAATAGCATGAAGAAGAAATAAATCCTTGTTTTGGAAACCACTGAAATTTGTTGTTTATGCACTGTTATTTGCATCTTCCTGTGAACTTGCTCCAGGTACCCTGATCCACAATAACTTTCTTCAAAAGGTTAGAGGAAAAAACTAATTCATTTTATCCACCGGAGTGTCCTGTACATAGTAAGTGCTCATTAAATAACCACTGAGAACTTCCATGGTGGTCCAGTGGCTAGGAATCCACCTGGCAATGCAAGAGACACTGGTTCAATCCTGATCCGGGAACATCCCACATGTTGCGCAGCAACTAAGCCCGTGATCCACAACTATGGAGCCTGTGCTCTAGAACCTCGGAGCCGCAACTATGGTGTCCATGGACTGCAACGACTGAAGCCCGTGTGCCCTAGAGTCCGAGTTCCACAACAAGTTGGAGTGCTCACTCCAACTAGAGAGAAGCCCCCACCCCCTGCAACTAGAGAAGAGCCTGCAGCAGCAGTGAAAACCCCAAATAGCCAAAAACAATTTTAAACAAAGTCTGGCTCATGAGTGGAGAATTTGATTGCTGGTGTGAGACCCTCTGATCTCAGACCTCCTTTCTCCTGTCACAGTAATCAGTGATGTTCCAACCTGCAGCTTCTCCATCTGTTGGAGTGAAAACTGGGAGGAGCAGAGCCACTAGCTGACCCATGGTGGACCAATAGCATGAAGAAGAAATAAATCCTTGTTTTTGGAAACCACTGAAATTTGTTGTTTATGCACTGTTATTTGCATCTTCCTGTGAACTTGCTCCAGGTACCCTGATCCACAATAACTTTCTTCGAAAGGTTAGAGGGAAAAATCTAATTCATTTTTATCCACCGGAGTGTCCTGTACATAGTAAGTGCTCATTAAATAACCACTGAGAACTTCCATGGTGGTCCAGTGGCTAGGAATCCACCTGGCAATGCAAGAGACACTGGTTCAATCCCTGGTCCAAGAAGGTCGCGCGTGTCATAGAGAACTAAGCCCATGTGCTATAACTACTGAAGCCTGCAAGCCCTAGAGCCGGTGCTCTGCAACAAGAGATGCCTCCGCGATGAGAAGGCTGTGCACAGCAATTAGAGAGTAGCCCCTTCTCCGCAACTAGAGGAAACCCTTGTGCAGCAGCGGAGACCCAGCATAACCAAAAGTAAGTAAATAATAAATAATAGATCATTAAAAAAAGAAAACCTAGAGCCATTAGCCCATGGAGATGGGTATTGTGATCCCAAGTCACAGAGGAGAAACTGAGGCCCAGGAAAACTAAGTCTTACACCCTAAAAGTTTCTGAGCAGAAAACTTGTGAGCAAACCTACAGCTGCAGGATTCCGAGACCCAGGTGGCTGGCCACCGCCACTCTCATGAAATAGAGCCTCTTTGGGCGGCTCGAGGTCCCTCCCCAGGCCCGCTTCTGAGGTTTTTAAGCCACGGGCTGTGAACCTGGGATCTGACGGGACCTCACAGCTCTCAAAGTCCTGGCGGCCATCAAGGTAGCCCTACCAGGTAGCGAACGCGACCAGCATTATGCGTGAGCCCCAAGAGACCACTCATGTCTGTTTAACCTCGCTTCCACGGAGCCCCATGCTGGGCCATGCCCAGACAGGAGCCTAGCAAGCTCGTTTGATGAAAACCTATGAAGCGGATCAAGCTACTCTGTATCTACCTCATATTTGATGGTGACACTGAGCAATAGGAGGCAAGCAACACAAATAACATAGCAAACGCTCCATGGAAGCTAAAGGCAAAGGGGAGAAAGTGGAAAAGGCAGACCGTGCTTGGACTCGATGTTTGAAACCAAGGCTTTGATGCTTTTGAAACAGAACCTGGGAAAATGTCTGCACCCCCTGCGGCCAGTTGGAGGACTTTCTTCCCCCTGCATTGTTGCTCTGTTTGCCAGCCTCCAGTTTTTCATCTCCCAGGGTGGGAGCACAGCCCTGACGTCTCTGGGGAGGCAGGCTGTGTGTGAGTCAGCCCCAGCGCTGGCACGACCCCCAGGCCTCGCGTGGACTCCAGGCCGGCCTCTGACACATGGGGGAGTGCGGAGACGGGAGTGGGTGTTTGCTGACAAGCAGCTTTATGGGAAAGCTTGCCTCGGCATTTCTCAGTGCTGAATCAGGGAGAAACACTGGGCAGAGTGCCTGCGGGGTTCAACGGAGAGAGAAAGAGAGAAAACAGAGCCAGAGGTGGGACAGCAAGCAGCACACGAGGCACTGGCAGCCCCAGGAGAGTTCTCACCACCTGAAGGCCTCCTGGGTGCTTTCCACGCTCCCTGTCTGAGGTCCTCACAGCCCTAGGAGGCAAGGAAGCCCCCGGGGGAAGGTCTGTGTCACATGAAGAAACTGGAGTTAAGAAGGACCAAGAGCTACACGATTCACTGGGGTCTACAATGGAATTCAATCTCGTGACTGACCAGAGTCAAATTTCATCCACGTTTCATCCATCTCCCTAACCCTCCCCTGGGAAACTGTGCCTCACCCGGCCCTCCAGAGATTAGGAAGAGCCAGACAGACAGGAAGCAAAGCAGATGTGGAAGAGCAGCAGCCACCTCTCAGACAGACAGGGCCCCAGATGCAGGAGCCTGGGCGGGGCGTGTTCGGCCCCGCTCAGGGCAATCCTCCACCTGCCCATCCAGATGGAGAGAGGACAACCAGACCTGCCCATTCCTCCCTCATTATGTCATCGGAGAGGCACTATTCCATTAAAACACAACCCCAGGTACATCTTGTAATTATAACTCTCAAGTAACCACATTTTTAGAAAGAGCTGAAATTAATGATATGCTTTAATTAGCCCATCTATCTAAAACAGTACTGTTTCAACATACCGGAGTTGGCTCAAAAGTTTGTTCAGATTTTTCCATAAGATCCGGAATGAACTGTGGGGCCAACTCCAATGTAACCAACATAAAACATTATTAAGATAGCATATGTTCTTTTTCTCATTCTCAGTCTTTGAAATCCAGATACACTGCACTTAGGCTCGCTCCATGCCTCCCTTTGGACCAGCCCAGGCCCCTGTGGCTGGTGGCTGCTGTATTGGATGGAGAAAGTCTCTGGGATGCCAAAGTATCCAGACAAATGCCACCTCCCTCTATGTTAAGAAAAGGCTTTTTTTTCATTATCACTGATTTTGGAGGCGTACAGCTCTATAAATTCTAACACATGTACAGATTCATGTAATGACCACCCATAATTAGGATACGGAATTATTCTTCCATCACTCCCAAAGAACACCTCAGTGCTCTTTCTCTCTCTCTCTCTCTCTTTCTACTTTTTGACCTCACCACTCAGTATGCAGGATCTTAGTTCCTCAACCAGGGATCGAACCCATGCCCCCTGCAGTGGAAGCGTGGAGTCTAGACCACTGGACCACCAGGGAAGTCCCTTGGTGCTCTCTCTTGACTGTCACCCACTCCACCTGCCCCTCATCTTCACACAAATGGAATCATACCATCTATAACGGGTTTTTTTGGGAGGGGGCACTTTTATTGGTCTTTCATTTATTTACTTTCATCCATCTTCATTCCTAGGCCTGTGTGGGCCTCCCATCGCAGTGGCCTCTGTTGTCGCAGAGCACTGGCTCTGGGCACATGCGATCCAGAGCTCTGGATCCATAGTTGGACACATCAGTCCAGCTGTTCCACGGCACGTGGGATCTTCCCAGGCCAGTGCCCTTTGCACTGCAAGGCGGTGTCCTTACCCACTGGACCACCAGGGAAGCCCCATCTATAACCTTTTGATATTGGCTTCTTTCATTCAGCATAATGCCTTTGAGACTCATCCACGATAGTCAAGTGCATCAATTGGCCATGCCCGTTTGTTACTGGGTTTTATTAGATTGTACAGATGTATCACAGACTGCATATCCATTCAACTGCTGAAAGACCTTTGAGTTGTTTCTTGTTTAGGATGATGAAGATGTTAATAATATGTGTTCAGGTGTTGAATGAACAGACGTTTCCACTTCAGTTCTCAGGAGTGAGATGGTTTGGTCATGTGTTCTACTTCACAGGAAACTATCAAAATGTCTTCCAGAGAAGTTGAACCATTTTGTAGTCCCACCAACATTGTGGAAGGCTTCCAGTTGCTCTGCATCCTTATCAGCACTTAGTATTGTCAGTATATTAATTTAGCCCTTCTGATATCTATGTAATTGTATCTCATTATAGCTTTAATTTGTTTTCCCCTGGTGACTAATGATGGTGAGCATCTTTCAGTGTGCTTCTTTGCCTTCCAAGGATCCTCGTTGGTGATATAGCTATATCCTTTGCCCATGTTTTAAATTAGATTCTATGTTTTCAAAGTTTGTATATCCTATATTCAAATCCTTTATAAGATGTGTGATCTGAAAAATAGTTTTTCCCAGTCTCTAGACTATTTTATATTTTCTTAATACTATCTTTCAGAGAGTAAAAGTTTTTAATATTGATGATGTCCAATTTATTGATTTTTCTGTTATGAATGATGCTTTTGGCATCATTAATAAGAACTCTTTTGCCTAACTCCTGGTCATGGAGATTTTCTCATATTAAGTCTTTGAACAATAAATCACATGCTTAATACCTAAGGGGTCATAACTGTCTAAAGAAATTAACCTGTGGGCTGTAGTTATGAAAATTTGCATTGTCATGTGAATTCACTCATTCATTTACTCCACAGATATATAATAGGTGGGAAATCCTCACCAGGAAAGTAAAGATGACTACAATCTGATCCACAATAGTAGTTGCCACTAAATGAGGGTCTACGGCCAGTGCCCATATAAATATCATCAGTGAAGGCATAAAACAGTGGAGGTATAATGTGGAGAGCTCCATAAGGCCTCTAAGAGACTATCAAACAGATATGTGAACCAAACAGATATGTGAACAGAGATGTAAAACTCCTGTGAATAAGAAAATGTTGACACAAGATACTTGTTTTCCCACAGAAAAAAAGACCTTGAAACAAAGATGGAAGTCCAAGTAGCTTATTTGTGAAGGGATCCCAGGAAGGACATGGAGGGAGTAGGAAAGTGAGACGGGGAAGGGAGGAAAGACCACCCAAGGGTTCCTGATGAGGCATCTGGGTCCCACAGGACACCTGCTGATAAACACCTGCAGAACGTGCTGCAGGATTGCCCTACTGAAAGGCAGGAAAACTGGGATGTTCATCCGCCAACTGGATCCTTCCTTGGGAACATGTTCCCAAAGCATTACGTGCCCACTACATCCACCTGCCACCAAGTGAGGACCAAGGGCACGTGGCTGGAGAACACCCCCAGGCAGAGAAATGCTGAAAGATCGGTGTTGCATGGGAATTGTCTGCAGATGATCTCCAAGTGAGTCAGGAGTCACACAGTTTGAAGACCTCGATGATTGGGCAGGAGAAGGAGCTCCAGTCATGAACACCTGGCTTCCTAGTCAGGAGTCACCATTTGTATATCCTATATTCAAATCCTTTATAAGATGTGTGATCTGAAAATAGTTTTTCCCAGTCTCTAGACTATTTTATATTTTCTTAATACTATCTTTCAGAGAGTAAAAGTTTTAAATTGATGATGTCCAATTTATTGATTTTTCTGTTATGAATGATGCTTTTGGCATCATTAATAAGAACTCTTTTGCCTAACTCCTGGTCATGGAGATTTTCTCATATTAAGTCTTTGAACAATAAATCACATGCTTAATACCTAAGGGGTCATAACTGTCTAAAGAAATTAACCTGTGGGCTGTAGTTATGAAAATTTGCATTGTCATGTGAATTCACTCATTCATTTACTCCACAGATATATAATAGGTGGGAAATCCTCACCAGGAAAGTAAAGATGACTACAATCTGATCCACAATAGTAGTTGCCACTAAATGAGGGTCTACGGCCAGTGCCCATATAAATATCATCAGTGAAGGCATAAAACAGTGGAGGTATAATGTGGAGAGCTCCATAAGGCCTCTAAGAGACTATCAAACAGATATGTGAACCAAACAGATATGTGAACAGAGATGTAAAACTCCTGTGAATAAGAAAATGTTGACACAAGATACTTGTTTTCCCACAAAAAAAAGACCTTGAAACAAAGATGGAAGTCCAAGTAGCTTATTTGTGAAGGGATCCCAGGAAGGACATGGAGGGAGTAGGAAAGTGAGACGGGGAAGGGAGGAAGACCACCCAAGGGTTCCTGATGAGGCATCTGGGTCCCACAGGACACCTGCTGATAAACACCTGCAGAACGTGCTGCAGGATTGCCCTACTGAAAGGCAGGAAAACTGGGATGTTCATCCGCCAACTGGATCCTTCCTTGGGAACATGTTCCCAAAGCATTACGTGCCCACTACATCCACCTGCCACCAAGTGAGGACCAAGGGCACGTGGCTGGAGAACACCCCCAGGCAGAGAAATGCTGAAAGATCGGTGTTGCATGGGAATTGTCTGCAGATGATCTCCAAGTGAGTCAGGAGTCACACAGTTTGAAGACCTCTGTCATGATTGGGCAGGAGAAGGAGCTCAGGAAAGCATTTTCAGTCATGAACACCTGGCTTCCTTCCCAGGCCACATGCCAGGCTCATCTTCCACAGCATCTTGGAATCCCGATGACCACCAATCCCCTGACTTCTAAATGTACCAAGTTCATCTCAGCCTGGCTGCCAAGTCTCCCATTTCAGCAGAGCTCAATGAAAGACAGGAAATCTACCCAACCAGCTCACCAGCCCTACCTGGCTCCTCTGATTCTCAGCCAGTATCCCAGAGAAGGTCTCATTTTCAGCCAAGGATCTCTGCCACAACATTTGAGGATATCTTTATCTACCCTCTCCCTCCTCTTGGTACCCAAAGAGAAGGCAATTCTGCTTCTGTGAGGATGCCAGTGAAAACAAATATCCAGGACCCAGAGGAGAGCTGCAGCACACAAACCTCAATTAATTACCAGCTATTCATAATATTAAAACTCAGAAGACAGAATGACTTTGGGAGTCAGGTCCAGTGGGATGGGAACAGAAGCGGCACTGAGCACATAGCAGAAAACCTTTATTCAGCAGTGCCCGAGGGCCGCGGGTCTCACCCCAGGCTGCACACCATCATCGGAAGAACTGTTAAAGAGGGCTGATTCCCTGCAGGTGATGGGGTGGATCCTGGGCATCAGTAGATTTTTAAATTCCATAGATTCTGATGTGCAGGAAGTATAAGGCAGACAGGAGGGAAGAAAAATTATTTCCTGTGATTTTGTTTTGTTTAGAGGTAACCTTTGTGTCTCATTGAATTCTTTCAACCCTATTATATGTTTCCTATTACTGTACCCATCTCAAAAGAAACTGATGTGATAAAACTGAGGCTGAGGGAAGTCAAGTGATTCACCCAAGCTCTGTTATGAACCAAAGACCCAAGCTCACTATCCAAGGCTGAACTCAGGACTCTTTCTACTCCACCTGCTATCCTTTGAGGAAAATTTTAATAATATTGATGATGAAAGGAAAGGAGCAGGAAAAAATTGAAATCAAAAGTGTCACTGGATAAATCAAAACTGGCCTAGGTATGACATGGTGGGAAGGGCTCTGGAGGCCACAAGAAGCCCTGGAGAGCCAGGGCCGTACCCAACACCAAGAAGAATGAAGCGAAGCCCCCAAAGGGGATGGAGTGCCAGCTAACCCCACCCTGTCCCAGTGTTCCCGAGGCGAGCCCGGCCCTCGTGGTCCTGTATCCAAAGTTAGCTCAATGGCCCATTTTCCCATCAGATCCTGAACTGTGACTAGGGACGTCACAGCCGACCAACTCCCGCTCGAGAGCCTCTCAGCGTGATTGACCTTCCTCCTCTCCGTGGCCTCCAGGCTGGCTGTATTCAGCCGAGAGAATAAACCGACAACACAGCAAACAGCCTTTCCTCATTTCTACAACTGATTTCTCTATTGTCTGCACCTGCTCGGCTTTCCAAGCTCAGCGGCCCATCTGGTGGAAGACAAATCCCGCTGTTTGCAGCCTCCTCTGGGAGAACTGCTCAAAGACAGGAGAAACCCTAGCCATTCTCACTTTATGTCTATGTGCCATGAAACTGAATTTTATTTAAGCATCACATTTGGGGAAGGGAAAGGAACTTCACTCTTTGCTTTCTCGATAGTATCTTTCAGCAGCAACAGGATGCCTAACCCATTAAGGCAATCCTCAAAAAGAAAAATTCAAAACAAAAATCTCTTTCAGCAGGCTGCACTTCCAAGGTCTAAGAGAATCTTTCAGTAAATATTGGAGAACTGTAGAGCTGGGAGGGACCCTAGAGACCATATCTTAGAAGCGGAAGCTGGGGCCCAAGTCAGGGAGTGACGTGCCGGACACCAAGGCAACAGGGGTGCTTTGACCTCTTTTCCCCAGATGGTATTCTAATGGGCAGAAACTGTGAAATGGGGAAAGGCAGAAAGGCTCCATACTCAAAATAAAAATACAAATTAAGTCATTCAGTTGTGTCCAGATCCTTACAACCCATGGAAGAGCCATGGAATTCTCTAGGCAACAATACTAGAATGGGTAGCCTTCCCCTTCTCCAGGGCATTTCCCCAACCCAGGGATCAAACCCAGGTCTCCTGCATTGCAGGCAGATTCTTTACCATATGAGCTACCAGGAGAGCCCAGGCATATTGGAGTGGGTAACCTATCCTTTCTCCAGGGGATCTTCCTGACCCAGGAATTGAACTGGGGTCTCCTGCATTTCAGGTGGATTCTTAACCAGCTGAGCTACAAGGGAAGCCCCAGGTGCATACTCACGATGATGATCTATATTGAGAATGGTACATGTTTCATCATCATGTACGTATATTCACACACAACTGAAAAATGTGTACAGAAAGTAGGGTTGGTGCTAAGGAAAATAGTGGAAAAACGTGCAGGCTTAGTGCCAACTATGAAGAAAACAAAGTGATCCTCACTGTTTACCAAGCCATCCCTCCCAAGCTGACTAATCCCAGGGTCGCCATATTGCAGAACTCCAGGGGGCCCAACTCAGGGTACAATTCATTTGTGTTTTAGAAAGGTGGAAGAGTAAGGGCGCCAATGTCAGCTTTTGTTTCTCTTGTTCTGCATTAACAGCAGGAACTGAGGCATTCACTGACAGCTACAGGATTCATTAAAAACAAATAGTAGGGCTTCCCTGGTGGTCCAGTGGGTAAGGACACTGCCTTGCAGTACAAGGGGTGCCAGTTTGATCCCTGGCCTGGAAAGATCCCATGTGCCACAGAGCGGCTGGACCGATGTGTCCAACTACTGAGCTGGAGCTCTGGAGTGCATGCGCCCAGAGCCAGTGCTCTGCAACAAGAAAGGCCACTGCAATGGGAGGCCCACACAGACCAAAGAACAAAGATGGAAATGAAAGACCATAGAAGTGGCCAAAAAAAAAAAAGTAACTGAAGAACTATCCCAGCAAATGTGACTTTCAAGATTCTGAAGAATGAATCTATAAGAGCAGGGGAATCACAAAGATCACTAAAGAGAGGCCATTCGGAGGGAGCTCTCTTGAGCGCTCACAAAGGAAGTAGGTTTTGTTCTCAGTGCTTTAGGCATGTAAGTCTCACCACAGCTCCATGACAGAGGCATTATTGGTTATTATTTTACAGATGAGGAAACTGAGATGTCCAGTCATCGGGTGACTTGCAAGTCACAGAGCTGGGAAGTGGCAAGGGGATTCAAAGGCAGCCACCTGGCTCCTGACACTGTGTGCTTGACTGTTTACATCAGGGGTCTCCAGCCCCCAAGCCACAGACCTGAACCAGTCTGTGGCCAGTGAGGAACCAGGCTGCACAGCAGAAGATGAGCAGTTGACAAGCAAGTGATGCTTCATCTGTATTCCAGACACTCCCATCGCTCACTTTACCACCTGAGCTCCACCTCCTGTCTGACCATCAGTGGCATAATAAATGTAACACACCTGAGTCATCCCCCCAACCTCGGTCCGTAGAAAGGAATCCACCATGATACTGGTCCCAGGTGCCAAAAAGGTTGGGGACTGCTGGTTTTTATCATCCCCTTTGGAAGTTAATCAGTGTTACCTGTCGTTAGAGCAGTGGGAGCACCTGGATCCTATTGCATCTCCCTCAAAGCACTGCTGGGAGCCTGCCTGAAGTCTGCACTGGGGCGATCGTGATGAGGTGACTTTGGCCCCACGTTGTGGGGAAGCGATGGAGACCACCATGGCAGCCCCAGGAAATCTGCAGTGAATGACGTCATCAGGGAAGCACAAGTCTGGACAAGACTCTCGGCACCCCCAAACATCAGATGGGAGCTCATGGCGGGGTTCTGGGCCTTTGAGCACTCCTTCCCAACCCCCAAGCCCAACCCTCCTTTGGGGATGTGGAGTGAAAAGAGGAGAAAAAATGCTTTAAGCCCCTGCTCTGTAGGCCAACAGCAAACATTCAGAGTAACTCTGAGATCCCCTTTCAGCCCTCTCAACCAACAGAGAGAGGAGAAATTTTTTTTTAATTCACCCCACTTTGTAATTTTCATCAATTCACCTCACATCCCTGAGCCTCAGTTTCTTCATCTCTGTAGAGCCTCCATATACACATGTAGAAGAATTAAACTGAGGGAATTCTCTGGCATCCCAGTGGTTATGACTCCAAGATTTCACTTCCGAGGGGCTGGAGTTCAAGTCCCAATGGAGGAACTAAGATCCCACAAGCCATGCCTTGTGGACAAAACACAATGAAATTGAGATGCTTAGCACAGTGCTTGCCACCTGGCAGAAGACTAATAAGTCAACCAATAAAACGACAATTTCCTTCTGCCTTTTGGGATTAAAAGGACATAGTTAGTTTCCTAACCAATATACATTTTTCTTCTTTACTAACAGATTCCTGACTTTATTTGGAGCTTCTAAACACCCAAATTTTTTTTAAAAAATCATCTTCCCAGGTTCCTTTGTAGGTTCAGGTGGCCATCCTTCAGTAGCATATAGAATATAGTGTGTCAGTTGCTCAGTCACAGCCGACCCTTTGCCACTCCATGGACTGTAGCCCACCTGACTCCTCTGTCCATGAAATTCTCCAGATAAGAATACTAGAGTGGGTTGCCATTTCCTTCTCCAGGGAATCTTCCTAACCCAAGGATCAAACCCAGGTCTTCCGCATTCTGGGCAGACTCTTTACCATTTGAGTCACCAGAGAAGCCCAAATAGGATGACAGGAGATTATTTTGTGAGGCTTCTAGGACATTTGTTGCCTCCTTGAACATAGGAGTAACAGACTCAGATAGCATTTCCCTTTGACCCTTGCCCTCTTCTACTTTCTGAAGGCGCAGCAGCCATCTTGTCACCGTAAGGACAAAAACTACAGGCCAACGACAGAATAGAGAAGGGGACGGGGTCCTAAATAACATCTTTTGGTCACCACACAAACTCTAGACTTCCTGACTCTTGATGTATTGGGGTAGAAAAATAAATTCCAATCAGATTTTCCATTATTTGTAACTGAATACATTCCTATCTGATATTTACCAATCTCAGTTAGATGTATTGAAATAAATACAGTATAGAGATGCTGGGCTGTTTGTCCAAGGTCATATCATGAATTGATGGGTGGCAAATCCAGGTCTGTTGAATATCTTAAATCTGTTGAGTCTTAAATCCGCAACCCAAATACCCTTCAAATCAACGATAGATACCTCCCCCCAATTTTTATTTAGGTTAAGAATCAGAATTATCACTATTACAAAATATTTTTATGGTAGCCAACTGTGCCATGGATAAGAAGCTCCCTTCTGGAAATGTATTTAGCCAAGTTTTTAAAGACCTTAGATTTTATTTAATCCATGCAAGTGGGCCTTTCATTCATGGACAAGTCACACATGATGTTGATCATCTATAAAACTCAGGTTCACTGTTCTGCAAACACAAGGAAGCACTTCGAATACTGCCTGCCTGACGTCTACACTAGAGAAGATATTGATTTCACAAAAGCAACGCCTTTGAACTGCTAATAAATATTTTATAACTTGATCACTTAGAAAGTCAGGATTGAAAAGTCCTATTGGAGAAATATCACCTTTATGTGGCAAAATTGTTTGAACTTAAAGTTATCATCTGCCTTGGATTGTTACCATTTAATGAAAGCGATTTGCTGGACTCAAAAATGCCATTAATAAGTAAAAGCAATTAATAAATAAATTAATAAAGCCCCATTCAAATGCTGTTGCTGAGAATTTACATCTGCAGGATGTGAGATTGATCATAATTTCTGGGACTTTAGGATTCTTGTGAGAAAAGGCCTGCTCCTTTCCTTGGAAAGAGATGTGTTCTCAGAACTGTGTAATTAGATGCAAGTAGTGTTGCTTAGAATGAATCCTGTCACCAAGCCATAGACTCTGGGTAGGATGATTTCACAGTGATGCCCTCGGGGCCAGGGCCACACTCACGTCGCGGTTCCCCTAGCCAGACCCAATGTGTCCAGTGTGAAAACACATGACCCAGATTGTGCCAGATTCTCTCTCATGCGAAGTCAGGACATAAACAGAAAGACATACTGATGGGTAGTCTTTAGAACTGAGTCATGTGTCTGGCATCAAACTGGAAAGTGAGCCCACGTACTCCTGCCACCCGGGTCCCAGGGGCCTGTCTAGTCTTGCCCTTTCTAAGGTCATCTGATTCTGTGAGCTATCCCAGGACTTTCCTAAGAAATACTGCATTTTAAACTTAATCTGGGTGGGGTCAGTTTCTGTTGCTTAACAACAAAAGCCTCTCAGTGAGTACATCTGACACTGTTGTATACTTATGGGTAAGGTCATATAAAGTCAGAAAGACTCATTCCTTCCCACCTCTAAGCAGAAATAAACAGTCCTAATCTTGGGCAAGTAGAAGGTGTGAGGGAATCTCTCCCTTATTGCCCTAGGCCTCTAAGGAAAATGGTTTCAGTCATCACACTCTACCCCAGGCCCCTTCTTTCCCAGGGTCTTTCTTCCACCTGCAACGATGGCAGCCATGTGCCACGTGCTTCAGGGTGTGGGCTTTCTAGCAGGACTGAAGTTGGAATCCTGAACCTGCTGCTTCAGACTTGTGACTCAGGATATTGCCTATGCTTCCGTTTCCTAATCTAAAAAGAGGGGAGGTGAACAGAGTGCTCACTTGTGAAATTACTATGAGAACTGAGTTAACCTACATGTGCTCTGAATAGCACACCATCCCTAACTGCTCCAACCTCTTCCTCCTGTATTGCAAACACATCAGCCTACTTTTCAAGAACATATACTTTTAGTTGCCTAGACATCTTCAGAGGGCTTTGCTCATTCTGTTCTTTCTGCCTGGGAAGCCCACTTTACCTGGACCCATTTCCTATATTCACCCCAGTGATGTATGACTAAAACGGCCCCTGTTCCATACCCCTTCCTATACCTTCACTCATTCTTTGCTCTGTGATTTCACAACCCCTCCCATCAGGAGTCTATGCATCTCATCTCTTAATTCTGGACTATTCATGAACCTGCTTTGGTCAATAAAATCCATAAGTGATATCATACCAGTTTTGAGCCTGAGCTTCAAGAAACCTTTCATGTTTCTCTCTCTCTAACTTCTGCCCAGGCACAAGCTCAGTTTAGCCTGTGGCCTGATGAGATACACATGGACCAGTCTCCACCACCATCCCAGTCCACAATGAATCCATTTCTTAATGCAGCACCACCTAGCTGACCAGCATCTGACCACAGATGCATGATGCTCTCCCTGGACCAGCTGAGACCAGAAGAACCACCCAGCAGAACCCAGCCCAAATCTCCAGCCCACTGCATTCAAAACTAAATAAGTGATTGTTGGCTCAAGTCCCTGAATTTGAGAGTGACTGGCTACACCGGAAAAGATAACTGGCACCTACCCTCTCTCAGCCGCAGATTCCTCAGTGATACAATGGAAATAATGAAAATGGGAATAATAGAACTTACCTCCTAAATTAAATATGAAGACTACATGAGATAGTGTTCATGAAATGCCTGTGTTACATGAAGAATTACATGACTGTTCACTACAAAAGACATGGCAATGATGATACTGGAGTTTTCACTTTGCCTCTCCTCTGGAAATGTGGGAGTTAGTGATATCTAATGAACAGGATTGTTGTGAAGAATTGAGAAAATATGTCTATGTGCCCAGCACCCTCGCAGACACAGAATGTCAATAAATGGTTTATCATTGATGTGTTTTTGTTAACGATTATTTCAGAGGCTGGGTTCACAGCCCCCCACCGCCATCTCCTGCCCCTCCTAGCCTTCAGTTTCTTCCCATTGATGAGCAGATCTTGGTTCCCACAGTTTCACACTGGGGTGTACCCTCACCTGCCCAGGAGGCACCAGACTCCAGGTTAGAAAGGAGGTCGTTTTTATCTCCTGGACCCCTCCCAGGTCAGCCCCCTATGAATTTTAGCCACTAGAGGGCAGCCTCACCCTCCAGGCCCGAAGAAAGCAGCGGAGGCTGGGTCCTCCTGTTTTCTGATCCCACTGCCCACCTCTTCTTCGGGCCCAGGATTTGGGAAGCCCCTACTGGTCCCACTGTGCGCGGGCCACACCCTAATTGTGGTCCCCCAAATGTCCACCCTGGACCTTCCCTTCTGACCAGGGAGCCACCCCTCCCCCAACCCGCCTGCAGAGACGCTGCCGGGGATACTTTCCCAGCTCAGGGCAACCTCTCAACCTACGTGAATGGTTTCATAATTCATGCCTGCCCATCAGCGGACAGATTTAGCCTCCTGCCTGCTGAGTCTGGAAATACTGAATATTAAAATATCTCAGACGCTCGCCCTTCTGACGCCCTCGCCTCTCAGATTCACAGGCAGTTGGTTGCACGAACCATCCCTGGGACACCCATCAGTTTGTCAGGGAAGTAGATGTTGAGCCCTGACATGTGTAACTTTCATGGAAAGGGGAAGGCATACTCCGGGTCACGGATTAGGTATGCGACCTTGGAGAAGCCCTAGTCTTCCAGCTTCGAAGCCAGTGTATATGCTCAGGCATGGTGTCACTGCAGAAACTCCCTCTTCCCTTTTTGTAGCACAATTTGCAATGGAGGGAAGCAGGTATTCTCTTTGAAGGCCCCCGCTTATGGAGCTAAGTAAAGCAAAAGATCTGAAGAAACATTCTCCTCCCACCTAGGATAGAAAGAATCTCCCGGGAATTAAACTGACCAATAACTGAAGATGGAGGAAGCAGAGAGAATCTTTCCTATTTGGTAAAGAAAGGTGTGGGTGGGTGGGTGTGTGTGTGGGTGTTACACCCTCATCTCAAAAGTCTAGCTGACTTCTTTCATGCACATCAAAGACTACCAAGCATTTCCCACCTTTGATGTAGAAATTTTAAAACTTCTACTGAAAGAACTTCTAGGGGAATGCACACATCTTTGCTAATACCCAGAAATAACAAATTGCAAGAAGTGGGTTCAGGGAAGGAGGATGAGATCCCCACAAATTCAAACTAGAGGAAGGGGTTTCTCCTTCTGTCCTGGCAGATTTCATTCTGTCCTCCTAGGAGTCCGGTGAGCCCCTAATGCTGGCTCCCAGCTCTGAGCAGAATTTGGAAGGAGTTGGAGCCAGCTCTCGGCGTGTGTGATCTAATTAAGGAGGCAAGACTTCCGTGGGGGAAATGAAGGCTGATGTCCAGGCAACCCAGAAAGCCTGTGTGGTAACTCGGCACCAGAACCCGACTGATGGAGTGAGTCTCAGCAGAGGGCGTCTGAAGTTCCTCTACCCATGCTCAGGAAAAAGGCAGCTCAGGTCCGAGCGTGTTGTATGAGAAAGAGTCAGGTCAGGCAGACCTGGATCCAAACCCTGCTGTGCCATCCACTACGGGACCTAAGACAGTGTACTGAGTCCCCTCTTAGGCCTCAGTTTCCTCATCTGTGAAATGGGAATACAGTGCCCATAGCAGAGGCATGTCCTGAGGCATCTTTCAGCTTCCCTTTAGGATTCTTCCCCTAATCTTTCATTAGGAATTTCACCTGGGATTTAAGCAAGAGACTCTAGGACTAAAAAGGACGAAATTACAGTTGAAGGGTAAGTTGTTCACTGGATTGGTACACAATCACACTAAACATGATGAGTGGGCTTTCCACTTGCCTCAGTGGTAAAGAATCCACCTGCCAATGCAGGAGACGAACGCAATGGGGTTTGATCCCTGGGTTGGGAAGATCCCCTGAGGAGGGAATGGCAACCCACTCCTGTAGTCTTGCCTGGCGAATCCCATGGACAGTGGAGCCTGGTGGGCTACAGTCCGTGGAAAAGAAAGAATCAGACACCACTGAGTTCACACACACACACACACGAATGATGAGTAATTACAAACAGGGAGCTTTGCCCACACATCTTCCTCACTGAGAGGGTTCATAATATACTCTTTTCAGAGGTGCCCAGCCAGAAACGCAGGAATATTCACTGTATTAGCTCCCCATTGCTGCTATAACAGGTTACCGCAAACTTAGCTGCTTAAGACAACAAAATGTATTATCTTCCAGTCCTAGAAGTCAGAAGTCCAAACGGAGACTCATTGGGCTAACAATCAAAGTGTCCACAGGTGGGCTTCCCTGGTGGTCCAGTGGGTAAGGACACCGCCTTGCAGTGAAATTCAAACTAGAGGAAGGGGTTTCTCCTTCTGTCCTGGCAGATTTCATTCTGTCCTCCTAGGAGTCCGGTGAGCCCCTAATGCTGGCTCCCAGCTCTGAGCAGAATTTGGAAGGAGTTGGAGCCAGCTCTCGGCGTGTGTGATCTAATTAAGGAGGCAAGACTTCCGTGGGGGAAATGAAGGCTGATGTCCAGGCAACCCAGAAAGCCTGTGTGGTAACTCGGCACCAGAACCCGACTGATGGAGTGAGTCTCAGCAGAGGGCGTCTGAAGTTCCTCTACCCATGCTCAGGAAAAAGGCAGCTCAGGTCCGAGCGTGTTGTATGAGAAAGAGTCAGGTCAGGCAGACCTGGATCCAAACCCTGCTGTGCCATCCACTACGGGACCTAAGACAGTGTACTGAGTCCCCTCTTAGGCCTCAGTTTCCTCATCTGTGAAATGGGAATACAGTGCCCATAGCAGAGGCATGTCCTGAGGCATCTTTCAGCTTCCCTTTAGGATTCTTCCCCCTAATCTTTCATTAGGAATTTCACCTGGGATTTAAGCAAGAGACTCTAGGACTAAAAAGGACGAAATTACAGTTGAAGGGTAAGTTGTTCACTGGATTGGTACACAATCACACTAAACATGATGAGTGGGCTTTCCACTTGCCTCAGTGGTAAAGAATCCACCTGCCAATGCAGGAGACGAACGCAATGGGGTTTGATCCCTGGGTTGGGAAGATCCCCTGAGGAGGGAATGGCAACCCACTCCTGTAGTCTTGCCTGGCGAATCCCATGGACAGTGGAGCCTGGTGGGCTACAGTCCGTGGAAAAGAAAGAATCAGACACCACTGAGTTCACACACACACACACACGAATGATGAGTAATTACAAACAGGGAGCTTTGCCCACACATCTTCCTCACTGAGAGGGTTCATAATATACTCTTTTCAGAGGTGCCCAGCCAGAAACGCAGGAATATTCACTGTATTAGCTCCCCATTGCTGCTATAACAGGTTACCGCAAACTTAGCTGCTTAAGACAACAAAAATGTATTATCTTCCAGTCCTAGAAGTCAGAAGTCCAAACGGAGACTCATTGGGCTAACAATCAAAGTGTCCACAGGTGGGCTTCCCCTGGTGGTCCAGTGGGTAAGGACACCGCCTTGCAGTGCAAGGGGCGCCAGTTCGATCCCTGGCCTGGGAAGATCCCACGTGCCGCGGAGCGGCTGGACTGATGTGTCCAATCACCAAGCCGGAGCTCTGGAGCACACGCGCCCAGAGCCAGCGCTCTGTGACGACAGACGCCACCGCGATGGGAGGCCCACAGGAGCCAAAGGACAAAGACGGATGAAAATAGAGAAATGAAAGACCAATAGACGTGGCCCGCCCGCTCCCCTCCCTCCCCAACCCAACCCCTGCCCAAAATAAATAAATAAATAAATCTTTTAAAAAAAAAAAAAAAGTGTCCACAGGGCTGAATTCTCCCTAGAGGCTTCAGCGAGAATCCACTGCCTGGCCTTTTTCAGTTTCTAGAAGTATCCCTTGGCTCATGGTCCCTCCTCCACCTTCAAATCCAGCCATATTGGGAGGATCCTTTCTCATGCTAGCATCTCTAGTCTGCTCTTGCCTACCTCCCTCTTGCACTTTGAAGGGCTGATGATTACTCCTGGCCCACTGGGATAATCCAACAAAATAACCCAATCTCAAGGTCAACCGATTAGCAACCTTCATTCCATGCATCTTAATTTCCCTTTGCCACAAGAGCTAATGCATTCACAGATTCTGGGAGCTGGAATCTTTGGGGGCCATTTACAACACCTATTGCTCCAGAGATGGGGCTAAACCTGGGTGAATGGAGAGACCTCAGTCCCCTTCCCGTCTACAGTAGTGATTAAGCAGCCCTGTGAGGACTGTGTAAGGCTGGTCTAGGGGCAGGAGGTGTGAGGACTGGCCTGCCCTGACTGTTCACTGCCCAGAACTGTGGGCAGCTCACCCTTTTCAGGGCATCAACTTCCTTAACTGTAAAATGGGAATGATTACCCTGCCTACTGCCCTTGTACTGCTGTTAGGAAGATTGGATAAGATTCCCTGTCAGGGGCTTCCCTGGTGGTCCAGTGGGTAAGGACACCGCCTTGCAGTGCAAGGGGCGCCGGTTCGATCCCTGGCCTGGGAAGATCCCACGTGCCGCGGAGCGGCTGGACTGATGTGTCCAACTACCGAGCCGGAGCTCTGGAGTGCATGTGCCCAGAGCTGGTGCCTACAGTGTGAGAGGCCACTGCGATGGGAGGCCCTCACGGACCAAAGAACAAAGATGGATGAAAAGAAATAAATGAAAGACCAATAGAAGTGGTCAAAAAAAAAAAGATTCCCTGTGAAGGGCCTCCAATGGGCCAGGCCCCATGGAGGACTTTGAGATATAGAAGTCATTTTTAACAATCACAATATCACCATACAAGAAAATCACTGCACATTCTCTCAGTTTTACTAAGGATGCTTGGATAATTTTACAGAGTTATTGGCACTAAATAGATAGAACATTAGGTTCCACTTGTTCCCTTCTCATTGTTAGCATTTCCCAGGTTGGTATGTTTTCTCTGAGATAGTCTTCCAAGTGGAGGTAATCCTTTTATTTTTCATTTAAATCACTTCCAGTGTTGTGTGTGTGTGTGTTTTAAGTACCATGAAAATGAGCAATGTTACACATTATCTTTTTTCCTTCCATTGTGAATTATATTTAAGGATGAATTCCCAGAAATGGGTATTATGGAGCCAGGGACATAAGGGCCTCTTCCAGTGCTTGAGGCATATTCCCACATGCTTTCCAAAAGTGCTCTATCACTGCCACCCCACTAGCCATTCATGAGTGTGAAAAAGAAAAGTGTTAGTCGTGTCTGACCCTTTGTGACCCCATGGACTGTAGCCCGCCAGGCCCTCCTGGCCATGGAATTCTCCAGGAAAGAATACCGGAGTGGGTGGCCAAGGCCTTCTCCAAGGGACCTTCCTGACCCAGGGGTCAAACCCAGGTCTCCTGCATTCCAGGCAGATTCTTTACCATCTGAGCCACTAGGGAAGGTTGGTTCATGAGTATACCAGCATCCTTAGTTTTCATTTTTGCTAATTTAATTGTATCAAACAGAACTATGACATTAGTTTAATTCTTTTGCTAGTTTAATAATAGAAAAAGCCACACACGTTCCCGTATTTACCTGTTAAGTATATATCTTATGTGACCTGATTTTTTTTTTTACCTTTGCCAATTTTCCTCCCCGAAAGCAGAGTGGATCACCTCTTTGTTGGTCTCCTCTTAGTCCCTAGGCCCTGTCTCTATTCTTGGACACACCACAGAGTTGCAGTTATTGGCTCGCATGTGAGCTCCCAGAGGGAAAAGGCTACGTCTTTCTTCTCAGATTACACTGTCGATAGGCGCTAGTTACATGTGGCCACTGAGCACTTCCAGTGTGGCTAGTCCGCAGATGCAGACAACTGTATGTGGAATGGGTAAACAGCAAGGTCTTATTGCATAACAGGGAGCTATATTCAATATCTTATAATTAACCATGATGGGAAAGAATATGTATGCATAACTGAATCACTTTGCTGTACAGGAGAAAATAACACAGCATTGTAAAGGAACTATACTTCAAAAAAAAAAAAAAAAAACATGGCTAGTACAAGTCAAGATGTGCTGAAAACATCAAATACACCCTGACTTTCAAAGACTTGGGAAGAGAAAGAACGAAGGAAGCTATGTCATCAATTACACTGATATTGCACTATGTTGGATGCAACAAAATAAATTAGTAAAATTAATTTTACCTGTTTATTTTTAATTTTTAGTGTAACTACTAGAAAAGTTTAAATATAAAAATAAATATAAAATTTTAAATATATTTTAAATTTTATAATATATTTAAAATGTTTACATATATTTTAAAATTTTATATTTCTATCGGACAAAGCTGCCTAGGGACCAGTGTTTTCAGAGAAGTCATTCATTACATGTTTGAGAATGGGTTTATTCTTTACCTGTTGAACTGTGACTCAGCCAAAGAATATCATCATCATTATCACCATCATCCTTCTGCCATATTTACACTTCTCTTTCACATCAGTGAGACCAGTTGAAAATTGCCATTAAAGGCAGCCAGGAAGAAAGACACACAGTATGGTTAGTCCAGAAGATATTTGTTGAGTGTCTGCTGTTGCCAGGCACTTGCTAGAAATCTGGGATCATCCGTGAGCAAAGTAGACCTAAGTCCTACCTTGAGAAGCTAAGAGGTAGTGATAAAGAACCCACCTGCCAATGCAGGAGACATAAGAGATGCGGGTTTGTTTGTTTGTTTTTTAACACTTATTTATTTATTTATTTTGGAGGGGGTGGGGTGGGGAGGGAGGGGAGCAGGCGGGCCACTTCTATTGCTCTTTCATTTGTCTAGTTTCATCCATCTTTGTTCTTCGGCCCGTGTGGGCCTCCCATCGCGGTGGCCTCTGTTGTCGCAGAGCACCGGCTCTGGGCGCATGTGCTCCAGAGCTCGGGCTCGGTAATCTGACACATCTGTCCAGCCGCTCCGTGGCACGTGGGATCTTCCCAGGCCAGGGATCGAACCGGCGCCCCTTGCACTGCAAGGTGGTGTCCTTACCCACTGGACCACCAGGGAAGCCCAAGATGCGGGTTTGATCCCTGGTTTGGGAAGATCCCCTGGAGGAAGGCATGGCAAAACCCGCTCCAGTATTCTTGCCTGGAGAATCCCCATGGACAGAGGAGCCTGGCGGGCTATAGTCCGTAGGGTTGCAAAGAGTCAGACACAGCTGAAGCACCTTAGCACACATGCGTGCACAGTATTCCAGTGGACTCCCTAAAGGAAGAACACTAAGAAATAGCTACAGCAAAGGCCCTAAGGTGGGGCTGTGTGAGTGCAAGGAGCTCATCTCTGAGCCTCACTTTCTCCATATCTAGGAGTTCTCTCTCTGGTCCTGACTAGCTCAAATATACACAGCTCCACAACCTAGATCTCTCAGCGCTGCCCTTCCCTCCACCCCACTCCCTCCCCGAGAAGAGGCTTTGGCAGCTTCTCTGGTTGTTTGAAATCTAGAAAAGGCTTTGCCTGGAGCACTTGGGGAGGACTGAATGGAGCCAGAGAAGGCGTATTTATAGATCAGGACAGTCTGTGGACTGCTCTGTAAGCCTGGCTCATCTATAGGAAGAACGGCCAGCTGCTAAAGAAATCCCAGGGGAGCTGCCCAGCTGGTCTGCCAGCCAGCCCAGGTCCATCTCCATGGAGGGAGTGAGAGAAACGCCAGGACGGGGGCAGATCAAGTCACACTCGCTTCCTAATTGGCTTCCCAGCCACCTCTCTCATTACTGTCTCTTCTCCTCTCTGCCACATGAGTCTGAGCGTGTCATTTCCATTCTTTTTTTTTTTTCATTACCATTCTTAAAAGCATTCCATCTGGGACTTCCCTAGCAGTCCAGTGGTTAAGACTCCTGCGTCCAATGCAGGGGGATGCAGTTTTGAGCTTTGGTTGCGTAACCAAGATCCCCATGTTGCAAGGCATGGTCAAAAAACCAATTACAGAGAAAAGCGCTCCATTCAGCGGCTCCAGCCCCAGAGTTCTTAGTAGAAAATTAAGTCCATCACAACGTGGCCTCAGCCAAGTGTTTCCGTCTCCTTCCTTTTCTCTATCTAGCCTCTTCCCAAGACCCCTCTCTCCCTCCATATCCCCGTGCAGTGAGCCACTGCGTACCTTTGCTCCTTCTCTCGCATCAGCCTGAGATGCCCCTCTCCCCCATCCACTCAGTGGGACCCCACACCTTCCTCCTCAAAGGACTAGCTCAGAGCTCCCTTTCTCTGAGGACACAGGTCCTGGGGTCAGACTCTGCCATCCCTGCCTCTCCTATCCTGGAGTCTAGAGCAAGTTCTGACCATCCAAAGTTTTGGTTTCCTCTTCTATGCAGAGGGATGATAACAAATCATGCAAACCTCTTGGAATCATGAGGACCAAGGGGCTTAATACATGGGAAGAGCCTAGCACAGTGCCTGGACCACTGTACACGTACACAATCATATGCTTACTCCATCTGTTTAAGATTATTATCATTATTACTTTGCAAAAATTTTTATTGCAAAACTGTTTATCTTTTATTGAAGTATAACTGTCTTACGAGATTATATTAGTTCCAGGTGTACAACATAGTGATTCAATATTTTTACACATTTCAAAACAATACCACAGTAAGTCTAGTCACCATCTGCCACCATACAAAGCTTTAATGTTATTGACTATGTTCCCTGTGCTGAACATAACATCCCCAGGACTTACTCAGTTTTATAACTATTATCATTATTACAACTGCTGCTGCTACTCCTGCTACTCATCCAGTGTTTTTATATACTGAATGTTTATGTGCCCCCAAAATCAATATGTTAAGTCCTAATGCCCAGTGCAACGGTATTTGGAGGAGGTATCTTTGGGAGGTGATTAGTCCGTGAAGGTAGAGCCCACATGAATAGGATTAACACCCTTATACAAAGGGCTGGAAAGAGAGACTTCCTCAGTGGTCCAGGGGTTAAGACAGCCTTTCAATGCAGGAGGTGTGGGTTCAATCCCTTGTTGGGGAACTAAGATCCCACATTCCATGGGTGAGGCCAAAAATGTAAACACATAATAAAATTATAAAATAAAATTGCTTTGTTTTGTTTTTTTAAAAAAGAGGCTGCAGAGACACCGACTCCCTTCTGCCATGTGAACCCACAACGAGCAGGTACCCTCTAGGAGGAAACAAGCCCTCACCAGAGACCAAATCTAACAGCGCCTTGATCTTGGACTCCCAGTCTGCAGTCTGCAGAACAAGGAGCAGCACACTCCTGTTGCCCATAAGCTTCTGAGTCTATGGCATCCTGTCACAGCTGACTAAGACACCTGGGAAGAATGGCTCTTGCCTCAGGTGTGTTTCTACGTGACTTAGTTTGGGTTTCTCAAACGTGGTGTAGTTTTTGGTTAGTCACTAAGTCATAACCAACTCTTTCTTGCGACCCCATGGACTGTAGCCTGCCAGGCTCCCCTGTCCGTGGGATTTTCCAGGCAAGAATACTGGACCAAGTTGCCATTTCCTTCCTCCAGGGGGATCTTCCTGATCCAGGGATCGAAGTGGTGCCTCTTGCATTGGCAGGCGGTTTCTTGGCCCCTCAGCCACCAGGGAAGCCCAAACTTGGTATTAGTTCCCTCAAAATTAGACTCTAAGATAAGGGCTTGGATGCAGGGAGTTTCTTTGGGACACGATCCCAGGAAGACAAATGAGGAAGCTAGAGAAGTGAGACAGGGAAGGAAGAAGACCAATAAAGGTTTATGAGAGGGCTATCATTGTGGTGTGGACCTTGCCGCCCACTAGGAAGCCCCAGGAAAGCGCCTCATCTCCCAGCTAGACGAGGACATGCCGAAGGCCAAGGACTGCCCAGCCATGGAGTTTCAGAGAAAATGACTCCTGCTGAAGGGAACGAGCACAACCCCATGGCAAAGAGCTGTCTCCAACCTCCAAAGCTGACAAATTTCAGCTTAACAATTCCGCCTCCAAGAATGTATTCTAGGTGGATGATAGTCCGTGAAGGTAGAGCCCACATGAATAGGATTAACACCCTTATACAAAGGGCTGGAAAGAGAGACTTCCTCAGTGGTCCAGGGGTTAAGACAGCCTTTCAATGCAGGAGGTGTGGGTTCAATCCCTTGTTGGGAACTAAGGTCCCACATTCCATGGGTGAGGCCAAAAATGTAAACACATAATAAAATTATAAAATAAAATTGCTTTGTTTTGTTTTTTTAAAAAAGAGGCTGCAGAGACACCGACTCCCTTCTGCCATGTGAACCCACAACGAGCAGGTACCCTCTAGGAGGAAACAAGCCCTCACCAGAGACCAAATCTAACAGCGCCTTGATCTTGGACTCCCAGTCTGCAGTCTGCAGAACAAGGAGCAGCACACTCCTGTTGCCCATAAGCTTCTGAGTCTATGGCATCCTGTCACAGCTGACTAAGACACCTGGGAAGAATGGCTCTTGCCTCAGGTGTGTTTCTACGTGACTTAGTTTGGGTTTCTCAAACGTGGTGTAGTTTTTGGTTAGTCACTAAGTCATAACCAACTCTTTCTTGCGACCCCATGGACTGTAGCCTGCCAGGCTCCCCTGTCCGTGGGATTTTCCAGGCAAGAATACTGGACCAAGTTGCCATTTCCTTCCTCCAGGGGGATCTTCCTGATCCAGGGATCGAAGTGGTGCCTCTTGCATTGGCAGGCGGTTTCTTGGCCCCTCAGCCACCAGGGAAGCCCAAACTTGGTATTAGTTCCCTCAAAATTAGACTCTAAGATAAGGGCTTGGATGCAGGGAGTTTCTTTGGGACACGATCCCAGGAAGACAAATGAGGAAGCTAGAGAAGTGAGACAGGGAAGGAAGAAGACCAATAAAGGTTTATGAGAGGGCTATCATTGTGGTGTGGACCTTGCCGCCCACTAGGAAGCCCCCAGGAAAGCGCCTCATCTCCCAGCTAGACGAGGACATGCCGAAGGCCAAGGACTGCCCAGCCATGGAGTTTCAGAGAAAATGACTCCTGCTGAAGGGAACGAGCACAACCCCATGGCAAAGAGCTGTCTCCAACCTCCAAAGCTGACAAATTTCAGCTTAACAATTCCGCCTCCAAGAATGTATTCTAGGTGAATAATCATAGCTGTGAACAAAAACCCAGCCAGGGGCTTCCCTGGTGGTCCAGTGGGTAAGGACACCGCCTTGCAGTGCAAGGGGCGCCGGTTCTATCCCTGGCCTGGGAAGATCCCACGTGCCGCGGAGCGGCTGGACTGATGTGTCCAACTACCGAGCCGGAGCTCTGGAGCACACGCGCCCACAGCCGGTGCTCTGCAACGACAGCTGCCATGGCGATGGGAGGCCCACATGGGCCAAAGAGCAAAGACAAAAACAAATGAAAGACCAATAGAAGTGGCCAAAAAATAAATAATTTTTTAAAACCACAGCCAGAATAATTCTCATTCCCAGAATTGTTTATACTAGTGAAAAATTGGATACCATCTAAATGTCCAATAACCGGAGAGTGAATAATTAAACAAAGGTTCATCCCCACACTGGAATGTCCAGCAGTCACTGAAAATGATTTTATACAAGAGTATTTAATGTCACAGAAAAATGACCATGATATTGTTTGTCATTTTTTAAGGCAGGTCCATAGACGTAGAAATTAACATGTATGATATGACTGAACAAGGGTTACATGTTAAGCACATGCACATATGCACAGAAACCAGGAAAGATAATAATGAAAAATGATGGCAGTGATAATAGTTGAATGGTTGAATTATAGTTTAATTTTCCTTCTTCTAATCTGCATTTTCAAAATGTCCTACAGTGTCCACGTACTACAGGGTGGCGCTGACAGCGCTTGGCCGCCAAGGCAGAGGGATCTGCAGGAAGGGGGAGCATCACTTAGCTGCCTGTCCAAACGGGTTTGTATTTTTCTCCAATCTGAAAGCTCCCACAATCAGCACCCTCTGTGAGAGCGGCTTGCCTCTCACCTCTATGTAGCCCATCTGGGCCATGTGCATCTCTGAAATCACGTGGGCTTTTCCAATGAGAAAAGACAAACCCACAACCAAGGAAGGAAATTAAATGCTTTTCTCAGTAAATTTCTCCCTCTCCAAATTGGAATTCTAATAGGGCTACCTGCGGGCTTATGGTGCTTGAAGACTGGTGAAAATGAGGAAGTGAGCAGTATATTCTAATGGGGGGAGGGATGTAGTGTTAATACGGCCCTCTAATCTCTGATCTTAGGTCCTTTATGATATCATTTCCTGTTCTTTGAACATCCTTCAAGGTGGGATTCAGGCAGGATTTAGACTAGGGAAGGAGAAAGCGATATAGAAAATTTTTAATTCACTCAAAACATATTTTCTGATTTTTAGAGGTGGGGACGAGGGAGGGTCCCTCCTGCTCTTTCCTGGTTTTTCTTGCTCACAATAGGATTAGAGGCTTTCATCTCTACCACTTCTGGTGTCTCTGGCTACTCCGTCCCTTAATAGCTTCAGCCCGAGAGAGGGAGACGAGCTCCTGCCACTGATCAGAGCCTGCAGTGATCGGGGGCTGCGTTTATTCTAGTTGGACCTACTACGCCCCCACAAGTCCTGCACCCAAGATTGTAAGCCTCCTCCCGATTCCTCCACCACAGGGCAGAGCCTGCAGGACCCGGTTCCCTTCCTTTGGCTCTGTGCCCACCACTGGGTATGTGATCCTAGCCAGCAAGCCTGGCCCATGGGGCTAGTTGGGGAAATGGACTTCGAGAAGGCTCTGTGGTTTCCAAGTCATTCTAGATGTGAGGAAACAGGGAGAAGACATTCTTATTATTTGCTCCTGGCCTGAGGCCCTGTTCCCCTTGTCAGGTTTTAGCAAAAAAGGCCTTCTTTGGGGGTTTATGACACTTAGTTATTGTTCAGTCGCTACGTTGTATCCAACTCTTTGTGACCCTATGGATTGTAACCGTCCAGGCTCCCCAGTCCGTGGGATTCTCCAGGCAAGAATACTGGAGTGTATTGCCATGCCCTTCTCTAGGGGAGCTTCCTGACCCAGGGATCCAATTCACATCTTTTATGTCTGCTGCGTTGCATCTGAAACCCCACGTGGGCTTCTCTCACCTCTATGTAGCCCATCTGGGCCATGTGCATCTCTGAAATCACGTGGGCTTTTCCAATGAGAAAAGACAAACCCACAACCAAGGAAGGAAATTAAATGCTTTTCTCAGTAAATTTCTCCCTCTCCAAATTGGAATTCTAATAGGGCTACCTGCGGGCTTATGGTGCTTGAAGACTGGTGAAAATGAGGAAGTGAGCAGTATATTCTAATGGGGGGAGGGATGTAGTGTTAATACGGCCCTCTAATCTCTGATCTTAGGTCCTTTATGATATCATTTCCTGTTCTTTGAACATCCTTCAAGGTGGGATTCAGGCAGGATTTAGACTAGGGAAGGAGAAAGCGATATAGAAAATTTTTAATTCACTCAAAACATATTTTCTGATTTTTAGAGGTGGGGACGAGGGAGGGTCCCTCCTGCTCTTTCCTGGTTTTTCTTGCTCACAATAGGATTAGAGAGGCTTTCATCTCTACCACTTCTGGTGTCTCTGGCTACTCCGTCCCTTAATAGCTTCAGCCCGAGAGAGGGAGACGAGCTCCTGCCACTGATCAGAGCCTGCAGTGATCGGGGGCTGCGTTTATTCTAGTTGGACCTACTACGCCCCCACAAGTCCTGCACCCAAGATTGTAAGCCTCCTCCCGATTCCTCCACCACAGGGCAGAGCCTGCAGGACCCGGTTCCCTTCCTTTGGCTCTGTGCCCACCACTGGGTATGTGATCCTAGCCAGCAAGCCTGGCCCATGGGGCTAGTTGGGGAAATGGACTTCGAGAAGGCTCTGTGGTTTCCAAGTCATTCTAGATGTGAGGAAACAGGGAGAAGACATTCTTATTATTTGCTCCTGGCCTGAGGCCCTGTTCCCCTTGTCAGGTTTTAGCAAAAAAGGCCTTCTTTGGGGGTTTATGACACTTAGTTATTGTTCAGTCGCTACGTTGTATCCAACTCTTTGTGACCCTATGGATTGTAACCGTCCAGGCTCCCCAGTCCGTGGGATTCTCCAGGCAAGAATACTGGAGTGTATTGCCATGCCCTTCTCTAGGGGAGCTTCCTGACCCAGGGATCCAATTCACATCTTTTATGTCTGCTGCGTTGCAGGTGGATTCTTTACCTTTTGAGTCACCAGGAAAGCCCTGGTATAAAATAAAAAGTTCAAAAAAAAAAGTGGAAGTCAACCAGAAGGTTCTCTCTCCTGCCTCAGAGAGGGTGCAGCCTGGATGGATATCTAGAAGGTCTCAGATAATGCAAGTATTGGAACGTTCAAGTGGAGGTCTATAAAAAGGTCAAAAAAGGTTGCAAGGTCTTCTTTTATAGCTTCCACTAGGTCCTGCTTCTCTGATGGAATTTCAGGGACTCATATTTCAGTGGAGGTGGCCCTTGATAACCAGGCAATGAGTCCATTTTTTTAAATGTAGTGGGTGGTTAATATGGAGAAAATGGGGCTTAATCTAGTCTTGAGTGAGTAGTATTTGGATGGGTGAATGCTATTGTCTGAAGGTGTATGTCCTCCTGAAATTCATACGTTGTCATCTTCACCCCCTAACCACGGTGTTGGGAGGTAGGGCCTTTGTGAGGTGCTTAAATCAGGAGAGCGGGGCCCTCATAAATGGGATTAATGCTCTCATAAAACAGGCTCCAGAGGGATTCTCAGTCCCTTCCAGCACACAAGGACACAAGAGATGTACAACCCAGAAGAGGGCCCTCAGCCTGGCATGCTGGCCCCTGACCGTGGACTTCCAGGCTCCAAAACAGTGAGAAATAAATGTCTGTGGATTACAAGCCACTCAGTCTGTGATATTTTGTTAGAGCAGCCTGAATGAACTAAGACAGTGGGGGAAGAGATGAGCATGGAAATCCTGGGAGAGGATTCCTGTATACTAAACACAGTCTAGGATCACCCCTCTTTCTCAGGTGAGTCCTCTTGGTTTCAAGTAACAGAAATAAGCTCAGCCTAGCTCAGTGAAAAGGGGAAGATCTGCGGAAGAGTTAATGGGCTATCTCATGGGCCGTCCCCTCAGTCCCAACCACTTGCAAAGGCCAACTGGCTTTCTCTGAATCAGAGATCAATGCGCAGAAAGAAATCTGATGGAGACAACTTGACTCACATGATCCGTCCAGTCAATCGACTCTTGCAGAGAGCCTGGATCCCATGAGATAAACGTGGCTGTTTTGAGCAACTACCAGAAATGAAGGCCGGTACAAGCTGGACTGCTCTCCCCATTTCCAGTTCTTTCGTATGCTCAAGTTTCATTCAGCCCTAGAGCTAAAGATTCAGCTGAAATACATGATTGAGTAGAAATTTCAATTCGTTGCCAGACTTAGCAAATAAAATTATAACATGCCCAATCAAATTTACAAAAAAAAAAATTTGATCTCCTGTGATATTTGGAACCTACATTTTTATATATATTTTTTTTTTTTTTAATGCTTCATTATTTGTCTAAAATTCAAGGTGGAATGGAGCATCCTATACTTAACTGCCAAACCTAGTGGAAAGGTGGTCCTTTGTTCAGACTCTGAATTCTTGACATTTCCAAAATAATAATCATGTCTCTGGGAATTTAACTGCCCAGGGCAGATGTAAGGGTTTTCAATATGCCAAATCCAGGACATTGTGAGAGAAGTCAGTATCCTGAGACCTAGAGGAGTTCCTGCATAATGATCAGCGAGTTAAATTGCTTTGTTGCAGAGAGTCGGCTTATTAAGCAACATTTCAATGTTGGAGTGGTTGGCTGAAGAAGCTGATCATCAACAGATGGGAAATCCCTCGCCATAGCCGTGACCTGTAACCTGTCATGTTGGCACGCAGGGCCACATCCAGATGACAGGAGGACACCTTGATGCCAGTCTCCAGAGCCTCTCAACAGGAGCCCTGGGCTTCCCTAGGGCTGGCCCGGGGCAGGTGGAGGACCACAATGGCTAGCTCGATGGATATTATACATGGCCTCCTTGGCTTAAATGGGTATTTTTATGACTTCTCTTTCCCTCTCTATGAAAATGACACTGTTCTTTGGGTTCACCAAACTTGGGTCCTGGTCCTGCTGCTATCTCTTACAAGCTTTATGAGCTGGAGCAAATCACACAGCTACTCAGTCTGCTTCCTCATTTGTTAATTGGGAATAATAATATTACCCACTTACAAGGTTATAGGGAGAAAGAAATTTTTAAATGGAAAGAAAACAACTTGACTCACATGATCCGTCCAGTCAATCGACTCTTGCAGAGAGCCTGGATCCCATGAGATAAACGTGGCTGTTTTGAGCAACTACCAGAAATGAAGGCCGGTACAAGCTGGACTGCTCTCCCCATTTCCAGTTCTTTCGTATGCTCAAGTTTCATTCAGCCCTAGAGCTAAAGATTCAGCTGAAATACATGATTGAGTAGAAATTTCAATTCGTTGCCAGACTTAGCAAATAAAATTATAACATGCCCAATCAAATTTACAAAAAAAAAAATTTGATCTCCTGTGATATTTGGAACCTACATATATATATATATATATTTTTTTTTTTTTTTTAATGCTTCATTATTTGTCTAAAATTCAAGGTGGAATGGAGCATCCTATACTTAACTGCCAAACCTAGTGGAAAGGTGGTCCTTTGTTCAGACTCTGAATTCTTGACATTTCCAAAATAATAATCATGTCTCTGGGAATTTAACTGCCCAGGGCAGATGTAAGGGTTTTCAATATGCCAAATCCAGGACATTGTGAGAGAAGTCAGTATCCTGAGACCTAGAGGAGTTCCTGCATAATGATCAGCGAGTTAAATTGCTTTGTTGCAGAGAGTCGGCTTATTAAGCAACATTTCAATGTTGGAGTGGTTGGCTGAAGAAGCTGATCATCAACAGATGGGAAATCCCTCGCCATAGCCGTGACCTGTAACCTGTCATGTTGGCACGCAGGGCCACATCCAGATGACAGGAGGACACCTTGATGCCAGTCTCCAGAGCCTCTCAACAGGAGCCCTGGGCTTCCCTAGGGCTGGCCCGGGGCAGGTGGAGGACCACAATGGCTAGCTCGATGGATATTATACATGGCCTCCTTGGCTTAAATGGGTATTTTTATGACTTCTCTTTCCCTCTCTATGAAAATGACACTGTTCTTTGGGTTCACCAAACTTGGGTCCTGGTCCTGCTGCTATCTCTTACAAGCTTTATGAGCTGGAGCAAATCACACAGCTACTCAGTCTGCTTCCTCATTTGTTAATTGGGAATAATAATATTACCCACTTACAAGGTTATAGGGAGGAATCAATGACCCCTCCGCCTGTTTAAGTGTCAGATTCCGTGGACCTCAGTCCCTCAAACTTGTCCTAGTCTCCCTCCTTCCTATTATCCAGGTCCCCAAGGTCAGCCATTTTGGTAATATCCGCCCAGCCACCCCAAAATGTGTGTCATGTTTATAACCCTGCTCTGTTTAGTGACAACCTTATAGATGTGTTGTCCCACTCTCTCTACCTCTGAGCCAACCAGCTTGCTGGCATCAAGTCAGAAATCATGTTATTAAGTCCAATCATATTACCCAGGCCCAGATGGGCTCTCCTTGTGCTCAATAATCCTTTTACTCTTCTCTAGTAGCTGCACAGCTCAGAGGTTTCATGACTACAACAGAATCCAAATCATTGCTTATATTTCACTTTAGAAGCAACATAGAGTATATTGGGCTCATTGGTAAAGAATCCACCTGCAATGCGGGAGACACAGAAGATGCAGGTTCGATCCCAGGGTTGAGAAGATCCCCTGGAGTAGGGCATGGCAACCCACTCCAGTATTCTTTCCTGGAGAATCCCATAGACAGAGGAGCCTGGTGGGCTATAGCCCACGGGGTCACAAAGAGTTGGGCATGACTGAAGCAAGAGAGCATGCATGCATGAATAGTATATTCAGTATACTGTACATATTATTAGTATTATAATTATCATTATTATTATTTATGAGGAAGCAGGGCATAAGTACAGCTAAGACCAAAAAGTCAGAATCATGGGCATAGTTCTGATATGTACTAGGTTGAGAACCACTGGCCCAGAAGTTCTACAAAATCTCTTTTAGACTCTTAGACAGGAGGGTCCCCTCAATTCTGGTTGGGTTGACCTTCATCTCTATCCCACAGCAGTCCCAGCCCCACCTGAACCAAGCTCCTTCGTCCAGCCCCATCAGACACTCTCTCACTCCTCCGTACATCTGCTTACACTACCTTGCCTTCCTGAAATGCCCACTCTGTGCCCACTGACCACCAGGGAAAGATGACTCACATTGAAGACCTCACCTCAAGCATCACATTATCTAAGGAGCCTCCCCCCAGTTGTTCTTTCCAGAGATATAATGATCCCTTCCTTCTTTTTGTCTCCACAACCTGGTCAACCAGGTATCACCACATCATCTTCCATAGCACACCTGCTGTTACCGAGTCTAAGCTCCTACCGCTTGCCACTCAACAGCCTAGTCAGCAAAAAATAAGTTGTTGGGGCCAGGAATGACAACTTTATTTGGAAATTCAACTAACTGAGAAGAGGGTGGGTTTGTGCCCCAAAGAACCATCTGGCCAGAGTTAGAATTCAGGCTCCTTTTATATTAAAAAGGGAGGGAGTAGTCAAACACCTCCTGGTTCCCGTCAGTCCCCGGAGGGGAGAGGATGTGTTTACTTCTTCCTCCCCGCAGTCATGCACAGGTGGGCCTGATCAGAATGTTTCCTGTGAGCCAAACAAAGGTATTCTTAGTTCACTGTTCATCACTTGGGATTCAAGGTTCCCAGAGATGGGCCATCAACTGTAATTTAAGCAGTGATTAACTTAGAATGCAAAGGTTCTTCCCTATCATACTTCTCTTGCTCTGTCCACAGGCCTGCCAATGCACAGAGCAAGCCACAGAATAGCTCATGTCACTAAAACATCCTCACCAGCCATCCTGGCTAAGGGTATCTTTAGTAGGATGTGATATTCATGTCAACAAATGCTAGGTTTTCAGAAATTACCCATTTGAAATTAATACTGACTGAAAAAGCAAAAATTTTCCATCAGTAAAACTCTATTTTTAGACGAAGCAGGGCATAAGTTAAGACCAAAGTCAGAATCATGGGCATAGTTCTGATATGTACTAGGTTGAGAACCACTGGCCCAGAAGTTCTACAAAATCTCTTTTAGACTCTTAGACAGGAGGGTCCCCTCAATTCTGGTTGGGTTGACCTTCATCTCTATCCCACAGCAGTCCCAGCCCCACCTGAACCAAGCTCCTTCGTCCAGCCCCATCAGACACTCTCTCACTCCTCCGTACATCTGCTTACACTACCTTGCCTTCCTGAAATGCCCACTCTGTGCCCACTGACCACCAGGGAAAGATGACTCACATTGAAGACCTCACCTCAAGCATCACATTATCTAAGGAGCCTCCCCCCAGTTGTTCTTTCCAGAGATATAATGATCCCTTCCTTCTTTTTGTCTCCACAACCTGGTCAACCAGGTATCACCACATCATCTTCCATAGCACACCTGCTGTTACCGAGTCTAAGCTCCTACCGCTTGCCACTCAACAGCCTAGTCAGCAAAAAATAAGTTGTTGGGGCCAGGAATGACAACTTTATTTGGAAATTCAACTAACTGAGAAGAGGGTGGGTTTGTGCCCCAAAGAACCATCTGGCCAGAGTTAGAATTCAGGCTCCTTTTATATTAAAAAGGGAGGGAGTAGTCAAACACCTCCTGGTTCCCGTCAGTCCCCGGAGGGGAGAGGATGTGTTTACTTCTTCCTCCCCGCAGTCATGCACAGGTGGGCCTGATCAGAATGTTTCCTGTGAGCCAAACAAAGGTATTCTTAGTTCACTGTTCATCACTTGGGATTCAAGGTTCCCAGAGATGGGCCATCAACTGTAATTTAAGCAGTGATTAACTTAGAATGCAAAGGTTCTTCCCTATCATACTTCTCTTGCTCTGTCCACAGGCCTGCCAATGCACAGAGCAAGCCACAGAATAGCTCATGTCACTAAAACATCCTCACCAGCCATCCTGGCTAAGGGTATCTTTAGTAGGATGTGATATTCATGTCAACAAATGCTAGGTTTTCAGAAATTACCCATTTGAAATTAATACTGACACCTGAAAAAAGCAAAAATTTTCCATCAGTAAAACAAAACTTATTATATCTGCCAGAAAGCTATAAACTTAGATAAGCCTCAGTGTTGAACACATACATTTGTTGATATCAAATATTAGGAATCCTACAACCCAGAGCATTGAATTTAGAGTCAGAAAACCAAGACCGTGAATGAATTCAGCCACCTTCTAAGCATGTAACTTTATACAAGATACTTGATTTCTGTAAGCCTCAGATTTCTTATCTATACAGTGGGGATTGTAATATTACTTCAATTTTCTCCAATAGGTTGCTTTAATCATTAAATAAAATAAAACCTGGAAATGCATATTTCCTATCATTGGGAAGCTCCTTTCAGACACAGGAAGAATTTTAAATTCTTTCTAATTACTTGTGCTTTGCTTTTCTCCTTAATTAGTATCAACATTTTTACATCTGTATGAAATGGATCGAGATGTCCATTCAGGAATAATTAAGAAGCAAGGTTTATTTTAGAAAGACCGTGGGATGTTGTTGGAGAGATAATGTCTTTTTTTTTTCTTTTAGGAAATAAGATGCAAATTACTTAATATTGCTGACGGTTTTCCATACAAACTGGAATAGAACCTATCTTGTACCTGAACAATATGCTTAAGTTTAAATTGTAAATAATAATTAAAGGGAAAGAATAGTTACAGAGAGTAAAGAAAGGGCCAACACATGATGAAAACTGCAATCTCAAATGTGTTGAGGATCCAAAGCAAGTGACATGTATGTATACAGATGTATACTGATATTTACCAACGGATTTGATTCTCCTCTTCCTTCATTATTCATCTTCTCTCTCTGTATAAGCCACATCTTTCCTTTCCTTTGCAAGGCATGGGGATGTGTACACACCTGCAGTGTGTGTGTGTATGTGTTTTTTATTTTTATTTTTGGTCAATGCTGTACGGCTTATAGCATCCTAGTTCCACAACCAGGGATTGAACCCAGGTCCTCAGCAGTGAAGGAGCAGAGTCCTAACCACTGGACCACCAGGGAATTCCGTGTGTGTGTGTGTGTGTGTGTACATGAGTGTTTGTGTGAGTGTGCATGCGAAGTCGCTTCAGTCGTGTCCAACTCTTTGCACCCCCGTGGACTGTAACCCCCCAGGCTCCTCTGGCTGTGGGATTCTCCAGGCAAGAATGCTGGAGTGGGCTGCCATGCCATACTCCAGGGGATCTTCTCAACCCAGGGACTGAACCCGTGGCTCTTACATTTCCTGTATTAGCAGGCACGTTCTTTACCACTAGCGCCACCTGTGTGAGTGTATTTTCCCTCTGGGCTTTTGTGGGAGGCAGGGGTCCCTTTTATTGGTCCTGCATTTATTTATTTTCATCCATCTTAACAGTGGGGATTGTAATATTACTTCATTTTCCAATAGGTTGCTTTAATCATTAAATAAAATAAAACCTGGAAATGCATATTTCCTATCATTGGGAAGCTCCTTTCAGACACAGGAAGAATTTTAAATTCTTTCTAATTACTTGTGCTTTGCTTTTCTCCTTAATTAGTATCAACATTTTTACATCTGTATGAAATGGATCGAGATGTCCATTCAGGAATAATTAAGAAGCAAGGTTTATTTTAGAAAGACCGTGGGATGTTGTTGGAGAGATAATGTCTTTTTTTTTTCTTTTAGGAAATAAGATGCAAATTACTTAATATTGCTGACGGTTTTCCATACAAACTGGAATAGAACCTATCTTGTACCTGAACAATATGCTTAAGTTTAAATTGTAAATAATAATTAAAGGGAAAGAATAGTTACAGAGAGTAAAGAAAGGGCCAACACATGATGAAAACTGCAATCTCAAATGTGTTGAGGATCCAAAGCAAGTGACATGTATGTATACAGATGTATACTGATATTTACCAACGGATTTGATTCTCCTCTTCCTTCATTATTCATCTTCTCTCTCTGTATAAGCCACATCTTTCCTTTCCTTTGCAAGGCATGGGGATGTGTACACACCTGCAGTGTGTGTGTGTATGTGTTTTTTATTTTTATTTTTGGTCAATGCTGTACGGCTTATAGCATCCTAGTTCCACAACCAGGGATTGAACCCAGGTCCTCAGCAGTGAAGGAGCAGAGTCCTAACCACTGGACCACCAGGGAATTCCGTGTGTGTGTGTGTGTGTACATGAGTGTTTGTGTGAGTGTGCATGCGAAGTCGCTTCAGTCGTGTCCAACTCTTTGCACCCCCGTGGACTGTAACCCCCCAGGCTCCTCTGGCTGTGGGATTCTCCAGGCAAGAATGCTGGAGTGGGCTGCCATGCCATACTCCAGGGGATCTTCTCAACCCAGGGACTGAACCCGTGGCTCTTACATTTCCTGTATTAGCAGGCACGTTCTTTACCACTAGCGCCACCTGTGTGAGTGTATTTTCCCTCTGGGCTTTTGTGGGAGGCAGGGGTCCCTTTTATTGGTCCTGCATTTATTTATTTTCATCCATCTTAAGTCTTTGGCCTCTATGGGCCTCCCATCGCGGTGGCCTCTCTCGACACAGGGCACGGGCTCTGGGCACATGCGCTCCAGAGCGCTGGCTCGTGATTGGACTCACCAGGCCAGCGGCTCTGCTGCATATGGGATATTTCCGTGCCAGGGATCAAACCAGCGCCCCTTGCAGTGCAAGACGGACTCTTTACCCACTGGACCACCAGGGAAGTCCCCTCTTTTTTTTTTTTAAGTATAGTCGATTTGCACTGTTTTAGGTGTACAGCAAAGTGATTCAGTTACACGTATGTGTATACATGTATAATGGGCTTCTCAGGTGGCTTAGTGGTGAAGAATCTGTCTGTCAGTACAGGAGACACAAGAGATGAGGATTCCATCCCTGGGTCAGGAAGATCCTCTGGAGGAGGAAATAGCAACCCACTCCAGTATTGTTGCCTGAAAAAATCCCGTGGCCAGAGGAGCCTGGTGGGCTACCGTCCAGGGAGTTGCAAAGAATCAGACAACTGAGCCCACACACACGTAATTCTTTTCAGATTCTTTTCCATTATAGGCAATTATAAGATACTAAATACGATTCCCTGTGCTGTACAGTATACCTGTCTTACAGACTGTGGTCTGCACCTGTGAACCCCAAGCCTCTCGCTTATCCCTTCCCTCTCTCCTTTGGTAACCACAGTATGTCTTCTGGGAGTCTGTTTCCATTTTGTAAATAAGTTCATTTGTGTCATTGTTTTAGATTCCACGTTGTCTCGCTTCTCACACTGTCCACTCAACCCAGATGGGCCCTTCTCCAGTCAGCCCCGCTTCGCACTCCTAACACCTCTGGCTTTCTGCCACCACCCTCCTGTTTCTCCCAAGCTAGACACCATCGAGGTCCCCTCCTGCGTGGGGCGCCTCACATGGGGCAGAGCAACAGCCATCAGGGATCTAAAAGAGGCAGACCGGGCACTGCTCACAAGGACGCCCCCGGTAAACCGCTCATCATCGGGGCCTCGGTTATGTGAGATAAACACGCCTGTCCATGCCCAGTTCTCTCACCAGCTGGGTCAACTGGGCATCGGTATGTCATTTACTCACAGTATCCGGATGCTCTCCTGCGTGCGATCACACGGTGCAGGTGGCTGTGTTAATCCATTCCACGGCGGGGGTTGGGTGTTTGGTTGGGCGCGCCCGGCGTGCGTCGCCTAGCGTTCTGCAAGCTGTCTCAGGGTGTTCATCTTGTCGTCTCTCATTCCCTCATAGTCCGAGGCGCTGGGTTCCTCAAGGCCACGCGTCTCTTGCTCCAGTGTCGGTACCCCCAGCTCTAGCTCTTTCTCCTGGATTTGCAGCTTGTGCGGCATCACAGCGGCCACTGTCCATATTCGCCTTCGAGGCAATCAAGAAAATCTACCGCACGGGGCCAGCAGCAGAACGTGGCGCTTTGTCGGGCAAATGAGAGCTCACCGTCTGTAACGCATTTTCAGTACCATCCAGTGACGCAGTGACCGTTTCCTAGTCTTCCACTGGGGCCCTCTCCGAGAGGCCCGCGGCCCCTCGGGACCTTCCTCCACCCCGCGGAGCCACAGGCTGCCCCACCTGCAGGCAACCCTGCCGGCGACTCCAGCTGTCTCACTGTTCCCACCGTGAGCCCAGGGCAGGCAAGGTGCGGGCGAGGAAGCTGGCGGAGACCCTGAGGAGCTGCAGGAACTGCAGACCTGTCTATCCTCTCCCAGCTGCCGTAGCAGCAAAGAGAGGCTTCTCAGGTGGGGCTCATAAAGCGCCCCGTGGCCAAGCCAGTCGATCATGATCCGCATGCGCGGTGTTGTAAGTAATCTCAGCTGCTACCTAACTATGCAAAGTCATTGTTTACAGGACGTGGGCAGGGGGGCGTGAAGGTGTGGGGGGCGGGGGGGGTGGTGAGAGAGCCTGACCGACGCCATCTTGGCTACATACTGTTTCCTCGCACATATAAGTGACATATGGTATTTGTCTTTCTCCCTCTAGTCTTTTGTGGTTGGTAGCTTGTCTGGGGTGGTGGTGTTTAATCTTATCTGTGACAAGGCACAGTGGCCTTCAACTCGGAGACTTGGGTACCATAGCAAGTTTCTCACAAGGACGCCCGGTAAACCGCTCATCATCGGGGCCTCGGTTATGTGAGATAAACACGCCTGTCCATGCCCAGTTCTCTCACCAGCTGGGTCAACTGGGCATCGGTATGTCATTTACTCACAGTATCCGGATGCTCTCCTGCGTGCGATCACACGGTGCAGGTGGCTGTGTTAATCCATTCCACGGCGGGGGTTGGGTGTTTGGTTGGGCGCGCCCGGCGTGCGTCGCCTAGCGTTCTGCAAGCTGTCTCAGGGTGCGCATGAGGTCGGCGCTCAGTCCCTCATAGTCCGAGGCGCTGGGTTCCTCAAGGCCACGCGTCTCTTGCTCCAGTGTCGGTACCCCCAGCTCTAGCTCTTTCTCCTGGATTTGCAGCTTGTGCGGCATCACAGCGGCCACTGTCCATATTCGCCTTCGAGGCAATCAAGAAAATCTACCGCACGGGGCCAGCAGCAGAACGTGGCGCTTTGTCGGGCAAATGAGAGCTCACCGTCTGTAACGCATTTTCAGTACCATCCAGTGACGCAGTGACCGTTTCCTAGTCTTCCACTGGGGCCCTCTCCGAGAGGCCCGCGGCCCCTCGGGACCTTCCTCCACCCCGCGGAGCCACAGGCTGCCCCACCTGCAGGCAACCCTGCCGGCGACTCCAGCTGTCTCACTGTTCCCACCGTGAGCCCAGGGCAGGCAAGGTGCGGGCGAGGAAGCTGGCGGAGACCCTGAGGAGCTGCAGGAACTGCAGACCTGTCTATCCTCTCCCAGCTGCCGTAGCAGCAAAGAGAGGCTTCTCAGGTGGGGCTCATAAAGCGCCCCGTGGCCAAGCCAGTCGATCATGATCCGCATGCGCGGTGTTGTAAGTAATCTCAGCTGCTACCTAACTATGCAAAGTCATTGTTTACAGGACGTGGGCAGGGGGGCGTGAAGGTGTGGGGGGCGGGGGGGTGGTGAGAGAGCCTGACCGACGCCATCTTGGCTACATACTGTTTCCTCGCACATATAAGTGACATATGGTATTTGTCTTTCTCCCTCTAGTCTTTTGTGGTTGGTAGCTTGTCTGGGGTGGTGGTGTTTAATCTTATCTGTGACAAGGCACAGTGGCCTTCAACTCGGAGACTTGGGTACCATAGCAAGTTTCTCCACAGCTCTCTGGTGAGGTTGCAGGGGACAGAGGCTGGGTCTGGATGAGGCTCTAGACACGGCCAGGCTGGCCAGGGAGATAAATATTTCCTTCAAAGTATTCTTGACTTAGATGTCTTACAGATCATCTTGTCCAACCCTGTGTACTTTCTCATTCTACGAATAAGGAAATCAAGAACGGTCAGAGATGGAAAGTGACTTTCTTAAGACCACGGAGCTTTTTACAAGTCTTTCCTAAGCCTCTTCCTTCTGCAAGGCGTTATGCTGAGAGAGAATAATGGGGCCTGGGACCCTTGGCTGCAGGGCGGCAGTGCTTGCACCTGGGCACACCTCTCTCTGCATTACAAAATACAAAGAACCTGTGTAGGATTAAAAATAACCACATGTGTGTGAAGTCGGACCAAATGCTGGACCAAAAGTTGTGTCTGACTCTTTGCGACCGTATGGACTGTAACCTACCTGGTTCCTCTGTCCAGGGAATTTTCCAGGCAAGAGTACTAGTGTGGGTTGCCATTTCCTCCTCCAGGGGATTTTCCCCACCCAGGAATCAAACCCTTGTGTCTCTTGCATTGACAAGCAGATTCTTCACTTACTGAACCACCTGAGAATCCTAAGACAAAGAAGAAGAAAAAAACTACCATTCTGAAAAGCTGCAAGCAGAAAAACCTAAGTGTTGGAAGCAAAAACAGCCTACTGCACAGTGCCCCCTGCACTCGACCCCACAAAGGGGTGGGCAAACCTCCCAGCCTGACTCCCAGTCACCCCCCAGCCTGATACCTGGACACGCTCCTGCCCTCACCACATTTATAAGGAACGAGCTTGACCCACCTCAGGGAACCAGCAAGAAAGGGAATCTATGACTTCTTTTCACTTGCTCCTGTAGCCAGCAACAGGAGCCCTAATAAAGCCTTGCCTGAATTTTTCGTCTGGCCTTTAGTCAATTTCTATTGATTGGGGAAGGCCAAGAACACTGCTTGCTGCTGCTTAGTCACTTTGTTTGTGTCTGACTCTGTGTGACCCCATGGTCTGCAGCCCCCAACTCCTCCATCCATGGAATTCTCCAGGCAGGAACACTGGAGTGGGTTGTCATTTCCTCCTGCAGGGGGATCTTCCCAACCCAGGGCTGGAACCCGGGTCTCCTGCATTGCAGGCAGATTCCTCACCACTGAGCCATTAAGGAAGCTATATGTATGTGTGCGTGTATATGTGTGTGTGTATATATGTATGTATGTATATATGTGTGTGTGTGTGTGTGTGTATACATGTGTGTGTGTTTATGTAAACACACACACACACATATATATAAGACCTTATGGACTGTAGCTCTCCAGGCTTCATCCATGGAATTTTCTAGGCAAGAATACTGAAGTAGGTTGCTATTTCCTTCTCCAGCCAAGATCACCAGACAATATCAATTCTATTAGTTGAGGTGATTCCAGGATGAAACAGAGAACGAGGGTCTCATGGTGGAGCATGTAACACAAGGCAGTGAAATCAGGATGAAGAAGAGTGCATGAGGAAGCTGGAGGAACTGAAAGAATTTCTGATTGGGAAACGAGACAGCGTTTCATGAAGAACACAGCATCTGCACTGGACATCACAGGACAGAAGCATCAGGGACACAGGGCACCCACGCTGGTATATCTTTGTGTCACTGGCTGTCTCAGGCACCCCTTATGAAAACAACATCAGAATACCAACCGATAATAAATAACAATAATAAGACAAGAAGGGAAAATGAGAAGAAACGTAGGTGATGGGGAATACCGTCTCTAGGAAAGAATAAAACCATGAAGCACCTGCTGGAGGCTCACATCAATTTAAAATGCAAAAAGTAAATCAAAGAGTAAGTGTTTTCTGATCATGCTAAGAAGTGAAAGCAATTTGGTACCATTATTCAACATAATTATGTTGCACTACCCTTCTCAGGTATATAAACTATCCATTAGATCCATTCTGGAGTTAAGGCAGAAGAGATCAGATAAGGGAGAAAATACAAAGAAAAACAACTTTGAAGGAATGTTCAAAATGTTCCAAAATGTTCAGGGGCTGGGAGACGCGGGGCGGGGCGGGGGGCAGGGGGCGGTCCGAAGCCCTGCCACAGGGGGCCAGGTCAGCCTGGGGCACAGAAACCGGAGAAACCAACCAGCATGACATCACCATCCTGAGTGATTATTCAAGGCCCGGGTCGGGTGAGATGACCCAGCGAGAGTGTGCAAGGTAAGAAGAGGACCTGGGCCAGGATCTGCGAAACTCCAACCTCTCCAGCGCGGGGGTAACAAGGAACAGTCAGTGGTGGCTTAGGTGACTTGGGGGGCAGCGGAGGGAAGAATGCAGTGGTTTGGGTAGATGCAAAACAAGGACAAAACAAACCAAAAAATGTCCTTAAAGCCTTCCTCCTAGTAGCTCCACAGGAGACAAAAGCCACTCGATCCTGCAGTGGGCATGACTGTGGAATAATTAGATGCTGCCACACACACTGCAGAGCCAGACTCTCCCACAGGCCAAAGGGGAAAACTTACAGGCAGCTCATGGAAGGTCATTTGCCATCAGACAGCTAGAGAGCTTCGGGAAGAGCTTCACTCCCTCCACATCTCAGATCTCCCCCTCCCTCCCTCCCTCTGTCTCTCTCTCTCTCTCTCTCTCTCATACATACACACACACACACACACACACACACACACACAGATAAATAATACATTTTTATATTTATTTATTGGCTGCAATGGTCTTCGTTGTTGCATGTGGGTTTTCTCTAGCCGTGGCAAGCAAGGGCTACTCTTTGTTGCGGTGCAAGGGCTTCTCGTGGCGGTGGCTTCTCTCATTGCAGAGCACGGACTCAAGGCAAGCAGGCTTTGCTGCCTCAGCACACGGGCTCAGCGGTTGTGTTCCATGGGCTTCGATGCCCCTCGGCCTGTGGGATATTCCTGGACCGTGATAAAACCTGTGTCCCTGATGTTGCTCGATGGATGCATAACCACCGGACCACCAGGGAAGCCCAGAAATAATACATTTAATTAGGGAATTAAACATCCCAGCATATATCGTTGATGGCATCCCCTTTCACTCCCCCAAATATACCAGTTTGGAAAACAGATTCTCTGTGGGTGCTGAGGGTCAGGGATGGAGGGGACAGGGGTGGGCGTGATTATAAAGGGGCAGAGAGCGGGAGACCATTGTGGTGGTGGAACAGTTTTACCTCTTGATGGTGATGGAGTGTACACAAGTCTACTTGTGATCAATGACGAATAAAGATACACACACACATTCCTCATTGACATACATTTTACTTTGAACAGGACGACGGCTTTTACTGTGGAGAACCCTGGATGTGAGCTTCATCAGTGTTCAGGAACTTCCCGGGTGGCTCAGTGGTAAAGAATCCACCTGCCAATGCAGGAGAGATTAAGCGATACAGGTTTGATCCCTGGGTTGGGAAGATCCCCTGGAGGAGGGCAAGGCAACCCACTCCAGCAATCTTGCCTGGAGAATTCCATGGACAGAGGAGCCTGGCGGGCTGCGGCCCATAGGACTGCAAACAGTCGGACGCTACTGAAGCAACTTAGACCATGCACAATTTCAGGAAAGCAGAGAATTAATACTTAGCCTTAGATACATGCACAATTTGGTATACGGCTTTTAGTTTATTCCTATCACAGTTTTTGTCCTTCCCAGCCACTCAGTTGATTTTTTTGTTTGTTTGTGTCACAACTTTAAAGGATGCCATGAGACATTTTTAAAGAGTAATTTCCATTTATTGAATGTTCTGTATCTACACCATTCCCATGTCATTTCACTTCAATCGTCACACAAACTTACGACGTGGATATCATTATCCCCACTTTGCAGATAAGAAAACTGAGACTCAGGTTAAGTAACTTGCCCAATGTCACACAGAGAATAAAGGGGCGGGCCCAAGTCATTGAGACTCTAAATCTGCATCAGCTCCCCTGATGCTACACGGCCTCTCCTACGGTGACCTAGGCAGGGGCTGTGAGAGTCACAGAGTCACCTGCGTTAGGCAAAGCCAACAGCGACCGATCACAATGCCGTTGCTTTGGTGGATGGGCCTGACGTGCTCCCTTCGGGTAAAGGAGTCGGCCCTCGGGTCCACCATCCACCCCTTGTGCCGGGGGAGTGAGGGGCCCCTCATGTTCACCCAGCCCTCCCTTTTTCTTTGGAGGGCTGGGTGAGAACGAGGAGAACCCTCCCTCCACACCGGGGCGTCTGCAGGCTCTGTGCGGACACCCGTGACCTGCAGCCTCTCAGGGCCACACATTCAACCGAGACCCCGGCGGAATGGCCCGACGTCCCCAGCAACTTTGCACATAGGACAGATTCGGGAGGCCCAGCCACAGTGTTTCTCACCACATTCTTTAGGTAAGTGGGGTCTGCCTTGCATTAGAGAAGAAAGAATGTTCCTGGCCTGTGAGCATCGCCAGCCAGAGCTCCACTGGGAAAAGCCTGCAGAATCCACTCTCACAGCGAAATTGGAGGATTCCAGGGCAAGTCATTAGGTCGGATATTCTGAAGCCAAGAGAGGGAGAGAAGCAGCTGAGACGTGGCTGACATCTTGACGGCTAAGCTCCACACACAGCGCCAAGGAGTTCTGTCTTCTGTCCACGTGACTCACATGCGCGAATGGAGATGCATCGGGGTCAGCCCAGGAGACTGGCGTGGTGATCGTGAGCGCCTCCCAGGTCTCTCCGTCTTTATCATCAGACAGAGGAGAGGGACTGAGAACAATTAGTGGTCGGTAAAAAAAAGGACAGGGAAGCCTGGCATGCTGCCGTCTGTGGGGTCGCAAAGAGTCAAACAAGACCGAGTGACTGAATCGAACTGAAAATAAGCTTAGAAACCAGCGGCTGTGATTTCTTCCAGTTTATTTGCAGGCTCTGGAGTAAGGACTTGAGACGCATCTCTCTCGTGGCAGCCACACGGATCAGTGTGATTATCATCCCCATTTTACAGATGAGGAAACTGAGGCCCAGAAGCATCCAACAATTGTCTAAGGCTCCATTGATGAGTCCGTAGAGAGAATGGGAACCCAGACAAACCACCTCCAGAGCTCATGCTTTTCACTGTCCTTATCTCCCACAGGGATGAGAGTTGGAGCAGGGGAAGGAGGCGCAGAACTAGACCCCAGGGCTGCCCAGCTCTAAAGCTTGTGCCTACTCAAAATACTCCATACATGAGTCGGCCCTCGGGTCCACCATCCACCCCTTGTGCCGGGGAGTGAGGGCCTCATGTTCACCCAGCCCTCCCTTTCTTTGGAGGGCTGGGTGAGAACGAGGAGAACCCTCCTCCACACCGGGGCGTCTGCAGGCTCTGTGCGGACACCCGTGACCTGCAGCCTCTCAGGGCCACACATTCAACCGAGACCCCGGCGGAATGGCCCGACGTCCCCAGCAACTTTGCACATAGGACAGATTCGGGAGGCCCAGCCACAGTGTTTCTCACCACATTCTTTAGGTAAGTGGGGTCTGCCTTGCATTAGAGAAGAAAGAATGTTCCTGGCCTGTGAGCATCGCCAGCCAGAGCTCCACTGGGAAAAGCCTGCAGAATCCACTCTCACAGCGAAATTGGAGGATTCCAGGGCAAGTCATTAGGTCGGATATTCTGAAGCCAAGAGAGGGAGAGAAGCAGCTGAGACGTGGCTGACATCTTGACGGCTAAGCTCCACACACAGCGCCAAGGAGTTCTGTCTTCTGTCCACGTGACTCACATGCGCGAATGGAGATGCATCGGGGTCAGCCCAGGAGACTGGCGTGGTGATCGTGAGCGCCTCCCAGGTCTCTCCGTCTTTATCATCAGACAGAGGAGAGGGACTGAGAACAATTAGTGGTCGGTAAATAAAAGGACAGGGAAGCCTGGCATGCTGCCGTCTGTGGGGTCGCAAAGAGTCAAACAAGACCGAGTGACTGAATCGAACTGAAAATAAGCTTAGAAACCAGCGGCTGTGATTTCTTCCAGTTTATTTGCAGGCTCTGGAGTAAGGACTTGAGACGCATCTCTCTCGTGGCAGCCACACGGATCAGTGTGATTATCATCCCCATTTTACAGATGAGGAAACTGAGGCCCAGAAGCATCCAACAATTGTCTAAGGCTCCATTGATGAGTCCGTAGAGAGAATGGGAACCCAGACAAACCACCTCCAGAGCTCATGCTTTTCACTGTCCTTATCTCCCACAGGGATGAGAGTTGGAGCAGGGGAAGGAGAGGCGCAGAACTAGACCCCAGGGCTGCCCAGCTCTAAAGCTTGTGCCTACTCAAAATACTCCATACATGCGGTCATTTGAGTGTGGTGTGTGCACTTAACATGCAGGAGAGCCTACAGCCAGGCCGTGAGCATACACAACCAGCTCAGGAGCCTTCACTTGGAGAGGCTTTTTAAAAAATTTTATAGATGTATAATTGATTTACAATGCTGTGTTAATTTCTACTGTACAGAAAATAATTTAATTACACGTGTATTCTTGTTCATATTCTTTCCCATTATGGATTTATCACAGATATTGAAGATAGTTCCTGACTTGGCACTCATCCACGTCACAGGTTGAACTTTCTTGCTGATCCAACCTGTGTATAATAGTTTGCATCTGCTAATCGCCGACTCCCAATCCGTCCCTCCCCCACGCTTCGCAGCCACAAGGCTGTCCTGAGAGGATGTCCGTCATTGGCTGTACCTAGTCCCGGGTATGCAGGAAGGCCCTCCACGCTCGCCACGTTGCAAGTGCCGCTCTCCTAACCATTAACCAAGCTGGCTCTGACTAAGCCGGGGAACAGACAAAGGTTGTCCCGCGAAGCGATTGCATGAGCTTCTCAGCCCTGGCCCTGGCACGGCGTGGCCTGCAGCTGAGCCCTGGTCTGCCAGGGCCACAGGCGCCCTGCCCCCTCTCCTTCCCCTCCCCAGACCCGTGGCTTGACCCTTCTGTGTCCAGCCCCTTAGAGTTGTGTGACCCCCACAGGTAACAGTAATAATAACTTACATGTCTCACGTGCTCAGGGCTTCCCGGATGGTGAGATGGTAAAGAATCCACTGCCAGTACCGGAGACACAGGTTTGATCCCTTGATTGGAAAGATGCCCTGGAGAAGGAAATGGAAACCCACTCCAGTATTCTTGCCTGGAGGATTCCATGGACAGACGACTCTGGCAGGCGACAATCCATGGGGGTCAAAGAATCGCACACAACTGAGCAAGCGAGAGCGTGCAGGCGAGCACACACACACACACCCCACATTGTGTACTTACTGTGATCCATGGATGCGTTTATTTAATCCCTACAACCACTCTGTGAGTTGGGCACAATTACTAGCCACATGTTCTAGGGGAGGATACTGAGACGCGGAAAGGTCAGAGTGCCTTTTCCTGGGTCACGTGCGTGCGTGTGTGCTAAGTTGCTTCAGTCGTGTCTGACCCTGTTGTCACCCCGTGGACGGTTTGCTCCTCTGTCCGTGGGACTCTCCGGGCGAGAATACTAGAGTGGGCTGCCGTGCTCTTCTCCAGAGGATCTTCCCGACCCAGGGATAGAATCCGCATCTCTTATGTCTCCTGCTTTGGCAGGCGTGTGCTTTACCACTAGCGCCACCTAGGATGTGCCTTCCTAGGTCACGCTGGTTATAATGGCGGATCTGAGATATTTTGATCTTGGAGCCAAAGCTCATCCTGCCACGCAATACTGCCTGCCTTTCAAAGACCTTGTTCCCAGAGAGGAAGGATTAAGCAGCCAGAGTGGAGGCTGAATGCTAGAGAAAGAATTCAGTGGGCTGATTCTCAGGTCCGCGGGGAAAGGGAGTTCTTCACTACCAGCTCGCCACAAGACACGGCCCTTGCAGCACCATGAGTCAATCATGGTCATGGTCAAGAACACTTTGAATCTCAGAAATGACATGTCATGCTTCCTAAAACATGCTTTCTGAACAGACTTTTTAATTACTTATTGTTATATGAAGGATTTATTTAAATAATAATCCCCTGGCTATGTGCTAAAGTTATATATAAATAAATATATATATATATAAAGTTATATATTCACCCCAGTCTCTGACCAGTCAAGCATTACTGACATTCAGAAAGATCCATATCAGACGTTGTAAATTCACAGTGCTCAAAGACATTAACGGGGCTTTTGTCCTTTCCATGACAGGTAAGATGAGGAATTCATTTTTTAAAGTTTCATTGGGGATTAAAAGTGAAATGCTAATCTGAAAAATAAAAAAATAATCCAACAAAATGGCATAGTACCCAAATATTTCCACCAGCTGAAGCACTCCTGTACAGCCTTTTGACTAAAGTACTGAAAAGACAGACTTTTAAAAAATTCCAGCATACCCTCTACCCCAGCAGTTCCACTTCTAGAATGTATCCTTCAGATCTACTTGCACATGTGGGAGTGGACCTGTTTACAAAGTTACTCAGTGTTTGTCATGGCAAAAACTTGGAAACAACCCAAACGTCTATCACTGTGGAGTGATTAAATCCATTGTGGAATATAAAAACATAAAAATAGTTGCTAAGTCATCTCCGACCCTTTGCAACCCCATGGACTGTGCAACCCACCACGCTCCTCTGCCCATGGGATTCTCCAGGAAAGAATACTGGTGTGGGTGACATAGTGGCTCTTTCTCTAGGGGATCTTCCCAACCCAAGGAATGAACCTGAGTCTCTTGCATTGCAGGTGGATTCTTTCCCATCTGAGCCACCAGGGAAGCCCACACAGAAGCAACCCAAATGTCTATCACTGTGGAATGGTTAAATAAATTGTGGACTATGCAGATGGCAACATACTCACCGACCATAAAAATTGTTTAAAGTGAGCTATATCTGCAGGGGTGTGGAGCCATGTATAGGAGATGGATTTCCACAACCTACTGCTAGGTGAGAAAAAGTAAGACCAGCATGAAGGTTATGCTTCCACGTATGTCAGATATGGGGAGGGAGGAGAACAAACACAGGTGTCTTCTCAGATATGGATGGACGACCTCTAGCAGGATCTAGAAGAAACGGATGCCATTCGTTGAATTCAGAAAAGACCTACGTGCTTGGGAGACAGAAGCACGACAGGGAATTTTTGCACCATCCCATTATATTTATCATCTGAATGTGGGTAGCGCTACTGAAATAAATCTATCTATATAAATATGCACACAGACATGAGTACTCATAAGGGAATGTTCACAGTCCATTAAAAAATAGTCCCTGGATATAGCAGAAGAGTTCTTGTATTTGATTATTGTTTCTGACACCTTGAAAAAGCTATTGGATGTTTCTGAAACCAGGTTTCCTCCATTAGAATGGGGATGGGGAAGAGAGCGATAACTCTCTCCCCAGAGGTGTTGTGAAGACTTAAGAGGCAAAATGTATTTGCCTCTCCCTTCTCCAGATATTTGTGGAACACACTTGCTCTGGGCCAGGCCCTGGGGTCTAGGCTCAAAGCTACATATAAGGGACTTCTCTGGCCGTCCAGTGGTTACGACTCTGTGCTTCCACTCCAGGTGAATCGGGGGTTCGATCCCTGCACAGGGAACAAGATCCTATATGTTACACAGTCAAAAAATAAATAAAATGGGGCTTCCCCTGGTGGTCCAGTGGGTAAGGACACCACCTTGCAGTGCAAGGGGCGCCGGTTCGAGCCCTGGCCTGGGAAGATCCCACGTGCCGCGGAGCGGCTGGACTGATGTGTCCAATCAGCGAGCCGGAGCTCTGGAGCGCATGCGCCCAGGGCCAGCGCTCTGCGACTACAGAGGCCACCGCTATGGGAGGCCCACAGGAGCCAAAGAACAAAGACGGATGAAAATAGAGAAATGAAAGACCAATAGAAGTGGCCCGCCCACTACCCTCCCTCCCCAACCCGACCCCCGCCCAAAGTAAATAAATAAATAAATCTTAAAAAAAAAAAATAAATAAATAAATAAATAAAATGAAAATCATAGCGTTCTTAAAAATGTAAATCATTAAAACAAAATTCACAGGACACTGGTAAGAACCGGAAGCTCTGTGCAGCAGAGTGATTCTAAAAGAAAAGTGGAAGTCGTTCAGTTGTGTCCAGTTCTTTGCAACCCTATGGGGTGTTGCCTGCCAGGACGGGAGCCCACCAGGTTTCTCTGTCCATGGGATTCTCCGGACAACAATCCTGGAGTGGGTAACCATTCCATCTCCAGGGATCTTCCTGACTCCTGCGTTGCAGGCGGATTCTTCACTGTCTAAGTCACCTTTAAAAAAAAAAAAAAAAAAAAAGCTACATATAAGCAAGGTGTGTCCAGGAGCTATGCTCTCCCATCATGCACCGTGGGATTACAGGCTGGTGGGAAGACAGGCATGAAATCAATACAGAGCTATGCAGCCAGCTGCCTGTTGTCAAAAATACTGCAGCAAGACAGAGCGGCTCCAGGAGATGGACTATCACAGGGGTGACAGGAGCCTTTCCCAGACAGTCACAGAAGCTCAGACCCACAGGCATTTTGCCAGACAGAGGCAAAATGTATTTGCCTCTCCTTCTCAGATATTTGTGGAACACACTTGCTCTGGGCCAGGCCCTGGGGTCTAGGCTCAAAGCTACATATAAGGGACTTCTCTGGCCGTCCAGTGGTTACGACTCTGTGCTTCCACTCCAGGTGAATCGGGGTTCGATCCCTGCACAGGAACAAGATCCTATATGTTACACAGTCAAAAATAAATAAAATGGGGCTTCCCCTGGTGGTCCAGTGGGTAAGGACACCACCTTGCAGTGCAAGGGGCGCCGGTTCGAGCCCTGGCCTGGGAAGATCCCACGTGCCGCGGAGCGGCTGGACTGATGTGTCCAATCAGCGAGCCGGAGCTCTGGAGCGCATGCGCCCAGGGCCAGCGCTCTGCGACTACAGAGGCCACCGCTATGGGAGGCCCACAGGAGCCAAAGAACAAAGACGGATGAAAATAGAGAAATGAAAGACCAATAGAAGTGGCCCGCCCACTACCCTCCCTCCCCAACCCGACCCCCGCCCAAAGTAAATAAATAAATAAATCTTAAAAAAAAAAAATAAATAAATAAATAAATAAAATGAAAATCATAGCGTTCTTAAAAATGTAAATCATTAAAACAAAATTCACAGGACACTGGTAAGAACCGGAAGCTCTGTGCAGCAGAGTGATTCTAAAAGAAAAGTGGAAGTCGTTCAGTTGTGTCCAGTTCTTTGCAACCCTATGGGGTGTTGCCTGCCAGGACGGGAGCCCACCAGGTTTCTCTGTCCATGGGATTCTCCGGACAACAATCCTGGAGTGGGTAACCATTCCATCTCCAGGGATCTTCCTGACTCCTGCGTTGCAGGCGGATTCTTCACTGTCTAAGTCACCTTTAAAAAAAAAAAAAAAAAAAAAGCTACATATAAGCAAGGTGTGTCCAGGAGCTATGCTCTCCCATCATGCACCGTGGGATTACAGGCTGGTGGGAAGACAGGCATGAAATCAATACAGAGCTATGCAGCCAGCTGCCTGTTGTCAAAAATACTGCAGCAAGACAGAGCGGCTCCAGGAGATGGACTATCACAGGGGTGACAGGAGCCTTTCCCAGACAGTCACAGAAGCTCAGACCCACAGGCATTTGCTTGGCCAGACAAGGAGGGAGGCAGGTGAGAGTCCTGAGCCAGAAATAAACCTGTAGAGTCCAAGGAAGCAAACGACAAGCAAAAATGGCTAGGGAGCAGAGAGCTTGCGTGGAGGGGTGAACTGGAGGCATGAGGTGATGGAAACATCCAGGGCCTCCAGGGATAGTGAGAAGGACCATGGGGTACCTTCCAGGGGCGGTGAGAAGACACAGGCGATTCGTCTCAAAGCAAAGGTAGTGCGGCGTGGTGGTAGATAAGAGAGCGGGCTCAGAACACCTGCCTCAAATCCCACCTCTCCCACTTCCTGGCGGGGTGCCCTGGGGCAGCCCTCTGCTTCTCCATTAGGAGGCAAATCGTGCCTCTGGGTCAGCGTGGGAGGTCTAAGTGCATCCTAGGAGGAGCTCTGACCTCAGTGGCTAGTGCCTCTTACCTCTCAGCAAATGGCTTCCCAGCCGCAGCAGCCTTCCCAGCAGGTGCAGCACTGATGGAAGACCCGTCCAGAGCCCAGCTGAGCAAGCAACAGACCCTGGACTCAATCCCAACCAACCTCTTCTTTTGTCCACTAGCGACCCATCGTTTGAGCATTTTTAAAGTAGTTCAATAAAAGAATATGAATAGTAACTCGTGACACATGAAAATCTTATGACATGTACATTTTAGCACCAACAAGTAAAGTTTTATGGAGACACAGGCAACCCCATCCACTCACGGATCTTCCAAGGCTGTTGCTGTGCGCCAGCAGCACCACTGAGGAGTAGAAACAGAGACCTCTGGGCCGCAAAGCCTAAGAGATTTACTATCCAGCCCTTGATAGAAAATGTTTTCCAACACGTTGTTCTAGTTATTAGATTAGAGAGGCTCAAAAATATATGGAGGAAGATTGCTTAGAAGGCTCTTACAGAGACTGAGCGAGGAAGAATGGTAAAAGGAAGAGAAGGAAGGAGCCGGAAAAAGGCTTCTGGAGAAGTGATTTGGAAACTAGGAAGGGCTTACCAATGTTGGGCTTTGCCAGTCTTTCCTACACTGGCCACGGTCGTGACTACTTCTATCTGTAAGACTGAAGGGGCTTTTGTGGTTTGACATCAGCTCCAACATTCTATCATTCTGGGACACGTTATGGTAACAGCAGAGGATGACTGAGCGTCTGGATGACTAACAACCTGGTAGCGTCACAGATGTACAATCCTGGTATTCGCTCAGTAAGCCCGGGGCTGGGGTGTATAGACAGACGCCAGTGGTCATCAGGAGGCACTCCTGGGGCTGAGGCCACCCTCCCCTGACACGGTCCTGGCAGTGATAGGGACAGAGTAGAATAGGTAGGTGGTTGTAGAGTCCCAGCAGAGAATGCTAGGTAGAAGAGAGAAACCTGAGAAAGTTTGGGAGGCCAATGAGTTGACGATAACTCAGGAGAGCTGCTCCTTGTTCAGTAAAGCAGGTTTGACTGGGTATAAACAGCTGATGAAGGAGGAGCTGGCAAAGAAGCCACCAATGATGTATGTCCTGCATCTGCGTCTACTTGAGAGAGGCGGTCTTCTACCATCCTGTATATATGGCTGCCCACTCAATTGAGGGAGAGCAGAGCAGAGCTTTCCTGCCTGCCCACTTGCACCTCTTACAAGCACCCTATCCTAATAAATCCTCTTCTTATCTATCACTCTTGCTTCTCGCTGAATCCTTCTGCGTCGAGGCATGAAGAACCTGAGCCTCAGTGGGTCCAGACGTTGGATGAGTGCTGCATTAAGTCCCTGCCACATGGATTCAAGTCCCAGACAGGGTTTTGGCTGGAATTCGAGCCCCAGCCACGTGGGCTCAAGTCCCAGGCAGGGTTGTATCAGGTCTGGGCCCTGGGTTTAAGTCTCAAATCGAGGCAAAACTCTTTCAGCAGGACCAGGTGAGTGCTAGTCCACATGTACGCAACAACAAACTCTAGTCATGAGAGCCTGATGCACTGGAGAGGGACCAAAACTTCAGCTGAAGAATAACACCTGGGGAAAAAGGCTTCTGGAGAAGTGATTTGGAAACTAGGAAGGGCTTACCAATGTTGGGCTTTGCCAGTCTTTCCTACACTGGCCACGGTCGTGACTACTTCTATCTGTAAGACTGAAGGGGCTTTTGTGGTTTGACATCAGCTCCAACATTCTATCATTCTGGGACACGTTATGGTAACAGCAGAGGATGACTGAGCGTCTGGATGACTAACAACCTGGTAGCGTCACAGATGTACAATCCTGGTATTCGCTCAGTAAGCCCGGGGCTGGGGTGTATAGACAGACGCCAGTGGTCATCAGGAGGCACTCCTGGGGCTGAGGCCACCCTCCCCTGACACGGTCCTGGCAGTGATAGGGACAGAGTAGAATAGGTAGGTGGTTGTAGAGTCCCAGCAGAGAATGCTAGGTAGAAGAGAGAAACCTGAGAAAGTTTGGGAGGCCAATGAGTTGACGATAACTCAGGAGAGCTGCTCCTTGTTCAGTAAAGCAGGTTTGACTGGGTATAAACAGCTGATGAAGGAGGAGCTGGCAAAGAAGCCACCAATGATGTATGTCCTGCATCTGCGTCTACTTGAGAGAGGCGGTCTTCTACCATCCTGTATATATGGCTGCCCACTCAATTGAGGGAGAGCAGAGCAGAGCTTTCCTGCCTGCCCACTTGCACCTCTTACAAGCACCCTATCCTAATAAATCCTCTTCTTATCTATCACTCTTGCTTCTCGCTGAATCCTTCTGCGTCGAGGCATGAAGAACCTGAGCCTCAGTGGGTCCAGACGTTGGATGAGTGCTGCATTAAGTCCCTGCCACATGGATTCAAGTCCCAGACAGGGTTTTGGCTGGAATTCGAGCCCCAGCCACGTGGGCTCAAGTCCCAGGCAGGGTTGTATCAGGTCTGGGCCCTGGGTTTAAGTCTCAAATCGAGGCAAAACTCTTTCAGCAGGACCAGGTGAGTGCTAGTCCACATGTGTACGCAACAACAAACTCTAGTCATGAGAGCCTGATGCACTGGAGAGGGGACCAAAACTTCAGCTGAAGAATAACACCTGGGGAAAAGGTAAAAGAATTGGAGAATTATGGATTATCCAATAATGTAGGTGACAGGTATGCAGCCTCTACTATGACCCAGGTATTGCTGTCAGCTCTCAACATAAACCACTTCATTTAATCCTGACAATCAACATGACATGGCAGCTACCCCCATTTTACAGATGGGGCAAAGAGAGAAAACCCAAGATGGTACAACCTGTCCATGGAGGAATCAGGATTCCATTCCAGGAGATCAGGTCAGAGCTCCTGGGCTTAACCACTAGGCTTTACTATCCTCAGCTCCAGCTCTCAGGGAGGTGAAGACTGAGGGTTATTTAGGAGCTCCATTTAGGGTTCTTTTGTTATTTCCCCTTACAACTCCCAGGGAGTATAATCATTATCTTATGATCAATTCATTGTTTTCTCAAAGTTGTATGTGACCACTTAATCCTTGCTCATCACCCTACAATGCCATCCGCAACACACACACACAGACACACACACACACGTACACACACACACACGTACATACTAATGCAGTCTCATCAAGGATGAATTAGGATTTCCAGTGGGCTTTTTTTTTTTACAACTTACAGGTAACTCTGAAAGCATCCAGAGCACCCCTGTGGGCTGTGGACAGAAGGTCACCACTAGAGACACTGTTTAGGCCCTCTCCAGCTCTCCCTGACATATCACCAGGTCAACGTTTCCACTTTAAACCCAACCAAGTGGTTTGGGCATACCTATCTGCAAAAGAAACAGAAGTCAGATCATCAACAACAGTAATTATTACTGTCAATTATTAAGCATCATGTGCCTTCAATTGAGGGCTTCCCAGGTAGCATTAATGGTAAAGAACCTGACTGCCAATGCAGGAGACATACGAGACCCGGGGTTTGATCCCTGGGTGGGGAAGATCCCCTGGAGGAGGGCGTGGCAACCCACTCCAGTGCTCTTGCCTGGAGGAGCCCGTAGACAGAGGAGCCTGGCGGGCTGCAGTCCTTGGGGTCTCAAAGAGTCAGGCACGACTGAACACACAGACACACCTTCAATTTAATCCTCTCAACAACCCTGGGGTTGAGGAAACTGGGTGGGGATCATTATCCCTGTGTTATTCACAATGGAAACAGAGGGTCAGAGAGTTGAAACGCTTGCCACAAAGCCTCAGGGAGAGGATGTCTTGAGTCTGTATCCACACTCGAAACCTCCTGACTCTGAATCCTGCCTCTAACTCCAAGGCCACGGCAACTACAGGAATGAATGGCTAAGGAGCACCTCCATTCAGTGGACGGTTATGGATCACACAGTGCCTGCCCAGTACTGCACTAAGCCTTGGAGATGCACTAAGACAGGAACAGTCCCCCTGCCTAACAGAACGGAGAGTCCAGTGAAGACAACTACAGAATGTATTCATTCAGCTGATGTTCACTGAGAGCCATTATGCCAGAGCCGGACGCAACTGTAAATGTTTAAAGACGCAGCAGTGAAGAGAAAAGGCAGGGATACTGTCTCAAGTTCGGACACATTTCAGAACACTGAGATGGACCATTTTAGACAGGCGGTGGAAGAGACGAAAGAGGAAACACATCTGGGGCATGCCTTCCCAGCCCTCCAGAGAACCATCCAGCATCAGTGGAAGTCTGGGCTGCCGAGAAGGGGGTCACCCATCCAGGTACTCCCCGGAGTCACATCCCAGGAGAGAGTCTGGAAAGGGCTGACTGGTTTCTAGCTCTGGTTAGCTAGTCCCAGTGGTGTGGAATCCCTGGGGCTCTCCAATTATTTTAAGAGGTGTCATGGAGTTCTCCTCCCAAGTGCTCCAAGAGGGATGAGTTTTAATCTACTTTTGTTAAAAGAATGACTATGCGGCAACCAATTCTTCTGTTATGGGTGGGGCTGGGTGAACAGAAGGGGTGCGAAAGGCAGAGCCATGATGTTAAATGCCTGCTCTGAAACCTTTGAGAATAAGAGGTATTTTTAGCTAGGTGCCTTAGACGCAGCCCAGGTGGCGCTAGTGATAAAGAATCTGCCTGCCAATGCAGGAGATGCAAGTGAGGTGGGTTCAATCCCTGGGTCGGGAAGATCTCTTTGGAGAAAGAAATGGCAACCCACTCCAGTATTCTTGCCTGGAAAATCCCATGCACGGGGGAGCCTAGCAGGCTATAGTCCATGAGGTTGCAAAGAGCAGAACAGGACTGATGCACCCACACTTAGAAGTGTAGGCAGAGAGGAGGGACATGGTTGGAAATTTTCAAATGAAACAAAGCAAGTTCCTCCTCTACCACCACACTCCACAGAGTTCATGACAGCTGTGCTTGGTGGTTTTCCATGATAAGACCACTGCAAGAAGGATATGTTTTATCCGAGTCGGAGTTAGTGGAGAAGGGGCAGGTTGAACAGACAAGTCCAGTCACCATCTCCTTCAGGCAGGGACTGAGACCTCAGAGGATTCCAAGACTAAATTCTGGTCCTGGGTATGCCAAGCCAGCATGACCTGTCTCCTGCTGAGGGGCACACACGCCATGGCAACATGAAGGTTCCTCTCTAAAGTCATCAACATGCAGGAAAGTATTCCATACACAAAGAAGCAGGTGGACCTACAGGACGAACTCAGGCCAGTGCTGGATAAATGGCTCAAGTTGGAAAACCTTGATTTAATCCGCCCCTAGCTCTTCCTGAGTTAGAGATGGAGAAACTGAGGCTCTGACTGTTGAAAGGAATTGCCCAAGGACACAAAACAGGATGCTTCTCCTGACTCCTTCTTCAGTGCTCTGTTCACATCTGTCACACAGGAAGTCTGAAACTCTCATGAAAGAAATGGGATTCAAATTCAGAGGATAAGCTCAGAAGCCCTGTATCAGTGGAGAGGGGAGGCAGATGGAAATGTCTCCTTTATTCCTCTAAAAGGAAAAGGAATCAAGATCCTTTAAAGATCCGGGGAAGGGGCTTCCCTGGTGGTCCAGTGGGTAAGGACATTGCCTTGCAGTGCAAGGGGCGCCAGTTTGATCCCTGGCCTGGGAAGATCCCACATGCCATGGAGCGGCTGGACAGATGTGTCCAACTACCGAGCCGGAGCTCTGGAGTGCATGCGCCCAGAGCCGGCGCTCTGTGATGAGAGAGGCCACTGCGACGGGAGACCCACACAGGCCAAAGAACAAAGATAAATAAATGAAAGATCCATAGCCAAAAAAAAAAGATCCGGTACACTGAAGAACCAAATCACATGCACGGGGAGCCTAGCAGGCTATAGTCCATGAGGTTGCAAAGAGCAGAACAGGACTGATGCACCCACACTTAGAAGTGTAGGCAGAGAGGAGGGACATGGTTGGAAATTTTCAAATGAAACAAAGCAAGTTCCTCCTCTACCACCACACTCCACAGAGTTCATGACAGCTGTGCTTGGTGGTTTTCCATGATAAGACCACTGCAAGAAGGATATGTTTTATCCGAGTCGGAGTTAGTGGAGAAGGGGCAGGTTGAACAGACAAGTCCAGTCACCATCTCCTTCAGGCAGGGACTGAGACCTCAGAGGATTCCAAGACTAAATTCTGGTCCTGGGTATGCCAAGCCAGCATGACCTGTCTCCTGCTGAGGGGCACACACGCCATGGCAACATGAAGGTTCCTCTCTAAAGTCATCAACATGCAGGAAAGTATTCCATACACAAAGAAGCAGGTGGACCTACAGGACGAACTCAGGCCAGTGCTGGATAAATGGCTCAAGTTGGAAAACCTTGATTTAATCCGCCCCTAGCTCTTCCTGAGTTAGAGATGGAGAAACTGAGGCTCTGACTGTTGAAAGGAATTGCCCAAGGACACAAAACAGGATGCTTCTCCTGACTCCTTCTTCAGTGCTCTGTTCACATCTGTCACACAGGAAGTCTGAAACTCTCATGAAAGAAATGGGATTCAAATTCAGAGGATAAGCTCAGAAGCCCTGTATCAGTGGAGAGGGGAGGCAGATGGAAATGTCTCCTTTATTCCTCTAAAAGGAAAAGGAATCAAGATCCTTTAAAGATCCGGGGAAGGGGCTTCCCTGGTGGTCCAGTGGGTAAGGACATTGCCTTGCAGTGCAAGGGGCGCCAGTTTGATCCCTGGCCTGGGAAGATCCCACATGCCATGGAGCGGCTGGACAGATGTGTCCAACTACCGAGCCGGAGCTCTGGAGTGCATGCGCCCAGAGCCGGCGCTCTGTGATGAGAGAGGCCACTGCGACGGGAGACCCACACAGGCCAAAGAACAAAGATAAATAAATGAAAGATCCATAGAAGCGGCCAAAAAAAAAAAAGATCCGGGTACACTGAAGACAAATCTTCCAGACAAGGTGTCCCCACAATGCACAGTTTCCTTCATAAGAGCAGCTGAGCATCCTCTATGAAGCAATAACAGTAGATTTGCCATCATGGAGACCTCAAGTGTACATGCCAATCGTATGAAAATAGCTTTGAAATTCCATCACTTAAGAACTCTGGTTCTGGGAAGATGAAGTAGGCGTGCTTCCCCCTATTCGTCCTGCAAAGTACAACTAAAATCCCTGGACCTTACAAGCAAAAGCATTGGCAAACACACAAAGAATCTGAAAGGTGGAGAGAAGAAGGCAGACCAATTAGGCACCTCAGGATCTGAGGAATGACATGGCCGTGATTTCCCAGGGCTTTCTTTTGCTTCCAATATCCCACAGTTAAAGCTGACAAAGCCAGCAACCTGCAGAAGAGCTGAGAAAAAAACCCTGTGAAACTCAACCAAAGCCTGCGTTCACTAGTCAAAGGGCCCTACCCCCAGAAGCAGGGTAGCAAAACACATTTTTAAGACAGTAGTATCTCTACACCAGTCAAACAACACAGGGAAAAAAAAAAAAAAACCTAAAACCTGTGTGCCAGACTTGGTCGTGCCTGCAAAGGCCAAGCGAGTAGCCCAAGTGAGACTTTCACTGGATGAAGGAGGAAAGCTTATCACAGAAATAATGTCCCAAACATCCCAGATTTCATAACAAACCTAAAACTACAGATCTAAGAACATGCGTGCTTATCACAGAATAACTTTGATCGGAAGGGGCTTGGAAATGTCTCCTTTATTCCTCTAAAAGGAAAAGGAATCAAGATCCTTTAAAGATCCGGAAGGCTTCCTGGTGGTCCAGTGGTAAGGACATTGCCTTGCAGTGCAAGGGGCGCCAGTTTGATCCCTGGCCTGGGAAGATCCCACATGCCATGGAGCGGCTGGACAGATGTGTCCAACTACCGAGCCGGAGCTCTGGAGTGCATGCGCCCAGAGCCGGCGCTCTGTGATGAGAGAGGCCACTGCGACGGGAGACCCACACAGGCCAAAGAACAAAGATAAATAAATGAAAGATCCATAGAAGCGGCCAAAAAAAAAAAAGATCCGGGTACACTGAAGACAAATCTTCCAGACAAGGTGTCCCCACAATGCACAGTTTCCTTCATAAGAGCAGCTGAGCATCCTCTATGAAGCAATAACAGTAGATTTGCCATCATGGAGACCTCAAGTGTACATGCCAATCGTATGAAAATAGCTTTGAAATTCCATCACTTAAGAACTCTGGTTCTGGGAAGATGAAGTAGGCGTGCTTCCCCCTATTCGTCCTGCAAAGTACAACTAAAATCCCTGGACCTTACAAGCAAAAGCATTGGCAAACACACAAAGAATCTGAAAGGTGGAGAGAAGAAGGCAGACCAATTAGGCACCTCAGGATCTGAGGAATGACATGGCCGTGATTTCCCAGGGCTTTCTTTTGCTTCCAATATCCCACAGTTAAAGCTGACAAAGCCAGCAACCTGCAGAAGAGCTGAGAAAAAAACCCTGTGAAACTCAACCAAAGCCTGCGTTCACTAGTCAAAGGGCCCTACCCCCAGAAGCAGGGTAGCAAAACACATTTTTAAGACAGTAGTATCTCTACACCAGTCAAACAACACAGGGAAAAAAAAAAAAAAACCTAAAACCTGTGTGCCAGACTTGGTCGTGCCTGCAAAGGCCAAGCGAGTAGCCCAAGTGAGACTTTCACTGGATGAAGGAGGAAAGCTTATCACAGAAATAATGTCCCAAACATCCCAGATTTCATAACAAACCTAAAACTACAGATCTAAGAAGCTATGCGTGCTCAGTCACTCAGTCATGTCCAACTCTACACCACCTCATGGACTGTACACCGCCAGGCTCCTCTGGCTATGGAATTTTTCGTGTTGGGAATCCAAATAAGGACTGACCACTCATGCAGTGTTTCACCAGACACAAAGCCTGTGCACCAGAGAAATACAAGGCTTGACCCTGGGAACTGATGCAGTTAGTGATGGTCACTCTAGGTAAACAGAAGATGTGGATACTCATGAAAAGCATTGCCTCCCTATAACTGGATAAGCCTTGACAAGAAATGCATTCCTTCCTTCTTTCATTCAGCAATCATTTGTGGGTCACCTATGATATACCGTATCAGTTTAAACACAGGGCTATAGCAGCAGTGAACTAAACACAGTGTCTGGCTGCAGGAACCTTACGTTCTAGCGGAGAGACAGCCAAGCAAGTGCAGAAGTAGTTATGATAACTCTACTCCAGGGTTCTGCAAGAAAAGAGGGACAGCAAGTGCTAGAAGCCATATTTAGACCTCTTTGGGCACAACAGAAAATGACAAAGAAGGGGCACAGAAATAGCACCGGCTGTGTAGGGCAAGTCCTGGACTTAAATTGTGGTTCAGAATTTAGTTTGCGACCTTGAACTCATGACTGTGACCTCTATAAGCCTCAGTAGCCTCCTCGGTAAAGTGTGGACATAGTGCCAGTTCTGCTTTCCTTATAGAGAGGAGGCAAGGATCAAATCAGCCTGTAAAATCAAAATAATAATAATAATAATAAGCGCTAGGTTTTCCCCCATTTAATAAACTTTCAGCTCTCCATTCCAAGCAGAAGTATCAAGTTGGCTGTCAAGCCAAGCTTCTGCTTTAAACTTGAAAACATCCAGTCCCCACTCCGATGCTACCAATGCCACAGGGTAATCTCAGGGCACAAGATGGTTTGTATCAAGCCATGGGGCGGAGAGATGCAGACATGGAAGGAGACGGCCTCTGTCTAGCCTGTCTCCTTTTTTCCTTTCACTTGCAGGTATTCAGTGAAGCAATCGAAGTGTTCTAAAAGGCCACGCTCCGACTCGCTTTTTGTCAGTCGGGTCAGTAGTGGCCGTCCCAGGCTACAGTTGGCAAATGGATATCTAATTGTTTTCATTTCGCTTAAGAGTTTCATAATAGGAAAAATAAATGCATGCAACATACGGAAAGATACGGTTTTCATATCTTTAGATATGCTGGTGCCTTTTCTCTGGCTGGACTGCCGGTGTTTTTTCTCTGTTTCCTTCTGTCATTCATTTAGAAAATGCATATCTACCATGTGCATGCAGGAATCAGACAACTGGAGGGTGACCTCACAATGTTTTTTCCACCCCCAACACTGGATAAGCCTTGACAAGAAATGCATTCCTTCCTTCTTTCATTCAGCAATCATTTGTGGGTCACCTATGATATACCGTATCAGTTTAAACACAGGGCTATAGCAGCAGTGAACTAAACACAGTGTCTGGCTGCAGGAACCTTACGTTCTAGCGGAGAGACAGCCAAGCAAGTGCAGAAGTAGTTATGATAACTCTACTCCAGGGTTCTGCAAGAAAAGAGGGACAGCAAGTGCTAGAAGCCATATTTAGACCTCTTTGGGCACAACAGAAAATGACAAAGAAGGGGCACAGAAATAGCACCGGCTGTGTAGGGCAAGTCCTGGACTTAAATTGTGGTTCAGAATTTAGTTTGCGACCTTGAACTCATGACTGTGACCTCTATAAGCCTCAGTAGCCTCCTCGGTAAAGTGTGGACATAGTGCCAGTTCTGCTTTCCTTATAGAGAGGAGGCAAGGATCAAATCAGCCTGTAAAATCAAAATAATAATAATAATAATAAGCGCTAGGTTTTCCCCCATTTAATAAACTTTCAGCTCTCCATTCCAAGCAGAAGTATCAAGTTGGCTGTCAAGCCAAGCTTCTGCTTTAAACTTGAAAACATCCAGTCCCCACTCCGATGCTACCAATGCCACAGGGTAATCTCAGGGCACAAGATGGTTTGTATCAAGCCATGGGGCGGAGAGATGCAGACATGGAAGGAGACGGCCTCTGTCTAGCCTGTCTCCTTTTTTCCTTTCACTTGCAGGTATTCAGTGAAGCAATCGAAGTGTTCTAAAAGGCCACGCTCCGACTCGCTTTTTGTCAGTCGGGTCAGTAGTGGCCGTCCCAGGCTACAGTTGGCAAATGGATATCTAATTGTTTTCATTTCGCTTAAGAGTTTCATAATAGGAAAAATAAATGCATGCAACATACGGAAAGATACGGTTTTCATATCTTTAGATATGCTGGTGCCTTTTCTCTGGCTGGACTGCCGGTGTTTTTTCTCTGTTTCCTTCTGTCATTCATTTAGAAAAATGCATATCTACCATGTGCATGCAGGAATCAGACAACTGGAGGGGGTGACCTCACAATCCCCGTCTCAATTCCAAATCTTTGCCACCCCCCACCACGTCTCCGTTGGGCTTACAAGCCAGTGTAGATTTGTTGCCATTAGATTAAGGGTCCCATAGGGGTAATGCTGCTTCTTATTTGTTCTCCTCCTGCCATTTCTAAAGTCTTAAGCCTTCTTAACCAGGCCGCGTTCTCACCAAATCATGAGCAGAAGCTGCTTCCCCCCTACGTGGCCTCTATACATCGCAGGGATAGACTCCTGTCTCCCCTTGGTTTTGAAGCCACCAAAGACTGGAACCTGGGTTCTTCTATGTATTGGCTGAGCGACTTTGAAGAAGCTTCTTAACCTCTCTGAACTGCAGTTTTGTCATCTGTAAAAATGGGAGAAACAATACCCGCAGGGAAGGCGGTTTTAAGGATCTGACCAAACAATGTGTAAGAAGGGCTGGCACATAATTGAGGCTCGAAAGGTAACTGCTGTTAATAAAAAGTAGTCCTGGGAAGTACTGGAGGCTGCTCGAGGCTGAGGGTGGAGCCTGCACTGTTGATAAAAGGCAGAACTGTACAGTCATTAGGAACTCTGGCTCTAGCCTCTGCAAAACCGAGTTTAAACCCTTGCTCCCGCCATTTGCCTTGGACAAGGTACTACGGTTCTAAGAGCCTTGGCTTCCTCAATCTTTAAAGCGCACATAACAATAACTGGTCTTAGCGGTGGTTCTCAAAATGTTACCCAGGGATCCTGGAGGCCCCCAAGACCCTTCCAGGGGTCCTCAAGATCAAAGCTATTCTGGTTACAGGGATAAAACATTCCTTGCCATTTTCACTCTTATGCTTTCTCAAGACTACCCTAGGTTTTCCCCAGAGGCTACACGACCTCTCACAGTGTCATCCCTCTGATGGTACATGTAAAGTGTGTTTGTAGATTCTTGTGCTTTAATTTTTTTTTTCAATTTAATTTGAAATTAAATTTAATATGGTAAAAATCATGGTGTATAAAATTCTTGTTAACAAAAGCTATCTGGGGTCCTCAATAATAATAAGCATCTAAAGGAACCTAAGATAAAACATTTGGAAAATCAATACCTGTTAGGGTTGCTGTAACAATTAAGTGCTGTACACCTGGGATGAACATAATATTGTGAGTCCACTATACTTCAATTGAAAAAAGAAAAGATGAAGCGGCAACTGGTGTTGCCACTATAGTTACTGGTTCCCAAACCCCTGATTCACATGAGAGAAGAGTCTGCTTACTCTACCTACACATAAAGCAAACAAATCAAATCATAGCACTTAAGGCAAAAGTTCTCCTTGTTGTGTTCCCTCCTGTTTGTTTATAGAGTAAAGGTTGAGTCCGTTCTAAACTCTGAACAATTCAACACACTGCAGCACCCAAGAGGCCCCAACCGAGCCCATGAGATCCAAGTGCCCTGAAGACACAAGAACTCAGTGGACAACCCAGAGGGCCTGGCTTGGCTTGGCTCAACCGTGGCTCTCCCATCCTATGACTTGCTGGCCCAGGCGGAAGAAGGAGGAGGTAATGAGCTGGGGGCAGAGGAAACTTGGCTTCTAGAAACCCCTCCTGAGTCACTGACCAGCAAATGGAGGTGTTCCAGGGCCCTGGCTTATGGAGGCTGCTCGAGGCTGAGGGTGGAGCCTGCACTGTTGATAAAAGGCAGAACTGTACAGTCATTAGGAACTCTGGCTCTAGCCTCTGCAAAACCGAGTTTAAACCCTTGCTCCCGCCATTTGCCTTGGACAAGGTACTACGGTTCTAAGAGCCTTGGCTTCCTCAATCTTTAAAGCGCACATAACAATAACTGGTCTTAGCGGTGGTTCTCAAAATGTTACCCAGGGATCCTGGAGGCCCCCAAGACCCTTCCAGGGGTCCTCAAGATCAAAGCTATTCTGGTTACAGGGATAAAACATTCCTTGCCATTTTCACTCTTATGCTTTCTCAAGACTACCCTAGGTTTTCCCCAGAGGCTACACGACCTCTCACAGTGTCATCCCTCTGATGGTACATGTAAAGTGTGTTTGTAGATTCTTGTGCTTTAATTTTTTTTTTCAATTTAATTTGAAATTAAATTTAATATGGTAAAAATCATGGTGTATAAAATTCTTGTTAACAAAAGCTATCTGGGGTCCTCAATAATAATAAGCATCTAAAGGAACCTAAGATAAAACATTTGGAAAATCAATACCTGTTAGGGTTGCTGTAACAATTAAGTGCTGTACACCTGGGATGAACATAATATTGTGAGTCCACTATACTTCAATTGAAAAAAGAAAAGATGAAGCGGCAACTGGTGTTGCCACTATAGTTACTGGTTCCCAAACCCCTGATTCACATGAGAGAAGAGTCTGCTTACTCTACCTACACATAAAGCAAACAAATCAAATCATAGCACTTAAGGCAAAAGTTCTCCTTGTTGTGTTCCCTCCTGTTTGTTTATAGAGTAAAGGTTGAGTCCGTTCTAAACTCTGAACAATTCAACACACTGCAGCACCCAAGAGGCCCCAACCGAGCCCATGAGATCCAAGTGCCCTGAAGACACAAGAACTCAGTGGACAACCCAGAGGGCCTGGCTTGGCTTGGCTCAACCGTGGCTCTCCCATCCTATGACTTGCTGGCCCAGGCGGAAGAAGGAGGAGGTAATGAGCTGGGGGCAGAGGAAACTTGGCTTCTAGAAACCCCTCCTGAGTCACTGACCAGCAAATGGAGGTGTAGCCTCAAAACAGGAATAGCTTCCTTAAGGTTTCAGTAATTTCCATGGAAACAAACTGAGAACGATGGCTATGTTCAAGGGAAGGTGGGAGAATGGCGAGATGGCCTGGAAGAGTCAAGAGTAAGCAATATAAAAATAATAGACTGGGGAGGGGCGGCGGGTCTTTTTCTTTCACTCTTCAGACACGCCCTTGAGGGAAGAAAACAAAAACAGCATCCCTAAATTCTAATATCGATAGCAAGTAACAGACTAGGATTTTAGACCGTAGGTATGAAATGAGTTTGTGAAAGACTACACAGCAGGTATGAAATGAGTTTGAGAAAAATGAGACAAGACCTGGATCATAGTCGTCCAGGAAATTCCTAACAGAATACTTTAAGAGCCGGAAGGGGAGTTCGCGTCTCAGGCCGAGAGCATCTCGAGACCCCCTCCCAGGCTAAGACCTAGTTTTATGCACCGTTAACAAACAAACAAACCTTACATTAGCAATAACGGAACAAACAGGTGCTAGCCCGAAAGGAAGTTTTGCATACGAGCTATTTTTATTGCAAAAATTCCTGGGGACCCGAAGAAGGGGTTCTGTTAGAGAAACTGGAGTCCACAGGGAGATCCTAGAGAAACATTTTGGCTACTTTCTTCTCAGCCTGGGAAACGAACATGTCCAAAGGTCACTCGGTGCCTTGGCCACGCAGTCAGTCCCAGAGCCAGCGGTTTTCACCCCAGTCCTGGTCCTCGCCTGCAGCCACTCCGCTGCACCCGGCCACCTGTTGCGGCCCTAGCGCCCGGAGCCGACTCGCAACCCGCCGCTAGGTTTTTCCGGAGGGCCATTTGCTAAACTCTGAACAATTCAACACACTGCAGCACCCAAGAGGCCCCAACCGAGCCCATGAGATCCAAGTGCCCTGAAGACACAAGAACTCAGTGGACAACCCAGAGGGCCTGGCTTGGCTTGGCTCAACCGTGGCTCTCCCATCCTATGACTTGCTGGCCCAGGCGGAAGAAGGAGGAGGTAATGAGCTGGGGGCAGAGGAAACTTGGCTTCTAGAAACCCCTCCTGAGTCACTGACCAGCAAATGGAGGTGTAGCCTCAAAACAGGAATAGCTTCCTTAAGGTTTCAGTAATTTCCATGGAAACAAACTGAGAACGATGGCTATGTTCAAGGGAAGGTGGGAGAATGGCGAGATGGCCTGGAAGAGTCAAGAGTAAGCAATATAAAAATAATAGACTGGGGGAGGGGGGGCGGCGGGTCTTTTTCTTTCACTCTTCAGACACGCCCTTGAGGGAAGAAAACAAAAACAGCATCCCTAAATTCTAATATCGATAGCAAGTAACAGACTAGGATTTTAGACCGTAGGTATGAAATGAGTTTGTGAAAGACTACACAGCAGGTATGAAATGAGTTTGAGAAAAATGAGACAAGACCTGGATCATAGTCGTCCAGGAAATTCCTAACAGAATACTTTAAGAGCCGGAAGGGGAGTTCGCGTCTCAGGCCGAGAGCATCTCGAGACCCCCTCCCAGGCTAAGACCTAGTTTTATGCACCGTTAACAAACAAACAAACCTTACATTAGCAATAACGGAACAAACAGGTGCTAGCCCGAAAGGAAGTTTTGCATACGAGCTATTTTTATTGCAAAAATTCCTGGGGACCCGAAGAAGGGGTTCTGTTAGAGAAACTGGAGTCCACAGGGAGATCCTAGAGAAACATTTTGGCTACTTTCTTCTCAGCCTGGGAAACGAACATGTCCAAAGGTCACTCGGTGCCTTGGCCACGCAGTCAGTCCCAGAGCCAGCGGTTTTCACCCCAGTCCTGGTCCTCGCCTGCAGCCACTCCGCTGCACCCGGCCACCTGTTGCGGCCCTAGCGCCCGGAGCCGACTCGCAAGCCGCCGCTAGAGTTCGTTCTAATTCCCCGGAGCAAAGGCCGGCCGGGAAGCCCCGACGCTCTGCTCCTCCTAATCTTCAGCGTAGGCGGGGGCTCCACAGAGCCTCGCAGCCCCAGGCTCTCCTTTGTCTCCTCGCTGCGCTCCGAACATCAAAAGTCAACCCCAGACCTCATCCCCTGGCCCCCAGGCCTAGCTCGTGCGCACTCGCGCTCAGCTCACACCTGGGAAATGCAGACGCGTCGAGACGCCCACCACGGAGGGAAAAATGGTCCCTCTTGGCAGGACCGGGAGGCGCAGACAGGTTGATCTCCGTGAGATTCCAAAGCGGCTCCTGAGTCCCCAAATCCCTTGCAGCTCCTCAGCTGAGCACTGTGGCAGGAAAGCCGCGCCCAAAACGCAGGTTCGCAGTAGCGGAAGCCGCAGGCTGCGAGCAGTGAGGTCCTGACTCGCCTTTGCTCTAAGGCGCCGAGGGGTCCCTGGGGGCGGCGACAGGCAGGGATGACCTCCCGCCCGGAACGCCGGAGTCCCAGTTCTGAAAATGACCCGCCTCGCTTCCGAGGGACTTCCCTACGAGCGCCGTTAGGGGTGTGCATTTCTCGAAGTCTGCAAATCCCAGCTTACGCTGGCCCGACAAGAGTTTTAAGTCAACTCCCGGGGCGTCTGTTTACTGGCTCTTAGGGGAAAAGTTTGAGGATGTTGAACCTCAGACCTGGCGCAAGCGGAAATCTCAGACTCTCAAAAGTCCTCTAATTTCGAGTCGTTATATAAGTGGGGGCTCTGTCTTGCCTTCCCTGTCCTAAGCGCTCTCATTACTATTCCAAGAGTTCAATGTCGCTTTAAAAAAATTTTTTTTTAAGTTGTCATTATTTCCCTGAATCCAAAGGCGGGAGAAAGCGCAGGCCGCGCCCCGGGGCGCGCGTCGGCCCCACCCTCGCGCTGCGGGAGGGACGGGGGGTCCCGGGCGCCGCCGGCTCCGGGCGAGCCGCCGCGCCCCGCGGCCCCTCCGTCCGCCACTCCACGTGCTCAGGATCAACAGTTTGTTGAGCTCATCAGTGACACCTTGAACTTTTCATAAAGAAAATGGGTATTGCACGGGAGGGCTCGGCCGCGGCCGCTGCGCCGGGTCCTGCTTAATATTCAATGATCTCGCTCGCACCTCCCCCTCCTCCCCTCGCAGAAATTCCACCGAGTCCGTTACTGGGCTCAGACTTTTAAGTTAATTTACGGCCCCCACCCCAACCTTGGCTAGTAACGAGAGCCTTGAGGGCTAGCCTCCCCCCGCCCCCCCAGCTCCCGCCTGAAAATGACATTTCGCCGGCGTCTCCGGAGGGGGCTGAATTTCACTTTGTAACTTTCTGCGGAACCCGAGCCCGGGTGGCAGCTCGGGTGGTGGTATCGTATGCAAATACGCATGCTGACGTTACAGATCATGTGGGTTTTGGCGTAGATTCCCCACTGATCGAGACATTTTTTTTCCCCCTTTTTTTTTTCCTTCTTTTTTTTTTTTTCTTTTAAAAAATTTTGGGCCACTGTTCTCCGTACGGGGGCTTCTGTCTGTCTGTCTGTCTGCCTGGCAGGCTGGCTTTACCCCTGTTTCCCACGGAGCCCGAGCCGGGCGGCCGGTGGGGAGTGGGGAGTGGGTGGGGGGAGCCAGCAGAGTTCCATTTTGGAACGCCCGTGCCGCGTCTTGGCGTTCCCAGCCCGGTTCCCCGCGTTCCCAGCCCCGGCGCAGGTAAGAAACTTCGCCCCGGCGCGGAGCACCCCCCGCCCGGCGCCGCCGGCCCCGAGCCCCGCACGCCGGGCACCGGCCACTCCAGCCCAACTTTCCCACCGCCGCCGCCGCCGCCGCGGCTCCCGAAATTGTGTGGTTAATGGGACTTGGCCGGGTCTGTGATTGGAAGCGGGGCGCGGGAGGAGGGGGGCTGCAGGCTGTTTTTCTGCGGGTGGGAGGAGATCCGAGGAGCCAGAGGTGGGGGAGATTTTTTTTTTTTTTCCAAAAAGAGTTTTGATGACAAGTTTGGATAAACGGGAGGCCGAGCGAGGAGGAGGAGGAGGAGGAAAAACATGTCTACGTTTCCCTATGTCGACAGAAGCCACAAAAAAATATGGCGTCCGCTTTCGACAGGGCGTTACGTAGACCCGACTCTGTTTTTATTTATTTATTTCGTGGCCCGGTTCCCTCCCTTCTTGGCCAAACTGCGGCGCTTTGTGCGCGCGGGGGCCGGTCCCGCGGGGACTCCGCCGGGACGTGGCCCCGGCTCGGCGGGGTTCGGCGGGCGGGGGGCTGCGCGAGTGTGCTCCCCTTAATATTCAATGATCTCGCTCGCACCTCCCTCCTCCCTCGCAGAAATTCCACCGAGTCCGTTACTGGGCTCAGACTTTTAAGTTAATTTACGGCCCCACCCCAACCTTGGCTAGTAACGAGAGCCTTGAGGGCTAGCCTCCCCCCGCCCCCCCAGCTCCCGCCTGAAAATGACATTTCGCCGGCGTCTCCGGAGGGGGCTGAATTTCACTTTGTAACTTTCTGCGGAACCCGAGCCCGGGTGGCAGCTCGGGTGGTGGTATCGTATGCAAATACGCATGCTGACGTTACAGATCATGTGGGTTTTGGCGTAGATTCCCCACTGATCGAGACATTTTTTTTCCCCCTTTTTTTTTTCCTTCTTTTTTTTTTTTTCTTTTAAAAAATTTTGGGCCACTGTTCTCCGTACGGGGGCTTCTGTCTGTCTGTCTGTCTGCCTGGCAGGCTGGCTTTACCCCTGTTTCCCACGGAGCCCGAGCCGGGCGGCCGGTGGGGAGTGGGGAGTGGGTGGGGGGAGCCAGCAGAGTTCCATTTTGGAACGCCCGTGCCGCGTCTTGGCGTTCCCAGCCCGGTTCCCCGCGTTCCCAGCCCCGGCGCAGGTAAGAAACTTCGCCCCGGCGCGGAGCACCCCCCGCCCGGCGCCGCCGGCCCCGAGCCCCGCACGCCGGGCACCGGCCACTCCAGCCCAACTTTCCCACCGCCGCCGCCGCCGCCGCGGCTCCCGAAAATGTGTGGTTAATGGGACTTGGCCGGGTCTGTGATTGGAAGCGGGGCGCGGGAGGAGGGGGGCTGCAGGCTGTTTTTCTGCGGGTGGGAGGAGATCCGAGGAGCCAGAGGTGGGGGAGATTTTTTTTTTTTTTCCAAAAAGAGTTTTGATGACAAGTTTGGATAAACGGGAGGCCGAGCGAGGAGGAGGAGGAGGAGGAAAAACATGTCTACGTTTCCCTATGTCGACAGAAGCCACAAAAAAATATGGCGTCCGCTTTCGACAGGGCGTTACGTAGACCCGACTCTGTTTTTATTTATTTATTTCGTGGCCCGGTTCCCTCCCTTCTTGGCCAAACTGCGGCGCTTTGTGCGCGCGGGGGCCGGTCCCGCGGGGACTCCGCCGGGACGTGGCCCCGGCTCGGCGGGGTTCGGCGGGCGGGGGGCTGCGCGAGTGTGCTCCGCTCCCCCCGCTCGCGCCGCGTCCCCCCGCTCCCGGTGACGATTCGCCGTAATGTGGTGGCAGGAAGCCTGACGCCGTGGGCTGAGGCTGCCTCTCGGCTCCGCGCTCCTGGCGGCTGCAGGCGGCGGCGGGCGGGCGGGCGGGCGCGCGGCCGCCGGAGCTACCTGCCGCGGTCGGGCCGGAGCGCGGCGCTGTCCCCACGCCCCGCTCAGGTGCCGCGGAAGCCGCGCGGGGAGGGACGGGACGGCGGGGGACCCCCGGGGACCCTCGGGCCCGGCGGTCCGCCGCCCGGAACCGCCGCTGGCACATTTTCGGCTGCCCCGCGAGAGGGTCGTCTTTGTGGGTGGTACGGCCCCTTTGTGGCGTCCCCGGGACGTGGCGTCTTCCCCTCTGCAAACTTGCCCCTCGCCCAGCCACTCTGCGGGAGGCTGCGGAGAGCAGCGGAGAGTTGGAAACCGGCGAGCATCCCAGGACGGTCCCCTTGACCTCGTCGCTGTGCGGAGCTCGGGAGGCGGCGGCGGCGGGCGGAGCAGGGTGGTGTGCGAGGCCGGGGAGAAAACTTGACGGAGAAGCCAAGTTGTGATTTGCTCAGGATTCCACCTGATGGATGGGTTTCGGAGCCGGTGGGGTCTCTGCCTTCAGCGGTTGCCGCGATGGCCTTTTGTTTGTCCGGGAGGTGGACGGGGAGGAAGGCGGGGAATAATGACTTTCCCTGGACCCCTCCCCTCTGAAAGTGTCGCTGCCCCGCTTGGGCCCCAGGGGTCACCAAGTCTTTTCAGGCCCTGCAGTTCTGCCCTATGTGCTCCCTGCTGATCTCCCCCTGTTGCCAAGTTACTAATAGCAGCTCCCCAAGTCTGAGGCAGGCCCAGTGGGGCAGAATTTGGGGGGCAGGCGTACCTCCCCTTCATCCCTGGGGCTGTTGAGACCTCCCACAAATACCCTCTTAAAAGACACTCACACATACATTCTCACTCCTGTATATAGAGTAGAACTTAATGCCTGTTGAAGTGTAGGGGGTGAGCTTCTAAGAGCGCTTCAGGATTTCCGTCGAAAGGTGATTTTCTGTTTATGAGGGCAGTGAGTGAAAGTAGCTGAGTCCCAGGGCAGTCATATCAAAAAGCATTTGGATGACAACCAAGTGGAATAAATATCTTGTAAAATGGTATATTTAATAGTAAAAATAGATTAAATGGAGCCGTCCTGTGCTTGAGCGGGACTAACGTGAAGGTTTAGGTTTAAAGGGAAGTTATATAAAGCTGTAGACACGTCTTTTAAGGCCAAAGGGGGATATCTACAAGTAAGGTCGAAATGTGTCCCTGGCAACGACTAGACCCACAATCTGGGCAAACACTGTTGCTGTTTGAGCACTCGGCTCCACGACTGTTTCACGTGCAGGCTTACCTCTGGCCAGGTTTGGTGTCGAGGAAGGATCCACTCGAAGTTAACCACTCTTAAGGGAGAAATTCAGAGGCCAGGTTTGGGGGGTAAATCAGATATATTAACTAATCCCCGTGTAAAGGGGGAAAATCAACATGCCATGAATGTTTGTTGGCACACAAGTGTTCTCCCAATGTAAACGCGATGTATCTTGATATGCCAAAAGGCGGCCCCGCCCCCGCATGTCCCACCCCCATCGGGACCATGTGCCTCAGCGGGGTGCCGTGCATTTGACAAAAGAATAACGAGTGTTTGACAACACTCGCTCACACGGTGTTAGTATGCCAGGCATAATGCTGTATATTTTACATGCTTTACCATTTCATTCTCACCATAACCCTGGGAGATAAATACGGTCATTAGGTGGACGGGGAGGAAGGCGGGGAATAATGACTTTCCCTGGACCCCTCCCCTCTGAAAGTGTCGCTGCCCCGCTTGGGCCCCAGGGGTCACCAAGTCTTTTCAGGCCCTGCAGTTCTGCCCTATGTGCTCCTGCTGATCTCCCCCTGTTGCCAAGTTACTAATAGCAGCTCCCCAAGTCTGAGGCAGGCCCAGTGGGGCAGAATTTGGGGGGCAGGCGTACCTCCCCTTCATCCCTGGGGCTGTTGAGACCTCCCACAAATACCCTCTTAAAAGACACTCACACATACATTCTCACTCCTGTATATAGAGTAGAACTTAATGCCTGTTGAAGTGTAGGGGGTGAGCTTCTAAGAGCGCTTCAGGATTTCCGTCGAAAGGTGATTTTCTGTTTATGAGGGCAGTGAGTGAAAGTAGCTGAGTCCCAGGGCAGTCATATCAAAAAGCATTTGGATGACAACCAAGTGGAATAAATATCTTGTAAAATGGTATATTTAATAGTAAAAATAGATTAAATGGAGCCGTCCTGTGCTTGAGCGGGACTAACGTGAAGGTTTAGGTTTAAAGGGAAGTTATATAAAGCTGTAGACACGTCTTTTAAGGCCAAAGGGGGATATCTACAAGTAAGGTCGAAATGTGTCCCTGGCAACGACTAGACCCACAATCTGGGCAAACACTGTTGCTGTTTGAGCACTCGGCTCCACGACTGTTTCACGTGCAGGCTTACCTCTGGCCAGGTTTGGTGTCGAGGAAGGATCCACTGAAGTTAACCACTCTTAAGGGAGAAATTCAGAGGCCAGGTTTGGGGGGTAAATCAGATATATTAACTAATCCCCGTGTAAAGGGGGAAAATCAACATGCCATGAATGTTTGTTGGCACACAAGTGTTCTCCCAATGTAAACGCGATGTATCTTGATATGCCAAAAGGCGGCCCGCCCGCATGTCCCACCCCCATCGGGACCATGTGCCTCAGCGGGGTGCCGTGCATTTGACAAAAAGAATAACGAGAGTGTTTGACAACACTCGCTCACACGGTGTTAGTATGCCAGGCATAATGCTGTATATTTTACATGCTTTACCATTTCATTCTCACCATAACCCTGGGAGATAAATACGGTCATTATCCCAAGTTTACAGTGGAAGGAACTGAAGCTCAGAGAGGTGACAGAAACGGGCCCAGAGCCGCCCAGCAAGAGTCACACTAGGCCTTTGAAGCCTGACCTTCCAGCACACCAGGATAGCAGCTCCTCAGATAGGGGAAGCTGTAGTTAGAATGAAAAGTAAAGATGGAAAAGAGAGATTGGTGGCCATGAGCCAGGGGTGCAACCTCGCAGGAATTTGCCTGGGTTTCAGCTCAGTCCATTTGTTTAGCGTCTCTGTGTGGACATACTTGCTCATTCCATAACTGTAATATTTCACCACGCTCATAAAAGCCTAGAGTCACTAAGCACTTCTCTCTGTTAGGGACCATTCTAAGTGCTTAGAACTAAACCCTTTTGTCTTTGTGACAACCCTGTGGGGTAAGGGCTGTCCTGCTCATTCCGTCCTTTATAGAGACGAGGACATGGGAGCACAGAGGGGCTCTCTAACTTGCTGAAGACTGAACAGTACATAGTAGGCAGAGTGCCAGACCCCTGCGCATGCGCCCTGCACGTGCCAATGTGCTGCGCCACACACGATGGAGATGCTGATGTGACAGAGCATCCCTCTGGCCTCAAGCAAAGCCCTGCTCCAGGCACTCGGAGCTGTTAGTGGGCCGAGACCCCTTACCCTCCAGGAGTTTAAGCAGCCAGCAGGCCACATCAAGCAGGATTAAATAGGTGCTAGGATTGAGAACGTGCAGGCTTTACCTCTGGCCAGGTTTGGTGTCGAGGAAGGATCCACTGTTAACCACTCTTAAGGGAGAAATTCAGAGGCCAGGTTTGGGGGGTAAATCAGATATATTAACTAATCCCCGTGTAAAGGGGGAAAATCAACATGCCATGAATGTTTGTTGGCACACAAGTGTTCTCCCAATGTAAACGCGATGTATCTTGATATGCCAAAAGGCGGCCCCGCCCCCGCATGTCCCACCCCCATCGGGACCATGTGCCTCAGCGGGGTGCCGTGCATTTGACAAAAAGAATAACGAGAGTGTTTGACAACACTCGCTCACACGGTGTTAGTATGCCAGGCATAATGCTGTATATTTTACATGCTTTACCATTTCATTCTCACCATAACCCTGGGAGATAAATACGGTCATTATCCCAAGTTTACAGTGGAAGGAACTGAAGCTCAGAGAGGTGACAGAAACGGGCCCAGAGCCGCCCAGCAAGAGTCACACTAGGCCTTTGAAGCCTGACCTTCCAGCACACCAGGATAGCAGCTCCTCAGATAGGGGAAGCTGTAGTTAGAATGAAAAGTAAAGATGGAAAAGAGAGATTGGTGGCCATGAGCCAGGGGTGCAACCTCGCAGGAATTTGCCTGGGTTTCAGCTCAGTCCATTTGTTTAGCGTCTCTGTGTGGACATACTTGCTCATTCCATAACTGTAATATTTCACCACGCTCATAAAAGCCTAGAGTCACTAAGCACTTCTCTCTGTTAGGGACCATTCTAAGTGCTTAGAACTAAACCCTTTTGTCTTTGTGACAACCCTGTGGGGTAAGGGCTGTCCTGCTCATTCCGTCCTTTATAGAGACGAGGACATGGGAGCACAGAGGGGCTCTCTAACTTGCTGAAGACTGAACAGTACATAGTAGGCAGAGTGCCAGACCCCTGCGCATGCGCCCTGCACGTGCCAATGTGCTGCGCCACACACGATGGAGATGCTGATGTGACAGAGCATCCCTCTGGCCTCGAAGCAAAGCCCTGCTCCAGGCACTCGGGAGCTGTTAGTGGGCCGAGACCCCTTACCCTCCAGGAGTTTAAGCAGCCAGCAGGCCACATCAAGCAGGATTAAATAGGTGCTAGGATTGAGAAAAGTAGCCACTGTGGAAGTGAAGGGCCTAGTTCCTGTGCTCTGAGGGACGCGCATAGAGGATTTCCTAGAGCAAGTAGCTGGGAAACCACCCACAAATGAGGAGTAACCATGTCTAGAGGAGTCATGTGTCATTGCACTGAGCTGTTAAACTCAAGGAATTCTGCCCACCGGTGACTTAACCGGTGGGGGGCCCATTTGTGTCAGACGAAAGGACAGTAGTGGGTAGGGCTGTACCACTGGGCAGCCAGGTTGTCTTTCTCCTCTGCCCACCTTGGAGAATTGACCTTTGGCCCCAGGTCTAACACCTCGTGGTGGGAAAAGGGCTGCTGTATCTCCAGGCCTCACGCCCGCATTCCAGGAAAGAGGCCCACAGAGCACTCACCTCGGTGGCTTCACTGTTAACGTTTGGAAAGGGACACCGCCTCAGGGACTTCTGTCCTTAACTGGACCAGAACTGTGCCATGTGGTCGCCAAAACCAACCAGAGTGGGGCAGTCACGTGTCTTTAGTTAGGCACGTCTTTAGACATGTCTTTAGTTTGCTGCTGTGAACAAACTGGGGTTCAGCTTGTAAGGCAGAAGGGGCAATTGGAGAAATGGTGGTTGAGTCGGCAGATGAAATGTGTGAGGCCTCCAATGAGAAGAGGAAGGTGTTCCTGCGGATGTTAAAACTGCGTCCTGGGAGCCGTGTGTTCCAGGGAGGCGGCGGGGGCGGGGGGTGGTGCGGGGAAGGTTGTGAAGAGAGATGATGCCAGGCTTATGGGGGTGTGTGGAGGAGGTTGGCTTAATTTGTAGGTACTAGGGAGCCATGGCTGGCTCCAGAGGAGGACTGTCAGGTGTCTTAAGACGGTCAGACGGACAGCAGTGTGCCTTATGGAGATGAATCAGCTTGGTTCTTTTTTTTTTTTTTTAATGTTTTCTTTTTATTTTTTATTTATGTATTTATTTATTTATTTATTTATTTTTGTACATGTATGTTCCCAGATCAATCAGATGCATATCTCTTGACCCTCCCCCCACCCAGGTCCCCCCCCCCATCCCTCCAGACCATTGCTCCAAGTGGTTGTAGGTACTCCTATTCCCCTAGCACAATGACAATAGCTATCTTTTCTACACATGACAGTATAGGTTCCCATGTTACTCCCTCCCATTGTTCGGTCTCCACAATGTCAGCTTGGTTCTTATTTGAACTAAAATGAGTACTGGAAAGTTTCAGACCAGGGGACCAGTTCTGCCTCAGGGCAAAAAGGAGACAGCACACTAAGAAAGGGAGGGAGATTTTCTTTTGAATTCTGCCAATAGGAATCCAAAATTAACCTGACATTAGTTAGCTATTGTGTATGTGCTCACCCCCTTCAGTCGTTTCTGCATCTTGTGACCCCATGAACTGTAGCCCGCGAGGCTCCTCTTGTCCATGGGATTCTCCAGGCAAAGATACCGGAGCGGGTTGCCGTGCCCTCCTCTGGGGATCTTCCCGACCCAGGGATCAAACCTGCCCTTAGCTGGCTGCCACCAGGAAGTAACAGTGTCTCCTTTTGTAGCAGCTCCATAAGTGGAGCTGGGCACATTGGAAGGGCGTACCCCCTGAGCCCCCAAACGTGATGCTTGCCTTTCTCCTGCGCCTCGGACTCCCACCCAGAGCTCCACCGCTCGGCAGCGCAATAATGTTGGTTGTGACCCTTCCGCTTTGGCTTATTTTGTGTCACATTTCTTTCAATTCTAGCATGAGTGCTTCGCCGTGTCGTGTTGATTTCTGCCGCATAACAGCGGGCATCGGTCGTAACTATACGTGCAGGTGGAGGAGACGCTATCAGAGGGCCTCTGGTCAGGCCCCCGAGGCTGGATGCCTCCAGAAAGGGCCCACACCCCGGATCCTCTGCGCAATCGATTGCTTTATGATTTGGGGCTATGCCATATAAACCTCAGCTTCCTCAGCTCACCAATGGAGATTATTCCAGGAGCTGCCTTCTGGATTGGTGTGAAGCTTAAGGAGAAATTTACAGAAGGGCTTAGCTCTGCGCCTGACTCGTGGAGTCTGCTCAGGAAATGTTGCCTGTTCCCGCCATCCTCACGCCTGCCGCATCACTGCCACCCGCCCCCAGGATGTGACTTTCTTGTATCCTTGAGATCCCTCTGTCCAAGGATTCTCCTGGCATGCTCTTACTGGAGTAGGTTGACATTTCTGGCTCAGGGGGAAATGGGTTTCCCGTTGCAGCATCTTCCGCACTGCGTTGCTCCAAGTGGTTGTAGGTACTCCTATTCCCCTAGCACAATGACAATAGCTATCTTTTCTACACATGACAGTATAGGTTCCCATGTTACTCCCTCCCATTGTTCGGTCTCCACAATGTCAGCTTGGTTCTTATTTGAACTAAAATGAGTACTGGAAAGTTTCAGACCAGGGGACCAGTTCTGCCTCAGGGCAAAAAGGAGACAGCACACTAAGAAAGGGAGGGAGATTTTCTTTTGAATTCTGCCAATAGGAATCCAAAATTAACCTGACATTAGTTAGCTATTGTGTATGTGCTCACCCCCTTCAGTCGTTTCTGCATCTTGTGACCCCATGAACTGTAGCCCAGGGAGGCTCCTCTTGTCCATGGGATTCTCCAGGCAAAGATACCGGAGCGGGTTGCCGTGCCCTCCTCTGGGGATCTTCCCGACCCAGGGATCAAACCTGCCCTTAGCTGGCTGCCACCAGGAAGTAACAGTGTCTCCTTTTGTAGCAGCTCCATAAGTGGAGCTGGGCACATTGGAAGGGCGTACCCCCTGAGCCCCCAAACGTGATGCTTGCCTTTCTCCTGCGCCTCGGACTCCCACCCAGAGCTCCACCGCTCGGCAGCGCAATAATGTTGGTTGTGACCCTTCCGCTTTGGCTTATTTTGTGTCACATTTCTTTCAATTCTAGCATGAGTGCTTCGCCGTGTCGTGTTGATTTCTGCCGCATAACAGCGGGCATCGGTCGTAACTATACGTGCAGGTGGAGGAGACGCTATCAGAGGGCCTCTGGTCAGGCCCCCGAGGCTGGATGCCTCCAGAAAGGGCCCACACCCCGGATCCTCTGCGCAATCGATTGCTTTATGATTTGGGGCTATGCCATATAAACCTCAGCTTCCTCAGCTCACCAATGGAGATTATTCCAGGAGCTGCCTTCTGGATTGGTGTGAAGCTTAAGGAGAAATTTACAGAAGGGCTTAGCTCTGCGCCTGACTCGTGGAGTCTGCTCAGGAAATGTTGCCTGTTCCCGCCATCCTCACGCCTGCCGTCGTCATCACTGCCACCCGCCCCCCAGGATGTGACTTTCTTGTATCCTTGAGATCCCTCTGTCCAAGGATTCTCCTGGCATGCTCTTACTGGAGTAGGTTGACATTCTCTCCTCCAGGGGATCTTCCCAACCCAGGGATCGAACTCGGGTCTCCTGACTTGCAGGCAGATTCTTTACCATCTGCGCCACCAGGGCGGTCCATAGTATCTTAACATGCACGGGTTGGTATCACAGATTTCAAAACCCCTGCGGTCCCCCTTTCACTGCAGCTCTCCTCCACTGCGCTCATTTGTGGCAGGTCTGAGCCTCCCCTGACATGCAAAGCTCTTGCGGAAAAGCACTGTGGGCCCATGGTGCAGCGCTCAGGTACTGTAACATGCTGTGTCATGGTCATATCCCGGCAGCGCCGTTCTGAAAGGATGCTCAGCTGCTCACACACCCCATAGTGGACAATAGAAGGGGCATTGTTTGGGGCACTGACAAGGTAGTTTCCTTTGTGGTTGAAAAAGAGAAAGTTCTCTCGATTCCCCGTCCCCACCCTCCATCAAACAGATTGTGATGTTAAGAACATCCACCCTGCTCTGTTTCCTGTTCCTAGGCTCGATGTCATGCCTTTGAGAGGGGTGGATTGACAGTGGGGTATGTGCGTGTCTTACACGCACATGTGTAACAGACCCCCAAGAAGAGAGATCGTCTTGGCAACGGTCCATCACGTTCCACCCAGTCTTTAAAATGGAATCAAAAAAGACCAGAGCCAGAATCCGTTTCCTTGCTCACACCTCTCTTTCCCCTCTAGTGAGCAGTTTACCTGTGAAAAGCCACCGCTCACACACTTTCTTCCTCCTCCTGCCCCGCCAACCGTCCCCTAATACTGGAAACACTTAGCAGGGATTAAATCGTATTACACAGTGTTTTAGTACAACAGTATTTACCACATGAAACCGGCAGCAAATGAAATGCTTGTGCTATTGATTCATGGGGAATCGATATGAAGGAGCGTGGCCCAGACGTTCACTCACTTCGGTATACGAAGTTCAGAGCAGATCTTAGGGGTGCACAGACTTGGTGTGGGATGGAGAAGTGGGAAGCACCCACTGGGTTACTTCTCCCCACATACACCTTGCAGGGAGAAGCCAGCAAAATCCTGGGAACCATTTGTTGTCAGGCTCCAGGTGCAGAGTGGCTTCCTGTGTCCCTGGGGCTTTGAAGGGAGGCCAGACGGGTTAGCTGTTGCTCTGGGAGGGAATCCTCCCTGTCGGGGGCCCAGAACATACTCTGTGGGAAAGAGGAGGAGTCTGCTGTCGAGAAGTATAGAGAGAAAAGATGAATGAGATTTCCTGGGCTGGTTGGATGCCTGCACCTGCAGCTTCTGGACTCCAAAACAGCTGCAGAAAACCGAGGAAGGACCAGAATCTGTACCAGGAAGGCCGCAGGCACACATGCCCGGGCTCTGCCAGTGGGCTGGTTTAAGTCACTGGTGCAGAAAGACTCAGGTAAAACAACCCTCAGCGGGGCTGCTCTTTGTGCCCCTCATGGCCACATCGCCCCCACCCCTGGCCCCCGACCCCGGCCGTGTCCACTCTGGCTGGCGGGAGGGAGTGAATACAAAGCCCGCGGCGCACCCAGACACGCAACAGCACAGCGCCGCCCTCTTTGGGGCAGCAACCGCTTCTAAACCCGGAGCGCCTGCCACGTGCCGGGCACCCTGCTGAACAACCTCTGGTCACTGTGTGCTCCAGGGTGGCTCTGAGGAGCAAATGCAGAGCCCCGGTTGAACCCCAGGAGACCAAAGCTCAGCGCGGTCAGGTGCTTGCTCAAGGTCACAGAGAGAAGGTAGCCAAGATTCTCACTCACATCAGTCTGATTCTAAAGCTTGTGCTCTGATGCATCGCCAGGTCTGTATATATGTAGGTATATGTATATAGGTAGATATATATGTATGTATTTTTGGCAGTACTGGATCTTCATTGCTGGGAGGCTTTTACTTTTGGCAAGCAGGGGCTCATTGCTAGTTGTGGTGCTTAGGCTTCTCCTGGCAGTGGCTTCTCTTGTTGCGGAGCACAGGTTCTAGAACACAGACTCAGTAGCTGTGGCCCATGGGCTCAGTTGCTCCGCCACATGAGGGAACTTCCCAGATCAGGGATCGAACCCATGTCTGCTACACTGGTAGGCTCATTCTGTACCCCTGAGCCACCAGGGAAGCCCCTCGCCAGGTCTGTCTGAAGTCTTCTGGAGGCCAGCACCACCCCAACCTGGAACAGTATTGCGGGGAGAGGGGACCATTTTGGAACAAGCTCTGGGACAGCATTTCTGCCAAAGGAGTGCAGGGGTCAGTGCATGCAAGCGTGTGTGTGTGTGTGTGTGTGTGTGTGTGTGTGTGTGCGCGTGCACACGTGCTGTGAGATTACTTAAAACAGAAGAGGATTCCATATCTGTGCCTGGTCTCCTTAGCCACCCGAACCCCGCTCCCCAAACAATCCTCAGCCCTTTCTCCGTGTCTATACCAGAGCATCTCCAGGGGATGCCACCCTCTCCCCGAGCTCTGGCTAGAGGAGGCATCTCAGTGGGCTGGCAGCTGCAGAGTTGGAGATGGAGGAGAAGCTGGGTGCTACTCTCAGGATGCTGCACAGCCTTGCCAGCCAATGGGGGAAGGAGGTGGAGGGAGCGGGCGTTGGGAGGGTGGAGAATGGCGAGGCTGCTGTTTTTATACAATAAAAGAGGGTCATTGTAATTGGGAGCCCTTGAATCATAACACGTCTGCCCATGGTTCTTTACAGCTGCAGAGCCATTTAGTTAAATAGCACACAGAAAACTCCTTTCAGCTGACATTACTTTCCCACTGTTCTCAAAAGATGAGACCAGGCTGAATTGCTCTAACAAAAAAGCCATCTCGGGCTTCTTTAGCCCCTGTGTGTACCCTGAGCCCCCGTAGAATCTTCCTGGCCTTCCTGGCAGGAGGACTTCAGGAATTACTGTCCTTTGCACTGCTCCCGTGTCTTTTGGGGAGCAGCAGCTTTACAGTGTTTGCAGCCAGCCTGGTCAGAGCTGGTTGTCAGACATGACCAAGTTGCTGAGGGTGGTGGCGGTGCAGAGGGGAGGGAAAGGCCTCAGAGTGACAGGGGCTGGAGGAAGGGGGCACGTGGGTGGACAGCTCAAGCTGGAAAAGAGGACCCTGCTGCAAGCTGAGAAACGAGCCAAGGGTGCCGGGGCTGCAGGTGCACAGGAAGCCTCGCCCAGGTCCCTGGCCCCTGTTACACTGGTAGGCTCATTCTGTACCCCTGAGCCACCAGGGAAGCCCCTCGCCAGGTCTGTCTGAAGTCTTCTGGAGGCCAGCACCACCCCAACCTGGAACAGTATTGCGGGGAGAGGGGACCATTTTGGAACAAGCTCTGGGACAGCATTTCTGCCAAAGGAGTGCAGGGGTCAGTGCATGCAAGCGTGTGTGTGTGTGTGTGTGTGTGTGTGTGTGTGTGCGCGTGCACACGTGCTGTGAGATTACTTAAAACAGAAGAGGATTCCATATCTGTGCCTGGTCTCCTTAGCCACCCGAACCCCGCTCCCCAAACAATCCTCAGCCCTTTCTCCGTGTCTATACCAGAGCATCTCCAGGGGATGCCACCCTCTCCCCGAGCTCTGGCTAGAGGAGGCATCTCAGTGGGCTGGCAGCTGCAGAGTTGGAGATGGAGGAGAAGCTGGGTGCTACTCTCAGGATGCTGCACAGCCTTGCCAGCCAATGGGGGAAGGAGGTGGAGGGAGCGGGCGTTGGGAGGGTGGAGAATGGCGAGGCTGCTGTTTTTATACAATAAAAGAGGGTCATTGTAATTGGGAGCCCTTGAATCATAACACGTCTGCCCATGGTTCTTTACAGCTGCAGAGCCATTTAGTTAAATAGCACACAGAAAACTCCTTTCAGCTGACATTACTTTCCCACTGTTCTCAAAAGATGAGACCAGGCTGAATTGCTCTAACAAAAAAGCCATCTCGGGCTTCTTTAGCCCCTGTGTGTACCCTGAGCCCCCGTAGAATCTTCCTGGCCTTCCTGGCAGGAGGACTTCAGGAATTACTGTCCTTTGCACTGCTCCCGTGTCTTTTGGGGAGCAGCAGCTTTACAGTGTTTGCAGCCAGCCTGGTCAGAGCTGGTTGTCAGACATGACCAAGTTGCTGAGGGTGGTGGCGGTGCAGAGGGGAGGGAAAGGCCTCAGAGTGACAGGGGCTGGAGGAAGGGGGCACGTGGGTGGACAGCTCGAAGCTGGAAAAAGAGGACCCTGCTGCAAGCTGAGAAACGAGCCAAGGGGTGCCGGGGGCTGCAGGTGGGGCAGCGAGGAGGGCAGGCCCTCACCAGACCTGACCGTGGCACCGAGGCAGGCCCTGACAGAGCGCCGAGGCGGCGTCAGCCTGTAGAACGGCCTGAAATGTAGTCGATTCTGAGCATGCTCTGAATTTCTGCCAGAGCCAACTCCATTCGGGAGAACTGGAAGACCTCATCCCGTTTCCAAGGGCCGAGACTCCTGGGCACAGGCAACCACAGAGCAGAAACGGTTTGGATCGCTGGTGGGTGACCGGAGACCCTCCACAGGTGGAGGGCAGCGGTCGACACTGTGAAATGGGACGTGCGCCGACTCTGGCACTTGAGAAATGGGATTTGTCAGTAAAAAGCCTAATGTCCTCTGGTGTCCCCGAGGGGGATGTCGGGAGGATGAGAACAGCCACGTGGTGCATGAGGAGGATCAAGCAGTGTTCTAGCAGGGAGGAAGTTTAGGGATCGCCTCTTCCACCTTAGGGAAATCGAGGCTCAGAGGACTAAGGGGATGGAGCCAAGGTTGCACGATCACACGGCGGTGCATGACTTTTTCTCTTCCGCGCTGTCTAAGGTGAGACCCTCTGTTTCCTCTGACCAGCCAGCTCCACCACGGGACCCTCCCTCCCTGCTTCCTTTCCTCTGTCCAATCAGCCGATACTCCCTGAGCACCTGCCGCAGGAAGAAAACAACATCCCTGCTCTCAGGCAGTTCACGGTCATTTGGCACTTAGCGGCAATGGCTTCCTGACACCACAGGCGCAAGGCCGAGTGCTTTTTGTGGGTTAGCCCACGGCACTTCTGGGAGTTGGGAGGACTCTCTTATCCGCATTTAACTGATGAAAAAGCACAGAGCGGGGAAGTCCTTCATCCAAGGTTTCTGGAAGCTGGGCAGTCCTCCGTCACACCTGGTGCTCTTAAGCCTCAGGTTCCGGCACGTGTGGGCTCTCCTGCCCTCTGTGCACCTGCGGGTCAGCGAGAGGGTCCCCACCCCACTGATGAGCGCCGGGGGCCCAGCCACCCACCCTGGCGGAGTGTAACACAAGGATGACGTGTGTTTGAAACTTGACAGAAGGCCTTCCCCTGCGCGGGTTGTTGTGGGTTTTTTGGCCACTTCTATTGGTCTTTCATTTGTCTAGTTTCATCCATCTTTCTTCTTTGGCCCGCGTGGGCCTCCCATCACAGCGGCCTCTCTTGTCACAGAGCACCGGCTCTGGGCGCATGCGCTCCAGAGCTCTGGCTCGGTAATTGGACACATGGGTCCAGCGGCTCCGCGGCACATGGGATCTTCCCAGGCCAGGGATCCAACCGGCGCCCCTTGCACTGCAAGGCGGTGTCCTTACCCACTGGGCCACCAGGGAAGCCCCTGAGCGGGTTGTTTTTCCTGATGTGTTGACTATGAACTCTGCATAGACTCCGCGCCCCTCACACCTCCCATCGTAACCGAGGTCATCTGTTTGGCAGCTTTGATGAGCGGATAGTCGGGTGGGCAGAGCTGGATTCCAGCACACGTCTCTGCGATCCAAGACCAGGGCGGTTTCAGCCGCAGCAGGCAGGCATGCTGCAGCCAGAAGTCGCCGATGGGGAGTCCTGTGTGGGCAGGTCGCTTACAGACACAGCGTCTCCGGGGGCAGCCCAGCTGAGCTTCCCGAAGGTCTTCACAAAAATAAAGGAACTTTGGGGCACTTTAGGCAACTTTCAGTTGAGCAACAGAGACATATTTAACTTAAGCGTCATGAAAGGTTCCAGGTGCTGTGAGTCAGGCCCTGGGCTTCTCTATAGCATGGATGTCAGCACTGCTCCCATTTTAAGAAGTAGTTTGAGAAGTAACTTACATACCTTCCCATCCACCCACTTAGAGTATACAGATAACTGACTTTGAGTATATCTATAGAGGTGTGCATTATCTGCCGTCTAATCTCAGAATGTGTTCATCACGCCAAACAGAGGTCCAGTTCCCATGGCCGTCCTTCTCCATCCTCGTCTCCCACCCTCTCCCTGCCAGCCCTTGGCAACCACTAATCTTTCCGTCTTTATACTGACATTTCATAGAGAAGGAATCATAGAATGAGTCCTTCTTTCACTTAGCATACTTGCCCAGAAGCCCCCCTGTGGCCCCAGCCACCCTGGCGGAGTGTAACACAAGGATGACGTGTGTTTGAAACTTGACAGAAGGCCTTCCCCTGCGCGGGTTGTTGTGGGTTTTTTGGCCACTTCTATTGGTCTTTCATTTGTCTAGTTTCATCCATCTTTCTTCTTTGGCCCGCGTGGGCCTCCCATCACAGCGGCCTCTCTTGTCACAGAGCACCGGCTCTGGGCGCATGCGCTCCAGAGCTCTGGCTCGGTAATTGGACACATGGGTCCAGCGGCTCCGCGGCACATGGGATCTTCCCAGGCCAGGGATCCAACCGGCGCCCCTTGCACTGCAAGGCGGTGTCCTTACCCACTGGGCCACCAGGGAAGCCCCTGAGCGGGTTGTTTTTCCTGATGTGTTGACTATGAACTCTGCATAGACTCCGCGCCCCTCACACCTCCCATCGTAACCGAGGTCATCTGTTTGGCAGCTTTGATGAGCGGATAGTCGGGTGGGCAGAGCTGGATTCCAGCACACGTCTCTGCGATCCAAGACCAGGGCGGTTTCAGCCGCAGCAGGCAGGCATGCTGCAGCCAGAAGTCGCCGATGGGGAGTCCTGTGTGGGCAGGTCGCTTACAGACACAGCGTCTCCGGGGGCAGCCCAGCTGAGCTTCCCGAAGGTCTTCACAAAAATAAAGGAACTTTGGGGCACTTTAGGCAACTTTCAGTTGAGCAACAGAGACATATTTAACTTAAGCGTCATGAAAGGTTCCAGGTGCTGTGAGTCAGGCCCTGGGCTTCTCTATAGCATGGATGTCAGCACTGCTCCCATTTTAAGAAGTAGTTTGAGAAGTAACTTACATACCTTCCCATCCACCCACTTAGAGTATACAGATAACTGACTTTGAGTATATCTATAGAGGTGTGCATTATCTGCCGTCTAATCTCAGAATGTGTTCATCACGCCAAACAGAGGTCCAGTTCCCATGGCCGTCCTTCTCCATCCTCGTCTCCCACCCTCTCCCTGCCAGCCCTTGGCAACCACTAATCTTTCCGTCTTTATACTGACATTTCATAGAGAAGGAATCATAGAATGAGTCCTTCTTTCACTTAGCATACTTTGGGGGGGCACTTTTATTGGTTTTTTTTCAGTTATTTATCTTCATCCATCTTTGCTCTTTGGCCTGTGTGGGCCTCCCATTGCAGTGGCCTCTCTCGCTGCAGAGCACCAGCTTTGGGTGCATGCGCTCCAGAGCCCTGGCTCGTAATTGGACACACCCATCTAGCCACTCCATGACACGTGGGGTCTTCCGAGGCCCGGGATCAAACCAGTGCCCCTTGCATGGCAAGGCAGACTCTTTACCCACTGGACCACCAGGGAAGCCCTATGTTTAACTTTTGAGAAACTGCCAAACCGTTGTGGCTGTTTCCATTTTACATTCGCACCAGGGGTGTATGGGGATTCCAGTTTCCCCATATCTTCACCAGCTCTTAGTATTGTCAGAAGCTCCATTTTACAGATCAGGAAACTGAAGCAGTGAGTGAGGAAGGTCAGTCACAGCGCTAGATAGTGGAGAAACAGGGCACACACACACACACACACACACACACACAATGTCTCAGGGTCAGCACAGGGAGGCTCAGCACCCAAGAGGGAGGGAGCGCCTCCTTGAATAGTACGTCCTGGGTGCCTGGTTTACCGCTTGTCTCCCCCTTGTCCTGGCCTGGAGAGTGGGGGTGGGACACAAAGGACCAAGCCCCCACTCCTTCCCAGGATGGGTCCTTAGTCTGGCTGGCGAATTTGTGCCTTTGCGGCTCCACACAGCCAGCTGCGCTAGGCCTGCCAAGGCCCTCCATTTGTTGTCCCGATCAGGGGGGCTAGTGCTTGGGATCGGCTTCCCTGGTGGCTCAGCGGTGAAGAACCGGCCTGGGTTTGATCCCTGGGTCAGAAAGATCCCCTGGAGAAGGGAATGGCAACTTACTCCAGCATTGTTGCCTGGAAAATCCGTGGTCAGGGGAGCCTGGCAGGCTGCAGTCCATGGGGTCCCAAAGGGTCAGACAGAACTTAGCGACTAAACAGCAAATGCCTATGAGGAGAACTGAGCACCGTACGTGGCACCCAGGCGGTGCCCTGGAAGGGCGGCCCTGTGACACTGGCGCGGACGGACCGCGGACCTGTGTGCCGTGTGGCTGCCTCTGAGTCCTGTGGTTGAGAGAGCTCCTGATGCTTTGAGTCTGGGACTGGGCGAGCCGCCCCCCGGCGACCAGAGAGCGACCCGAGATGAAGGAGCCCAGCCGTCCATGCCCTCCTCGGACCTGCTGAGCCTGTCCTGGGAGCGGTGGGTCCATTCACAGAGTGCAGCGCTGACCCTCCTGCAGCTCACGTGTTTTCCTGGCTGGGCCACAGACACTCCAGGTCTGGCTTTGTTAACCACCAAAGCCCGAGTGCAATTCCTGTGCTCCCAGATTGAGAAAATGCCTGGTGGACAGCACTTGTGGGGACCAGAGTGAGCCAAGGAAAGGGTGGCCTTGGGTCCCTTGTGCCGAATTGACGGCCCCCTGGTTGCCCCAGTGGGGCGCAGGGCGCCCTGTCCAGGGCCTGGGTTGTAGCCACATCAGCTTGCTGGTCTTTCAGAGATGGGGAGGGGTGTGCTGATTGATCCTGGTAGGAGATTTGGGGAATCAGTTTTGACATTTCTGGATAGAGAAGATGTTTCAGTTACAAAAATGACAGAAATGATGGGAGACTTCTTGCTTGGTTTGGTCAGAGGCTGCCTTGATGCTGCACATGGCTTAAATGGGCTCAACTGTCTTCATAGTTTTTTTTGGTTGGCGTATAGCTGTGTTACAATGCCGTGTTCGTTTCTGGCGTACAACAGTGTGAATCAGCTCTACGTGTACATGTGTGCTGTCCCTCCTGAGCATCCCTCCCAGCCCCATCTCAGCCTTCTAGGTCATCACCGGGCACCGAGCCGAGCTCCCCGTGCTGCACAGCAGCTCCCGCCAGCTCTGTTGGGCACACGGGTCTGTAATAGGCCAGGGCTGCTCTCCAGTGCTTCCTTTCCCCCCTCCCGCCACCGTGTCCACATATCTCTTCTCTGCACCGTGTGTCTCTGTTCCTGCCCTGCGAATAGCTTTTTCTGTACCAGTTTTCTAGATTCCATATGTATGTGTTCACATATTGCATAATACGTTTCTTTTTCTCATCCCAACGTACTTCGCAGTGTATGACAAACTCGAGGTCCATCCACATCACTACAAAGGACCCGATTTCCTTCTTTTCATGGCTGAGTAATATTTCATTGTTTATATGTACCACATCTTCCTTATCCATTCATCTGTTGATGGACCTCCCCAGGTGGCTGCTAGGTCCTGGCTATTATACCTAGTGCTGCAATGAACACTGGGCTATTGGTCTTCCTGTTTGCTCAGGGTGTATGCTCAGTGGTGGGATTGGTGGCTCAGTGGTCCTGCCTCGGGGAGAGCAGCCTGCTGGCAGTTCAGACTTCCCCGCTGGTGCTCCCCCAGCCCTGTGCACGGACCCTGCCCGCCATGCACCTGCTGATACATGGAGCCTGGGCGGCCCGTGCTGTGGGGTCGCAGTGGCTCCCCAGCAGTCTCAGATGTGTTCTGGCCCCATGACAGGACCTCAGGCTTGCTGGCCCTGGGGTTTACACGTTGACTCCTGCATCCCCACCCCCAGTCCCGCAACCTGAGCACCTAGCTCTGACCGAGTGGTGGCTCAGTACACCATTGCTCAACTAATGCACAGAATCCAATCAAAGAGAATCAGTACGTGTGTTGACCTGGGAGAAGGGAATCATGCTGAGTCTGACAACTCAAAGGCAAGCAGAATTGTTCTGGCCTTGGTCTTTGCAATAAGAGAGAAGGAGGAAGTCTGATGAGAAGGGATGCCTGTCATGGCAGATACCACCGTTCCCTCCCTGCCTCCACTCCACTGACACGTGGCCCTAAGACACCAAATCTGATCGTCTTCCACTGACCTCTGAAAACCCTCCCCCGGTCAGAATTGCCCCGTAGGTACAAACCTACATGCTCTTCGGGGCTTTGCAGGCAGCAGAAACAAGTAAAGGGGTCAACTATAGGACAGTTGAACTACAGTTGGAGTGGATCCCTGCAGGTGGGGAGCAAGTCAAAGCAGAAAGCACGTGTCCAGCCTCAAAGGCTCCCCGAAATCAGAACAATGTAAGTGAGCTTTCCTGTCCATTCCAAGGATCAATGCGTAGTAATGTGAACCCATAGGAGCAAGTCCAGATTCTTTGAGAGCCGACCTCTACCCACCAGGCAGATTTTGCCCTAACCTCTTCCTGCTCTGCCACGTGTCCCATACTTCAGCCATTCGAGGCCGACCCCTCTTCCTTTTCGCAGAGCCATCCTTTCTCCCTTTTCATTCCTTTTCCACAAATAGGTTCTTCTCAGTAACAAGACTGAGATCCCAGATAGCAATTCCCTCATGGCTCAGACGGTAAAGAATCTGCCTGCCACGCAGGAGACCTGGGTTTGGAAGATCTCCTGGAGAAGGGCGTGGCTCCCCACTCCAGTATTCTGGCCTCAAGAATTCCATGGACCAAGGAACCTGGCGGTCCGCAGTTCATGGGGTCGCAAGGAGTCGGACACAGCTGAGCAACTGACACTTTGACTCACTGCTGAAACAGAGACCCTTGCTCTCTCCTCCGAGGGGCTCGCATGCCATGGAAATAATTGCTTAGAGATCTTAGCACGTGGACTTTGACCTGTGTGCACCGCTGTCTCCCTGGAAAACTATGGACCACCCTCCACCCCAAAGGAGTGTTTCCTCTTTGTCTTAGTGTTCCCAGCTCCAGCTCCAGGCTGGCCCATGAGCAGGTTCAAAATGACTGTCCCTCGAGTAACTGGTTGGTTCTACAAATGAGTGACTGAGTCTTTGGCCTGTTTGGGAGCCTTGGTTCTGGGTCAGCACAAGGTAAAGCAGCAGTTGCTGCTCGCTGCTGCCCCTGGTGACGGGTCCTTGCCAGTGCCTGGAAGAAACGTCCCTGGGCCATTGCGTCACAGGAAGCTGGCCAGGCGGCTTCCGTCCTAGGCCGCCTCTGTCCCTGGTTCGGGGGCCTCTCCCCCCAAATTCTGCCAATCTGCCTGCCTCCCTGGCTCATCCCGGCTGCCTCGTCTGGACATGTGGCCTCTGTATGCTTCCCGGTCCCCTTGTTCCCTCTGACTCAGCTGCAGCCCTTTGTTTCTTTCTAAGAGCACTGTGTCCACCTTCCTTTGTAGCACCTAGAGCCTGGAGGGGGAGCAAGTCAAAGCAGAAAGCACGCGTCCAGCCTCAAAGGCTCCCCGAAATCAGAACAATGTAAGTGAGCTTTCCTGTCCATTCCAAGGATCAATGCGTAGTAATGTGAACCCATAGGAGCAAGTCCAGATTCTTTGAGAGCCGACCTCTACCCACCAGGCAGATTTTGCCCTAACCTCTTCCTGCTCTGCCACGTGTCCCATACTTCAGCCATTCAAGGCCGACCCCTCTTCCTTTTCGCAGAGCCATCCTTTCTCCCTTTTCATTCCTTTTCCACAAATAGGTTCTTCTCAGTAACAAGACTGAGATCCCAGATAGCAATTCCCTCATGGCTCAGACGGTAAAGAATCTGCCTGCCACGCAGGAGACCTGGGTTTGGAAGATCTCCTGGAGAAGGGCGTGGCTCCCCACTCCAGTATTCTGGCCTCAAGAATTCCATGGACCAAGGAACCTGGCGGTCCGCAGTTCATGGGGTCGCAAGGAGTCGGACACAGCTGAGCAACTGACACTTTGACTCACTGCTGAAACAGAGACCCTTGCTCTCTCCTCCGAGGGGCTCGCATGCCATGGAAATAATTGCTTAGAGATCTTAGCACGTGGACTTTGACCTGTGTGCACCGCTGTCTCCCTGGAAAACTATGGACCACCCCTCCACCCCAAAGGAGTGTTTCCTCTTTGTCTTAGTGTTCCCAGCTCCAGCTCCAGGCTGGCCCATGAGCAGGTTCAAAATGACTGTCCCTCGAGTAACTGGTTGGTTCTACAAATGAGTGACTGAGTCTTTGGCCTGTTTGGGAGCCTTGGTTCTGGGTCAGCACAAGGTAAAGCAGCAGTTGCTGCTCGCTGCTGCCCCTGGTGACGGGTCCTTGCCAGTGCCTGGAAGAAACGTCCCTGGGCCATTGCGTCACAGGAAGCTGGCCAGGCGGCTTCCGTCCTAGGCCGCCTCTGTCCCTGGTTCGGGGGCCTCTCCCCCCAAATTCTGCCAATCTGCCTGCCTCCCTGGCTCATCCCGGCTGCCTCGTCTGGACATGTGGCCTCTGTATGCTTCCCGGTCCCCTTGTTCCCTCTGACTCAGCTGCAGCCCTTTGTTTCTTTCTAAGAGCACTGTGTCCACCTTCCTTTGTAGCACCTAGAGCCATACTGGAGGTGGCCTGGCAGGATATTTCTACCGCTTCCAATAGTGACCTTGTGGGTGGGTGTGGGGGGTGCTGAATATTAAAGGTGGTAGGAAGAAGGACATGCAATGACTGAGTGCCTCCTGCGTGTTCAGCCATTGAACCAAGCATGTGGTCTCCCCTCCCTTGTTTCGTTTTCTTTCCTTCCCCCAGCGATGCCACTTGGTAGAGAGGTTTATACCCATTTTATATATGAGGAACCTGAGGCTTTAGGAAATTAACTTGATTTTAAATAGTCATTGAGATTTCAGTTACCTCTGTGTGCGTGTGTGTGCAGGTGTGTGTGTAATAACTGGCCATTCTATGACAGACAGGCATGAACTCTCTGCAACAGGGGATAGATGTCTGTGTAGTCAGGTTTGGCTAAGCACCGGTGCAATGATAGATAAACCCCGATATCCTCCAGCCTTCACCACGCAATGATTATTTCTTACTTTCATGAAGTGCACCGAAGACCAAGAGCTCTTCAAGGTCACTTTGACTTAGGGATCCAGGCAGGCTGAATTTTTTAGCTACATCATTTCACAGAATTGACTTTCAGGCAGGCTGCTGGAGAGGAAAAGAAAACTGAATGGTCCCATATACACTCTTTAAACGTGTCACTCCTGCTCACACCGCCTTGCCTAATTGCAGGGAGCCTGGAGAATCACGGGGGAGCATGTGGCTGCTTGTCACATAGGGTGTGTCTCTCTCCAGCGACATCCTGGGCTCACTGGTTCTGCCGAGTCTCTAGGAGTGAAGAGGACAAAGCCCAGATCTGAACACAACGTTCTGCCACTTAGTCAAATGTCACTTCTAGCTCTAAGGACAGGGTCCATGTCCTGTCCAATGGTATGCAGGCAACTGGTCCTGATGGTCCAAAAGGCCACCAAATATGAAAGTTATTTATTTATTTATTTGCAGCCTATTTACCTTTCTTACATGTTGTCCAGGGCAGGTGCGCCGACAAGCTCATCTGCCCACCCAACTCCTAGGTCTGAAGGAGAGGGGTTGAAGCCATCTTCCCTCCATCCCATAAGGTAAAGGACACGTGCAATGTCCAGTTACCAGCAAGAGGAATGGAGTTAGAATCCTACGTGTTTTGCTCGTCTCCTTGTTTGTTTTTCAGTATTAGAATTTCTCTGACCAAGTTGCTCATTTCAGATTGGGCAGGGAGGTGGGCAGGAAGAAGAGATATATATCTCGAGAAGTGGATTAAATATCATCTTGGTGAACTTCACATTTTCTAGCTGGTTTGGTGGCCAGAAAATACTGGCATGTCTTGATAACCCCTGTGAAGTCAAGGACTTGGTTGTCGTGAGGCTGGGTGTCCAAGGAGGGAGCCGGCCGGTTGCCCAGTCTTTCTGATCCTGAGACGCGCTTGTGCTCAGTGGACACTGAGGTGTGGTCAGCTTCTACTTTCCAAACTTCTGAAAAAGTCCCACCTATCTGCCTCCCACCAGCCCTCCCGCCTTTGCTTGGCCCTTTGCTGGGTGTTTGAGTTTCCTTTTGAGATAAAGGAAACTTGATCTCAAAAAGAAATATCTCTAATGGTTTTTCCTCGTTGGTCTGGTACAGCTGGAGTCTGCGCATCTAGCAGTTCGGGCGACCTGGACGACAGAAGGGGCCTGTCGCCATGAGGTCCCTGTCATCGCTGCCCTTCCATCCTGCCCTCTTTCTCTGTCCCGGGTTCCCACAATACTGGCGGCTGGGGTCGTGGCAGCCCCTGGCTTTTCTGCTCGGCGAGGCATCCACAAAGGAAGCTGGCGGGGCCTGCAACGCTTGGCCTCCGCAGAAACAGTGGGAGGGAGGCGGGGGCCCTGCGTGGTGGAGCCCCCGAGCTGTCGTGGCCACCCCTGGGCTCAGTAAATATTTGTGGAATTCCTGAGCCAGGCAGCACCAGCAGACCCAGGATGACCCTTATCTGGGGCGCGAGCGGTTGGAGATTTGGCATTCGATCATTTGTTCTGGCAACTGATGAAACATGCACACGTCACGTGCTCTCCATCCCCCTCCATGCAGGTTAACAGGCAAGGCTTGCGTTCATCATGAGAATGGCTAGTGGTCACTTAAGAGCCAAGGTGTTTTTTTCCCAAGGAGGCCAGGGGATGAAAATCATATGAAACTCCAAGAGCTAAAGAACAAAGAGCGTGTCCCCCCACTGCCTGCCTCCGCCTTTCGAAACCATGTGGGAGGCTTGCCTGAAAGACAGGAAAACAAAACAAAACCTACGACTGGAAGTTATATCGTGTGTAGACAGGTGTGCGTGCACACACAAACAGAATGAAAATAGCAGAGCTGGACGTTATTTTGGAGTCTTGGCCAGTGCCTAGGTATTTGTAACCAACTCCAACAGCAGAAAATATCGACATGAAGGATGATTGTTTGTTTTCTTTCCGGGCTGTAGACCTCCAACTCTGTACATCGAGGCTTTCGGTGACTGGAAAGGTGATACCTTTGTGGGTGGAGGTGGTTGAAAATAAGAACGCATAGAAATAGTCCTACTCCTGGGTCTACAGAGAGGGTTTATTTATTGTAAATTGCCTACGCCATGGCTCTCTGTAGTGAAACTCTCAGGACATGGGGGCAAATGATCATCTTTAGCAAAAACCATGACTTCAGTACACATACCCCTGCACATTTTCCCCATAATGCCCCTGCTTGTGAAATGGAGCGTCCTACGCTGGGTCAGACCATTTTCCCCACAAATGGGATTTTGACCTGGAGCTTCTGTCTGGGGACTCTGGGAACAGGGGCAGTGTTTTCAGTTCCAAGGAGAACTCTACAGAGGACAATACTGGCGGCTGGGGTCGTGGCAGCCCCTGCTGGAGGCATCCACAAAGGAAGCTGGCGGGCCTGCAACGCTTGGCCTCCGCAGAAACAGTGGGAGGGAGGCGGGGGCCCTGCGTGGTGGAGCCCCCGAGCTGTCGTGGCCACCCCTGGGCTCAGTAAATATTTGTGGAATTCCTGAGCCAGGCAGCACCAGCAGACCCAGGATGACCCTTATCTGGGGCGCGAGCGGTTGGAGATTTGGCATTCGATCATTTGTTCTGGCAACTGATGAAACATGCACACGTCACGTGCTCTCCATCCCCCTCCATGCAGGTTAACAGGCAAGGCTTGCGTTCATCATGAGAATGGCTAGTGGTCACTTAAGAGCCAAGGTGTTTTTTTCCCAAGGAGGCCAGGGGATGAAAATCATATGAAACTCCAAGAGCTAAAGAACAAAGAGCGTGTCCCCCCACTGCCTGCCTCCGCCTTTCGAAACCATGTGGGAGGCTTGCCTGAAAGACAGGAAAACAAAACAAAACCTACGACTGGAAGTTATATCGTGTGTAGACAGGTGTGCGTGCACACACAAACAGAATGAAAATAGCAGAGCTGGACGTTATTTTGGAGTCTTGGCCAGTGCCTAGGTATTTGTAACCAACTCCAACAGCAGAAAATATCGACATGAAGGATGATTGTTTGTTTTCTTTCCGGGCTGTAGACCTCCAACTCTGTACATCGAGGCTTTCGGTGACTGGAAAGGTGATACCTTTGTGGGTGGAGGTGGTTGAAAATAAGAACGCATAGAAATAGTCCTACTCCTGGGTTTACAGAGAGGGTTTATTTATTGTAAATTGCCTACGTCATGGCTCTCTGTAGTGAAACTCTCAGGACATGGGGGCAAATGATCATCTTTAGCAAAAACCATGACTTCAGTACACATACCCCTGCACATTTTCCCCATAATGCCCCTGCTTGTGAAATGGAGCGTCCTACGCTGGGTCAGACCATTTTCCCCACAAATGGGATTTTGACCTGGAGCTTCTGTCTGGGGACTCTGGGAACAGGGGCAGTGTTTTCAGTTCCAAGGAGAACTCTACAGAGGAGGGGAGCAGAGCGGTTCAGCTGCGTCCTTGGGACCCCAGGGGCACATTGGCCACTTCCGGGCAATCGCTGTCTTTCCCTTTGGAAGAGTCGATGTGGAACGTTCCCACTCTTCTGGAAGGTGTGCCCTGAAGGAAATTCCATATGCAGGCACGGTCACCAGGCCTTAGGTCCCCCAGCTCAGCACCCACTGCCGGATGACTTCGGTGGGGGGCCTCCTTCTCTGGCCTCAGTGTTCCCACTCGTAAAGAGGACGCGGTCTCACAGCCTCACGGGCACTTTTACTCTGTCGCTTGGCTTCGCTCTGACCACTCCAGGCTGGCAGGACTTCCACACCTCGGGCTGCCCGTCCGAGGCCTGCCGCCACCCCAGCCACCTCAGAGGAGGCAGATCTGTGGAGTCAGATCTTTCTGGAAGCCTTTGTACATAAGAAGTGGCCCACGAAACTGGCGTGATGTTGCCTGAAGCCCACGTGGTGTGGAGCAAGCAGGCTGCTGTGTGCAGCTCCCAGGGCAGTGAACCTGGGACCGATTGACAGGGAAGAAGGGAGAAAGGGAAAGAGAAAGGGCGGCTGGGGGTGGGTGGGGGTGGGTGAAGGGGCCTGGCAGGTTCTCAGGCCCAGTGCCTGCCGGAAAAGTTAATGGGCCGTCTCAGTGAGGGTGAGGGGGAAAAGCAGGCCCGGGGGCCCTCCCGCCCTGGGCCTCTGGAATGCTCTGTTTATTTACGGCTCTGTGGACGGCTGATGCCTGTTTCTCTTGGGAAATCACTTCTTGCAGGGCTGCGGGAGGCTGGCAGGATGTGAGAAACCTCCCGACCCCTCCCACCAGTTAGAGCTTTTGAGGACCCGGGGAGGCAGCGGGAGATGCTCTAGGAGAAGAGGAGGAGGAGGAAGAGCCCGCAGGCATGGGGAGTTCTGAGTGGTCCGCCTGGACGAACACCCTCTGCTTCCCCTTTTCCGGTTCTGAGCCTGGGCCAGGGGGTGGGGACTCTGGGCTCTGGGGACTCTGGGAACAGGGGCAGTGTTTTCAGTTCCAAGGAGAACTCTACAGAGGAGGGGAGCAGAGCGGTTCAGCTGCGTCCTTGGGACCCCAGGGGCACATTGGCCACTTCCGGGCAATCGCTGTCTTTCCCTTTGGAAGAGTCGATGTGGAACGTTCCCACTCTTCTGGAAGGTGTGCCCTGAAGGAAATTCCATATGCAGGCACGGTCACCAGGCCTTAGGTCCCCCAGCTCAGCACCCACTGCCGGATGACTTCGGTGGGGGGCCTCCTTCTCTGGCCTCAGTGTTCCCACTCGTAAAGAGGACGCGGTCTCACAGCCTCACGGGCACTTTTACTCTGTCGCTTGGCTTCGCTCTGACCACTCCAGGCTGGCAGGACTTCCACACCTCGGGCTGCCCGTCCGAGGCCTGCCGCCACCCCAGCCACCTCAGAGGAGGCAGATCTGTGGAGTCAGATCTTTCTGGAAGCCTTTGTACATAAGAAGTGGCCCACGAAACTGGCGTGATGTTGCCTGAAGCCCACGTGGTGTGGAGCAAGCAGGCTGCTGTGTGCAGCTCCCAGGGCAGTGAACCTGGGACCGATTGACAGGGAAGAAGGGAGAAAGGGAAAGAGAAAGGGCGGCTGGGGGTGGGTGGGGGGTTGAAGGGGCCTGGCAGGTTCTCAGGCCCAGTGCCTGCCGGAAAAGTTAATGGGCCGTCTCAGTGAGGGTGAGGGGGAAAAGCAGGCCCGGGGGCCCTCCCGCCCTGGGCCTCTGGAATGCTCTGTTTATTTACGGCTCTGTGGACGGCTGATGCCTGTTTCTCTTGGGAAATCACTTCTTGCAGGGCTGCGGGAGGCTGGCAGGATGTGAGAAACCTCCCGACCCCTCCCACCAGTTAGAGCTTTTGAGGACCCGGGGAGGCAGCGGGAGATGCTCTAGGAGAAGAGGAGGAGGAGGAAGAGCCCGCAGGCATGGGGAGTTCTGAGTGGTCCGCCTGGACGAACACCCTCTGCTTCCCCTTTTCCGGTTCTGAGCCTGGGCCAGGGGGTGGGGACTCTGGGCTCTGGGGACTTAAAAGTGAAAGCAGCCCAGCCAAAGCCACCACCGGATTTCCCTCTCCCTTCCCCCACCCAGCCTAGCAAACAACCCCCAAATGACACCCGGAGCAGAGGTGTGAGTGTGAGCGCTCACAGGTTGGTAGGGGGCGTGAGCCAGACTTGGCGGTTTCACCATCTGGAGGCTTTCTGTGCAAGGCTGCTGCGCGGCTGTGGGCCCACCTCACACTCAGCGCTCCGCGCCGCTTGCTCCAGGGACGGGTGCTGGCGCTGAGCTCCGCTGGGACCTCCGTGGGGGGGCCTTCCCTGGCGTGGTCTCTGCTCGCCATCCCTCCAGACCTCGCCACTGTTGACACTTGAGGGTGACTTGAGGACATGCAGGGCTGTTATGTGCATTACGGGTGGTGATGCAGGGGCACCTTCCCTCCAAACACATCTCCAGGTGGTGCCAGACGTCTTTAGGTGGGGTGGAGTTGTCCCATCCTTCTCTCCCTTTCTGTTGAGAACTATGGACTAAGTCATATCCTGTATTTTACTGTCCTCTCGGCCCTCCTCACTCTGAATAAATGATCCTCCTTTTTTTTTTTTAAAGATTTATTTGTTTTATTTTTGGGCGGGGGTTGGGTTGGGGAGGGAGGGGAGCGGGCGGGCCACTTCTATTGGTCTTTCATTTCTCTATGTTCATCCGTCTTTGTTCTTTGGCTCCTGTGGGCCTCCCATCGCGGTGGCGTCTGTTGTTGCAGAGCGCCGGCTCTGGGCGCATGCGCTCCAGAGCTCGGGCTTGGTGATTGGACACATTGGTCCAACCGCTCCGCGGCACGTGGGATCTTCCCAGGCCAGGGCTCGAACCGGCGCCCCTTGCAGTGCAAGGTGGTGTCCTTACCCACTGGACCACCAGGGGAAGCCCCTCCTTTTTTTTCAAATTAACTTTTTGTTGTATATTGGAGTATAACTGATGAACAGTGCTGTGTGATAGTTCCCGGAGAACCACATGGGGACCCCTCGTCCATGTACAGGTCTCCGTGCTCCCCCACACGCCCCTCCCTTCCAGGCTGCCTCATAACAGGGAGCAGAGATCCCTGCGCTCTACCGCAGGTCCTGGGTGGTGATCCATTTTATGAATAAATACAGCAGAGGTCACGGGCCCATCCCCAACGCCCTAACTGTCCCTCCCCTCCCCCCCGACCCCCGCCACCGTACGTTTGTTTTCTTAAGTCTGTGAGCCTCTTTCTGTTTGGCGAATAAGTTCCTTTGTATCGTGAAATGATCTTACGTTTTTTCCCACGCAATCCCTCCGGTGCACAGCCGAGCAGCAGGTTATATTCACTTGAGAAGTTTTGTGTGTTTTTTTTAAATCCTCATATCCAGCCCCACCCCCAAATACTTCAGTTAGAACCGATGGCGTCTAGGCGCACACTCACGTTGGAAGCGCCCCAGGTTCACCGGCTGGACGGCCTGACTGGAGGATCGTCCCTGTCTCCACGCTGGCGGGTGAGCTGCCGCCTGAGCGGGAGCCGCGGCTGCTTTGGCCACAGGGGTGTTGTCAGCACGTAGAAGGACGCGCGGGACCTGACGTCGCACTCAGTGCTTAGATGGCATGAATGAGCACACGTTCAGAAGACCCGTCATCAGAGGTAGATGTTTGTGGTAGGGATGTTTTCCCCTTTTATCATTCATTCGACGGACATTCATGACCTGCTTGTTCTGTGTCACGTGCGGTGCTAAATACAGGAGATGCAGCGTGGGGCAAACAGTGGTCTAATGGATAAGGCATGCGACTTCAGATCGGAAGGCTTAAGGTTCAAATCCCTTCATGGTGGTTGAATATATGGCCGATTTATTGGGGTTCTCTGGGGGCTCAGACAGTAAAGAATCTGCCGGCCAACCCAGGAGACCTGGGTTCGATCTCAGGGTCAGGAAGATCCCCCTGGAGAAGGAAATGGCAACCCACTCCAGTATTCTTGTCTGGAGAACCCCATGATCAGAGGAGCCCGGTGGGCTACAGTGCATAGAATGGCAAAGAGTCGGACACGACTGAGCGACTAACACACACACACACACACACACACACACACACACCGTGTAGGCACCTCCAGTCCCCTGAGAGGCACAAATATGCAAAGGCACAGGGTTGCCTGTATCATGGCTACGCTGGAGGAACGTGGACAGCAGTTAGAACCCAACATGACCAGGTTCTTAAAAGACACTAGAAAGGAACCTAGTTTCTCTCCTGTTTCCACACTAGAACATCATCACAACCCTGCACAGTAGGCATGGCCCCCATTTCCAAGCTGAACAAACTGAGGTGCAACGTACATTCCAGTAGCGGTCACCTGCCTGTATGTGGCTCAGCCCGAACTCTAACCCAGGCCTGCCCCCTCGAAAGCCCATGTTCTTTCCAGCAAACCTGCAGGTGGGAACGTAACATTCCAGTAGCAGGTTATATTCACTTGAGAAGTTTTGTGTGTTTTTTTTAAATCCTCATATCCAGCCCCACCCCCAAATACTTCAGTTAGAACCGATGGCGTCTAGGCGCACACTCACGTTGGAAGCGCCCCAGGTTCACCGGCTGGACGGCCTGACTGGAGGATCGTCCCTGTCTCCACGCTGGCGGGTGAGCTGCCGCCTGAGCGGGAGCCGCGCTGCTTTGGCCACAGGGGTGTTGTCAGCACGTAGAAGGACGCGCGGGACCTGACGTCGCACTCAGTGCTTAGATGGCATGAATGAGCACACGTTCAGAAGACCCGTCATCAGAGGTAGATGTTTGTGGTAGGGATGTTTTCCCCTTTTATCATTCATTCGACGGACATTCATGACCTGCTTGTTCTGTGTCACGTGCGGTGCTAAATACAGGAGATGCAGCGTGGGGCAAACAGTGGTCTAATGGATAAGGCATGCGACTTCAGATCGGAAGGCTTAAGGTTCAAATCCCTTCATGGTGGTTGAATATATGGCCGATTTATTGGGGTTCTCTGGGGGCTCAGACAGTAAAGAATCTGCCGGCCAACCCAGGAGACCTGGGTTCGATCTCAGGGTCAGGAAGATCCCCCTGGAGAAGGAAATGGCAACCCACTCCAGTATTCTTGTCTGGAGAACCCCATGATCAGAGGAGCCCGGTGGGCTACAGTGCATAGAATGGCAAAGAGTCGGACACGACTGAGCGACTAACACACACACACACACACACACACACACACACACACCGTGTAGGCACCTCCAGTCCCCTGAGAGGCACAAATATGCAAAGGCACAGGGTTGCCTGTATCATGGCTACGCTGGAGGAACGTGGACAGCAGTTAGAACCCAACATGACCAGGTTCTTAAAAGACACTAGAAAGGAACCTAGTTTCTCTCCTGTTTCCACACTAGAACATCATCACAACCCTGCACAGTAGGCATGGCCCCCATTTCCAAGCTGAACAAACTGAGGTGCAACGTACATTCCAGTAGCGGTCACCTGCCTGTATGTGGCTCAGCCCGAACTCTAACCCAGGCCTGCCCCTCTCGAAAGCCCATGTTCTTTCCAGCATATGACGCTGCGTGCAGAGCTGAGGCTAGAACATAGAATCCTGAATTCTCTTGCGCATACAGCCTCCAAGTAAGGTCGAGCCCTCTTCTGCCATTAACCACCTGTTAACTCTGTGCTGCCTGCCCCTGAGAAGTCACCTCTGAAGTCCCTTTATTCTGTGCTCTTTCATTCAATAGAACCAAGAATTGGACTTAGCTGAAACTAAGAAACAACCCAGAAGCACATCCCAAGACAAAGATCCAAACTCACATAGTCTTATCGGAGAAGTGAAGGAAACTCTAGTGGGTGAGCCAGGAATTGAGACGGGGAGGAGAAGGGAGTGGGACCTGGAGCATTTTCAAGGATGTTACCGCCAAGGGCAACTGGGACGTCATCCCACGGGGACCTCTGGCTACCTGATAGCTGACACGGTGCAGTGCTCACTCACCAGCTTCCATCAGCCACGGCTGCAGGCTGCTCCCTGAGGGGCCGATTCTCCTGTGTTTCAGGCCTGCCTGTCCGGAAGCACAAGGGGCCTGAAACCAGAGGGAGACCCCAAGCAAAGAGCCCCAGGTGTTGGCAGTTGGAAGCAAGGCAGCAGTGCACTCGAGCGGGAAGGACAGGGGCACATGAGTGGGGCCCGGCTGCATCTGCTCAAAGGAACCGCTCTCCACTCTCATTCTCTTTAGTTACAAGTCTCATTTATTGAGCCTCTGCTGTATACAGGGGTAGCTCAGATGGTAAAGAATCGGCCTGTGGTGCAGGAGACCTGGGTTCGATCCCTGGGTCAGGAAGATCCCCTGGAGAAGGGATAGGCTACCCATTCCAGTATTCTTGCCTGGGGAATCCCAAGGAAAGACGAGCCTGGCGGGCTGTAGACCATGGGGTCGCAAAGAGTCCGACACAACTGAGTGATTTCACTTTCACTTTCACTTCACTTTAAGAGACATGATCATTTCGGCCCCTGCTCCTCTTAGATATGAGGACCCCATACAATGTGTATGGATATATTGTGTCCACTGCAAGGGGCTCGGCAACAGCAACAGTCCTGATAAGTAGTAATAGCGTGTCTGGAGCCGTTGTTCAAAGCTCTCATCTGTTAACCCCCATCATTGATCATTCATAGCCCACAGTTCTCACCACACTCCGTCCAGGCTGACCCCCGGGCGGGGGCTGCTGTTTCTGCTAAGTGCAGCCAGGATGACAGTGGGAAAGGGGAAACCAGAGTCTTGAGACCTCTTCTTGCTTCCTTAGCTATGCCTTTCTCACCCCCTAGCTTCTGATTTGCTGGAGGGTAAACTGCCTCACTCCAAATCTAGCCTTGTACCTGGACTCCGCTAGTGATGCTCTTCACTGCTTTAAATCTCTTGGTTCCTGGGCTGTTTTGAAGGCTGCTTTGCCAGGACATGGAGAGGACAGAGGGGCTTCCCAGGTGGCTCAGTGGTGAAGAATCTGCCTGCTAAGCAGGAGACATGGGTTCGATCGCTAGGTTGGGAAAATCCCCTGGAGAAGGAAACGACAGCCCGCTCCAGTACTCTTGCCTGGGAAATCCCCTGGGCAGAGGAGCCTGGTGGACCACAGTCCACGGGGTCGCAGAGTCAGACATGACTGAGTGACGCAGCAGCAGCGGCAGAGAGGGCAGAATGGTGCTCATTCGCATCCATCGTGGACTCCAGTCTGGGCCAGGTGGAGCCAAATTCACTTCAGGTTTTTTCATGAATTTTTAGCCAGTAGGTGAAGGGAAAGCCACGCATCAGGCATGTGTGGTTGTCATGAAGGTGTTTGGGAATGCCACTCGTGAATTCCTTAGGAACGTGATGGAGAAATGTTGGATGATCCCTCTGGATAAGTTTGCAGGTTAAATGGCCATCCCAAAGGTTGCTGATGGACCTGCAATCGCCTAGACGGAAGTTCCTGGGGGTGTGTCAGAAGCCCCAGGCTTACCCCCATTCTGGGCACATTTTTATCTGTGGCTTAAACAAAGACCTAAATGCTAGTCTTAGAAGCCATCCAGTCTGGACTTTCGAATTCAGGCTACTGCTTATAAGCTTACAGTGACACATAAAGATGCTTCACCTCTCAACATCTCCATTTCTCCTTCTTTTTTTGTCTTTTTGAAAAGCCATCCGTTTAGGAAAAAAACAAAGCAACAGTCCTGATAAGTAGTCTTCGGAGCCGTTGTTCAAAGCTCTCATCTGTTAACCCCCATCATTGATCATTCATAGCCCACAGTTCTCACCACACTCCGTCCAGGCTGACCCCCGGGCGGGGGCTGCTGTTTCTGCTAAGTGCAGCCAGGATGACAGTGGGAAAGGGGAAACCAGAGTCTTGAGACCTCTTCTTGCTTCCTTAGCTATGCCTTTCTCACCCCCTAGCTTCTGATTTGCTGGAGGGTAAACTGCCTCACTCCAAATCTAGCCTTGTACCTGGACTCCGCTAGTGATGCTCTTCACTGCTTTAAATCTCTTGGTTCCTGGGCTGTTTTGAAGGCTGCTTTGCCAGGACATGGAGAGGACAGAGGGGCTTCCCAGGTGGCTCAGTGGTGAAGAATCTGCCTGCTAAGCAGGAGACATGGGTTCGATCGCTAGGTTGGGAAAATCCCCTGGAGAAGGAAACGACAGCCCGCTCCAGTACTCTTGCCTGGGAAATCCCCTGGGCAGAGGAGCCTGGTGGACCACAGTCCACGGGGTCGCAGAGTCAGACATGACTGAGTGACGCAGCAGCAGCGGCAGAGAGGGCAGAATGGTGCTCATTCGAATCCAGCGTGGACTCCAGTCTGGGCCAGGTGGAGCCAAATTCACTTCAGGTTTTTTCATGAATTTTTAGCCAGTAGGTGAAGGGAAAGCCACGCATCAGGCATGTGTGGTTGTCATGAAGGTGTTTGGGAATGCCACTCGTGAATTCCTTAGGAACGTGATGGAGAAATGTTGGATGATCCCTCTGGGTAAGTTTGCAGGTTAAATGGCCATCCCAAAGGTTGCTGATGGACCTGCAATCGCCTAGACGGAAGTTCCTGGGGGTGTGTCAGAAGCCCCAGGCTTACCCCCATTCTGGGCACATTTTTATCTGTGGCTTAAACAAAGACCTAAATGCTAGTCTTAGAAGCCATCCAGTCTGGACTTTCGAATTCAGGCTACTGCTTATAAGCTTACAGTGACACATAAAGATGCTTCACCTCTCAACATCTCCATTTCTCCTTCTGTAAAATGGGAGATAGTTATACCTGCCACATTGGCTTATTTTGAGGACTAAACAGGACACGGTTGGGAGAGGACTGGGCCCCATGTTTGAGACCTTGCAAGCATTTGAGTAGCAGTCACTATGATTTCTCTGTGCTCAGAGGTAACGTGAAAATGGGAGTGATAGTGAATGCGTCGGGTGATAGTATCCTAGAAAATGGCAAGGGCCAAGGAGAAGGAGCCCAATTAGCAACTTAGGGAACAGCACAGGAGCAGGGGACAGAGCCCTGAGGTGTCACAGAGCCTGGCTGGGAAAAGGGTCCCTGGACTGCAGGTCCGGGAGGCACCCGCGGCAGGAAGGGGGCTGTAGAGGCCTCTTGTCACAGCATGGATAGCCGAGTGGTGTCCAGTGGGTGAGCGGAGAGCAGCCCCTCTCCCCGGCGTCACAAACCTCGTGTCACTGCAGACCCGTGCGGAGTCTGCAGCGCCGTATGTAAAGAGGGGCGTCCACAAACAAACGCGCCGGAGAATATCGAAAAGGGGAACCAGGAGGCTTGAGGCCGACCTCTACCTGCCAAATGGATCCTCTTGCTTCCTTATCTTTTGCCCTTCTTAGCTCCCTGCCACCGACTTGCTGGTGGGTAAGCCATGCCTTGGGGCTTCCCTGGTGGCTCGGTGGTAAAGAATCCACCTGCCGATGCAGGACACACGAATTCAACCCCTGGGTTGGGAGTGTCCCCTGGAGGAGGAAATGGCACCTCCCTCCAGGATTTTTGCCAGAAAAATCCCATGGACAGAGAGGAGCCTGGCAGGCTACAGAGCACAGGGTGCAAAAGAGTCAGACACAACTTAACAACTAAACAACAGCAACAAGCAGTGCCCTACTCTGGGTCTAACCTTGCACCTGGACTCAGCTAGGCATCCTCTTAGCTGCCTTAAATCTCTTGGTTCTTGGGCCGTTTCCATGGCTGCTTTGTCAGGGCTTAGAACGGTGCTCCCTGGAATCCAGCAGGGGCTGACTTCGTGTCAGACATCGGGACTTTCAGAGCTATTTCAAGATGCCTTTCAACATCTCCATTTCTCCTTCTGTAAAATGGGAGATAGTTATACCTGCCACATTGGCTTATTTTGAGGACTAAACAGGACACGGTTGGGAGAGGACTGGGCCCCATGTTTGAGACCTTGCAAGCATTTGAGTAGCAGTCACTATGATTTCTCTGTGCTCAGAGGTAACGTGAAAATGGGAGTGATAGTGAATGCGTCGGGTGATAGTATCCTAGAAAATGGCAAGGGCCAAGGAGAAGGAGCCCAATTAGCAACTTAGGGAACAGCACAGGAGCAGGGGACAGAGCCCTGAGGTGTCACAGAGCCTGGCTGGGAAAAGGGTCCCTGGACTGCAGGTCCGGGAGGCACCCGCGGCAGGAAGGGGGCTGTAGAGGCCTCTTGTCACAGCATGGATAGCCGAGTGGTGTCCAGTGGGTGAGCGGAGAGCAGCCCCTCTCCCCGGCGTCACAAACCTCGTGTCACTGCAGACCCGTGCGGAGTCTGCAGCGCCGTATGTAAAGAGGGGCGCCACAAACAAACGCGCCGGAGAATATCGAAAAGGGGAACCAGGAGGCTTGAGGCCGACCTCTACCTGCCAAATGGATCCTCTTGCTTCCTTATCTTTTGCCCTTCTTAGCTCCCTGCCACCGACTTGCTGGTGGGTAAGCCATGCCTTGGGGCTTCCCTGGTGGCTCGGTGGTAAAGAATCCACCTGCCGATGCAGGACACACGAATTCAACCCCTGGGTTGGGAGTGTCCCCTGGAGGAGGAAATGGCACCTCCCTCCAGGATTTTTGCCAGAAAAATCCCATGGACAGAGAGGAGCCTGGCAGGCTACAGAGCACAGGGTGCAAAAGAGTCAGACACAACTTAACAACTAAACCACAGCAACAAGCAGTGCCCTACTCTGGGTCTAACCTTGCACCTGGACTCAGCTAGGCATCCTCTTAGCTGCCTTAAATCTCTTGGTTCTTGGGCCGTTTCCACGGCTGCTTTGTCAGGGCTTAGAACGGTGCTCCCTGGAATCCAGCAGGGGCTGACTTCGTGTCAGACATCGGGACTTTCAGAGCTTAATTTCAAGATGCCTTTCAAATCCCTCCCTAAGAAATCCCAGGTAGATCTTGTCCCCCATCCCCTCTGTGACTTGAAGCATGGCTGTTTCTACTCAAGAGTCATCTGAGGAGACAAAGAAACCGTCCCCATGGATTGAAAATGGGACTCTGTGTACGTGCTTTGTGGGTGATCACGCTGATGACTGCCCCTTACGCTGCGCTCACACTTGCCAACCGCCTGTCCCACACAGCCCCTGTGTCCTTCAGCCTCGCGAGGTTTGTAGACTGTCACTGTTTTATAGATGAGGAAACTGAGATGAATTGGGGAAAGGGAAATGGTTTGCTTGGTCACAGGACTGAAAAGGCAGGTGGAGAGAGTCCCGGGCCAGAGTCCGGGGACAGCGATTGAACTACGATTCAACTCTGGCTGAACAACTGCACTCAACATGCCGCCTGTAAAGCTACGGCAGCCCTTCATGCGAGGGAGCCTTGCATCTTGTCTTTTGTTTTTCCCTGAAAACAAGCATAAAAAAACCATGGCAAATTCCTGGGGGTCTCACCTTAGACTCAGAAGATATGTGAGAAGCCAGTTTCTAGGATCAAGTCCCTACTCAAAAAGCCTGTTTTCATTCCCTGGGATCGGGCTGCCTGTGTCATTGTTACTAACGTAGGTTGCTGAGAGATTGACACCAATGCCTCGTTTCGGAGTTTGTGTTGATGTAGCTGTTGTGGAAAAGCCCATAGTGGTCCGTCCATACCCTCTCTGTGCCTGTGAGGAATTTTTTTCTCTCTCTTCAGTTTCCTGCAATTCTTGCTTACAGCCTGCTCAGCATAATTGACACACTGGCTCAGGCCTCCAAGACTGCCAGCGTGGAGCCTTGGATCCTTGAAATCAGTCGTGACAGATGTGATTATTTACAAGAAAGTAGGAGTCACTCTAATTAGAGCTTCGAAGGAGTACATTTGGGTGGAGAAGGAGGAAGCCCAAGGGGAACCTGGCTTGATATGTCTGGATGTCAGCCCGGAGCGGGTCCTCCTCTCCACCATGAAAGGAGGTGCCGGGGTGGCTGACACCGTCCACCGACACGGCCTGTTGTCAGGGCTTAGGGCGCAGCTCTCGAGAGATGGAGAGGCGATTGGTAGAACCGGCATCCCATGTGGCACCAGAAGTGGTTTCAGCTCTCCGCTCAGCCATGTGTCCTCCACATCGATTCTTTTTTTCAGCTGTAAAATGGGGGTAAGACAGAAGCCCCCTCTCATCACAGGGTTGTGAAAATTAAAACTGATAAAGTAAGACAGGTGTCCAGCGTTGTGTCTGGCAGGAGGCAGAAAGCGCTGAGTCGTGGATGTTCTCACCCCTCTTGAGCATGGCACTTAATACTCCTTGAGGTGCACTTCTTTTCATTGGAAAATATAGGTGAAACCATCTCATGCAGTGGGTGTGAGCACTGGAAGAAATGGGGTGTATGAAAGGGGCCTCATAGCCACTGTGCTTATTTCATGGCTTCATTTTTCTATTATTATTTTTTAAATACCCATAATAGTTATCACATATTGCATGCATCAGAGACCAGGATCTGTAGTAAGAAGCATCAGTGTCTTCAGCAGGCATAATAGGCATGGTGCCCAGGGCCCACAATACTATTAGGGCCCCAGAAAGTGTTTAATTTCTCTTAAAATTAGAAAACAATGAGCATAATATTAATGGATATAAGATCAAATATCAAAATAATAATTAATAATAAGCGTAACAGTGAGCCCACCCTAGGATGTATTTGTCTTTATACCAATGTAAGAGTAAAGCCTGACTTTTTATGGATTTTATTTGGGGATTTTTTGAATATTTTTTTAATGCAGGAAGGGACACAAAGACCAAAGCCCCTAAGACTCACAAAAGGCATGATGCAGCCTTGGTTATGGGAACTTTACAAATGGAAATCCAGTCATTCTCAGGAAGGATTTTTTTTTTAATTCTCATTTTGCGGATGAGGAAATCTAAGCTTAAAGAGGTTAAGAAACTCATCCCAGGCACATGGCAAATGAAAGTCTTTATCAGTCAGGTTGAACTTACAGCTGTAACAACGCCCCAATTTTAATAGCTTCACGACTCAGAAGTCTGTTTCCTGCTCATACCACCATTCAGGGTGTCGCCCAGCAGGCACTCCAGCACTCTCCACACCGCGATCAGGACCCCAAGCTCCTAACCTCTGTGCCTCTGTCTCCCTCTGGTCCTGGGAGCTCTCTCCAGTGGGCAGACGGAGGAGAGGACTGCAAGTGGGAGGTTTTTAGCAGTCAGGCCACATCACTTCTGTTCCGATTCCACTGGGCAGAAAGCTGTCATATGACCACCTGTCCCTGCAAGGAAGGCTGGGAAATGGAGTCTAGCTGCTGCCCCATAGGCTAAGAACATGAACACTGGGGAGCACTCTCAACCCCTGATCCAGGGACAGGGCTGGATGCCAGCCCGGGTCTTTTGTACACAAAGTCCATGCTCTTTCCTCTCAGCTGGTTCTTGACACTTTCAGCTTCCACAAAGCCCCTTTATGGGCTCTTTTCTCTTGCAAGACTTACCTACGCACTGTTCCCAGCACCTGCTCTTTGCCTGCTGGGTCCCAGTTGCTGTGGTCACCTAGGAGAGGAGACGGGCTCTCGGAGAAGCTCCTCCCTGCCCTGGCCTGGCTTTCAAGGTACCTTGAGAAGACTGCTGTCTGGGTCTTCCAATCCAGGGCTCACTGGCCACTTCTGGGAACTTGCCAAAGCCAGTGATCACCACCTCTTTGTGAGACAGGGGAGCTCACGGCGGGCTTCAGAGGCAGAAGGAAAGCAGTTTGAGCCGGAGCCTTGGCTGGACCGTGAGCTGAGGGCAAGGCAGCAACAGGCACAGGGAGGTACCTGATGGTTGTGCAGCACGAAACCGCTGCAGTCCTGATGTTAGGGTGATTTGTCAAAGTAACTCCTGTGGTCCGTCCCGAACCCATCAATGTGTGTTGCCCCTGAAGCTCCATGATCCCGAAGGACAAAGCCGCTGGGGCCGGCTGGAGGCTAGATGCCCTGTGGGTGCTGTCTGTAACCCTTGGGCCAGCCCAGGGACCATGGCAGTGTCCTGGTGGTTGGAGGGCACCAGGTTCCTGTAAGACTAGACCACAGCGGTCTGTTAGGAGACCCTACGTCGGCATAAATCCCTCCTCCAGAAGACCTCCGTGATCCCCCGCTCTTCAGAACTCAAGGGCACTTGTTGCCATATTCCATCTAAAGGCCCTGCACTGCTTCATGACATTTCTCGCCAGTCAGGCCTTCTTATCAACTGTTAGCCTCGGAGGCCGGGAATGGAGACCGTGTGTGGCCAGCGCCATGTCGTCGGGATCCTCTGAGCTCTCCGTAGGCATCACCAGCTCAAGAGTATTCACAGCACTAACGTTTCATCGAGATTCACCTCCACGACAGGTTTATTGTTAGAAGAAAAATGGTATCCAGGCACCATTCTTTCTTTTTATTTGATAGGAAAAGCTCACTTTTTATTTATGTGATAAGAAAAACACACTCAAGGAAGAAAAGATTTTGCCCATCGTCATCTGAAACATTCGTGGTCCTCCCCTCGCCTCGGTGAGGTGGCCACAGTCACAGAGGTCCCTGGATACCTGTGTCTGTGTCCAGAACACTCCAGCTTCAGGCAGACCTTGTCACGTGCCCTGGCTGCCATTCACCAGCGGACTGACGCTGGACATGCTCCCTCATTTCTGTCTGTCCGTTTCCTTATCTGTCAAATCCAGACCTGACCATGGCTCGCTTGTGGATGGGCTGAGAGTTTAAAACGAGAGCCTATCAAGACAGGGCTTGGCACACGGCTCTCCTCCCAGCACCCCTGAGACCCTCCCGCAGGCGCAAAACCTCGCTTCAAAATGTGTCTTGCAAGACTTGGCATCCAGGACCCCGCCGCCCTGGAAGAATTTGTTTTTGTTTTAATGCCGAGGATGTTTGCATGAAAACAGGATCTTCGTTGCTTAGGAATTGATCAACTCCTGCTGCTGCTTTTCCCCTGCTGAAGTGCCAGTCCCATATTTGTCACAGGCAAAAGAGGAATGGTAAGGGACAGCTGGGACCTCCGCAGATCCAGGACCACGGCCCCTCGGGCTGGGGGACAGAGGCCACGGAGTCAAGAGAATCAGGAATCTGTCCCAGGCTGAAAAGAGCTCACAGGTAAAGGTGGCCTTGGCCGAGGGACGGCCACGTGAGGGAAGATTTTCGGCAGATCTCATTTGTCTCTGGGAGAAGAGCAGACAGGCTGTTTAGAGCATGGCCTCCACCTGCAAGGATAAGAGGTAACAGAGAAGAGGCCAGGCAGGAGTGATCGGAACCAGTATGAACAGCAGAGAGGCGGGGAGTGAGGAGCTGGACACGCTCAGGGTGGACACGGGGCTTTGCCTCTCTGCTCCCCAGTTTCCTCACCGACACACTATCACCCTCTCTCAGGGTCGGTGTGAGAGTTAAATGAGGTGCTGCTCTATGTTAAGTGGTTGGCACTGAGCAAGCACTCAATAAAGCCGAACCGTTAATATGAATAATAACCATTCATCATAATACAAATGCTCTCCATCCTAAGGAAGAGACAGCCAGATGACCGCAGAAGGCTTTTCACAGGAAGGACTTGGTCTGAGACAGCTGTGTCCACTGCGAACCATTCCGGAGGAGTTTTGGAGGTGCTCTCCAAGACATCGGCATAAAATGGCCCGCATGAACGTGGAGGGGGGTTTCTAGGACTCCTGCTCCATAGGGCCATCCCCCACGCACTGGCGGCCCCAGCCTGGTCCCCTGAACATCAGAAAGGAGAGAGAGGAGAAGAGCCCAGAGTGACAACTCAACGGGTCCGGCCCTTCCTGCTGCCTCCGTGCCTGGCTTCAAGAGGCCACTGGGTGTTTGTGTCCACAGGCCCGGGAGAAGTCAGACGCCTTTCTCTTTCTGTGTCCTCAGTCTGTGAGAATCAAAGCGGAGAGCCCGCAGAAGCTTGGCAGAGCCCCACCCCCTTGCTTTGGCCTGTCCACCCTCGCCTGGCTTCCCCTCCCATCTGCCCATCCAGGGGTGTCCATAAATCCAGATTTTGGAGCCCCCGGGGGCTGGCAAGGCCGCCGTGGACCTCAGTCACATCGCAGTGGAAACAATTGAAAACCACTTGGCAAAACTATGGAGTGATCTAATGTTTTATAGCGAGAATACATTTTTTCCTCCCCATTCTTATTCAAGCCTCAAGGGGAACGCCAGCTGCTCTCCAGGCTCCAGGCTGGTACCCCAGGCTTCCTGACTGTCTCTCACTCAGATCACCAGCGGTGAACAGAGAGACCAGGCCACGTGGGGGTTTGAATCTCATTTGTCTCTGGGAGAAGAGCAGACAGGCTGTTTAGAGCATGGCCTCCACCTGCAAGGATAAGAGGTAACAGAGAAGAGGCCAGGCAGGAGTGATCGGAACCAGTATGAACAGCAGAGAGGCGGGGAGTGAGGAGCTGGACACGCTCAGGGTGGACACGGGGCTTTGCCTCTATGCTCCCCAGTTTCCTCACCAACACACTGTCACCCTCTCTCAGGGTCGGTGTGAGAGTTAAATGAGGTGCTGCTCTGTGTTAAGTGGTTGGCATTGAGCAAGCACTCAATAAAGCCGAACCGTTAATATGAATAATAACCATTCATCATAATACAAATGCTCTCCATCCTAAGGAAGAGACAGCCAGATGACCGCAGAAGGCTTTTCACAGGAAGGACTTGGTATGAGACAGTTGTGTCCACGGTGAACCATTCCGGAGGAGCTTTGGAGGTGCTCTCCAAGACATCGGCATAAAATGGCCCGCGTGAACGGGGAGGGGGGTTTCTAGGACTCCTGCTCCATAGGGCCATCCCCCACGCACTGGCGGCCCCAGCCTGGTCCCCTGAGCATCAGAAAGGAGAGAGAAGAAGAGCCCAGAGTGACAACTCAACGGGTCCGGCCCTTCCTGCTGCCGCCGTGCCTGGCTTCAAGAGGCCACTGGGTGTTTGTGTCCACAGGCCCGGGAGAAGTCAGACGCCTTTCTCTTTCTGTGTCCTCAGTCTGTGAGAGTCAAAGCGGAGAGCCCGCAGAAGCTTGGCAGAGCCCCACCCCCTTGCTTTGGCCTGTCCACCCTCGCCTGGCTTCCCCTCCCATCTGCCCATCCAGGGGTGTCCATAAATCCAGATTTTGGAGCCCCCGGGGGCTGGCAAGGCCGCCGTGGACCTCAGTCACATCGCAGTGGAAACAATTGAAAACCACTTGGCAAAACTATGGAGTGATCTAATGTTTTATAGCGAGAATACATTTTTTCCTCCCCATTCTTATTCAAGCCTCAAGGGGAACGCCAGCTGCTCTCCAGGCTCCGTCAGGCTGGTACCCCAGGCTTCCTGACTCCCTCCTCGCCTCTCTCACTCAGATCACCCCACAGCGGTGAGCCCAGGACTCTGACCTCCTCGTGGGCCCCGGACAAGCAGATCCGGCCTTACCTTCCTGGCGCGCCTGGCTGCCTCGGGTCCCCTCAGTGGCGCAGCTGTGGCCACAGGGGCCTGTGGGGAGGCCCATATATGGAGCCCGGGGAATGTGGGCTCTGGCAGGTGGCCTGGAAAAAAATGGCCGTGTTCTGAGGGTGAACTCCGCTGGATTATAAATAGCACCGCCTCCCTTCCCCTTCCAACTTGCTGTCTGTCACCGCAGGGCTGACGGTTTATATTCAGGAGGACAGAGCAGGACGAGGGGGTGGGGAAGGGCAGGGGGAGATGCCAACTTGCGCGGGAGGCTCAGCTGCTGTCCTGCAATTGATAAAGAGAAGCATGGGCGGCCAGACGGCAGAGCCGAGAGTGGGACGCAGGGCAGGGGGCAGCAGAAGGGCTCCTGAGTTCATGCCTCTTCATAAACCGAATAAGCTTGGAAGAAGACAAAGGGAAGGCCTAACTTCAGGAGATGGTTTTAGATAAACTTTAGCGCCTCTAAAAAACAATAAGGAAAATCAGCCGCCTCGGGATGTTAAAGGTTCTGAAAGGTCAGTTGCCCTGGCCTCCAAATAAAAACCAACAGCCAGGGGACCACCAAGAGCCAGCCCTCGAGCCTTCCCTCAGAGGGTTTCTCAGTGGGTTTGGGGGTGTCTCTGACCCCGAGGAAGCAGGGACGCTCACTGCTTCTCTGCACACCTCAGCGTGTTTTGTTTTTCTCACCACGCGGAGGGTGATGAATCTAGAAGGCTCGGGAAGGGGTGTGGGGCCCTGGCTGTAGAAAGCCCACCCTGCCGTTCCCGCCTGGGGAGCAGTGTTGGGGGAGGTGTTTCAGCAGATTCTGAGGGAGGAGGGGATGCCGGTCCTGCAGGGTCCTCGTCTGTGGCTTTGCCTCTGCTGGGTGCTCCTAGGGGCCAGGGCTCCTGGTTGCCCTCGCTCCGTGGTGGGAACATGGTCGGGACTACGGGAGCTGCTGGGCGCCATCGGGGGAAAAAAGCCTCGGGGAACGCCAGCTGCTCTCCAGGCTGTACCCCAGGCTTCCTGACTCCTCGCTCTCTCACTCAGATCACCCCACAGCGGTGAGCCCAGGACTCTGACCTCCTCGTGGGCCCCGGACAAGCAGATCCGGCCTTACCTTCCTGGCGCGCCTGGCTGCCTCGGGTCCCCTCAGTGGCGCAGCTGTGGCCACAGGGGCCTGTGGGGAGGCCCATATATGGAGCCCGGGGAATGTGGGCTCTGGCAGGTGGCCTGGAAAAAAATGGCCGTGTTCTGAGGGTGAACTCCGCTGGATTATAAATAGCACCGCCTCCCTTCCCCTTCCAACTTGCTGTCTGTCACCGCAGGGCTGACGGTTTATATTCAGGAGGACAGAGCAGGACGAGGGGGTGGGGAAGGGCAGGGGGAGATGCCAACTTGCGCGGGAGGCTCAGCTGCTGTCCTGCAATTGATAAAGAGAAGCATGGGCGGCCGGGACGGCAGAGCCGAGAGTGGGACGCAGGGCAGGGGGCAGCAGAAGGGCTCCTGAGTTCATGCCTCTTCATAAACCGAATAAGCTTGGAAGAAGACAAAGGGAAGGCCTAACTTCAGGAGATGGTTTTAGATAAACTTTAGCGCCTCTAAAAAACAATAAGGAAAATCAGCCGCCTCGGGATGTTAAAGGTTCTGAAAGGTCAGTTGCCCTGGCCTCCAAATAAAAACCAACAGCCAGGGGACCACCAAGAGCCAGCCCTCGAGCCTTCCCTCAGAGGGTTTCTCAGTGGGTTTGGGGGTGTCTCTGACCCCGAGGAAGCAGGGACGCTCACTGCTTCTCTGCACACCTCAGCGTGTTTTGTTTTTCTCACCACGCGGAGGGTGATGAATCTAGAAGGCTCGGGAAGGGGTGTGGGGCCCTGGCTGTAGAAAGCCCACCCTGCCGTTCCCGCCTGGGGAGCAGTGTTGGGGGAGGTGTTTCAGCAGATTCTGAGGGAGGAGGGGATGCCGGTCCTGCAGGGTCCTCGTCTGTGGCTTTGCCTCTGCTGGGTGCTCCTAGGGGCCAGGGCTCCTGGTTGCCCCTCGCTCCGTGGTGGGAACATGGTCGGGACTACGGGAGCTGCTGGGAGCCGTGGGACACATGGGCCCAGGAGCGTGCTGAGGGCCGGCACCGCCGCCACTGGGGGTTGGTGATTCCTCTGCAAGCAGGCAGGCTGGCCACGGTCACTCATGTCCTTCTTTCCAGCACAGGAGGCTTTTACGTCCCAAGAAATGATTGAAAGGGCAACCCACTCCAGTATTCTTGCCTGGAGAATTCCGCAGACAGAGGAGCCTGATGGGCTCCAGTTCATGGGGTCGCGAAGCGTCGGACACGACTGAGCAACTAACACACAGCCACGATTTGCAAATGGGTTAATTGATGGGGTCCTTCTCTCCAACCTTCATAGTCCTCATTTCTTGTACTCTATGGAGTGATGTTTGAAAGTAAGCATGTAAAAACCACAGAATGAAGGAGGAGCAGGCGAACGTCTGTAGCTTTTGGATGCTTCTCAAAAGATCTCCGGACCCCACAGCAGCAGGCCCTGAGCCGCCGAGGGGTGGGCGTGGGTGGACATCGGAACTTGGCTGGGCTGGATGTGGAACGACCATCCGAGGGAGCGGTTCAGAAGCTGTGCCTCCGCAGCCCTGGCTGGGGAGGTGCGTCAGAGGCTGAAACAGAAACAGAGCCTCCCAGACCCTCGCTCCTATTTTAAGCAAGGCAGCTCCGCCGGTACCTGTTTTAGCTATCAGATTGCATTTTTTAAAAATGGACTCCATGCCTTAAAAAATTTGGAAACCAGCATTGCAGCTCGCTCGGTCATTTGAATGAGTAAATGGAAGACAGGACTGGTGATGGGGGGGTTTCCCTCAGTTGGGGTTTGGGGTGTCTCTGACCCCGAGGAAGCAGGGACGCTCACTGCTTCTCTGCACACCTCAGCGTGTTTTGTTTTTCTCACCACGCGGAGGGTGATGAATCTAGAAGGCTCGGGAAGGGGTGTGGGGCCCTGGCTGTAGAAAGCCCACCCCTCCGTTCCCGCCTGGGGAGCAGTGTTGGGGGAGGTGTTTCAGCAGATTCTGAGGGAGGAGGGGATGCCGGTCCTGCAGGGTCCTCGTCTGTGGCTTTGCCTCTGCTGGGTGCTCCTAGGGGCCAGGGCTCCTGGTTGCCCCTCGCTCCGTGGTGGGAACATGGTCGGGACTACGGGAGCTGCTGGGCGCCATGGGACACATGGGCCCAGGAGCGTGCTGAGGGCCGGCACCGCCGCCACTGGGGGTTGGTGATTCCTCTGCGAGCAGGCAGGCTGGCCACGGTCACTCATGTCCTTCGTTCCAGCACAGGAGGCTTTTACGTCCCAAGAAATGATTGAAAGGGCAACCCACTCCAGTATTCTTGCCTGGAGAATTCCGCAGACAGAGGAGCCTGATGGGCTCCAGTTCATGGGGTCGCGAAGCGTCGGACACGACTGAGCAACTAACACACAGCCATGATTTGCAAATGGGTTAATTGATGGGGTCCTTCTCTCCAACCTTCATAGTCCTCATTTCTTGCACTCTATGGAGTGATGTTTGAAAGTAAGCATGTAAAAACCACAGAATGAAGGAGGAGCAGGCGAACGTCTGTAGCTTTTGGATGCTTCTCAAAAGATCTCCGGACCCCACAGCAGCAGGCCCTGAGCCGCCGAGGGGTGGGCGTGGGTGGACATCGGAACTTGGCTGGGCTGGATGTGGAACGACCATCCGAGGGAGCGGTTCAGAAGCTGTGCCTCCGCAGCCCTGGCTGGGGAGGTGCGTCAGAGGCCGAAACAGAAACAGAGCCTCCCAGACCCTCGCTCCTATTTTAAGCAAGGCAGCTCCGCCGGTACCTGTTTTAGCTATCAGATTGCATTTTTTAAAAATGGACTCCATGCCTTAAAAAATTTGGAAACCAGCATTGCAGCTCGCTCGGTCATTTGAATGAGTAAATGGAAGACAGGACTGGTGATGTTCCCCCAAGGTCAAGACCTCTGCTTGGGTACATGCTCATGGCTCTTGTTTTGGAAAGGGAACTCACGGGGTCCTTGGACTGGGAGGGACCACAGAGAGCATCTTCTCAACCCCTTCCTTCAGTAACAGAGGCCCTGCGAGGTGATGGGGTTTGCTCAAGGCATGGTTTGTGCCAGACTGGGGGCTTGAAGCCGTCTCAGCTGCTCATCAGAGAGGCAGGACATGTCGTAAGGACGCCAAAGGGTGGGGTCTGATCCAATCTAGACAACTTCCCAGAGGAAGTTTGCACTGAGCCGAGATGAAAAAGATGATGCAGCTAGTTGACGAGGAGCAAGGGGAATATCCAAGCCGAGGAACTGGGCGCAGCCTTGGTCCTGTGCCCGTCTCACAGCTTCTCAGAAGCAGAGGCTCAGAAAAGATGGCAGCTCTAATGGAAGGGGAAGGCTGCTCCCAGCCATCTCTGTGTTGACCTGTCACCGAAGGACTGTGGGAGGTGAGCGGCATCACCACCTGCCAGGTCCGGCCGTGTGCTGGGGCCTCTCAGAGCAGCCCCCCAGCACACCCGGAGCCCAGCTTATCAGGCACAGAGCCCGGGCGGCATGGCGGCTGCTGGGAGCTTCCTGCTGCACGACTTGAATGCCTAATGCGCCTCGTCTGATGTGAGCTCTGAGAAAGTCCAGACACCGGCCTGCTCCAGACAGGAAAGGATATCGCCTGGACGCCGGCGTCTGTGCTCAGGGCGGCTCCCAGCGCTCCTCGCAGACAACGTTCATCTCTCCCTCTGGACATGGACTTCCACAAGGGAAAGGCGTGCCCTGGTCGGGCCCCGGATCTTGTTTCTGGTCCTGGGGTGTAGACTGTATTCTTTTATCAAGACCTAACGAGGATTTGGGTAAAGATCCCTGTAAGTGGGAGTGTTGCTCCTCATCACCCAGATTCTCTGTAACAACAAATACATGTTCTTGAGAATGCAACATCCTAAGAAAAGAGTTCCTCTTCTCCACCTTCTGGGACGTGTGAAAAACAGCACCTGCTCATCATGCCTGCCGAGGACATCTCGTCTCATCTTGGGGACTCCAGTGGCAACCGGTGCCGGGGGCATCCAGGACCACCCAGGAGAGAGAAGGCAGGGGGTCGTCCAACCCGGAAGTCCCGCCGAGACCTCCCAGTCACCCCCATTCTCTGATATGCCTCCTATGTGACCTCTTCCTTTGCTTTCATGAGATTCACAGTCTCCATCCTGAGGGACCCACCGCAGTCCTGGGAGCCTAGGCAGGTGTCAGTTTCCTGCTTCAGCCGTCTCTGGGCCAGGGTTTCTCAAAGCCAGCCTGAGGAGCAGGAGTCTTACAGGGTGACAAAGGAAGTTTGCACTGAGCCGAGATGAAAAGATGATGCAGCTAGTTGACGAGGAGCCGAGGAACTGGGCGCAGCCTTGGTCCTGTGCCCGTCTCACAGCTTCTCAGAAGCAGAGGCTCAGAAAAGATGGCAGCTCTAATGGAAGGGGAAGGCTGCTCCCAGCCATCTCTGTGTTGACCTGTCACCGAAGGACTGTGGGAGGTGAGCGGCATCACCACCTGCCAGGTCCGGCCGTGTGCTGGGGCCTCTCAGAGCAGCCCCCCAGCACCCCCGGAGCCCAGCTTATCAGGCACAGAGCCCGGGCGGCATGGCGGCTGCTGGGAGCTTCCTGCTGCACGACTTGAATGCCTAATGCGCCTCGTCTGATGTGAGCTCTGAGAAAGTCCAGACACCGGCCTGCTCCAGACAGGAAAGGATATCGCCTGGACGCCGGCGTCTGTGCTCAGGGCGGCTCCCAGCGCTCCTCGCAGACAACGTTCATCTCTCCCTCTGGACATGGACTTCCACAAGGGAAAGGCGTGCCCTGGTCGGGCCCCGGATCTTGTTTCTGGTCCTGGGGTGTAGACTGTATTCTTTTATCAAGACCTAACGAGGATTTGGGTAAAGATCCCTGTAAGTGGGAGTGTTGCTCCTCATCACCCAGATTCTCTGTAACAACAAATACATGTTCTTGAGAATGCAACATCCTAAGAAAAGAGTTCCTCTTCTCCACCTTCTGGGACGTGTGAAAAACAGCACCTGCTCATCATGCCTGCCGAGGACATCTCGTCTCATCTTGGGGACTCCAGTGGCAACCGGTGCCGGGGGCATCCAGGACCACCCAGGAGAGAGAAGGCAGGGGGTCGTCCAACCCGGAAGTCCCGCCGAGACCTCCCAGTCACCCCCATTCTCTGATATGCCTCCTATGTGACCTCTTCCTTTGCTTTCATGAGATTCACAGTCTCCATCCTGAGGGACCCACCGCAGTCCTGGGAGCCTAGGCAGGTGTCAGTTTCCTGCTTCAGCCGTCTCTGGGCCAGGGTTTCTCAAAGCCAGCCTGAGGAGCAGGAGTCTTACAGGGTGACAAAGGATTCCGTTCTCATGTTCATTTGGGGAACGCTGCACACAGATTCCTCCTGCGTGTGAGGACTCTGGTCACACGGCATCACCTCCCAGAGGTCTTCCCAGACCTCTACCCCCTTACCTGCTCTGTTCCTCAGCGTCCTTTTCCATGCTGATATTATACCTGTTAACTTTTGTGGAGTCCGTCGCCCCACACTAGCGATGCTCCCTGCCCGCGTTCTTGCTTGCCTGTTTTGTTCGGGACGGCATCCCTCGTGCCCAGAGCACTGCCTGGTTCAATAAGAGAATGTGTCAGGTGAACACGTGGACCAGTTAATATACTCAGACCCTCAGGGTTCCTTCGTATAGAATTCTGTTTAACTCTGTTTAGCTCAGTAGTTTGTTAATATCTATTTTTATTTATTTCTTTGGCTGTACCGGCACGTGGGATCTTTGTTGCGGCATGCACGATCTCTTTCAGTTGCAGCATACGGGATTTTTTTTTTAGGTGCAGCATGCGAAATCCCTTAGCTGTGACATGTGGGATCTAGTTCCCTGACCGGCAGTCGGACCCGGCCCCCTGCATCAGAGCACGGAGTCTAAGCCACGGAACCAACAGGGACGTCCCAGCTCAGTGGTTTTTCATGCTTATTTTCCCCTTTTCTTTAATTGCCCAGCTCATCTCGTCAGATGGGACCAAGTCACACTGGACGCTAGGAGGCCAGCCCTGCCCACGTGTTAAGAGTCGCCGACCTCCTGGTCCCACTCGGTCTCAACACCAGACTTCACGTCCCTCATGGTCTGAGGACCAGACTGGCTTGTCCACTAGTTCACTCCCTCCTGTGCTCTGCATGCTGTGTGGGCAGGGACCTTGCCTATCCTGGTTCACCTCGACTCCCCCGAGCCTAGAAGAGTGCCTGGAATGTGCTGGGGTATGGTCTGCTGCATACACATCCCCCTTTTCAGACTCACCCGCATCCACAGCCCAGAGGACTTTAATCCCTCTAAACACGCTCTGGGACGTGCTGTTTTCTGTCAGCCCTCACAGCTAGTTGCCAGCCATCTGGTTCAGCGGCTGCTCTCTTCACACATCAAAACACCACGTGTCAGAAATGGAGCAGACCGGGGACCATCTACCGAGTGCCCCCTGGTTTTTGGACGGAGAAATGGAGGCTCTGAGAGGGAGTTGGTTCCAATTCAGGACTGCTCCCCCATGATTCCTGTCTCTCAGTTGAGCTAGCCTTCTGCGTTAGTCTCCCGGGGCTGTTGGGACAAACTTAGGGGCTTCAAGCAACACGCACTTGTCATCTGACAGTCCTGGAGGTCAGAGGTCTGAAATGGGTCTCACTGAGCTAGAAGCAGGGTGTCGGCAGCACTGTGCTTTCCGGAAGTTCTGAGGGAGAATCCATTTGTCTTCTCCAGATTCTAGAGCCGCATCTATTCCTTGGCTCTTGGCCCCTTCCTCCATCTTCAAAGCCAGCAGTGGCCACTTGAGTCTTTCTCAAGCTGAATTTCTCTGCCTCTCTCGCTTCTTTTTTTAATGGATTTATTTATGTGGCTGCATTGGGTCTCAGCTGCAGTAATGTGGGATCTTCACTGGATCATGAGGGCTCTTTTGTGGCAGTGCGTGGGCTTTCTAATTGTGGTCCTCAGGCTTGCTTGCTCAGCTGCAGGTGGGCTCTTAGTTCCCCAACCAGGGATCAAACCCACGTCCCCTACATTGGAAGGCAGGTTTCTTGTTTTGCTTTTAAAGGACTACTTTTACTATTTTTTTTTTATTTTGGCCTCTTTTATTGATTTTTTATTTATTTATTTTCATTCATCTTTATTCTTTGGCCTGTGCAAGCCTCCCACTGCAGTGGTCTCTCTCACTGCAGAGCACCAGCTCTGGGCGCATGCGCTCCAGAGCACTGGCTCTTAATTGGGCACACAGCTCCGCGGCACGTGGGATCTTCCCGGGCCAGGGATTGAACTGGTGCCCCTTGCACTGCAAGGCAGACTTTATACCCACTGGACCACCACGGAAGCCCGCATGGCAGGTGTGTAACCACTGGGCCCCCAGGGGAATCCCCCTCTTTCATGTCTGAGGATCTTTGTGATTGCCCTGGACCCATCCAGATAAGCAGGATAATCTCCCCACGGCGATTTCCTTAACTTAATCCAGCTGCGGAGATCCGTTGCTGTGTGCGGGGACGTACTCACAGGCAGTACTAAGGATAAGGGCATGGCATCTGCGGAGAGGTCCTTGTTCCGTCAGCCACGCCTCCTAGCGCACCACCAGCCTGTTGGTGCAGGCTTAGGCAAATGCATACCCGACGCCCCAACCTCTCTCACACGCTCCAGCACATTCTTTTTGTTTGTTTGTTTGAAATTTTTGCTAGGTCTTCTTTGCCACGTGGGCCTTCTCTCCGGTTGTGGCGAGCGGGAGCTACTCTCTAGTTGCAGCGCCTGGGCTTCTCTTCGCGATGGTTTCTCTTGTGGCCGAGCACGCGCTCTAGGGCGCATGGGCCCCGTCGTTGTGGCTCCATGGCTCAGGGCCGGTGGGATCTTCTGGGATCAGGGACGCAACTGTTTCTCCTGCGCTGGCTGGTGGAGTCTTTCCCTCCGAGCCCCCATGGAAGCCCCCGCTCCGGCACTGTCGACATCGCTCAGCCGTGGTACTTGTCACATCGCTGTATAGAGCCTTCAGTGTCTGGCTGCCTGGCTCGGCCGTGACTGCCTCCCAGGCGGTGCCGGGCCGTCTCTGAGCCCGCTTTGGCACATTCCTGGCACTTAGAAGGCACGCAGGCGTGGGCTGCACTGAGGAAGGCAGGTTTCTTGTTTTGCTTTTAAAGGACTACTTTTACTATTTTTTTTTTATTTTGGCCTCTTTTATTGATTTTTTATTTATTTATTTTCATTCATCTTTATTCTTTGGCCTGTGCAAGCCTCCCACTGCAGTGGTCTCTCTCACTGCAGAGCACCAGCTCTGGGCGCATGCGCTCCAGAGCACTGGCTCTTAATTGGGCACACAGCTCCGCGGCACGTGGGATCTTCCCGGGCCAGGGATTGAACTGGTGCCCCTTGCACTGCAAGGCAGACTTTATACCCACTGGACCACCACGGAAGCCCGCATGGCAGGTGTGTAACCACTGGGCCCCCAGGGGAATCCCCCTCTTTCATGTCTGAGGATCTTTGTGATTGCCCTGGACCCATCCAGATAAGCAGGATAATCTCCCCACGGCGATTTCCTTAACTTAATCCAGCTGCGGAGATCCGTTGCTGTGTGCGGGGACGTACTCACAGGCAGTACTAAGGATAAGGGCATGGCATCTGCGGAGAGGTCCTTGTTCCGTCAGCCACGCCTCCTAGCGCACCACCAGCCTGTTGGTGCAGGCTTAGGCAAATGCATACCCGACGCCCCAACCTCTCTCACACGCTCCAGCACATTCTTTTTGTTTGTTTGTTTGAAATTTTTGCTAGGTCTTCTTTGCCACGTGGGCCTTCTCTCCGGTTGTGGCGAGCGGGAGCTACTCTCTAGTTGCAGCGCCTGGGCTTCTCTTCGCGATGGTTTCTCTTGTGGCCGAGCACGCGCTCTAGGGCGCATGGGCCCCGTCGTTGTGGCTCCATGGCTCAGGGCCGGTGGGATCTTCTGGGATCAGGGACGCAACTGTTTCTCCTGCGCTGGCTGGTGGAGTCTTTCCCTCCGAGCCCCCATGGAAGCCCCCGCTCCGGCACTGTCGACATCGCTCAGCCGTGGTACTTGTCACATCGCTGTATAGAGCCTTCAGTGTCTGGCTGCCTGGCTCGGCCGTGACTGCCTCCCAGGCGGTGCCGGGCCGTCTCTGAGCCCCGCTTTGGCACATTCCTGGCACTTAGAAGGCACGCAGGGAGCGTGGGCTGCCTTGGGTGACACAGAAGGGGTCCATATTCCTTTCACTGCCCTCTCTCCACCCCGTTTCCATTCAGTGAGGAAGGGGCCTCCCTGCCAGGTCCTGGTATTCAAATTCTTCCATGGAATCAGTCCTCAATCAAGAGAGACCAGGCCACATCCGCAGTTTTAAACTCCTTGTATATTAAAATATGAAACAAAATTCACATGGATGGTAGACATGGTGGATCTGTAAAATAATTAAACTAGTAAATTAACTCTTTCGACATTTGGAATATCATACTGTAGAATCATCTTGCAAGCTTATGGCAGGTTTGTATTTAAAATACATTGATTCAGGGTATTTATTCTGTGGGTGGTAGAGACCCAAGTTCAGATTGCCACATTCATGTCTTACAGGGACTGTGAAAAGTTTAAGTGTGCCTCCCTTCATGCACCGGAAGAGTGAAAGTGTCAGTCGCTCAGTCGTGTCCGACTCTCTGCTGCCTTATGGACTGTAGCCCTCCAGGGCCTCCCTCTGACCCTGGGAGTCTTCAGGCGATACTGGAGTGGGTTGCCATCCCCTTCTCCGGGTGTCTTCCTGACCCGGGAATTGAGCCCAAGTCTCCTGCATTGCCGGCAGATTCTTGAGAGGCCTGGCCCAGGCAGCCTTCCTATTCCTGTCCCCAGGCCTCTGGCCTTTGCAGGAGCCCATGCTTGGAATAAAGGCTGCAGGAAGGGCCTCTGGGGTGCTGTGTAATACTCAAAGTCAGACCTTGGGCAAGTCAAATCCCTCATCCAAACTACGCTTACTCAGCTGGCCCAGGGCCCGTGACCTCTAAGTTCCCTTTCCACCAACATCTTGTCACCTGGAGGGCCCTAGGACAGATTCTGGCGCCTGGTGTCAGGTTCTGACGTAGCCGTGATGACAGTTCTGCCTCCGGCCTGGGCACTAAGTGACTGGATCTCTGACCTGCCTTTCCCAGACGTCCTAGCAGATGTCTTCCGCTCTCCCCAGCATTGCTGGCCTCGCGGAATCCTAGAGCACTGGAACAGTGGCACCTAACGGAGATCTGTCCTGTGTCCCCATCTGGGGTCAGAGCGGGCAAACTGCCTTCCCCCTGCACCCAAGTTGGGATTGAACCCCAGGTCTCCCGGCTTGCCCCCTGATAGTTTGACTATACCATTATCAGCTGGAAGAGGCAGGGGGGTTTCTTTTCAGGTTGAAAAGCTCAGAAAACCCTGATTTTGAAGCAGCTTTGATGACTTTCAGAAAATGGGACAAAAGAAATTCATCATGAACAGTTGAAAATAATTTGTATGTTATACGATTTTCTATGTCCTATTTTACAATGAAAACATATTTTACAAGCCACAAAAACTAAATAAACGAGCTTCCAGGTCCTCAAGTCAGCCAGGAACCCTTTACTCCGTTCCAGGGCTCTTTCAGGTCTTTTCTTATTCCACGCCCATTACAAAGCCTCACCCAGCTCCCTGCCCGCCGTGGCCCCCGCACCCCTGCATCTGTGGTTTGGGCTGGTTCATCATTCATTCATTTGCTCCTTAAGGTAGTTGTGATGGCCCTCATTTAATGCATCGTGTACCCCTAGGTTGGGCTTCCCTGATGGCTCAGTGGGTCAAGAATCTGTCTGCAGTGCAAGAGACATGGGAAATCCAAGTTTGACCCCTAGGTTGGGAAGGTCCCCTGGAGAAGGGGGTGACAGCCCACTCCAGTACTCTTGCCTGGAAAGTCCCATGGACAGAGGAGCCTGTGGGGCTACAGCCCATGGGGTCACAAAGAGTCAGACACAATTTAGTGAGTAAGCAGCAACCCCTAGGTTGCCTTTGGTGGCACCAGGGTGACATGGTGAAAACAGAACAGACCCAAGTGTCTATCGGTGCTCGTCGGCGTCTTAGCCTCTCTGGGCCTCAGATTTCTCATTTGCAAGTTAGGGGCCTGTCCTGAGTCGGGCTTGCAAACCCAGACGCACACAGAGATCAGGCAGGTGAACAGAACGCAGGAGGCTGGCCAGGGCTGAATAACAGGGAGTGGCGGTGGCTTTGGCATCCACGCCCAGGCTGAAAAGGACACGGGCCACTGAGCTCCCACTGAGTGTCCCCATGTAGGGATATGGATTCAGTGAGGTCGGGGAGCCCTTTAGAATTTTTCGAGACGTGTTGGAAATCTTGATTTGTACAAGATATTCCCAAAATGTTTACAGCATTCTTTAAAGTCAAAGGAAATAAAGAGTCCAGTCCAGCCCCAACCCCCGGTTTGCAAGCCCTGGGCTGGAGCCTCGAGAGGCTGCATTCAGCTTTCCCCTCAGGTGGGGGAGGTGCTGCCATGCCTGCCTCACTTCCTTTGGGCCTGGGTATGTGTTTCTCCATTGCAGGCAAGGCTTTTCTTGTCCCTGGAAGACAGCAGAGGCTCAGTTAGCACTAGCTATAAAAGCCTAGATCCACGTGTTGTATCTGTGTGCCACCCCGCCCCCACTGTAGCCCCCCAGGCTCCTCCGTCCATGAAGTTTCTCAGGCAAGAATACTGGAGTGGGTTACCATTTTCCTCCTCCAGGGGATCTTCCTGAGGCAGGGATCGAACCTGCATCTCCTGCGTCTCCTGCCTTGCAGGCAGATTCTTTCCCCGCTGAGCCATCAGGGAAGCGCAAGGCCAGCACAGCACTGGGCGTACAGAGTCAACACCCACCAGTGCGTCCTCACTAATTAACAGCAAGAGCAACTTGGAATGATACTATGGAATCCATTGTGAAACACAAGGTACAAAGAAGCCTGTGGATTTTGACAAAATAGGTGTAATATCTGGTAAAAGAGGCCGATTCACCGAAAACCTCTATGAGAGACCCCGATCTGTGATTGATCCCCCTCCTCCCTTCTAAAGGTGAGAGAAATGGAGTCCTGCTGGATTGTGTCATTTTTCAAAGGCTGCAGCAGCCCCTCCGGGCCTAAATTAATTTATTTCTTCAAGCCATACATTTCTCTCTCACCGCTCTTCTTCATGCCGTCTTTCATTGTCTCTTCCTCCCCAGGAGGAGCCAGCAGACCCCTCCAGGACGGTCTTACTTACCAGGGGCACGACTTGGGCTCTGGGCAGAAAAGCAGTCCCTTAGGCTCCAGATCTGCAGCCGTTGAGAGGGATCGCACCTCGTGTGGCTGAAGGGAGCACAAAGAAACACTTGAGCCCAGTGGCATTGGCTGCTTTTCTTCCCCGGAGGGAAAATGGGCCATTCTTCTAAGCTGTTGCTCCATTCCCACCAGCCCTGTGCTTAACCTCTAACCAACAGAGGCCCCCATTTCTAGCAGGTTTCCCTCGCTGGACACTCCAACATCTTAGCATATTTTGCATTAAAAAAGGACTTGGAAAATGAATCAAATGATTGGCATGGTGTTTCAAAAGGGTTTTTTCCAAACGACTAGTAATGGTGCGGTTTTAAAATTCACCACCCCTGCCTGAAATACCACGGGCCTGGCAGCCAGCTTAATCAGGAGACACTGAACCGGGCAGGGGCATATTTCAAGGCTCGTGATACCCAGTGATTGCCTGAACAGTACCTGGAGACTTGCTAAAGAGAACCTTGTCCTAGTTTTTCAGCAGAGCTGGCGGTTCATTTTCCTCCCCTTACAGAGCTGAGATTTACACCCATTCAAAGCCTCTTTTTATGAGAGGGGCTGGATCTGCCGAGTCGCCAGGCCGTGTAGACAGTATCCTGATCTGGCAGTGAGCTACGTGAGGTGGAGCTGGGTGCTCGGCTGGTCGCTTTGACTCTCTTCTGGTCACAGGGCCTCAGAGTGGGGGGACAGGGGGTGGCGCAAGTGTGTTGGAAGCTTCCAGAACCTGCTTAAAAAACGTGAGTTCCTCGGTCATGTCTGACTCTTTGTGACCCCCTGGAAATGTACCCCGCCAGGCTCCTCTGTCCTCGGATGTCCCAGGGAAGAATGCTGGAGGGGGCTGCCATTTCCCTCTCCAGGGGATCTTCCTGGTCCAGGTCTCCTGCACTGCAGGCAGATTCTTAACTGAACATACTTGGGAAAATGCTGTTCTGCTCCAACCTTCCCTTTTTTTGCAGGTAAAAGAGATGGAATCCAGAGGGACTATGACTTGCCCAGGGTCACAAACTATTTTCACTAGAAAGAATTCAGATCTCCTGACCCTTCATCCAGATTTGTTATTTTTTCAAGTCCAGAAAAAAGAAATATTAACCAGGAGATCGGTGTCGGGGGATTGAACAGGATTCCTAGGGAATGACTAGCAAGGCAGAGATGGAGGAATTTAGGAAGGACAAGCTGTGGAAGAATCTCTGGCTTTTTAGAATAACAGAGGGTTGTTATTCATTATTATAATTAATGATGATAATGATAAGTCAATAACTGCTCACATGTATGTGCTTTCTCGGAGCCAGGCATTGTGCCTGGACCTGTTTTATCTCCTTTAGCCTCTCACAGCTCTGGGAAGCAGATCAGCACTAACATATCCCAGTTTTTCAGATGAGAAAACTGAGGCCGAGGGTGACCCAGATCTGACTTCAGAACTAGAATCTTTAGGGGGGAAATAGGAGAGATTCCATGAGTAAGTGATCAAGAAATGGTAGCAGCAGGCCAGCAGGCCCCTGGAAAGTATTAAGAAGAGAGATGAGATGAGGGAGGAAAGAGCTGGAACAGAGGCGGGCACGCTGGGGCGCCTAAACGGCTCCAGTCAAGGCAGTGGAGTGAGGGGCAGCCACCGGGAACAAAGGCGCCTCTGAGCCCCGGGCGCCCATGGCTGTGGGGAGGGCCGCTCTGAGAGCAGGGCAGAGAGGCAGACCTGGGGCTCAGGAGGAATGCGGCAAAAATGCTCTCTAGGTCTTTTGTAAAGTTGCTAATCCTCTTCATGAGGGCTCCATCCTTATGACCTAATCACCTCCCTAAGGCCCCACCTCCTAACATCGTCACTTTGGGTTTTGGAATTTAACTGACACATTTTGGTGGGGGATACGAAACATTCAGTCTAGCAAGGAACAAACACAAAAGACTGGCTCCACCTTCAAGTCCTGAGGAACTTAGGGATGAGACCACATGTACAAGTGAAGTCACATGACAACAATTGCAAAGTGATAGCTTCCGGAGTTGAGGGCTCTGAAAGTTAAGAGTTGAGGGCTCTGAGGGGCTTCCCTGGCAGTCCAGTAGGTTAAGGACACCGCCTTGCAGTAGAAGGGACTCTGGTTCGATCCCTGGCCTGGGAAGATCCCACGTGCCGCGGAGCAGCTGGACCCATGTGTCCAATTACGGAGCTGGAGCTCTGGAGCGCATGCGCCCAGAGCCAGTGCTCTGCAATGAGAGGGGCCACTGCAATGGGAGGCCCACACAGGCCAGAGAACAAAGATGGAAATAAATGAAAGACCAATAGAAGTGGCAAAAATAAATAAACAAACAGCAAAAAGAAAAAAAAAAGTTGAGGGCTCTGAAAGTTAAGAGGGCTGGAAGGGGACTTCGCTGTTGGTCCAGTGGCTAACATGCCACATCCCCAATGCAGGGGGCCCAGGTTTGATCCCTAAGGGGGGAACTGGATCCCACATGCCACACCTGAGAGTTTGCATGCCACAACTAAGACCCCACATCTTGCTACAAAAACCAAATGCAGACAAATAAATTTAAAAATATATATATATATATTTTTAATAAGTGTGCTGAAAGGATACAGAATAAATGACCACAGGAGAGGTTCAGCCTGGTGGGTTTTCTACTTATAAAAAGTAAGTTTGGAGTGTCACTTTGAAGTAGCCATGGCAGAAGGCATGGCGTGGGCCAACTGCAAAGGGAACTCGACTGATAAGGAGGGGGGCTGTTCGTTCTAGACAGGGAGTGTTTCTCAAGTAACTTTAATTCAAAATAATCTGTGTGTCATTGAGGCCCATTGAGGGGGCAGCCGGCTCTGCCTAAAGGGACTTAGCCCTGTGAAGTTCTGAGTGTGACTGAACATCCAAAGGAAACCCCCTCTGGGCAGCCAGCATCAGGCCTCTCTTTGATGTAGGCTATTGTATAAACAAGCCTGGCCATAACCCCAGCAGCCTTCACATGCCCACCAGCCTTTCTAAAATAAGAACCAGCTCAGTGAGGTCACCTGCTGGTTACTTCATTTGTGTTTGCTGGTTGGTGCTGGTCAGGGTGGTGGTGGTAGTCAGTCGCTCAGTCATGTCTGACTCTCTGCAACCCCGTGGACTGCAGCACCCCAGGCTTCTCTGTCCTTCACTGCCTCCTGGAGTTTGCTTAAACTCCTGTGCATTGAGTCGATGAAGCCATCCAACCGTCTCATCCTCAGTTGCCCCCTTGTCCTCCTGCCCTCAGTCTATCCTAGCATTGGGGTCAGGGTGTAATTCAGCTAAATTAATTTTGCAGATTACTGGTGTTTTTACAGGTGGGCATGGAGGCCCGAGAATTTGAGATTTAAAAATGCATTTCAGAAATGCAGTCATATTAGCCCTTCGTTTTGGCCCCTGGGGGGGTGGCCACCAAGTAAACAGCTTAATTTCCATCCCTGCTGGAGGTACAGAACACAGCATTCACACTCACCAGCAGATAAGTGTCTCCTGTCCCTGGCAGTGCTTAATGGCTTTTAGTAGAGTTAAGGCTGAGAAAAAAGGAACCGGCTTCCTCTTACTGGGTAAAATTGAAACCCTGAGGAGATGATTCCATTTCAGGCAAACCTTTTCCTTCTCCGATGACTCATCCACGGGCCAGCCAAGCCGCGTCAGCTCATTCAGGTGAAATGGAAGAGGGAGGCCACCCGACTGGGGCAGACAGTGTGCGGTGGGAGCAGAGCTGATGAGCTGGGTGTTTGGGGTTCATCAGCCTAGATTTGCATTTCTAATAGGACCACGTCCTGGGAAGCTGCAGCCCAGTGGTTACGAGTCTTTCTCTCTTTTAAAAATAATTATATATAATTGTATTTTTATTTTATTTTCAATTTTTGGGGGGACATAAGTGAATCAGTTATACATGTACACATATCCACTCTTTCTTAGATTCTTTTCCCATTGAGGCCATTACAGAGTATTGAGGAGGGCCCCCTGTGCTGTACAGTAGGTCCTTGTGACCGTGTGCCTCTTTATCTCTCTAAGCGCTCCGTTTTGCAGGGGCCAAGGCAGAAAGAAGCCTTCCTGGAGGAGGAAATCGCTACCCATTTCACTATCCTTGCCTGGAGAATTCCATTGGACAAAGGCTACAGTCCATGGGGTCACGAACAGTCAGAAGCGACTGAGTGACTAACACTTTCACTTTCTGAGACTGTATAACAGGGCAAAAAGAAAAAGGAAAAAACCCTTCATCTAGACAAGTAAATAGATGAGATAAAAAGGCAGGAGTTGGAGGAGGAGATGCACAGGATGCTGGAGTGGATACCACAGGCTGTTCTGGCCTGAGCCTTTAAAATGATACTGTAGCAAGACGCGAGGCTCCCTGGGGAAAAGCCCTTACCAGCCTGTCTCTCACCTGCCCTTTGTCTATGTAAGAGAAACATTAAATGATACACTCTGAGATTTTGAGATTTACTGTTATTTCTCTGAAAAGAAGGCCCCAGGCATGTCTATCCCAACATTATTTCTGCAGTAAAAAATAAGGAAAAGAAAAACAATGTCCAACAAGAGGTGAATGACAAAAGAATTCAGTGATTAAATAAATAAGTAGTAGATACCTTCAAGGCATACAGCAAGCCTGTTAAGTAATGTGAAATTTCTAAATGTTAAATGAAACGTGTAGGATACATTTTGTACATAAGAGCTTTTATTTTCTCAAAAAACACTCACACAGAAATGTTGCGAAATGTTAAGGTGCTTCATCTGGAATCAAAGATTATGTTTCTTCTTTTATTTCTTCATTTCCTACAATGGACCTTTTTTCTTTTTCCTGATCATAGACGTTAAATGTCAAAGCAGGAAGCTATCATATACCCTGTTTCTTTTTTTCTTTGTTTTCCTTCCTTTTTTATCTCCTCGCATGAGAGCATCAGCCATGCGGTCGGCTGAACTGCCGTGCCGACACACATTGTATTCCTAACAGGAACCCGAAATCCACGGGGGTATTGGACACAACCTGCCGCTCACCAGTTGTTCCCTCTTCATGTGTCCCTCAGCCCTTCCTGAACGTGTTTAGAGTTCTGGCTGGGACAGCCTCTCGGGCCCAAGGAGGTCTCTGCATTTTTCACCCTCAGCGTGAAGTGGCAGGGGCCTGCCCGACGGGTGTCCTCAGATGACCTCCTTCAGAGTCCAAGGGTCCTCCCTGGTGTTGCATTTCTAGGACTGAGCAAACAGAATGAGAGCAGCGACTGCACGCTGGCCATTCGCCAAGCCCATGGACAGACGGCACTGTTGAACTTGATGTTGGAAGAGACCTCAGAGATTGTTTAGGCCAGTGTTTCCCTACAAGTCCACAGAATGAGAGTCCGTATTCCAGAAACCGGTGGAAGTTGTACACGACCCGGGCTATGGTGGCACGGGCTGCCTGAAAAGATCATTTGAGGGGGAAGCGGGGACGTGTTTTGGGTTTGCTCTGGGCTGAAAGCAGATAACAATAGTTACTTTGTTTGGATCAGAAACTCCGGCAGTTACACAAATGCTTGGCTCTTTTGTTAGTGGAGAAACTAATTAATGTATGAGAGACAAAAATCTTTTAAAATTGGAATATGGAAAGGCGGACAGGGATAGGACCAGTAATCTGGGTGCCTGTGTGGAGATGAAGGTAGGAGTATCCCAGCACGCCTGCTGGATGAGGAAGAAGCTTGAAGAGCAGCTGCCTGGTCCCCACACAGCAGGCTGGTGCATGGGGACTAGTGGACCACAGGCCGGGGTGCCCACCTCGGAGCCCTGGGCTGCCGCCGTGGCACCCAGTTGGCCTCTTTAAACCCACCCCCTGAGAGGCGTTTCCTGTACTGGAAATCATTGAGCAGCCTGAATTGTTGTCTGTTCCAACTGTGATCTTTCTTTCCAGACTTGAGTCCGGGGCCTAGACTTTCCTTGCATTTCTCCAGCCTCCCATCTTTCCCAGCTGTGGGATAGATTTCCGGGTTCAGAGGATTTCAGCAGGAAGGCGGGTGGGCTCTGGAATCTTGACAGCCAGGGTTCAAATCCTGCCTCCTCCACACCCCAGACTCTTATCCCAGGTGTAACCTCGGAGCATCAGTTCTCTTCATGTGTCCCTCAGCCCTTCCTGAACGTGTTTAGAGTTCTGGCTGGGACAGCCTCTCGGGCCCAAGGAGGTCTCTGCATTTTTCACCCTCAGCGTGAAGTGGCAGGGGCCTGCCCGACGGGTGTCCTCAGATGACCTCCTTCAGAGTCCAAGGGTCCTCCCTGGTGTTGCATTTCTAGGACTGAGCAAACAGAATGAGAGCAGCGACTGCACGCTGGCCATTCGCCAAGCCCATGGACAGACGGCACTGTTGAACTTGATGTTGGAAGAGACCTCAGAGATTGTTTAGGCCAGTGTTTCCCTACAAGTCCACAGAATGAGAGTCCGTATTCCAGAAACCGGTGGAAGTTGTACACGACCCGGGCTATGGTGGCACGGGCTGCCTGAAAAGATCATTTGAGGGGGAAGCGGGGACGTGTTTTGGGTTTGCTCTGGGCTGAAAGCAGATAACAATAGTTACTTTGTTTGGATCAGAAACTCCGGCAGTTACACAAATGCTTGGCTCTTTTGTTAGTGGAGAAACTAATTAATGTATGAGAGACAAAAATCTTTTAAAATTGGAATATGGAAAGGCGGACAGGGATAGGACCAGTAATCTGGGTGCCTGTGTGGAGATGAAGGTAGGAGTATCCCAGCACGCCTGCTGGATGAGGAAGAAGCTTGAAGAGCAGCTGCCTGGTCCCCACACAGCAGGCTGGTGCATGGGGACTAGTGGACCACAGGCCGGGGTGCCCACCTCGGAGCCCTGGGCTGCCGCCGTGGCACCCAGTTGGCCTCTTTAAACCCACCCCCTGAGAGGCGTTTCCTGTACTGGAAATCATTGAGCAGCCTGAATTGTTGTCTGTTCCAACTGTGATCTTTCTTTCCAGACTTGAGTCCGGGGCCTAGACTTTCCTTGCATTTCTCCAGCCTCCCATCTTTCCCAGCTGTGGGATAGATTTCCGGGTTCAGAGGATTTCAGCAGGAAGGCGGGTGGGCTCTGGAATCTTGACAGCCAGGGTTCAAATCCTGCCTCCTCCACACCCCAGACTCTTATCCCAGGTGTAACCTCGGAGCATCAGTTTTCCCAACTGTGAAATGGGAAGAACGATAGTATCTGCCCTAAGGATCCCTGTGAGGATTGAACCACTTCATGCATGAAAAGTGCTTGCCCGACTCCTGGTGCCGAGGACATACTCGGTAAAGATGAGCGATCACCCTCAGCTCCGTCATCATTATCATTTTCCGTGGAAGGACCACAGCCAGGACCCGGAGTCAGCTTTGAACCTATTTTGCTTGGCTGCACCAGGGGCACTTACTCTGCCGGCTGTGTTGTTTGCTTTGTCTTCCAGGGGAGACCGCATCACTAGCTCCTATTCACCCGGTACCCATGTTGAGGTCTGAGAAGGGACACGCTGGGCTCCAGGTCACACTCCTCCTAGAGGCAGCTCTCTGGAGCGCCTCGCTCTGCAGGGCGCTGTTCCCTCTGGGCTTCTCCCCAGAGAGACAGGAGAAACAACACCCAGATCCTCGGGAGTCTTTGCTGGGATCTCGAGGGTCTCCTGCATGCCTGCCACTTGCTTAGTCTCTCTGCTTTGTCCAGTAGACGTCCGTGGAGCTGACGCTTCCTGTTTCACAGTCCTCCCCGCCTGACTGCAGAAACCGCCAGCCCCACGTGAGAATCTCGGACCCTGGGGTGGGTGTTGGGGACCCTCGGGGCCTGTGGCAGGGCCAGGAGTCGGCTGATGGGAAGCCCTTGTTCCCTCTGTGCTCACCCCAATGGGGGGGGCGGGGGTTCAAGGAACTCTGTGAAACCTGCAAAAGCACTTCCAGGTCTCTAAGGAGGGTCCCTCTTGCCGGCAGCCTCCCTACCTGCGTCAGCCACTCCCTGAGCACACCTTTGAGATGTAGACCCTCTGAGGCCACAGAACTGAGCGAGCGGCACTTCCTGCCTTCACGGCGCTCACAGCAAGGGAAGGTCAGGCTGGGACTGAACGGTGAGACGGATCACTGGGGAAGCCTGTACCTACAGGGTACTGGGGGCTGGCATTCCTGAGCAGAGGCCCTGGGCGTGGACCTTGTACTCAGCGTGGATCCCGTCACTTCCTTGTTCTCTGTTGCTCTGAGTGTGTGTCTTCTGCCCTGGTTAGATGCTAAGTGCTTCTGGGCAAGCAGTGCTGTGAGCCCCGCTCCTCCTCCCATCCCTGTGCTTGTGGGGTGACGGACCCTGCGCCTTTGCCTGATTCATCTTATTTGACCTGCTCAGCAGCTTTATGACATCAGATTGTATCCCCATTTTACAGATGTGGAAACTGAGGCCTTGAGAGGGCGAAGGGGTGGCTCCACTTCTCAGTGACAGCCTGGACTTGCACTCAGGTCTGAGCTCTGACTTGAACTCCTCCCCAGATCGCATCCTCGTGGTCAACTCTGGGGAATGTGCGTGGATCCAGTGCCCAGCAGAGAGGGGGAGATGCTGAGGCAGCCAACACATGGGCATGAGCTCACGGGGCTCGGTGGAAGAGGCTTCAGCAGGGAGACTCCAGGCTTAAGTTCCTGCTCCTCCAAGCATGAGCTACCTACACTCAGAATAGTCCATTCTCTTTGGGGTTCAATTTCCCTGGGAAAATGAAAGGACGGTGCCACGCTTAGTCACTCAGTCATGCCCAACTCTGTGACCCCACAGACAGCAGCCCGCCAGGCTGTTCTGCCCATGGAAATTCTCCAGGCAAGAATACAGGAGTGGGTAGCCTATCCCTTCTCCACGGGATCTTCCCAACCCAAGAATCAAACTGTGCTCTCCCGAATTGCAGGCGTATTCTTTGCCAGCTGAGCTACCAGGAAAGCCTCAAAAAGATGGTAGGAGATTTCATCTCATGAATCTATAGACCTACGATTGAGGACGTTGGTCTTTAGCACTTTCTCATCTCTCAGCAGCCCGAGCTCTACCAGACCTGCCCTCCCAGCCCCTTCCCAGGCACCGCCGTTCCAGGGTCTCTTGCAGCCTCTGTGTACCCCTCTCCCCAACCAACCCGGCCTCTAACCCTGTTAAAATGCTGACTCCCAGGCAGCATCCCAGACCCTGGGACTCTGAGTCCCTGGGAGATGGGCCCATAAATCTGCATTTCTCCTCTGAACACTCCCAGGAAATGCTGTTCATCAGCCAGTCCTGGCAGTTACTGCCTGAGCTCCATAGTCCTCCAGCTTTGGCAGGCATCAGAGCCTCTTGCTGGGGGATGGGGAGTGTTGTGAGATGGCTGGGCTCCACCTTCAGATTTTCTAATTCAGCAGTTCAGAGGTGGGGCCCACAGATGTGTTCTTCAAACAGATTCCCAGGCGATGCAGGGACCACACCTGGAGAGCCACTGCCCAGGCTCACTTCCCAAGCAAAGCAGCAATGGCATCTTAACTCACGGGCGATGGCTGGGTGGAGCGATCCTGTCAGCCCACGAACTTTTAACAGAGCCCTTCGAAATGACTGAGATCCTTATAACAACAGCGATTGGTAGCTCCGATACGTGCTCCATGCCAGGCCCTATGCTATATGTCTCTGCTTAGTGCCTCATTATTATACAAGGTTTGCAGATCCAAAAGCTGAGGATGAGATGAAGTGATCGTCTAGTTGTTGGTGGTGTTCAGTCACTAAGTTGTGTCTGACTCTTTGCGACCCCATGGACCGCGGCGCGCCAGGCTTCCCTGTCCTTCACTGTCTCCCGGAGTTTGCTCAAACTCGTGTCCTTTGAGTCGGTGATGCCATTCAAGCCCCTCATCCTCTGCTGCCCTCTTCTCCTTTTGCCTTCAATCTTTCCCAGCATCGGGGTCTTTCCCAGTGAGCTGGCTCTGCATCGGGTGGTCAGAGCATCTACAAGTGCTGATAGGACTCTCTGGGGGACAGCTTGGGCTGCCTTCTTTACCCCACAAGGCCTCTCTCGGCCGTCTCTGGCAGGAGTCTCAGGAGCGTGTCCAGCCAGCTTCAGAGAGGGGTCACCCCACAGGTAGGGGGTGGGATTTGGGGTTGGAGGAGCCTTTCATTAGTTCCCCACAAATTGGACCCTGCTGGTGGTGGCCCTTGGCTCACAACCTCGGTACAGCCTGCTTGCTGCTCATCTGCACGCTTTGCCCACTTTGAAGGGTCCCCCATGTAAGTAGGGAGCCTTGCAGCTCCGGTAGGCTGAGCCTGTCGGATGAACGTGGTGGTCTGCTTGCTGCTACACCCCAGCCTGCCAGAGTTCTGCGTGGGTTCTGGCCTGGCCGATGCTCTGTTTGCCGGTCAGAGCCTTGGGATTCCAGGGAACATACAGCCAACAGCCCTGGAGAAGGTTGAGTCCGAGACTTATGCTTTCAGCTCTCCCAGCTAGGAGGGCAACTTGGCAGGGGAGCGTCTTTCCCTCTAACATGTGAAAGTTGGCCTGTGGAAGCTCGTTGATTTGTGAAACGCACAAAAGACAGAGCAACCTTGTTCTAAAGTGATGCCACATGAGATCCATTATGGCATCTTAACTCACGGGCGATGGCTGGGTGGAGCGATCCTGTCAGCCCACGAACTTTTAACAGAGCCCTTCGAAATGACTGAGATCCTTATAACAACAGCGATTGGTAGCTCCGATACGTGCTCCATGCCAGGCCCTATGCTATATGTCTCTGCTTAGTGCCTCATTATTATACAAGGTTTGCAGATCCAAAAGCTGAGGATGAGATGAAGTGATCGTCTAGTTGTTGGTGGTGTTCAGTCACTAAGTTGTGTCTGACTCTTTGCGACCCCATGGACCGCGGCGCGCCAGGCTTCCCTGTCCTTCACTGTCTCCCGGAGTTTGCTCAAACTCGTGTCCTTTGAGTCGGTGATGCCATTCAAGCCCCTCATCCTCTGCTGCCCTCTTCTCCTTTTGCCTTCAATCTTTCCCAGCATCGGGGTCTTTCCCAGTGAGCTGGCTCTGCATCGGGTGGTCAGAGCATCTACAAGTGCTGATAGGACTCTCTGGGGGACAGCTTGGGCTGCCTTCTTTACCCCACAAGGCCTCTCTCGGCCGTCTCTGGCAGGAGTCTCAGGAGCGTGTCCAGCCAGCTTCAGAGAGGGGTCACCCCACAGGTAGGGGGTGGGATTTGGGGTTGGAGGAGCCTTTCATTAGTTCCCCACAAATTGGACCCTGCTGGTGGTGGCCCTTGGCTCACAACCTCGGTACAGCCTGCTTGCTGCTCATCTGCACGCTTTGCCCACTTTGAAGGGTCCCCCATGTAAGTAGGGAGCCTTGCAGCCCCGGGTAGGCTGAGCCTGTCGGATAAAGCGTGGTGGTCTGCTTGCTGCTACACCCCAGCCTGCCAGAGTTCTGCGTGGGTTCTGGCCTGGCCGATGCTCTGTTTGCCGGTCAGAGCCTTGGGATTCCAGGGAACATACAGCCAACAGCCCTGGAGAAGGTTGAGTCCGAGACTTATGCTTTCAGCTCTCCCAGCTAGGAGGGCAACTTGGCAGGGGAGCGTCTTTCCCTCTAACATGTGAAAGTTGGCCTGTGGAAGCTCGTTGATTTGTGAAAACGCACAAAAGACAGAGCAACCAGGAAAATGCAGGTGGCTGTGAGGGTTTTAGCCATGCTTGAGCTCTTTATTCTTACTATTCATCAACACATAAACACATCATGCTTGTTTATGTGTGGGTTTTTCCCAGTTATTTTTACATCTGGCAGGATCTCAAGTTTTCTAAGGCAACTGTGCCTTTCCTTTAGCAGATGCTACTTCCTCTACCTGTTCTCTCCCCTCTGCAGAGAGAAAGAAGGAAGGAAAGAAGGAGAGGGAGGGAGGGAGGAAAGTGGAGAAAGAACTGCCCCCAGACACTGATCCACCGCGGTGGCGAGAGACCTCCACACAGTGGCTCCACAGCATTACACTTCCTGTTGGAAGAGGATCCGTGTGCACAGTACCTGCACAAGCTCTGTCTGCGCCCTTGAAGGCCGCTTCGTAGGGTCCACCGATGCTGGACCTGGCCTTGAAAGTCAGCGCCTCTAGTCCCGGAGCTTCCACTTAACCATGCCGCCTTCTCCCTGCCTCCTCCTATAACCAAGGTGGCCTGCCCATCTCTTCTGGGAGATGGGTGAGAGCAGACGAGATCATGGATCTAAAAGCATCCCTCTCGTCGGAGAGCTGGATGGAATCCTAGCAATCTAGATGTTTTCCTGAGAAGCCTGAGGCCCGGAAAAAGGAGGTAACCTGTGAAATTTTGCACAGCAAGTTAGGCAGAAGGGCAGACCCGACGACAGTAAAGGATGATAGTGTCCTGGGGCTCTTGCTGTCTCTTTCTGGGTGATTGTTTTTCACACGGTGAGTGAAGTGACCAGTGAAGGGGAAGAAAAACTTCTCTGGGAATCTGTCTCGCCAGAGTGCCTTTGTCAGTTGCTAAGACTGAGCACTTGGAGACTACACACTCAGTGTCTCTCCGTTTCTGTTACTCTGTCTCTCGCGCACATAGACTGATACATGCATGCACACGCATTTCTGGGTCTAAATAGCAAAAGCCAGGGACTGCTCTTTACAGGAAAGAATTCCACTCTTTTTTCACTGAGGATGGGGAAGTGTGTTGAACGTTGTCTAACTTTGCAAAACAGAATGGAAGACATGAAGGAGTGAAGCTTGACGTTAAGAAGAGTTGTTTGCCCAAACTCCTGCGCATCCATGGGGCTTGGTGGCCTTGTATTTGCCTACACTGTTGTTTCCCTATTATCTGTGTCCTGCTTTCCTACATAGACGCATTCCTGGTTCTCCTGCCCCCAGTACCCGTGGTGTAAAACAGGAGAACACGGGCTATTAAACTAGAGGAGTGGAACTGTGTTTCTCACTAGCAGTGTAACCTTCGATAGATTACTTAACCTCTCCGGGCTTCAGCTTCCGCATCAGGACAGTCATAGCACCCCTAATGTTCTTGTAAGGATTTATAAAGGTAAAACATTCAAAGGGCTTAGGGTCTCCCCTGGCAGTCCAGTACCTAAGACTCTTCCTTCCAATGCAGAGGATGCAGGTTCAATGTCTCATGGAGGAGCTAAGATTCCTCATGCCTTGGAGTGAAACAATCAGAACATAAACACGTAAGCAATATTGTAACAAATTCAGTAAAGACTTTTAAAGGGCCCACATCAAAAAAAAAAACCAAAAAGTTTTTTTGAAAAGTGCTTAATTCAGCACTGGCACAAAGTAGGGGTTTAAGTTATCTGCTGCTTTTGAAAGTGTTGGATAGACATTGAGGATCACGTTCTTGAATCATTTTCATAAGAAAATGAACTGGTTTATCATTGAAATGAGATCTCTCTCTAGGCCTCTAGCAATCTCACTGCAGAGTTAAAAATTCTGATTTTCTGCTCACGGAAGAACATACATGGTCCCAGTTTTTAAGCACACTGTAGCGGGGCTGTTATCTTTGGAATACCCAGATGTCAGCACGGGAGTTTCAGTACCACTTTGTGCGTATGGATATCCTCATATCTGAAAAGGATATAAAATTGCAAATACCGAATGATAACAATGAACTGGAAACCACGAAAACAAAGAGTAAAAACACAAAAGCCTAATTGTAATGGAATAGAGGGCTTTTCAGGTGGTAAAGAATCCACCTGCCAGTGCTGGAGACTCAAGAGACACAGGTTCGATCCCTGGGTTGGGAAGTTGACGTTGCAATTTGCAAACACGCGATTCTGGTGGCCTTTGTATTTAGCCTACACTGTAAGGAGTGAAGCTTGACGTTAAGAAGAGTTGTTTGCCCAAACTCCTCGCATCCATGGGGCTTGGTGGCCTTGTATTTGCCTACACTGTTGTTTCCCTATTATCTGTGTCCTGCTTTCCTACATAGACGCATTCCTGGTTCTCCTGCCCCCAGTACCCGTGGTGTAAAACAGGAGAACACGGGCTATTAAACTAGAGGAGTGGAACTGTGTTTCTCACTAGCAGTGTAACCTTCGATAGATTACTTAACCTCTCCGGGCTTCAGCTTCCGCATCAGGACAGTCATAGCACCCCTAATGTTCTTGTAAGGATTTATAAAGGTAAAACATTCAAAGGGCTTAGGGTCTCCCCTGGCAGTCCAGTACCTAAGACTCTTCCTTCCAATGCAGAGGATGCAGGTTCAATGTCTCATGGAGGAGCTAAGATTCCTCATGCCTTGGAGTGAAACAATCAGAACATAAACACGTAAGCAATATTGTAACAAATTCAGTAAAGACTTTTAAAGGGCCCACATCAAAAAAAAAAACCAAAAAGTTTTTTTGAAAAGTGCTTAATTCAGCACTGGCACAAAGTAGGGGTTTAAGTTATCTGCTGCTTTTGAAAGTGTTGGATAGACATTGAGGATCACGTTCTTGAATCATTTTCATAAGAAAATGAACTGGTTTATCATTGAAATGAGATCTCTCTCTAGGCCTCTAGCAATCTCACTGCAGAGTTAAAAATTCTGATTTTCTGCTCACGGAAGAACATACATGGTCCCAGTTTTTAAGCACACTGTAGCGGGGCTGTTATCTTTGGAATACCCAGATGTCAGCACGGGAGTTTCAGTACCACTTTGTGCGTATGGATATCCTCATATCTGAAAAGGATATAAAATTGCAAATACCGAATGATAACAATGAACTGGAAACCACGAAAACAAAGAGTAAAAACACAAAAGCCTAATTGTAATGGAATAGAGGGCTTTTCAGGTGGTAAAGAATCCACCTGCCAGTGCTGGAGACTCAAGAGACACAGGTTCGATCCCTGGGTTGGGAAGATCCCTTGGAGGAGGGCACGGCAACCCGCTCCAATATTCTTGCCTGGAGAACCATATGGGCAGAGGAACCTGGCAGACTATAGTCCTTGAGGTCACAAAGAGTCGGGCACAACTGAGCAACTAAGCATATGAAGATCACACAGTGCTGCGTTTTCTGGTTTACAGTGCAGTTTTGGATATTTCTCAGCCTGAGGGCCTCACGATCAGCCTGGAAGGTAGGGGTAATTCTGCGCATTCCACAGAGAAGAGCATCTCAGGCTGATGCTTAGTGGGAAAGACAGGCAGGAGCCACATCACACAGGAGCTTGTAGGTCTTGCTAAATAAACCTGGATTGGGACTTCCCTGGTGGTCCAGTGGATAAAGAGTCTGCCTTGCAATGCAAGGGGCACCAGTTCGATCCCTAGCCTGGGAAGATCCTACATGCCGCAGAGCAGCCGGACCAGAGCACATGCGCCCACAGCCAGTGCTCTGCAACGAGAGCGGCCACTGCAATGGGAGGCCCACACAGACCAAAGACTAAAAGATGGTTGGGAAAAAACAAAAAGCATAATGGTGGAGAAAAATTCATTAAAAAAAAAAAAAAGAAAAGAAACCTAGATTGTTCCAAGCTCAGTGGGAAACCTTCAAAGGCTTAAGCAGGAAAGTACTGCAATCTTATCTACATGTTTAGAAGGTCTCTTAGTAGAGAGAAGACAGAGCAAAAGTTACAGACCACTTGGGAGGTGACTTTAGAAGTTCAGGCAGGAAAAAAAAGAAAAAAAGAAGTTCAGGCAGGAAACGACAGGGACAGGACTTCCCTGGTGTTCAGGTGGTTAAGAATCCACCGGCCAATGCAGGGGTCACGGGTTCAGTCCCTGCTCTGGGATGATTCTACATGCAGAGCAGCGACTAAGCCCCAGAGACACAACTACTGAATCTGGAGCACTCAAGAACCCGTGCTCGTCAGCCAGCGAAGCCACCGCAGTGAGACGCCATTGGCAGCAGAGCTGGAATGTAGGCCCCACTTGCCACACCTAGAGAAAGCCCATGTGCAGCAAGAAAGACCCAGTGCAACCAAAAAAAATTTTTTAATTAATTTGTTCACCCTGGTGACAGCAGGACCTGTTTTGTTTGTTTGTTTGTTTTAAGGAATTATTTAGCGCTCGTGGAGATAAAGTGAAGAGGGAGTTCGGAGATGTGGCGGCCAGAAGACAGCCTTAGGGTGGATGGACGGTGGATGCTGATGGAGACAGAGGGCCAAGGGGGGCGCCCCACTTCCTGGTGGGTCGATGGGTGGTTGAGGGTGAGGGTGTCTGCGGAGAAACAGCTTTCAGAGGTGGGGGGCTCCACCTGGGTTTGTTCTTGGGAGAAGGGTATCATTTTCTAAACACTAGGCCTTAGGATAGGCAGAGAGCAGGTCGGATTCACTTGCTCCTGGGCACCGAATAAATGCTCTCTGTGAGCTGGGTGCGCTCCGTCCAGCCCCGACAGGAAGGCCTGTGAGGAAAGCCGCCGCTGGCCAGGCCCTGCGTTCCTTCTGCCACCAAGGAACGAGGGAGCCATCAATGGTCCCTTCTCAGAACTCCCGGCACCGTAAAAGAAAAACAAAAAGGCCCGATGTCCTGCCTTCTCGGGTTTCAGGCTTTGGTAACTTTCTTTTGCCAGTCTCCACGGGATCTTTGAAAGCACTGCCTTTGTTTTTTTTTTTTTTTTGAATGCTGTGCTCAGCCTCAAATAACCTTTACCCTGAGGTAGATAAAGCATAGTAAAATGCTAGTAACAACAGCAATGATGAGCTTTGGTAGCATGTCATTTAATTTAAAAGATCTCTTTTTTTACACATTTTTTTACTTTAGCCTGGAGACAGTCTCTGAAGGGAGATAAGAGGCAGGTTGAACTCTGGGAGGTCGAGGCATATAGGATCCAGGAGTGTAAAATGTGTGGTAACAATGGCATGGTGGGACTTCCCTGGTGGCCCAGTGGTTCAGACTCCCCCTTCGAGTAGAGACGGAGCTTCGCGTCGGGCTGAGGCCGCGCTGCGACTGTGTTTGCAAGTTGTCCTCAAAGAGGAATAAACGAGTGCGTGCGTGTATGAGTCGGACCTGGTCATGTCATAACCCAGCTGTGCTTCTGAGGGACAGCGGGTGCTGCTGTGTCCGTGCGTGTGTGCACCTTAGGGGAGAGTGCGGGGTCTGCGGAGCCAGCCAGGCCCCCCGAGGCTGGCCAGCGGCGGGGGACAGTCCTGTTTCGGAAGGAGCCCTCATGTGCATCCGCCCCTAGCCCCCAGATTTGTTTCAGCCCAGTGGCTCCTGCCACTGACCTGAATGTAATGATTGTATTCTTCATAAATAGAACACCTCCCCTTGCCCCCGATTCCCACCCCACCCCCGAAACCAACCGCGCGCTCCTCATTAAGGCCTCCAAGAAAACAGCTCTCTGTGGGAAGACGCCTTGGGCCCCCTTCACAGGCCCCGTTTGTCCCACGTCCCTCTGTCCATCTCTTAAGATCAGGAAGCTTTGACAAGATAGGAGGTGTGGCAGGAGGCAGGGGAGGATGTCTTCCCTGGATTCCCAGGATTTGGGTTTTGTTCAGTAAAATATTTTCCCGGGGAACAGAGGGAGAGGAGAGAGACCTTCTCTGCTTCTCTCGGGGCTGATTTCAGCTGCTGGCAGAGGTTCACGAGTGGCTGCTGGGCCCTGCCCCAGCTCCCTTCCCCTTTCAGTCCCCGTGTCCCCGGCGGGGTGGAGCCAAGAGGTTTTCAGGGTCAGGATCCCTGACACAGGAGGTGGTTTTGAAATCCAGACCGTTCGCAGTTCCTAAGTGACTGTTATGACCCTTGATGGCCCTGCAATCCACGCGTACCGGGGCCACTCCACCAGGGTCTCTTGGGGGCCACTTGTTCCTGGACCCAGAGCAGCTGTAGACGGACGGGGCTCACCAGACGGGACGGCATTCCCAGCAGAGCCCTGGACCCATGTGGCGGCAGCCAGGAAGCACCAGAGGGCTGAACCATGGATTAGAGCGAGTCTTTTTACACATTTTTTTACTTTAGCCTGGAGACAGTCTCTGAAGGGAGATAAGAGGCAGGTTGAACTCTGGGAGGTCGAGGCATATAGGATCCAGGAGTGTAAAATGTGTGGTAACAATGGCATGGTGGGACTTCCCTGGTGGCCCAGTGGTTCAGACTCCCCTTCGAGTAGAGCGGAGCTTGCGTCGGGCTGAGGCAGCGCTGCGACTGTGTTTGCAAGTTGTCCTCAAAGAGGAATAACGAGTGCGTGCGTGTATGAGTCGGACCTGGTCATGTCATAACCCAGCTGTGCTTCTGAGGGACAGCGGGTGCTGCTGTGTCCGTGCGTGTGTGCACCTTAGGGGAGAGTGCGGGGTCTGCGGAGCCAGCCAGGCCCCCCGAGGCTGGCCAGCGGCGGGGGACAGTCCTGTTTCGGAAGGAGCCCTCATGTGCATCCGCCCCTAGCCCCCAGATTTGTTTCAGCCCAGTGGCTCCTGCCACTGACCTGAATGTAATGATTGTATTCTTCATAAATAGAACACCTCCCCTTGCCCCCGATTCCCACCCCACCCCCGAAACCAACCGCGCGCTCCTCATTAAGGCCTCCAAGAAAACAGCTCTCTGTGGGAAGACGCCTTGGGCCCCCTTCACAGGCCCCGTTTGTCCCACGTCCCTCTGTCCATCTCTTAAGATCAGGAAGCTTTGACAAGATAGGAGGTGTGGCAGGAGGCAGGGGAGGATGTCTTCCCTGGATTCCCAGGATTTGGGTTTTGTTCAGTAAAATATTTTCCCGGGGAACAGAGGGAGAGGAGAGAGACCTTCTCTGCTTCTCTCGGGGCTGATTTCAGCTGCTGGCAGAGGTTCACGAGTGGCTGCTGGGCCCTGCCCCAGCTCCCTTCCCCTTTCAGTCCCCGTGTCCCCGGCGGGGTGGAGCCAAGAGGTTTTCAGGGTCAGGATCCCTGACACAGGAGGTGGTTTTGAAATCCAGACCGTTCGCAGTTCCTAAGTGACTGTTATGACCCTTGATGGCCCTGCAATCCACGCGTACCGGGGCCACTCCACCAGGGTCTCTTGGGGGCCACTTGTTCCTGGACCCAGAGCAGCTGTAGACGGACGGGGCTCACCAGACGGGACGGCATTCCCAGCAGAGCCCTGGACCCATGTGGCGGCAGCCAGGAAGCACCAGAGGGCCTGAACAAGGGCCTTGCTAGGTTTTTCTAAATGGAGAGGTGGGGATTGAGAGCAAGACAGGCGTCTGGCCTCCCTGCTAGAGACCCAAGGGAGCCTGGTTGTGCCGTCCACCATCTGTGTTCCTAGTGTGGCCAGTGACTCTGTCCTCCATTTCCTCGTTGGTGACACGGGGTGAACAATCCCTGCCTACCAAGCAAGCAGCTCTTCAGTCGAATGTTCCAAGCTCTGCTGTTCACTTGCTGTGTGGCTCTGGGCAAGTGACGCCATCTCTCTGTGCCGCGTTTTTCTTGCGGTATGAGGGTCCTCTGGTTGCTATAACAGAAACTTGACGACTTAACAAAAATGTAACCTCTCACCATTCTGAAGGCCAGACAACCAAAATCATGAGTCAGCAGGGCTCCGCCTCCTCTGACGGTCCTAGAAGAAAATCCTTCCTTGCTTTTTCCGGCTTCTAGAAGGTGTCGGTGTCCTGTGTGTCTGCATCGCCCCCACCTCCGCCTTTGCCTCCCCGGTCACCTCTTCCGTAGGCGGGGTTCTTCTCCAGGGGTCTGTTAGGAGACTCTCAACACTGAAGTTAGAGCCATCTGGATAAGCCAGGTTGATCTCATGTTGAGATCTTTTTCTTGGTTACACCAAACACTCTTTTCAGTAAGGTCGTATTCACAGGCCCCGGGGACGGGGACATGGAGATATCCCTGGGGGGGAGGAACACTCCAGCCCACTTCACTGGTTTGTTAAATGGTGACAGTGGAGATCCCATTGTGGAGATTACACAGATTCGTGCAGCTAAAGGAATTAGATCCGTCCCAGCACACAGCAGAGCATTCAGGATTTTCTCCTGTCCTAATCCTCCCCGAGTCATCATTTCATCCTCCTCCTCCTCCCCTCCGCCCTCACCATCCTCATCACCATCCTCAGCATCACCATCACCACCATCCCTAACGTTGGTGAAGAGTCTCCCCCAAATGAACACATGGACTTTTCAACACACTAAAATGAACTCTTGACTCTCATCCTTCAGCTTCTCGAGAAATAGATACCTCTGCTTAAACAATCCTGGTTTCCTCTTTCTTTGTCCCTTCATTACAGCGCACCAAGCCCTGTGTATTCTGTCCTCCACACGCATCCCCAGTGTGAACACCATCTTCCAGGACCACCGCACTGCACACCTCCAGGGCGTACCCTTCCCGTTTGCTGGCAGTGGCTGCCACCTCTTAGATCGTGTGTTCAGCCTCACAGTGCTGCTTCCTGCCACGTCCGTCACCACCGCCCGGTTTAAGCCCCATTGCCTCTCACACAGGTCACGGTAGCTGCCGTTTGCTGTCCTCTCCTCCCCTCTCTTAGCTGCAGCCCCCCCCCCCTCGCTTCATGCACAAAACCCCGGCAGTCTCCTCTCCTCAAAACCACTGCCTTCTTGGGCTTCCCCTGGTGGTCCAGTGGGTAAGGACACCGCCTTGCAGTGCAAGGGGCGCCGGTTCCATCCCTGGCCTGGGAAGATCCCACGTGCCGCGGAGTGGCTGGACCGATGTGTCCAATCACCGAGCCGGAGCTCTGGAGCGCATGCGCCCAGAGCCGGCGCTCTGCAATGACAGACGCCACCGCGATGGGAGGCCCACATGGGCCAAAGAGCAAAGATGGATGAACATAGAGAAACGAAAGACCAATAGAAGTGGCCCGCCCACTCCCCTCCCTCCCCAACCCGACCCCCGCCCAAAAATAAATAATAAAATAAATAAATCTTTAAAAAAATAAAAAATAAAAACCACTGCCTTCTTAAAAAACACAGGTCAGATGGTCTGTTGCTACCCCAAACCTACACTGCTTTCACTCAGATCAAAGGCCAAAGTCTGTGTGGTAACCCCAGACCTGTTACTGTCCCCTCTGCTACCAGCCTTGAACAATACACACATGCACACACACACACACACACCTGCGTTTGCACCTGCTTTTTTTTCAGCCTAGAACACTCTTTCTTCAGTTAACCTTGTGGGAAAGATCTCCTTCATTTCATTTGGGTTCTGCTTAGAGAACACATTGTCATGGAGGCCTTCCTCCTTCCCATTTAGTGTTTTAAATTGGAGAGCTCTTTTTGCAACCTCCTCAGATGGCGTGAGGGGGTAAAAAACATGTCCAAGAGGCCCTGTTGCTCCATTCGGTTACTGTCAGACTTTGGTGACCCGGAATGTTCTGGAAATGGGGCACCAAGGCTATGTGAATGTGCCCTTTATTCCCCAAACAGGTCAGTCCATTTTCTGCCTTTAGTAAACATGGTGTGTTGATAAGAATCAACTATTCCAGTGTGGGGCCATGCCAAGGTGCATTCTCAACTCTCCCACTCAGGTAACCTGTATTCTTCAACAGTAATAATAGTCACTCATATTCCCTGAGTCTCACCAGCTGTGAGAGACATTCCAATAGCTTTATACTTATTCACTCATTTAGTTCCCCAGACCAGCCTCGGGAGGAAGTCTTCTTAGTAACCCCAGTCATGTCAGTCACAGAGACACAGAGACACAGAGGACCTCGCTCAGAGTCACACAGCAGAGCCGGGATATTAAACGCAGGCCATCTGTTTCCTGAGGACGGGTTTTCACCAGCTCTCTTTTGTGACTCTCAGCTTCATCTGTAAAGTATGGGAAATCCATTCAGTCATATTTCCAGCTGGAAAAATCTATGCTTTTAAGACTGAGAACCTGGTAGTCGTTTTGAGACGTTGGTGTGCATGCAGAAAGTGTAGGCGGCCGGGCAGGACCGAGGCTGTCCCAGGAAGGGCCACAGCCCCGGCTTCACATCAGGCACTCACTTGTGTCTGCCGTCCGGCCATTGGCTACTTTTCTTGCCTTGATGTTTGCAGAAATAAGAGCCCGTGGTACGTATCTACCCCTAAACATCTTTCCCTCTGTGTGAGAGAAAAAATATGAAACCTGCGTGTCCCCATGGTGTTGATAAACTTTCAAAGCTCTCTCACATCCCTGTTCTCACTGGATTCACATGTCCCAATTTACAGACGAGAGAGCAGAGGTTGAGAAGGCTGATCTTAAGGTCGCGGTTATCTCCTCCCGCTTCCTAGGAGTGTTTCCTGGGTCCTTCCTCAGGGTCGTTCCTCCTCTGCTGTCATCATCTTAGCAGACAGAGTCTTCCACGGCTCCCAGCCACTTCCCACACTTCGTCCCAATTGAGAGCTCTTTTGCAACCTTCAGATGGCGTGAGGGGTAAAAACATGTCCAAGAGGCCCTGTTGCTCCATTCGGTTACTGTCAGACTTTGGTGACCCGGAATGTTCTGGAAATGGGGCACCAAGGCTATGTGAATGTGCCCTTTATTCCCCAAACAGGTCAGTCCATTTTCTGCCTTTAGTAAACATGGTGTGTTGATAAGAATCAACTATTCCAGTGTGGGGCCATGCCAAGGTGCATTCTCAACTCTCCCACTCAGGTAACCTGTATTCTTCAACAGTAATAATAGTCACTCATATTCCCTGAGTCTCACCAGCTGTGAGAGACATTCCAATAGCTTTATACTTATTCACTCATTTAGTTCCCCAGACCAGCCTCGGGAGGAAGTCTTCTTAGTAACCCCAGTCATGTCAGTCACAGAGACACAGAGACACAGAGGACCTCGCTCAGAGTCACACAGCAGAGCCGGGATATTAAACGCAGGCCATCTGTTTCCTGAGGACGGGTTTTCACCAGCTCTCTTTTGTGACTCTCAGCTTCATCTGTAAAGTATGGGAAATCCATTCAGTCATATTTCCAGCTGGAAAAATCTATGCTTTTAAGACTGAGAACCTGGTAGTCGTTTTGAGACGTTGGTGTGCATGCAGAAAGTGTAGGCGGCCGGGCAGGACCGAGGCTGTCCCAGGAAGGGCCACAGCCCCGGCTTCACATCAGGCACTCACTTGTGTCTGCCGTCCGGCCATTGGCTACTTTTCTTGCCTTGATGTTTGCAGAAATAAGAGCCCGTGGTACGTATCTACCCCTAAACATCTTTCCCTCTGTGTGAGAGAAAAAATATGAAACCTGCGTGTCCCCATGGTGTTGATAAACTTTCAAAGCTCTCTCACATCCCTGTTCTCACTGGATTCACATGTCCCAATTTACAGACGAGAGAGCAGAGGTTGAGAAGGCTGATCTTAAGGTCGCGGTTATCTCCTCCCGCTTCCTAGGAGTGTTTCCTGGGTCCTTCCTCAGGGTCGTTCCTCCTCTGCTGTCATCATCTTAGCAGACAGAGTCTTCCACGGCTCCCAGCCACTTCCCACACTGTCGTCCCCTAGATTAGTCAGAAACTCCCATCAGAATGGCGGCGGTCCCTTCCTGATTGCCTTCCATGTGCCAGAACCTGCTAGAGGCGGCTTTTCACGTTTTATGTCCTTCCCGGGGCCGTGGGGCTTCCCAGGTGGCTCAGTGGTCAAGTCCGCCTGCCCGTGCAGGAGACAGGGGTTTAATCCGTGGGTCAGGAAGCATCCCTGGAGAAGAGAACGGCAACCCCCTCCAGTATTCTTGCCTGGGAAGTCCCCTGGACAGAGGAGCCTGGTGGGCTACTGTCCGGGGGGTGGCAACGTCGGACACAACTGAGCGACTGAGCACGTACGCAATCCCCCCAATCCCCCTTTGAGATGGATAGCGTTGTGACCCCCATTTTACACATGAGGCTCCTGAGGCCACACAGCCCCAGGGCAACACTGTCGTGACACAGGGAGGAAGTGGTAATCCGGCCATGTTAACACAGATTGTCCAGTGACCCCTCCTGGTTGAAGCCTGCCAGGACTCCTGGACACTGTTCAAGCCCCTTGGTGTGGTGAGCAGGGTCCCCATGCCTGAGACAGCTGCCCCTCCAGCCCAAGGCCTAGTGCCTCCACCTTCACGCTCAGCCACACTCAGCCGCCTTGCTCGGGCCACGCCCTTGCCCTCGACCTCGCCTCTCCGCTGCCCTCCTTGGAATGCACACCCCTTCCCTTCTGACCGGCTAGTTCTGTCCATCTTCCGTGGACCAGCCAAAGCCACCTTCTCCGTGCAGCCTCCTGCGACCCGCCATCTCCCACGCCCCTCTCCCTGCGCCGGGTCCCTCTGCCCCAGGGCACCCCGAAGCACGCCTCTTTGCAGCATAGGTCACCCGGTGTCACTGGCACCTAACACAGCCCGCAGACAGAGGCACAGAGAGCAGCAGGGAGCAGGATGCTTGTGGAAGGACCGGACGGAGCATTCTTATTCCTTGTGGTTTTATAAAAACCCAGGCCAGCCCGACAGAACAGCTCAGTGGCTGGTGTTGGAACCGTGGGCCACCGGTGTGGGTCTCCCGGGAGCTCCTCGGGGTTCTTGTGCTTCTTTCTCTCCACTGTCGGGGCTTCCACGAGGGAGGGAGGAAGGCAGAGGAGAGAGAAGGAGGACTGACCATCCCAGAGCTGGTGATTCGGCATCTGTAAAACGAGCTGTCTTAGGGTGCTCAAGCTGCCATAGAAAAATTCCGTAGACTGGGGGGCTCCAACACCAGAAATGTATTTTGTTAGTGATCCTGGAGGCTGGAAGGCCAAGAGGTCGTTTCCATCCAGTTGCGTTCCTGGCGATGACGCTCCTCCTCGCTTGTAAGTGGTGCCTTCCAACGGCGCCCTCCCGTGGCCTTTGCTCCGTGTGTGCACGCAGAGACAGCAACCACTGACGTCTCTTCTGAAAAGAAGAGACACTGATGATATGGAATCGGGGCCCCATGGTAGTGACCTCATTTAACCACCCTTAGACGTCCCATTTCCAAACAGAGTCACACTGGGGTTACGTCTCCAAGGCGGGCTTCCCAGGTGGTGCTGGTGATAAAGAACCCACCTGACAATACAGGAGACACGGGTTTGATCCCTGGGTCAGGAAGATTCCCGGAGGAGGGCATGGCAACCCGCTCCCATATTCTTGCCTGGAGAATCCCAGGGACAGAGGAGCCTGGGAAGGCTATGGTCCGTAGGGTCATAGAGTTGGCATGACTAGAGTGACTTAGCCTGCATGCATATAAATTTAGGGCATAACATGTGGCGGGCAGATCATTCAATCCATAGGTTTTTCCCGTATCCTCGCTAATGGGCATTCTGGAAACGTTAAGGCAAACAGCAGAGTCCAGTGGTCAACATCGCGGGCTTTTCTATCAGGCAAATTCAGGTTTGATACGTGGCTCCACCACTGGCCTTAGACAGCCTACTCAGCTTCTCTGAGCCTCACACCCCTCACGGGGAAAGGGGGACCATGACACCGACCACACAGGGTTTGCATCAAGGCTAAGCGAGATCCAGGCAAGTCCACCCTGCCCAGCCGCGCTCAGAACCGCCTTGGAGAAGCAGTCGCTGAGCTCGTGCTCTGTGCTGGGCTCTGTGCTGGGCGCGGGGGAGCTGGTGGGGAGCGGGCCAGAGCGGATCCCTCGTTCTCATTCTCCCTCAACGCGCCACATACGAAACCAGGAAATATGTGATCTGACAACAAGCAAATCCATCGTTTGCAAATGGGATGTGGGCTGTGAAGAAATACAAGAAGCAGAGGGCAGGACGAGAGGAAAGACCTCACTGGAGAGGTGACTTTGACAAGCAACTGAGGCCGAAGACTCAGGGAGGATTCTTCCAGCTGGGGAAGCGGCGATCGTGAAAGCCTGAAGGTGGGCGCGCTGGGTGCCCGCACGAGCCTGGAGCATGGGGCCTCAGTGGCTACGCCTCGTGGCCTTTGCTCCGTGTGTCACGCAGAGACAGCAACCACTGCGTCTCTTCTGAAAAGAAGAGACACTGATGATATGGAATCGGGGCCCCATGGTAGTGACCTCATTTAACCACCCTTAGACGTCCCATTTCCAAACAGAGTCACACTGGGGTTACGTCTCCAAGGCGGGCTTCCCAGGTGGTGCTGGTGATAAAGAACCCACCTGACAATACAGGAGACACGGGTTTGATCCCTGGGTCAGGAAGATTCCCGGAGGAGGGCATGGCAACCCGCTCCCATATTCTTGCCTGGAGAATCCCAGGGACAGAGGAGCCTGGGAAGGCTATGGTCCGTAGGGTCATAGAGTTGGCATGACTAGAGTGACTTAGCCTGCATGCATATAAATTTAGGGCATAACATGTGGCGGGCAGATCATTCAATCCATAGGTTTTTCCCGTATCCTCGCTAATGGGCATTCTGGAAACGTTAAGGCAAACAGCAGAGTCCAGTGGTCAACATCGCGGGCTTTTCTATCAGGCAAATTCAGGTTTGATACGTGGCTCCACCACTGGCCTTAGACAGCCTACTCAGCTTCTCTGAGCCTCACACCCCTCACGGGGAAAGGGGGACCATGACACCGACCACACAGGGTTTGCATCAAGGCTAAGCGAGATCCAGGCAAGTCCACCCTGCCCAGCCGCGCTCAGAACCGCCTTGGAGAAGCAGTCGCTGAGCTCGTGCTCTGTGCTGGGCTCTGTGCTGGGCGCGGGGGAGCTGGTGGGGAGCGGGCCAGAGCGGATCCCTCGTTCTCATTCTCCCTCAACGCGCCACATACGAAACCAGGAAATATGTGATCTGACAACAAGCAAATCCATCGTTTGCAAATGGGATGTGGGCTGTGAAGAAATACAAGAAGCAGAGGGCAGGACGAGAGGAAAGACCTCACTGGAGAGGTGACTTTGACAAGCAACTGAGGCCGAAGACTCAGGGAGGATTCTTCCAGCTGGGGAAGCGGCGATCGTGAAAGCCTGAAGGTGGGCGCGCTGGGTGCCCGCACGAGCCGTTGGCATTGATTGTGAGAACTGTGGTTGTGTTGCCTGCAACCCCACCCTCGGAGGCCACCACCCTGCGGGGACCCAGGGCCTCTGCCCAGCCCTCCGGCCCTGGAGCCGTACCCAGCCGAACCCAGCTTTCAGAGGGGCGCTGAGCCGTGGGGGCTGGAGCGCTGCAGAATGCCCGTCAGAGGCAGGACGAGGGAGGAGGGGGATTTGTGGCAAGAGGAGCGAGCATCTCTGGGGAGAGAGGACTTTGGTTAAAGAGCAGGTACGGAATCGGGGGGTGGGGGGGGGCGCTCAGAGGCCGCCCAGGCCGGAGCCCATTCTGAGAGCAGTGCCAGCAAAGCCGGCGGCACCCTGTGGCTGAGCACAGCCGGCCAGGGCCGCAGCCCCCACTGGCACGGCCCAGTGGGAACGTGGATAGGTCGAGAGACGGGGCTCCCCACTCAAGATGCAGGGCCCGGGCGGAAAGCCAGCACTGTGACTCAGGCACAGCCTGTCGGGGAGGACCAGGGCCTCGGAGAACGGGTCCTGGTTTCCTGGAAGCTTCGGGAGTGGGGGGGGAGGGGCCCCTGAGGGTCGGTGCCCGGCCTGCCCGGAGGGGAGACCGTTCGGGGCTGGGCCGGGCTGCCCTCTCGGGACTGGGGACTGTGGCCACGGGGGGCGTCAGAGCCTGTTGCCAGTGGACCAGCTGGGGGTCCCCGTCTCTGCCCTTCTGACAGAGGCTGCCCCACAGGGTGTGGATGTGGGAAGAGCAGATCAGTGGGGTTTTGCATTGTCCTCCATAAAGCAGTCGCTGAGCTCGTGCTCTGTGCTGGGCTCTGTGCTGGGCGCGGGGGAGCTGGTGGGGAGCGGGCCAGAGCGGATCCCTCGTTCTCATTCTCCCTCAACGCGCCACATACGAAACCAGGAAATATGTGATCTGACAACAAGCAAATCCATCGTTTGCAAATGGGATGTGGGCTGTGAAGAAATACAAGAAGCAGAGGGCAGGACGAGAGGAAAGACCTCACTGGAGAGGTGACTTTGACAAGCAACTGAGGCCGAAGACTCAGGGAGGATTCTTCCAGCTGGGGAAGCGGCGATCGTGAAAGCCTGAAGGTGGGCGCGCTGGGTGCCCGCACGAGCCGTTGGCATTGATTGTGAGAACTGTGGTTGTGTTGCCTGCAACCCCACCCTCGGAGGCCACCACCCTGCGGGGACCCAGGGCCTCTGCCCAGCCCTCCGGCCCTGGAGCCGTACCCAGCCGAACCCAGCTTTCAGAGGGGCGCTGAGCCGTGGGGGCTGGAGCGCTGCAGAATGCCCGTCAGAGGCAGGACGAGGGAGGAGGGGGATTTGTGGCAAGAGGAGCGAGCATCTCTGGGGAGAGAGGACTTTGGTTAAAGAGCAGGTACGGAATCGGGGGGTGGGGGGGGGCGCTCAGAGGCCGCCCAGGCCGGAGCCCATTCTGAGAGCAGTGCCAGCAAAGCCGGCGGCACCCTGTGGCTGAGCACAGCCGGCCAGGGCCGCAGCCCCCACTGGCACGGCCCAGTGGGAACGTGGATAGGTCGAGAGACGGGGCTCCCCACTCAAGATGCAGGGCCCGGGCGGAAAGCCAGCACTGTGACTCAGGCACAGCCTGTCGGGGAGGACCAGGGCCTCGGAGAACGGGTCCTGGTTTCCTGGAAGCTTCGGGAGTGGGGGGGGAGGGGCCCCTGAGGGTCGGTGCCCGGCCTGCCCGGAGGGGAGACCGTTCGGGGCTGGGCCGGGCTGCCCTCTCGGGACTGGGGACTGTGGCCACGGGGGGCGTCAGAGCCTGTTGCCAGTGGACCAGCTGGGGGTCCCCGTCTCTGCCCTTCTGACAGAGGCTGCGTGCCCCACAGGGTGTGGATGTGGGAAGAGCAGATCAGTGGGGGTTTTGCATTGTCCTCCATAAATTTGGATCAAATCCAGGGACTTCCACGAGCCCAGCTTCCCAGCCCTGGGTTCTCTCATCAGCAAGCGCACAGGATGAATTGGGAGCTCTCCAGGGTTCCTCCAGGCCGTTCCTGTGGGCTCCTGCCTCTGGATGGGAGACGCCGAGGCCCACCGGCCAGGGGCCTGCCCTGGTGCAGAGCATTTTGGAAGCAGGACTGGAGCACCTGCTTGGCCGGATCTGCTTCCCTTCCCCGTTGCTCCAAGGTCCTGCCGCCTCTCCCCGCGATCGTCTCCTTCCTGGCCACCTCTTTCCCTTCCTCCTCTCTACCTGTGCTCCTCCCCTGCCAGCCACAAGGTTCAGCCACTCCTTCAGGGGGTGGCTCTCCACCAAGATGAGACCTCCCAGAGCCAGGGGCGGTCTGTGTGCACTCACTGGGATAGGCGGGCAGGACCTCCCCCAGCCACCTTCTGTCTGAATGCTACACATCCTTCAATCCAGCTCAAATGGCACCTCCTCCAGGAAGCCTTCCAGATCACCCTGACCAGCGTTGTCACGGTACCCAGCCTCCCCCACACATCCCACTTTATAATCGTGCTGGTGCCATGTTTACTTTTGTTGTTGTTTAGTCACTCAGTCATGTGCCGCTCTTTGCAGCCCAATGGACGGTGACCCACCAGGCTCCTATGTCCATGGGGTTTCCTAGGCAACCATACTGGAGTGGGTTGCCCTTCCCTTCTCCAGGGGATCTTCTCAATCTAGGGACCGAACATGGGTCTCCTGCATTGGCAGGCAGATTCTTTACCACAGAGACACCAGGGGAAACCCCATTTCTTACTTACGAAGATTGTACTTGTTTGTGTGGACCTCCTCACTCCTCTACGAAACTCCAGCTCTCTGGACAGTCGCCGCCTTGCCCCCGTTTGGCTCTCACGTATTCCCAGCCTCCTTCTGTGACATCTGACGCCGTATTTGCAGTCTTAAGTGTTGGGTAGATATTAACAGTGACTCCTTCTGTGCAGAAGAATGTTTTCCTTCCAGAATGAATGGGGTAGGGGCTCAGAGCCGTTCCCAGCCTGGGTTCCCCATTGGATGTGGGAAGAGCAGATCAGTGGGGGTTTTGCATTGTCCTCCATAAATTTGGATCAAATCCAGGGACTTCCACGAGCCCAGCTTCCCAGCCCTGGGTTCTCTCATCAGCAAGCGCACAGGATGAATTGGGAGCTCTCCAGGGTTCCTCCAGGCCGTTCCTGTGGGCTCCTGCCTCTGGATGGGAGACGCCGAGGCCCACCGGCCAGGGGCCTGCCCTGGTGCAGAGCATTTTGGAAGCAGGACTGGAGCACCTGCTTGGCCGGATCTGCTTCCCTTCCCCGTTGCTCCAAGGTCCTGCCGCCTCTCCCCGCGATCGTCTCCTTCCTGGCCACCTCTTTCCCTTCCTCCTCTCTACCTGTGCTCCTCCCCTGCCAGCCACAAGGTTCAGCCACTCCTTCAGGGGGTGGCTCTCCACCAAGATGAGACCTCCCAGAGCCAGGGGCGGTCTGTGTGCACTCACTGGGATAGGCGGGCAGGACCTCCCCCAGCCACCTTCTGTCTGAATGCTACACATCCTTCAATCCAGCTCAAATGGCACCTCCTCCAGGAAGCCTTCCAGATCACCCTGACCAGCGTTGTCACGGTACCCAGCCTCCCCCACACATCCCACTTTATAATCGTGCTGGTGCCATGTTTACTTTTGTTGTTGTTTAGTCACTCAGTCATGTGCCGCTCTTTGCAGCCCAATGGACGGTGACCCACCAGGCTCCTATGTCCATGGGGTTTCCTAGGCAACCATACTGGAGTGGGTTGCCCTTCCCTTCTCCAGGGGATCTTCTCAATCTAGGGACCGAACATGGGTCTCCTGCATTGGCAGGCAGATTCTTTACCACAGAGACACCAGGGAAGCCCCATTTCTTACTTACGAAGATTGTACTTGTTTGTGTGGACCTCCTCACTCCTCTACGAAACTCCAGCTCTCTGGACAGTCGCCGCCTTGCCCCCGTTTGGCTCTCACGTATTCCCAGCCTCCTTCTGTGACATCTGACGCCGTATTTGCAGTCTTAAGTGTTGGGTAGATATTTGCGAAACAAGTGGAGTTCTCTTTCTTCTGTGCAGAAGAATGTTTTCCTTCCAGAATGAATGGGGTAGGGGGCGTGTAAGAGCGTGTATTCTAGAGCTGCACTGGGTAGGATCTTAGCTCCACCGTCTACACATGGCGGGAACCTTAGGTTACTAACCCTCATGCCTCAGTTTCCCTACACTTGTACAACGAGGATAATTTATAACCTCCCTACCTCACAGGGTGTCTGTGGAAATTAAATGAGTCATGCTTGTCAAATGTTGGATGTTGGCCCCAGCATAGACCCGATTCAGTAAGCGAACTTGTTAGATTTTGGCAATCCGATATGCAATTTTTTTCAAAAAGATTATACCGCCTTGCAGAACTCAAGTTGGGCTTTCCGTAGTTGCCAGATCCTTTCCAATCCTTGCGTTCATAAAACCTGTATCAGGTCTCCTGTGCCGTCCACAGAGTCCCCAGCTACGCTGGCCGGGAGCAGGGGGCGGGGAAGGGAGGGTCGAGCCATCGCTGGCCGGACTGCTCGCCAGCCCGGGGCCAGCAGCCACATTAAGCGCTCTTACTCAGTTCATGTGACTCGACAAATTTGGAATGTGTTAGGGAGAGAGAGTTTTTCCAGCTATGAGTCAGTACGTTTATGCTCTCTCACACACACTTCTAAAAATTTTAAAAAGAAAGAGACTTTAGTGAAAATCATTTGTGAGTACAAAGCAGACATCCTTGGACACTGTATTTTGACACTGCAGGTAAATAATACTTAAGATGTTTACAAAGGGTTCAAAACAAGAGTCAGGGAAGAGAAAACTCAGCTAGTTGCCTTTTCTTTCTGTATTCTCGGCCAACCTGGTATGCCATGGGTTTATAAAGCACCTCCTGGATACCCCAGTTTACACTCAGCATAGGGGAGAACTATATGAAAGGAAGAAGGCAGAAACAGTACTTACTGGGCACCTGTTGTGTGCCAGATAGCCAGAGCTAGTGTCGGGGTACATATCTCAAGTTTCAGGAGGCTGTGTGGGGAAAATGGAATGATTGCATTCAGACACGCTTGGGCTCCAACTTCAGCAGCCTCCTTTCAGAACTCGAGTCCCATCTCAGCCCATTTTGTGGATGGCAAAACTAAGGCTCAGAGAAGAGAAAATAATTTGTCCGTGGATGCAACGCTCGTAAGTGGTGGAAACCATATTCTAGGCCGGGTCTGTTGCTCTTCTGCCTTAAACTAGACAAATGGGATACAATGGTTTTTAGACATCACACAATAGACAACATAGGAGTGTGTTAGCTGGGAGAAGGGAAACAAACACAGCGAGTTCTACAATATGTACCGGCTTGCTGCCTAGAAGCAGGTCCCAGAATGCGGTCTAAGGAGGAGGAATCCACCCTTTAGAAAAGAAACAAGAAACTGGGGTTGTGAGTTTCTCTATGGTAAAGACATCCGGGTTAAAGTTCCCCAGAGCCGAGTGCCCCCACCAAGGAGGGAAGCCGACCCGCCATTCTCAGAGGCCACGCCCACATTTCCTAAGCAGGTACCACCTCCGGCCACTTCCCTTTGCGCCCCGCCCATTAGGGACGACACGACTGAGCAGACACACGCACACGCGTTCAGGGTGACGGAGAGCCTCTCTGGTCCAGGCTGGCCCCCTCTGCCGTCGTTTACTTTAAAGAAAGAAGCCACCGCCCGCCCAGAGGGCTTGTGTTTCCAGCTCCCTTAGTCTCTGTGGCACGGGCTCATTTGCATAGACTCCCAATCTCCAGGGAGCCGGGTCTTTCATTCGGAAACAGGAGCCGTCATCAAAGGTGTGTTCACCCCCGCACATCTGCCGGCAGCCACCCCGGAGCCACGGTTCCCAGGGGCCTGACCGAGGGAGGCGCGGGCCAGGTGCCCGGGGAAGATTTTTCCCTACACAAATCAGATTGCCCTGTGGTTGCTCTTTGTAAAGATGGCAGCGTTCCCGGCAGCGTTCCCTGTCCCAGGCATTGCTGGAGGACCTGACGGGGCCAGGATTCTCCCGTCCGTTCAGCAGATACTGTTGCGGGCCACCGTGGGCTGAGAACCGCAGGCTCTGAGAACCCCGGGGCTCCTGCAGTAAGGGCAGAAACAGTACTTACTGGGCACCTGTTGTGTGCCAGATAGCCAGAGCTAGTGTCGGGGTACATATCTCAAGTTTCAGGAGGCTGTGTGGGGAAAATGGAATGATTGCATTCAGACACGCTTGGGCTCCAACTTCAGCAGCCTCCTTTCAGAACTCGAGTCCCATCTCAGCCCATTTTGTGGATGGCAAAACTAAGGCTCAGAGAAGAGAAAATAATTTGTCCGTGGATGCAACGCTCGTAAGTGGTGGAAACCATATTCTAGGCCGGGTCTGTTGCTCTTCTGCCTTAAACTAGACAAATGGGATACAATGGTTTTTAGACATCACACAATAGACAACATAGGAGTGTGTTAGCTGGGAGAAGGGAAACAAACACAGCGAGTTCTACAATATGTACCGGCTTGCTGCCTAGAAGCAGGTCCCAGAATGCGGTCTAAGGAGGAGGAATCCACCCTTTAGAAAAGAAACAAGAAACTGGGGTTGTGAGTTTCTCTATGGTAAAGACATCCGGGTTAAAGTTCCCCAGAGCCGAGTGCCCCCACCAAGGAGGGAAGCCGACCCGCCATTCTCAGAGGCCACGCCCACATTTCCTAAGCAGGTACCACCTCCGGCCACTTCCCTTTGCGCCCCGCCCATTAGGGACGACACGACTGAGCAGACACACGCACACGCGTTCAGGGTGACGGAGAGCCTCTCTGGTCCAGGCTGGCCCCCTCTGCCGTCGTTTACTTTAAAGAAAGAAGCCACCGCCCGCCCAGAGGGCTTGTGTTTCCAGCTCCCTTAGTCTCTGTGGCACGGGCTCATTTGCATAGACTCCCAATCTCCAGGGAGCCGGGTCTTTCATTCGGAAACAGGAGCCGTCATCAAAGGTGTGTTCACCCCCGCACATCTGCCGGCAGCCACCCCGGAGCCACGGTTCCCAGGGGCCTGACCGAGGGAGGCGCGGGCCAGGTGCCCGGGGAAGATTTTTCCCTACACAAATCAGATTGCCCTGTGGTTGCTCTTTGTAAAGATGGCAGCGTTCCCGGCAGCGTTCCCTGTCCCAGGCATTGCTGGAGGACCTGACGGGGCCAGGATTCTCCCGTCCGTTCAGCAGATACTGTTGCGGGCCACCGTGGGCTGAGAACCGCAGGCTCTGAGAACCCGGCTCTTCTGCGAACTTCCCATCACTGACAGGTATAAAGCCCAGCTTCTTAAAGGCCAGCCAGTCCCTGGAGGAGCTGGCTCTGCTCGTTCTCTGGCCTGCGCGGCAGTGGCCACTCTGGCCAGCTTCCACTGCCAAGTGTCCAGCACATCTCCTCCTGCCTCGGCCCCCTACGTATTCCCTCTAGTGTTCTGGATCCTTCTTTCCCCTCTTGGCGGGGCTTGCTGCCGCCTGCCTCTCCGATCCAGCTGCCTTCCCCTAGGCCCTCCGTCACATGCCTCTCCTGGCGATCCTGCCACCGTCATGTGATTGGAGTTTCTTCTCCAACCCTGTTGCAAGGCTGCCTGCGTGCTAACCCCTTCAGGCGTGTCTGACTCTTTGTGACCCCATGGACCGTAGCCCGCCAGGTTCCTCTGTCCATGGCTTTCTCCAGACAAGAATACTGGATTGAGTTGCCATTTCCTTCTCCAGGAGATCTTCCCAGCCCAGGGACGGAACCCATGTCTCTCATGTCTCTGCACTGGCAGGTGGGTTCTTTTACCACTAGCACCACCTGGGAAGTCCTGCAAGGTTAGGGCTCACCTCATCTCCTCAGCACTGGCCCAAAACCAGTGCCTCCTGTTGAGCTGTTGGAGGGGGTCGTCCCTGGTGACCTAGTGGTTTAGAATCAGCCTTGTAATGCAGGGGACTTGGGTTTGATCGCTAGACGGGAACTAAGATCCCACATGCTGGGGGCACCTACGCCCACGTGGAGCCCACATGGTGCAAAGAAAGATCTCAACTAAGAGCAGGTGCAGCCAAATAAGTATTAAAAAAAAAAAAAAAAAAACAGTTGTTAGAGGAATGAAGAGACAACAGTGAGGAAATTAGACACTCCCCCATGCTAGGGGCTACACACATCTTCTTGGGATGTTGATTCTCCTCAGCAGTTTTCAGGGGAAAATACTTGGGAACAAATATGGATCAATTCTGGAGTAACAGTGTTCTCGTCCAAGGCATGAAGCTGCACCCGCGCACGTCGGGGAGCTTGTGAGCTCAGCTTCCTCTATGCTTTTGAGTAGGGGTGTAGGGTCTTTGTGGAAGGCGAGGTTCGGGTGGAAGAGATGGCCCAGTGTGCCAGTGGCTCTGGTCCTTGAGTCCGAGTTGAAGGGGCCACGCGGGGAACAGAAAGACGGTTCATTCAGGCCTGAGTTCAGACCCAGTGCTGGACGTGTCCTCTTGTAACACAGGGTGACGGATGTGATCACCCTAAAATTCAGCTTTGGTGTCTACGGAGTGAGTGAGCGAGCACTGCCCCGCAGAGCTGCTGCGATGAGGTCAGGTGAGCCACAGAGGACCCGCTCAGGGCCCGGCGGAGCGCCGGCACTCAGGACGTGGTGGCCTTCGTGCTCGTCCTTCGCCGATCGTTCTCATGAATTAAAGGCTGTTGTCGGTGTCCAGAGTGGAACATTTCCTGGCACAAGGACAGGCCACCTAAGACCGCCCTTCTGGCATTCCGAATCCGGGCTGCACAGCTAAAGTGGCCAGTAACCTGCCACCTCCTTTGAACCTGCCTTTCCTCTCCGTGCCCAGTCCTCACTCACCCCAACCCAGGCTTGTGCATCCCCAACCCTGTCCCCCAGGGGTCCTTCATCCTCTCCTCAGTATGACGCCGTCGCCCCGGGACATCATGATCTGTTTCCTAGGCCCGGAGTTTCTTACTCATCTGCTAAATGTTTGCTCAGTGAAAAAAGGGAACTGGAATAAACTACGCGAGAGGGAGTGACCGTGGACAAGGGTGTTTTTCTTCTTACACGATCCTTTTTTCCCCTGCAGTGGTCTCGCCATCCAATGGGTTTAAACTAGGCCAGGAGGAACCCGTAGGGAAAAGCCTATGGGCAGATTTTTCCTCATTGGGAGTCCGTGCCTTGTGACTGTTTTCTGGGGAGAGGAGCTCCAAGCCAGGAAGCCAGGAGAGCCTGAAGGGCCACAAAAAGCCCTTTCCTTCAGTCATGCTGCCCACGAGAGGGCCGTTTCCAGGTGCAGGAACTGCCGTGGGCGCCACCTCACCGAATCACCTGTGCACCAGGGAGGCCTGTTCTGTTTAGAGCCCTGCTTGGCTGGGGAGGAAGCCGAGGTCCCTGGGAGGGCAGGAGGCGGGAGGGCGGAGCCCCGTGGCTTGCTCTGCTCAGCTGTGTGTACCTCGCATCTGGCCACCCTCACATGGCGGTGCAGTATATTAACACGTCAGGAGCATTTGCCTGTGAGCCAGTGCGATGTCCAGGTTCTAGCAACATCCGTCACCTTGTGCGCATTAATCTTCCTTGTGGAAGCAAGTACAGCCGAACAGACATTACCTAACGGAATACATGACTAACCGATGCACCAAGAATGCCCGCTGGCCTGTTTACATCAAGAACGGTACCCGTCTCACACCGTATGTGGGCTGTGGACTGTTTTGCTCTCGGTCCAGGAGTCTATATTCAGTAAACCCATGCTGTGAGCAGAGGGTATACATGCATGGAACAGGACGACACGCATCCAAGTGAAAGTTAATCACTCAGCTGTGTCCAACTCTGTCAGACCTCCATAGAGCCCGTCGGGCTCCTCTGTCCATGGAATTCTCCAGGCAAGCATACTGGAGTGGGTTGCCATTCCTTTCTCCAGGGGATCTTCCCAACCCAGGGACTGAACCTAGATCTCTGGCATTGCAGGCAGGTTCTTTATTGTCTGAGCCTCCAGGGAAGCCCCCTGGGTGCCAGTCGAGGGCACCACGTACCCACGATGTGATCCCTTTCCCCATCAGAAGCAGCTGAGCTCCCAGCTCTAGACTTGGACTCAGAGGACCTCACCCCAACCTGCCCCCAAACTGTGTGACCTTGGGAAAATCACTTAACCTCTCTGTGCCTCAGTTTCCCCAACTGCAAAACAGCACCAGGGACACTCCCCGAGCTCTCTGGGGGAGCCGATGAGCTCGTGGGTGAAAAGTCCTTTCTAAACTGTGCGGGGCTTTTCAGAGCATGGTGCCAGTCTGTGCTGGGGTGCTCGGCGCAGCCTGCCTCCTAGGGCTCCTTCTCCTGCCGCTGCTCAGTTCTCAGGGCAGAGGCCAAATCCAGCTCCACTGGAATCCAAGTGCATTAATGATTTGGATTCATGCAGGACCTTAAAGGGTAAACGTGCCTGTTCGTTTAGAGCCCTGCTTGGCTGGGGAGGAAGCCGAGGTCCCTGGGAGGGCAGGAGGCGGAGGCGGAGCCCGTGGCTTGCTCTGCTCAGCTGTGTGTACCTCGCATCTGGCCACCCTCACATGGCGGTGCAGTATATTAACACGTCAGGAGCATTTGCCTGTGAGCCAGTGCGATGTCCAGGTTCTAGCAACATCCGTCACCTTGTGCGCATTAATCTTCCTTGTGGAAGCAAGTACAGCCGAACAGACATTACCTAACGGAATACATGACTAACCGATGCACCAAGAATGCCCGCTGGCCTGTTTACATCAAGAACGGTACCGTCTCACACCGTATGTGGGCTGTGGACTGTTTTGCTCTCGGTCCAGGAGTCTATATTCAGTAAACCCATGCTGTGAGCAGAGGGTATACATGCATGGAACAGGACGACACGCATCCAAGTGAAAGTTAATCACTCAGCTGTGTCCAACTCTGTCAGACCTCCATAGAGCCCGTCGGGCTCCTCTGTCCATGGAATTCTCCAGGCAAGCATACTGGAGTGGGTTGCCATTCCTTTCTCCAGGGGATCTTCCCAACCCAGGGACTGAACCTAGATCTCTGGCATTGCAGGCAGGTTCTTTATTGTCTGAGCCTCCAGGGAAGCCCCCTGGGTGCCAGTCGAGGGCACCACGTACCCACGATGTGATCCCTTTCCCCATCAGAAGCAGCTGAGCTCCCAGCTCTAGACTTGGACTCAGAGGACCTCACCCCAACCTGCCCCCAAACTGTGTGACCTTGGGAAAATCACTTAACCTCTCTGTGCCTCAGTTTCCCCAACTGCAAAACAGCACCAGGGACACTCCCCGAGCTCTCTGGGGGAGCCGATGAGCTCGTGGGTGAAAAGTCCTTTCTAAACTGTGCGGGGCTTTTCAGAGCATGGTGCCAGTCTGTGCTGGGGTGCTCGGCGCAGCCTGCCTCCTAGGGCTCCTTCTCCTGCCGCTGCTCAGTTCTCAGGGCAGAGGCCAAATCCAGCTCCACTGGAATCCAAGTGCATTAATGATTTGGATTCATGCAGGACCTAGGGTAAACTGTGGGAAATCTGGCTAGCCTCTGACGACAGGAAGGAGGAGGGGACCCCGGCTTCCCTCCCTATCCGATGCCTCTCTCTCTGAGCTCTCACCGGCAGCCTAGAACTCAGGCCTGAGCTCATCGGCCGACGCCTGGCCCACCCCTCCCACAAAGCAAGGCCCGCCCGGCCCCTCACCCTCTCATTTCACTTCCCCCAAATAGCACAGAGGAAAGGAACACTGATGTCAGAATCATGTGAACACAAGTTTGGAGGCGCTCTACCACTCAGAACCATTAAAATCCTGAGAGCCTCGTTGTGGTTTCTTGAACCTATTTCTTCACTCTGGAATGGGCTATGACTTCCTCTCCCTTCCTTCCTTCCCTCCCTGCTGAAGAGGGTTAGAAATGCACGCTCTGCGGACTTTATTGTGCCCGGGAAATCACCTGAGGAGCTTGTTACAAAGCAGGTGCAGATTCTGCAGGGCCGAGAGTCGACCCTCCCAACAAGCGCCCAGGTGACGGCGTTTCACCATTATGGATCTACATATGAAGGACATGCCGTGGCGTCAGCTGTCAACTATCACCATGAAGAATTTTTCCCCCAAAGGATGTTTCTTTGAGAACAGGGAGAGATGAATAGTGAAAACCTCTGCTCCCCTCAGAATTCCGAGGGAAAACAAGAGAAAACAAGTCTGACGTTCAAGGCAGGCAGGGCGTGGGGAGCGAGGGGAAGCGTGGACCCGGCCGCGGCTCACAGGCAGGCGCTCCACGTGCGCGGGCGCGCCGCAGGTGGGCCTCGGCCCCGGCTGCAGAAGCCGTCAGAGCTCAGGCCTCGACTTGCCACGCTGGAAACGCGTTCTCCGAGCTGGGCGCACGCCTGCTCCCCCGGCTACGGCGCTCCCGAGGAATTTTCAAAGCACACAGGGCTCGCCGGTCGGGAGGCTCCCAGGATGGAAATCTGCGTCCAGGGCTTTTGTCTTCGGGGCTGCAGTCATCGTGGGGACTGGAGGCCTGCAGGCAGAGCTTTCCTTCTCCAGCCTCGGCAACCGTGAGCCCCCGCGGCTGCTGGGAACACACACCCGAGACTCCGAGTGGGGTTCAGGAGATGCTTCCCCACCCCCAGCCAGCACATCTTGCTTTCAGTTTCGCTCTCCTAAAAGCCTGCTTCTCAAAAAGCTGCTGACTCACCCAGAGTGAGGGGCTTTTTTGCGTTTCTTCTTCTCCGCATCATCATAAAGCCGTGAGATTCTTGAGGTCAGTTTAATGAGCGACCCGGCCCTGACCATTTCCCTTCTGTTTCTCCTCCCCATCGCCCTCTCAGGATCCCAGGGCCTCAGTTTTTCTAGAAATGAGAGTTGAGCCCCCATTCTCCTAGCCCTGCTTTTTTTTTTTTAATTTTTAGCCTCTTTATATTGATTTTTTAATTATTTTTCATCCATCTTTATTCATTGGCCTGTGCGGGCCTCCCATTGCAATGGTCGCCCTGCTTTAATATGGAGTATCTCTTCTTCGTAGGTCTTGACGCACTGACCGCCCTTGGAATCCAAGTGTAAAACGGTTCCCAGGATGTAAGCAACACGGGACTGGTGAGTGACCATGTGTTTGGCGGGGGTCGGGGCCTCCGTTGGGTTTCAGGAAGGGAAGGGAGATGAATGGGACGTGTAGGGGCCGCCGAGTCCTGGGACAACTGAGACTTTGCGCCGCTGAAATGGTTTCTGTTGAGCTGCACTTGGAAACGGCGTCGGGCAGAGAATCCATGTGTGGGTCTCTTAGAATTTACCGAGTCCCTGCCCATCCCTCCCCAAATGCCAGGTGGCTGTGCTGAGCACCCTCTGCTCAGAGGACGGCATCTCGGGCTCACCCTCCAGAGGGCACGGGCTGGTGCTCAGCGATCCTGTGACCAGAGTTAGGGCCACATCTGTTGAGCACAGAGGGAACTCCCTGGGGCATACCGGTTTGTAAACCGTAGACCTGAGGAACCAGAAATGGAAGCGAGAAAGCCACCTTTGCTCCGTTGAACCACTGTGACTAGCGACAGGAAGGCGGGCAGCTAAGAACTCAGCCGAAGGGGAAGTTGCTCACTAGAGGTCGGCAATGGTAACATCTGCGTCCGTTAGAAGTAGTGAGTGCCCCATCGCTAGCAGAATTCAAGGACAGGCTAGAGATCATGGATGGGACATGTCGCTGTGGGAAGGGGTTCTGACACGGTCATGTTTCACACACTGTTCCATGATGACCGCGGATCCTGGAGGGGCAGGAGGGTGAGGGGAGAGTTTAGGGAGAATGAATGAAGGGAACTTGTAAGTTCATCCATACACACGGCCTAGGTGTTGTCTGTTTTAGGGGGCAGTCCTGCTTTAAGGGCTTGCCAGGTGGCGCTAGTGGTAAAGAACCAATAGGACACCAAACACAGGTTTGGTGCCTGGGTTGGGTCGGGAAGATCCCCTGGAGAAGGGCATGGCAACCCCCTCCATTATTCTTTCCTGGAAAACCCATGGACAGAGGGGCCCAGTGAGCTACGGTCCACAGGGCTGCAAAGAGTCGGATACAACGGATGTGACTCGACACACATGTCCTGCATTACAACAGTCTGCAAGCTACTGGATAGGACGGTCTCTCCCCAGACGTGATGGCCGTGGGCCAGCTGTACCTGAGCTCTCCACACATCACACGTGTGGCCCCGCACACCTGATCTGTATGAAGGGTGCGCAACTCTCCGGGCGCCATGAGGGCTCTGATCAAAGGCTCTAGGAAACGCTTTCCAGCAAGTCAGGACACCTGCCCAAGATCCAGACCACACAGAGCCGAGGGAAAGACGTCAGGATGAGGGGGATGCTGTGGTGGTCCCCCAGTCCTCCAGGCTGTGGGCAGACAGTGGGCACGACGTCCCCAGAGGAGCTGGCGTCCTCTGGCAGGACATATTTTCCAGTGAGCAAAATCTGACCAACGAGCGTGAGAAGAACGGTACCCCAGATGCTGGTGGAGAAACTACCAGGAGAGACGCCCAATGCAAGGCAGAGGGTCTGAAGGTCTGAGTAACGAGCACGGGGGCTTCCTTTGTGGTTTGTAACTCCTCCCGGGCCTGGACGTTGACCAGAAATGGAAGCGAAAGCCACCTTTGCTCCGTTGAACCACTGTGACTAGCGACAGGAAGGCGGGCAGCTAAGAACTCAGCCGAAGGGGAAGTTGCTCACTAGAGGTCGGCAATGGTAACATCTGCGTCCGTTAGAAGTAGTGAGTGCCCCATCGCTAGCAGAATTCAAGGACAGGCTAGAGATCATGGATGGGACATGTCGCTGTGGGAAGGGGTTCTGACACGGTCATGTTTCACACACTGTTCCATGATGACCGCGGATCCTGGAGGGGCAGGAGGGTGAGGGGAGAGTTTAGGGAGAATGAATGAAGGGAACTTGTAAGTTCATCCATACACACGGCCTAGGTGTTGTCTGTTTTAGGGGGCAGTCCTGCTTTAAGGGCTTGCCAGGTGGCGCTAGTGGTAAAGAACCAATAGGACACCAAACACAGGTTTGGTGCCTGGGTTGGGTCGGGAAGATCCCCTGGAGAAGGGCATGGCAACCCTCCATTATTCTTTCCTGGAAAACCCATGGACAGAGGGGCCCAGTGAGCTACGGTCCACAGGGCTGCAAAGAGTCGGATACAACGGATGTGACTCGACACACATGTCCTGCATTACAACAGTCTGCAAGCTACTGGATAGGACGGTCTCTCCCCAGACGTGATGGCCGTGGGCCAGCTGTACCTGAGCTCTCCACACATCACACGTGTGGCCCCGCACACCTGATCTGTATGAAGGGTGCGCAACTCTCCGGGCGCCATGAGGGCTCTGATCAAAGGCTCTAGGAAACGCTTTCCAGCAAGTCAGGACACCTGCCCAAGATCCAGACCACACAGAGCCGAGGGAAAGACGTCAGGATGAGGGGGATGCTGTGGTGGTCCCCCAGTCCTCCAGGCTGTGGGCAGACAGTGGGCACGACGTCCCCAGAGGAGCTGGCGTCCTCTGGCAGGACATATTTTCCAGTGAGCAAAATCTGACCAACGAGCGTGAGAAGAACGGTACCCCAGATGCTGGTGGAGAAACTACCAGGAGAGACGCCCAATGCAAGGCAGAGGGTCTGAAGGTCTGAGTAACGAGCACGGGGGCTTCCTTTGTGCTTTGTAATTGGGTCGTCCTCCCCGGGGCCTGGGTCGGCTGCGACAGTAAATGTGTACAGAGGGCAGGGCGCCGTGGGAGGCCAGGGATGGGGCTTTTCTTTCAGAAACTGACAGCCTGGACGGGCATCGAGCTTGACAGCCCCTGGGCAGAGGCCGTGTTAGCTGCATTCAGAGCTGAGCGTTGTGCAGCGGGCGGGCGGGAGAGAAAGGGGAGGGGACTGAAGAGCCGCTCGAGCTGTGACTTGGTGCTTCCTTGCGAGTCTTCAAGCACCAGCTGGGCTTCGAGGACAGAGCGTTCTTGATTCAAAGGACCTGACGTGGAAGGTGCTCGGGAAGTGAGTGTTGAACGATTAAAGGGAGAGTGGTGAAGAGGCAGCTCAGGCGCCCGCGTCTGCTGTAGGAGTCAGGCCGCTCGGGTTCAAATCCTGCTGCTTCCAGCAGCTTCAGCATGAGTCCTTCCAATGAATATTCAGGGTTGATTTCCGTGACCACTGACTGGTCTGATCTCCTTGCCGTCCAAGGGGCTCTCGAGTCTTCTCTAGCACCACAGTTCAAAAGCATCAATTCCCCGGTGCTCAGCCTTCTTTATAGTCCAACTCACATCCTTTGTGGGCCTTTGTCGGCAAAGTGATATCTCTGCTTTGGTAGTTTAAACCTAAATTATTTGCGGTTTAAATGTAAACACAGCCCCTTTGGGGACAGGGTCCTAAAAACTGTTACTCATACCCGTCTCCTCTCTGTACACCCCCTAACATCTTCCAAGTGACCCCAACTTCAGTCCTGTCTTCAGTGGGAAGGGGCCAGGGATGAGGTGGGGGCAGCTTCAAAGACAAGCGGTCAGAGAGACGAGGTCCCGATTCCCGGCTCCATCAGCCGTTGGCCTCTCTCACCGTCTGCTCTGCCTCCATTCAGATGAGGTGACTGGTCTGGATCAAGGGTGGCAAGTAGATCCCCCCCTGCTTCCAACTCTATCACGTGGTTATGACTGCCAGGGGCCCCATGGAGAGGGACTCCGAGGCATACCCAGGAGTGTGCCGCCGTGGATTCGCGGTGTCTCCTGGGGGGCAATAAGGAGGACGTAGCCCACGTGTCACTTTCTGGCATTTGAAACAAAGCGATTTCCAAGGCCCCTGCCTCCTCCCACACTCCATGGTTTTATATCAGGGAAGTGAAGCACGCCAGAGCCGCGTGAATCTGGAACACTTTAGGGCCAAGCCAAGTGAGTGGAAAGTCTTCCTCCGCGGGAGCCTGCTGCATGCAGGTGAGCTCTGTTACCCTTCAGCTCACGAGTCAGCGCAGCCCAGCGAGCTGACAGGTGCGGAGGCCGGGGCGGCGGTGTCTGCGCTGCAGGGCTGACCGTACAGCTGAGCGCACCTGAGCTGCACTCCTGGGGCACTTACTCTGTGTTTGACCTTAAGATCAATACCAATGAGACGCTGGCCAAAGCAGGGCTTTTTTGAAGTGGAAAATCATTCCATGGGCAGCTCTGCTGCTATTTCAAATTGCCAGGGCATCTGAATTAGCTGTCCCTGCAGTAGCTGGGGAAAAGCTATTTTTCCACAGTTTCGTTCAAAAGATGAGACCAAGTGGTTGGGAACTGGGTTTCCCCTGAGTTTCCCAATCTGTAAAATGGGGAATTAATACACCTCACGGGGCTCTGTGGGAGAGTAATTGAGATAAAATGTGAAAGAGAGCCAGCCGAAGATCTTGTTCACAAATCATGATCAAAAGACGCTGTTTCTTCTCCCCGCCCCCACCACCTCCCATCCATAATAACCTGAAAGCATCGCTTTCTCCTTGTAACACGTTCGACAAGGATGACGTTGGATATTGTCTTGATAGATCATAACTTCTCCAGTGACTCCTGCTCGTTTCTCAGAGGCTCTGTTTTCCTTGCTGATGATTCTCCTTCAGAAAGGTCCACTTAACTCTTCGACCTGAGTTGCCCTACTCTGGATCTTCTGGAGAATAGTTGGTGCCCCAGGGGTCTGGCATGCGTGCCCGTGAAGGCCTTGGCAGCAGGTGTCTCTAGAAGGGACTGAAGCCCACGGTGACTCGACTGTGCCTTCCCCTCTGCTGGATAAGCGTCACCACCTGAATCGGTCCCCCATTATAGGGAAAATCCACACAGCCAAAAGGGTTGAATACCAAGCTGGCCCCCACTGAATTTGGATGAGAATGTAGTCTAAAGGATGAGCTTTACTTGTTCCAAAATGGGAAAGAAGTTTGAACTGGAACTCCTCTTTGAAGTGAAGCACGCCAGAGCCGCGTGAATCTGGAACACTTTAGGGCCAAGCCAAGTGAGTGGAAAGTCTTCCTCCGCGGGAGCCTGCTGCATGCAGGTGAGCTCTGTTACCCTTCAGCTCACGAGTCAGCGCAGCCCAGCGAGCTGACAGGTGCGGAGGCCGGGGCGGCGGTGTCTGCGCTGCAGGGCTGACCGTACAGCTGAGCGCACCTGAGCTGCACTCCTGGGGCACTTACTCTGTGTTTGACCTTAAGATCAATACCAATGAGACGCTGGCCAAAGCAGGGCTTTTTTGAAGTGGAAAATCATTCCATGGGCAGCTCTGCTGCTATTTCAAATTGCCAGGGCATCTGAATTAGCTGTCCCTGCAGTAGCTGGGGAAAAGCTATTTTTCCACAGTTTCGTTCAAAAGATGAGACCAAGTGGTTGGGAACTGGGTTTCCCCTGAGTTTCCCAATCTGTAAAATGGGGAATTAATACACCTCACGGGGCTCTGTGGGAGAGTAATTGAGATAAAATGTGAAAGAGAGCCAGCCGAAGATCTTGTTCACAAATCATGATCAAAAGACGCTGTTTCTTCTCCCCGCCCCCACCACCTCCCATCCATAATAACCTGAAAGCATCGCTTTCTCCTTGTAACACGTTCGACAAGGATGACGTTGGATATTGTCTTGATAGATCATAACTTCTCCAGTGACTCCTGCTCGTTTCTCAGAGGCTCTGTTTTCCTTGCTGATGATTCTCCCTTCAGAAAGGTCCACTTAACTCTTCGACCTGAGTTGCCCTACTCTGGATCTTCTGCGGAGAATAGTTGGTGCCCCAGGGGTCTGGCATGCGTGCCCGTGAAGGCCTTGGCAGCAGGTGTCTCTAGAAGGGACTGAAGCCCACGGTGACTCGACTGTGCCTTCCCCTCTGCTGGATAAGCGTCACCACCTGAATCGGTCCCCCATTATAGGGAAAATCCACACAGCCAAAAGGGTTGAATACCAAGCTGGCCCCCACTGAATTTGGATGAGAATGTAGTCTAAAGGATGAGCTTTACTTGTTCCAAAATGGGAAAGAAGTTTGAACTGGAACTCCTCTTTCAGCCTTAGTTTCTGAGACTCTTCAAAAAAGACTCAGTTGATAAAATGTTATATTGAATATTATAATCATTGAATATTCAGTTTAAAAATCAAGACCAGTTAAATCAGTATGGAGGAAGGAGTGGAACCCGCGCATAGCTAGAGGAGCCGAACCTCCAGCCAGGACACGCCTGTGGCCACAGAAGCCAGGGGCTTCTCTGTGCCTCAGTTTCCTCATCTCTAAAGTGGGCCACCAGATAGGGTAGTTATGAGTGTGCTTAGAACGATGCCTGGCTCTGAGTAAACGTCTTCGTAAAACAAAACCTGTAGGTAAATACGTGCAGGAGTCAGTGTGTTGTGTGACCGCCCAGCTGACCCCAGGACAGTCAGTTTCCTACTCACAGAAATGAAGGCCCTCGTTCTGCCTATGGGGCCAGGGAGGCTTTCAACTAGAGCAGGAGAGAGAGACAGCATTTCTGCAGACGGAGAGGAAGGCGCGGCCCGGGCAGAGGTGGAGAGGGAGAGGAAGACACGTAGAGGGTGTCGAGCAGCCTGGCGGTGCTGGCGCAGGGGGAGCCTGGCGGAGGAGCGCGTGGCAGCCGAGACGGCAAGCCTGGCTGAGTCAAGCCACAGGCGTTCTCGAACGCCGGGCTCAGGACTGGACTGTCTGCAGGAAGCAGCTTTCGGAGGTTTTAAACCAAGTGATGCAGTCTCAGGTTTAGAAACTTGGCAGGGTCACAGCGCAGAGGGTGGGATGCCAGTAGGTAGTCCAAGGCCAGGCAGGAGGCAGCTGCAAAGAGATGCCCCTGGAGACAGAGCACGGCCCCCCAAACTGAGGCCGTCACAGTGGGGCCGAGCAAGGGGGTCGCAGCCCAGTACTGACTCAGAGAAAGCACTGCCCGGACTTGACCGTAGAACGCGAGGAAGAGGCGTCAAGAGCAAGCCCCAGACTCCCACCTTGGGAATCTAAGAGAGGGATTCTGTTAACCAAGTGACCAGTTAGAATCGGTCCCCATATAGGAAAATCCACACAGCCAAAAGGGTTGAATACCAAGCTGGCCCCCACTGAATTTGGATGAGAATGTAGTCTAAAGGATGAGCTTTACTTGTTCCAAAATGGGAAAGAAGTTTGAACTGGAACTCCTCTTTCAGCCTTAGTTTCTGAGACTCTTCAAAAAAGACTCAGTTGATAAAATGTTATATTGAATATTATAATCATTGAATATTCAGTTTAAAAATCAAGACCAGTTAAATCAGTATGGAGGAAGGAGTGGAACCCGCGCATAGCTAGAGGAGCCGAACCTCCAGCCAGGACACGCCTGTGGCCACAGAAGCCAGGGGCTTCTCTGTGCCTCAGTTTCCTCATCTCTAAAGTGGGCCACCAGATAGGGTAGTTATGAGTGTGCTTAGAACGATGCCTGGCTCTGAGTAAACGTCTTCGTAAAACAAAACCTGTAGGTAAATACGTGCAGGAGTCAGTGTGTTGTGTGACCGCCCAGCTGACCCCAGGACAGTCAGTTTCCTACTCACAGAAATGAAGGCCCTCGTTCTGCCTATGGGGCCAGGGAGGCTTTCAACTAGAGCAGGAGAGAGAGACAGCATTTCTGCAGACGGAGAGGAAGGCGCGGCCCGGGCAGAGGTGGAGAGGGAGAGGAAGACACGTAGAGGGTGTCGAGCAGCCTGGCGGTGCTGGCGCAGGGGGAGCCTGGCGGAGGAGCGCGTGGCAGCCGAGACGGCAAGCCTGGCTGAGTCAAGCCACAGGCGTTCTCGAACGCCGGGCTCAGGACTGGACTGTCTGCAGGAAGCAGCTTTCGGAGGTTTTAAACCAAGTGATGCAGTCTCAGGTTTAGAAACTTGGCAGGGTCACAGCGCAGAGGGTGGGATGCCAGTAGGTAGTCCAAGGCCAGGCAGGAGGCAGCTGCAAAGAGATGCCCCTGGAGACAGAGCACGGCCCCCCAAACTGAGGCCGTCACAGTGGGGCCGAGCAAGGGGGTCGCAGCCCAGTACTGACTCAGAGAAAGCACTGCCCGGACTTGACCGTAGAACGCGAGGAAGAGGCGTCAAGAGCAAGCCCCAGACTCCCACCTTGGGAATCTAAGAGAGGGATTCTGTTAACCAAGTGACGAACAGTTAGAGAAGAAGTAGTGGACGTGAGGGAAGGTGCTGGGAACCCAGCACTGGGCTCACCTGGGGGACGCCCAGGGCCTGGCTGAACAGGCCAGGCCAGGCCAGGCAGGGCCTCCTGATCTTGGGAGTCCAGGTGACTCGAATTCAAATCCCAGAGGGGTCATGTAACTTTCCTGAGCCTCCGTTTCTTCATCTGTATAATGGGGGTTATGCAGTCATTAGCTGCCCAAGAGAGTGCTTCCAATCCGTATGTGTAAAGTGTTAGGGGCTCTGCCTGGCACGGAGGGATTGCTCAAGAAACGGGCTCTGGAATTACATGAGTATTAGTATGGATAATAATCCGAGGATTAGTGTTTCTATCATCATCCTAGGGGAAACATGCGCCATGCGCCTGGCATCCAGCAGCAAGCTCGGGTTGCGATGGATTCATTCAGGAGTCATACGTATATAGGTTAGTGATTATCTATCGACCTGGCCAGTGTGTTCTTAGAGGAGGAAAAAGTGAGCGTGACCTAGCTTCTTTTCTTTTAATATTTATTTTATCTATGTATCTATTTGGCTGCACCAGGTTTTAGTTTCAGCGTGTGGAAGCTTCAGTTGTGGCATGCAAACGCTTCGTTGCAGCGTGGAGAATCTAGTTCCCCAACCAGGGATCTAACCCAGGAGCCCCTACATTGGAAGCATGGAGTCCTAGCCACTGGACCGCCAGGAAAGTCCCCGGCCTAGGTTTTCTCAAATATCATCTTCCCCAACTGCAGTGCAGCCCCCCGCCCTGCCCTCGCTGCCCGTGAAGAATCAACATGGGCCGGTGTCGCCATTACCCAAGGACGCATCCGTCCTCCCTCAGGCCTTCTGGGATAGAAAGGGCTGGACAGGCAGCTGATGGAGGCAGTGAGGGGCCCTGGGGACTGCATGCTCTAGAGGGCAGCTCAGCGCCAGAGGACAGAACCTAGGCTGTTGTCCACATGTAAGAGAAGCAAGGGGGTCAGAGCAAGCCCCAGACTCCCACCTTGGGAATCTAAGAGAGGGATTCTGTTAACCAAGTGACGAACAGTTAGAGAAGAAGTAGTGGACGTGAGGGAAGGTGCTGGGAACCCAGCACTGGGCTCACCTGGGGGACGCCCAGGGCCTGGCTGAACAGGCCAGGCCAGGCCAGGCAGGGCCTCCTGATCTTGGGAGTCCAGGTGACTCGAATTCAAATCCCAGAGGGGTCATGTAACTTTCCTGAGCCTCCGTTTCTTCATCTGTATAATGGGGGTTATGCAGTCATTAGCTGCCCAAGAGAGTGCTTCCAATCCGTATGTGTAAAGTGTTAGGGGCTCTGCCTGGCACGGAGGGATTGCTCAAGAAACGGGCTCTGGAATTACATGAGTATTAGTATGGATAATAATCCGAGGATTAGTGTTTCTATCATCATCCTAGGGGAAACATGCGCCATGCGCCTGGCATCCAGCAGCAAGCTCGGGTTGCGATGGATTCATTCAGGAGTCATACGTATATAGGTTAGTGATTATCTATCGACCTGGCCAGTGTGTTCTTAGAGGAGGAAAAAGTGAGCGTGACCTAGCTTCTTTTCTTTTAATATTTATTTTATCTATGTATCTATTTGGCTGCACCAGGTTTTAGTTTCAGCGTGTGGAAGCTTCAGTTGTGGCATGCAAACGCTTCGTTGCAGCGTGGAGAATCTAGTTCCCCAACCAGGGATCTAACCCAGGAGCCCCTACATTGGAAGCATGGAGTCCTAGCCACTGGACCGCCAGGAAAGTCCCCGGCCTAGGTTTTCTCAAATATCATCTTCCCCAACTGCAGTGCAGCCCCCCGCCCTGCCCCTCGCTGCCCCGTGAAGAATCAACATGGGCCGGTGTCGCCATTACCCAAGGACGCATCCGTCCTCCCTCAGGCCTTCTGGGATAGAAAGGGCTGGACAGGCAGCTGATGGAGGCAGTGAGGGGCCATGGGGGACTGCATGCTCTAGAGGGCAGCTCAGCGCCAGAGGACAGAACCTAGGCTGTTGTCCACATGTAAGAGGCAAGAGCAGAGGAAGCAGCTCCGTCAGGAGACTCAGTCACAGCTGTCCCACGTGACATCAGCATGAAAGCCGCTCAGCCCCTAAGGGACTAGGCAAGAGGACTCCACCACAGGCAGTCGGTTCTCCTGCAGATCCAGGTGCAGATCCCACCACACTCCCATGAATAGCCCACGAGGGGCCTTTGGGGGCTCCCTAGGTAGTGCTAGTGGTAAAGAACCTACCTGCCAGTCCAGGAGACACAAGAGAATGGGTTCGATCCCTGGGTCGGGAAGATCCCCTAGAGGAGGGCATGGCAACCCACTCCAGTATCCTTGCCTGGAGAATCCCACAGACAGTGGAGCCTGGTGGGCTACAATCTATAGGATCGCAAAAAGTCAGGCATGACTGAAACAACTTGCACACACAAGGGGTCCTTACTCCCTCCCTTCCAGCAAAAGACTGAGCATCTCTGAGCTTAACAGGAGCGGCGAGGAGCGACGTGAGAGACAGCAGCCCCTCCTTCCCCTCTCGTCCCCATGAAACTTTGCCCTCAGTGCCCAGCCCTAAGCTCCTCACCATGTTTCCCCAGGACCCAAACTGTCGCACAGGAAAGGCTGACCCCTGACACTGGTAGAAAACAACACTGAAGTGAATATTGGATTATATTAGCCAGGCTTTTAGTTACAACATAGAGATCTAATTCACATTGACGTTAGTGTAAAACAGAAAAGCAACGTGTGTCATTGAAACATCGGAGCAGGTCTGGCATTGAGCCCAGCGGGAACGAAACAGGGTCAGCGGGGCTGGTTGTTCTCCCCATCTCCTTCCCCAGCTCTCTTCTAGGTGAGCTTCACCGAGGCAGGTTTGCCCCAGCAACCCAGCCCCTTCTGTCGGCGGCCCCGCAGAAAGGTGGCCTTGTGTCTGTCGTCACCATAGCAAATGCCCTGGCATCGAGAGGGTCAGGCCACATTTCCAACGGTATATTAATTTCCTATTCCTATCTCTGCTCTCACACTTTCCTTACTGACTTAAACGACACACACACTTATTATTTTACAGTTTGGAAAGTCAGAAGTCAAATCTGGAGACTCGAAGGGAAAATCTGGTTCCTTGAGTTTCCAGCTGCTAGGAGCTTCCTGGATTTCTTAGCTTGTGGCCCCTTCCACCTGCAAGGCCAGCAGTGACCAGCTGAGTTTTTTTCGTGCCACGTCACTCTGACACGAGCTCTTCTGCCTCTCTCTTCCATCTCTGACTTCCCTCTTGTGGTTATACCTCGAGCACACAGATAACGCAGGATCACCTATTTTACGGTCAGCTGATTCAATAGAGATTCTTTCCTGCGGTCGTCCAGGAAGATGAGGTGGTGAGCAGGTGGTCCAGGGCCAGACCCCCGGCATCTGTGTCGCAGCTCTGTCCCTTACTAGTGACGTGACCTTGGCCAGCTCACCTCACTTCCTTCTGCCTCCCTGTCCTGCACAATGAAATGAGCATTGCAGGGCTACAGTGAACCGGTGGATTTTTAAAATAAGACGAATTCTTGGACCCCAGTTTTTCTTTTCTATGTGTAGTTTCAACCCACTTTTAGTGGGGGAACCCACATTTACCTCTCCTTCTATTTCCTTTCTGTTTTCCTCTACTTCCTCGTAAGGCGACATGGCAGGGACCAGTCAAGCATGCGTCTCTCTCTGAGCAGCCTGTGAGCTAAGGATGGCTTTATATTTTAGACTTAGAACAACACTGAAGTGAATATTGGATTATATTAGCCAGGCTTTTAGTTACAACATAGAGATCTAATTCACATTGACGTTAGTGTAAAACAGAAAAGCAACGTGTGTCATTGAAACATCGGAGCAGGTCTGGCATTGAGCCCAGCGGGAACGAAACAGGGTCAGCGGGGCTGGTTGTTCTCCCCATCTCCTTCCCCAGCTCTCTTCTAGGTGAGCTTCACCGAGGCAGGTTTGCCCCAGCAACCCAGCCCCTTCTGTCGGCGGCCCCGCAGAAAGGTGGCCTTGTGTCTGTCGTCACCATAGCAAATGCCCTGGCATCGAGAGGGTCAGGCCACATTTCCAACGGTATATTAATTTCCTATTCCTATCTCTGCTCTCACACTTTCCTTACTGACTTAAACGACACACACACTTATTATTTTACAGTTTGGAAAGTCAGAAGTCAAATCTGGAGACTCGAAGGGAAAATCTGGTTCCTTGAGTTTCCAGCTGCTAGGAGCTTCCTGGATTTCTTAGCTTGTGGCCCCTTCCACCTGCAAGGCCAGCAGTGACCAGCTGAGTTTTTCTCGTGCCACGTCACTCTGACACGAGCTCTTCTGCCTCTCTCTTCCATCTCTGACTTCCCTCTTGTGGTTATACCTCGAGCACACAGATAACGCAGGATCACCTATTTTACGGTCAGCTGATTCAATAGAGATTCTTTCCTGCGGTCGTCCAGGAAGATGAGGTGGTGAGCAGGTGGTCCAGGGCCAGACCCCCGGCATCTGTGTCGCAGCTCTGTCCCTTACTAGTGACGTGACCTTGGCCAGCTCACCTCACTTCCTTCTGCCTCCCTGTCCTGCACAATGAAATGAGCATTGCAGGGCTACAGTGAACCGGTGGATTTTTAAAATAAGACGAATTCTTGGACCCCAGTTTTTCTTTTCTATGTGTAGTTTCAACCCACTTTTAGTGGGGGGGAACCCCACATTTACGTCTCCTTTTATTTCCTTTCTGTTTTCCTCTACTTCCTCGTAAGGCGACATGGCAGGGACCAGTCAAGCATGCGTCTCTCTCTGAGCAGCCTGTGAGCTAAGGATGGCTTTATATTTTAAAAGAATTGTTTAAAAAAAAAAACCAATATGGGACAGAGACTGCATGTGACCCACGAAGCCTAAAATATTTACTATCTGTCCCTTTCCAGGAAAAGTGGGCTGACCTCAGAAAGCACATGAACTGGAGAGCCAGGCAGGCCTGGTCTGTACTAGACCTGTAGCCGTGAGCCCTTCAAGTCAGGGAGTGGGACCTTTTCGACCCACGGTGGCAGCGGCGGTGCTGGTGGGAACAGCCGCGGTGGCGGGGGTCAGGATCTGTTGAGCCGTTACCCGGGGTGAGCCTCGTGGTAAGAGCCCCATGGCCTTCAATCCCCTGCAGTGCTCCGCGGGACGCACACCGCGAAGGCCGGCAGTGCGTGGGGAAAACGGAAGCTGCTGGGAGGAGCCGGTCCCGCACGCCCGAAGGCACAGGGAGAGGAGCGGGGACTTGAGGCCAGGCAGTCTGGGTCTACTCTTCCTCCCGGTTGTCACCCGCCCCTTTCCTTGCAGCCAAAATCATCTTTGACCACGCCTTCCTCCTGTCCTCTCCTCGCGTCTTTCTCCCAGCTCTCCTGCAAAATTCCTTTCCACTGCAAAAGAGAAAACTGAACCATGGAAAAGCCATGAGAGCCAGCTCAGACATGTCGAATTTTGTTCCCAGCATCCATCCATCCATCATCTACCTGTCCATCGGCAAACACAGCACAGCGCAGGGACTCAGGAGCCCCCACGTCTTTGACAGTGACCAGTGGGGCAGACCCCCAGCCTCCGGGTCCTCTAAATTCACAGTCACCTAGAGAAGGCGCCCAGAAAAGCTCATTAAAGAGCAGGGAGCACTTGATTAACATGCTGCCATTCAGGCGGCACCGGGCTATTCTAGAAGCCCATCCTTCCTCGTGGTTACCATGACGACATGATTTTAACAAACAGCTCCTTAATATTTAATGAAAATTATGCTCGTGACAGGCAATCTGAGCAGCCACCCTGCAAAGCACCTAGAGGGGTCCACGAGGACATTTTCGCACGAAGCCTTCGGTTTCCCCTGATGCCCCTGTACCGTCCGTTGCCAGAAAATGCCAGTGTTCTGGGGGCTGGGCGCCGACGCGATGCCAGGCCTCCGTGGCAGGCGGCAATTGAGGGTTGTCACTCCTCTAACGTAGAACGTCACAACGGCTCCGCGAGGACAGGGTAGCATGATAGCGTAATTAAACGCTCCTTTGTACACTGATCCACTAATTTCACCACCGTTTGCCTGAGGCTGCTGCAAGTCTCCTTGGCTTCCTGGGTCTTGAGTCGAGCTGGGTTGTCGGTCTGTGTGCGGGGAGCCCAGAGCCTGCGTGCACCAGGGTGGGAAAGAGCTGTTTCCTCTTCAAGGCGCCATCTGGTCCCAGCTGGTCGATTCAGTCTCAGGCAGGTGCACCCAGCCCTCTGTTCTCAGAGGGTGCAGTGCCAAGAGCAAAGAGCAGCCTCCGCGCTGTGATGCCCCAGCAATGGGCTGAGCTCTGGCGGGGCACAAAGGACACATCGCAGATCTGGGTGATTAATAAAGTGAGGAGAGTGCTGGAATGGTGATCCGTGAGCTATGTGCCCTTGGGTAAATTATTTAACCTTCTTGTGACTCAGTTTTCCCATCTGTAAATTAGAGGTAATAACGCTACCTATATGATAACCTAACTGTGGTTGTGAGAATTTAAAAAAAAAAAAATGAAATAAACGTATAAAAAGCACTAAAATCGTTCTTAAAATACTCAAAACAGTGGGCACATGGTAAGTATTAAAAAGCTGCTGGCTGGGATTTCAGGTTCCCATGGTACCCTGCATACGATTATAATAATAGCTGGCGTCTAGGAAGAGCTGACTGTCCCTCAGGCTCTAGGCAGTGGCAGAGGGACACGATGTCATTTAACCTTCACGGGCACGTCGGAGAGGCAGAGACTCGCGTTTCTCACCCTCACCTGGCAGATGAGGAAACGAGCCCAGAGGGGCTGGAGAGCTGGTCGTGAGGCTATAGTGACAGGGGACTGGAATCCAGTTGGCCTGCATCTGCCACCAGGCGAAAGGCAGAGCCCACCAGCACAAGGAGCGCATGTTGGTGCTGGGGCTCCAGGGGGTGCGGGACCCCAGGTGCCTCCCGGGAGGGCTGTGGGGGCAGCCGTCTAGGGCAAGAGGCTGTGGATGCCTTGAAGGCTCATGCATCTTCGGGGACAGAAGATGGGAGTTGAAAATGGAGGAGTTTTAAGCAGGAGGACCCTGCGGAGCTTGGACAGGCTCCATGTGGAGGAAAACCACAGTCTGGTTGACTATTCAAAAGGCAGGCTCTTGGCATCGAGGGGGGAGCTTATCTTAAATAGACAATGACCTATATAATTTGAAAAATACAGTTGGTTTTTATTTAGCAGGATTGCACGAGGAAGCATGAGATACAAGAGGGAGAGCACAGTCTCTAGAGTTCTGCATTTCCTCGTGTAGGGTTTGATTAGAGTTGTGTGTCTGTGGGGCTTTCCTGGTAGCTCAGCCGTAAAGAACCTGCTTGTCAATGTAAGAGATGCGGGTTCGATCCCTGGGTCGGGAAGATCCGCTGGGCAAGGAAGTGGCAACCCACTCAAGTATTCTTGCCTGGCGAATCCCTTGCGTGGAGGAGCCTGGTGGCCTACAGCCTATGGGGTCACAAAGAATCGGACGTGACTTAGCAACTGAACAAGCGTGCAGGAGAGTGCTGGAATGGTGATCCGTGAGCTATGTGCCCTTGGGTAAATTATTTAACCTTCTTGTGACTCAGTTTTCCCATCTGTAAATTAGAGGTAATAACGCTACCTATATGATAACCTAACTGTGGTTGTGAGAATTTAAAAAAAAAAAAAAATGAAATAAACGTATAAAAAGCACTAAAATCGTTCTTAAAATACTCAAAACAGTGGGCACATGGTAAGTATTAAAAAGCTGCTGGCTGGGATTTCAGGTTCCCATGGTACCCTGCATACGATTATAATAATAGCTGGCGTCTAGGAAGAGCTGACTGTCCCTCAGGCTCTAGGCAGTGGCAGAGGGACACGATGTCATTTAACCTTCACGGGCACGTCGGAGAGGCAGAGACTCGCGTTTCTCACCCTCACCTGGCAGATGAGGAAACGAGCCCAGAGGGGCTGGAGAGCTGGTCGTGAGGCTATAGTGACAGGGGACTGGAATCCAGTTGGCCTGCATCTGCCACCAGGCGAAAGGCAGAGCCCACCAGCACAAGGAGCGCATGTTGGTGCTGGGGCTCCAGGGGGTGCGGGACCCCAGGTGCCTCCCGGGAGGGCTGTGGGGGCAGCCGTCTAGGGCAAGAGGCTGTGGATGCCTTGAAGGCTCATGCATCTTCGGGGACAGAAGATGGGAGTTGAAAATGGAGGAGTTTTAAGCAGGAGGACCCTGCGGAGCTTGGACAGGCTCCATGTGGAGGAAAACCACAGTCTGGTTGACTATTCAAAAGGCAGGCTCTTGGCATCGAGGGGGGAGCTTATCTTAAATAGACAATGACCTATATAATTTGAAAAATACAGTTGGTTTTTATTTAGCAGGATTGCACGAGGAAGCATGAGATACAAGAGGGAGAGCACAGTCTCTAGAGTTCTGCATTTCCTCGTGTAGGGTTTGATTAGAGTTGTGTGTCTGTGGGGCTTTCCTGGTAGCTCAGCCGTAAAGAACCTGCTTGTCAATGTAAGAGATGCGGGTTCGATCCCTGGGTCGGGAAGATCCGCTGGGCAAGGAAGTGGCAACCCACTCAAGTATTCTTGCCTGGCGAATCCCTTGCGTGGAGGAGCCTGGTGGCCTACAGCCTATGGGGTCACAAAGAATCGGACGTGACTTAGCAACTGAACAAGCGTGCAGGAGGTTGTAGAAAGTATGTATGTAAAACGAAAACGTTTTGTGCTGGTACCTCCAAAGAAAGGAAAATGATGTTTTAGGTTGTACAGCAAAGTATAATAAAAGCCATAGTGTATTGCATTTTTTAATGTATATGTTTGTCAGCTATTTATTGCCACAGGAGTGCTTCATAACAACTACCCACCAGGCTCCTGGGGAACCAGGGGCAGTGTTTGTTTAGCTCACCATCTGCAGGATGCAGCCTGTTTGTGTTGGGTTTGCTCATGATGTCAGCTCAGGGTCTACTAAGTGGCTCTGCTGGGCTCGAGCGGGCTCACCGTTACCTGTGGGGCTGGCCGGAGGACGGCGGCCCTGAGAGGACTCTGGCCGGGGCGACGGGGAGTGGGCCATGCTCCCCACACCGCCACTCTCTGGTTGTCTTGCCCAGGTGTGCTCTCAGGGTGGACAGGCCAGGGCACGGGCCGAGAGGTGCCCGAGCTGTCCCAAGCCATGGCTTGCGTTGCGTCTGCGAACAAACGTCCCGTGAGCCGCAACAAGTCACACGGGCAGAGTGGTGGTGGGGAGGCCGTACGAGGTTCTGGGTCAAAGAGCATGGACACCAGGACCATCACACTCATCACCCTCAGCAACGCTTTGCTCCCATGCGTAAGTAGATAGCCGGCGGAAGCGGCCGTAGGGCTCAGGAAACTCCTCCTGGGGCTCTGGGACAACCCGGAGGAGTGGGAGGGAGGCCTCAGAGGGAAGGACCGTGTGGCTCCTGGTGGCTGAGTCATGCTGTTGCGTGACAGAAGCCAACGCCGCACTGTAAAGCAACAATCCTCCAATTAAAAATAAATTGGGGGGCTTCCCCTGGTGGTCCAGTGGGTAAGGACACCGCCTTGCAGTGCCAGGGGCGCCAGTTCGATCCCTGGCCTGGGAAGATCCCACGTGCCGCGGAGCGGCTGGACTGATGTGTCCAATCACCGAGCCGGAGCTCTGGAGCGCATGCGCCCAGAGCCGGCGCTCAGCGACAACAGAGGCCACCGCGATGGGAGGCCCATGGGAGCCAAAGAACAAAGACGGATGAAAATAGACAAATGAAAGTCCAATAGGAGTGGCCTGCCTGCTCCCCTCCCTCCCCACCCCACCCCCTAAAAATTAAATAAATAAATGTTTTTTAAAAAAGATTTAAAAAAATAATAATAATAAATTGGAGGGAAAAAAACCCTACACATTCCCCAAAATCCACCTGCTGAACCCTCAGACCATCTGGGAGGTGGAATTCTCAATAACACATGGGAATCGTCATATCATGTCTTCTGGCCCAGGAGCCAAAAGACGAACTTGACCTCAGAGTAGGCCCTCCGTGCATTGAAGTCAGCACCCAAGTCTTCAGCGTCCCACCTGATTCCTGACTCAAGGTGTCTGCAGACCCTCTGGCCGAGGAATGGAGGCTGGTGTGCCTTCTGCACAGCACCGGGTTCGGATACCTTCTGGCCTCAGCTGCTTTCCCCTGGAACCCTGAGAACCCGGGCTTAGCCATGTGCTCCCCTGTAGAGCTCTATACCCTAGGTGTGTCCTAAAGGCAGTCAGCCTAGAAGCAACAGGGAATTAAAAAGACCCTACCCCAGCAGAAGGCTGAGTTCTCTGAACCCAGGGGCTCCGAAGGCAGCAGTACCATCCGGCACTTGACCAACACCGAATGACTGATGCGACCCAGTTCTGTGGTTCAGATGTATCGCCGCCAGTTTCATTTGCCAGGCACGTGAGCATGACTGAAAGGATCCACGCAGGGCCCTCGGCCCCTGCACCTGTCTTTTGACCCCTCTTGTGTCTGTACAGCTTTCTGAGCACCTTGACCATAGAGCTTTTTAACTCACAGAGGGAGGTTAGAGCGCGGATGAGGGCCTGTGTGCCACAGATAAGAAAACTAAGGCTGCAGCTGTTACATTTCGGGCAAAGCGGTCAAGGCCAACACTGATGGAAACTGTTTCTGTGTGTTGTCCGCGCCTTGGCTCCAGACGTCTGTTCCTCCACATGACTCTCTGTGTTGGCACTAATGGTGAAGAACCCGCCTGCCAATGCGGGGAGACTCAAGAGACCCGAGCTTGGTCCCTGGGTCAGGAAGATCCCCTGGAGTAGGAGATGGCAGCCTGCTCCAGTATTCTTGCCTGGACAGAGGAGCCTGGCGGGCTACTAGTCTCTGGGGTTGCCAAGAGTCAGACACGACTGAAATGACTTACCCCGGCCTGGGATAGCTGCTTTCCTTCTCTGTGCTCCATTTGCGCGTCTGTAAAATGGGGATAAGAGTGTTTGCCTTTTAGAGTCATTCTGAGAATTAAGTAGTTCATGCATGTCATATCCTTCGAAAAACAGTACCTGAAACACAAAGGAAGCCTGTGATACATATTACAACTTCCCACTACTGTGTGCATGTGAATTAATCATGATTGGAAATGAAGTTTAGTTAATATAGTTTGGGGACAAAATCCCTTGAGGGTGTGGGAACGGAATCACATCTCTTGTGATAAGCACATTCTGGAGTCCACTGGGATAGACGACTTGCCCCAGGTCATCCTGCTGGTGAGAGGCCACGCGGGAAGTGGAAACCAGTCTCCCTGACCCAAAGGTCAGGACCCTTTCTGCTTGTCCACTGTTCCTAAGAAGGGGCTTCTGTCCCATCCCTAAGTCCTCCCTTCTGCCGCTCTGTAACTCACTATGAGAAAAGTCTCTACACTCATACACCTAAAGGAAACTCCCCCACGCCAGGCTCCTTAAACCTTCCAGTGAGTAGCTTCAGTGGTGCTCACCTACGTGAGCACCTGTGTTTGCATTAACCATGCAGAAAGGAGATAGTCCATATGGAAGAGTACTTAATTAAGCACTAGGTTTAATTACCTCAGTCTCCCTCCCTGCTTCCATGCCCCCCTCAAACCAGAAGGCTGTTGAACGTGTAATCCCTAACTGGAAGTTCTGATTTTAGCAGTTTCTAATCAGACTCAAAATTGCTAGCTTGTTGTCTTAATCTGCTCCTGAGATATCAGGCGTCCGTGCGTGATTAATCTTTTCCTTTCCTTGGCCACGTTTCACACACAGTCATGGTACTGGGGCTTATCATAGTGGTTATTGTTCCCTGAAAAGAGTGCATGGAAACAATAACTTTTCTTGTATAATTCTTCAAGCACCCACACATCCTTCTTTTTAATGCTGAAGCCAGGAGATGAGCTTTGCCCTTTTGTTTTTTGGGGGTTTTTTTGCAACCACTGTGACAGGTGTTTTGCCTCCATCCTCAAGAATCTTCATTAATATTTTTAAACCTTCTTCCTTTTTCTGAAGGATGGTGACCTGCCCCCATGTTGTAAAGAATGACAGTAGGCCAAACTGGACCTTGGGTGACCTAGAATTTCTCCCTTCCCTCCCATGTCCATGGGGACAACCATGGTGCCTTCCATTTCATGAGGCCCACCTCTGCCACCCAGGTCTAGTCCTCAGGACTGGCCAGGTGGGACCTGAGTAAAGGCGCAGAGCTCTCGTGGTGAGAGGGGATGTTGGCCTTGCTGAATGAAGCCCAGCCCTCGTGGGAGGAGGAGGGGGGTACTGAGAAAACTCACGAAATCAGAAGCAAGCAGTAGAAACCCTGGACGCAGATGGCCATGCAAATCTAGCACATGAGGGGAGGTGCCTACACTGGACCTGGCACCTGTGCTTTTCTTTCTTTTTCTCTTTCTTGTTTTTCTTTCTCCTTTTCTTCCCTTTTGCCTCTAAGTCATCATTGATTTTCATCCATCTTTATTCTTTGGCCTGTGTAGGCCTCCCATTACAGTGGCCTCTTGTTGCAGAGCACTGGATCTGGGCGCATGAGCTCCAGAGCGCTGGCGTGCAATTAGACAAACGGGGCCCGCCGCTCCGTGGCACGTGGGATCTTCCCAGGCCAGGAATCAAACTGGTGCCCTTTGCACTGCAAGGCAGACTCTACCTACTGAACCACCAGGGAAGCCCCCTATTTTTTTTTTTTTTAATCAAAGTTGATTTACAATATTGTGTTAGTTTCAGATGTACAGGGTTCACTGCATGACCGTGCACTTTTGAGGTCCTTACAAGACCAGCCTCTGGTTCTTCCTGTTTCCACTTAAAAACACCCCTTCAGAGGTAAAGGTAAGGGCCACAGACAGAGCAGTACTACAAAACTCAAAACAAAAATGCGAAGCCACCGGAGCTGGGGGTGGTGTGATTGGAGTGAGATGTTTCAATATTTCCCTGTAGCAGGGTCACATCGGATGGTTGAGGAGCAAATGCCAGAACCGGAGAGCAGGCAAGAAGGCAATGGCAGCTTGGACCATGGGAGAAAGCAGTAGGAAGCCGTACAGTTTAGGCTGCATCTTGAGGGAAGAGCCAACAGGAGTTGATGATGGATGCACTGGGCTGAGCGGAAGCGTGTGTTCTTGCCTGTCTCCCCTCCACTGGTGACGCCTTGCAGGCTCAAGGAAGTTCAAGAGGGAGGGGACATGTGTGTACCTGTGATGTTTGGCAGAAAACAACAAAACTCTGTAAAGCTATTGTCCTTCCATTAAAAATAAAAAAAGAATTAATGAATATTCTTGAGGGTGGCGTCAAAGGACCTTTGTCACAGTGGTTGCAAAAAAAAAAAAAAAATGCAAAGCTCATCCCTTGGCTTTGGAATTAAACAGAGGGGTGTGTGGGTGTTTGAAGAATTATGCAAAATTCTTGAAAGTTATGGAAAAGTTACCGGATCGCCATCGGGAGACAGGCCTGGTCTTTGAGCCCGTATGTACTTGGCCGGTCAGCGCCAGCTTCAGGCACTGTGAGGCTGAATCTGTCATTTCTAGAGGGACCGTCCAGAGGCCAGGCTGCACAGTGACAGCATGTGGCTGTGATGCACACACACCCGACGAGAGTGAAATACGGGAGGCGCCAGGAGGCCGAGGCATCTTCTTTCTGCTCAGTGGAGGAAAGCCTCTCTTGGGAGGTGCCCTGTCACGCTGCAGGTTTGGAGTGGCACTGAGGGGCTTCATCCTAACAGCCCTGATGGTAACAAAGGATTTGAAAGAGTGGTTCTCAGCAGTGGGAGGTGTCAGGGCAGCTTTGCCCCCAGAGGCCGCGGGTGGGATCTGGAGACAGGTTTAGTTCTCACAGCTGGAGGGGGCTTGCTGCTGGCACCTGGTGGGCGAAGGATTTTAGAACACTGCTAGACACCCTGCAGTGCGCCACCTCACAGAGTTAGCCAACCTCAGTGTCAGCTGTGCCAAGGCTGCGAAACCCTGATTTATTCTTTTCAGTTGGCATAACAAAAAATAACTTCTTTATTCTTGTTGTATTTTATGGAAGTAGAGTTGATTTACAATGTGGTGTTAGGTTTAGGTATATAGCAAAGGGATTCAGATCTAATCTGTATTTTTTCTTTTATAGATTTTTTTCCCCTTATAGGTTATAACAACATATGGAGTGTAGTTCACTGTGCTATACAGTAGGTCCTTATTGGTTATTTTATATATAGTAGTACATATATGTTAAGCTCCATTTCCTAATTTATCCCTACCCTCTTTCCCTCTGGTAATTATAAGTTTGTTTCCTATGTTTGTGGGTCTACTACTAGGTGACATATATGTTAATTTGTATCTCTCTCTCTTTTTTTAATATTTATTTATTTAGGCGGGGGTGTGGAGAGAGGGTGGTGGGCAGGCCACTTCCACTGGTCTTTCATTTGTCTAGTTTCATCCATCTTTGTTCTTTGGCCCGTGTGGGCCTCCCATCGCCGTGGCCTCTGTTGTCGCAGAGCACCAGCTCTGGGCGCATGCGCTCCAGAGCTCCGGCTCGGTGATTGGACACATCTGTCCAGCCACTCCGCAGCACGTGGGATCTTCCCAGGCCAGGGATCGAACCGGCGCCCCTTGCACTGCAAGGCGGTGTCTTTACCTACTGGACCACCAGGGAAGCCCCTAATTTGTATCTCTTTCTTTTAGATTTCACATATGAGCGATTCCATGTGACATTTGTCTTTCTCCGACTTATTTCACTTAGTATGATCATCTCTGGGTCCATCCATGTTGCTGCAAATAGCATTCATTCTTTGTCATGGCTGTGTAGTGTTTCATTGTGTGTGTGTGTGTGTGTGTGTGTGTGTGTGTACACACCACATCCACATCTTCTTTATCCATTCCTCTGTTGATCAACATTGAGGTTGCTGCCATTTCTTGGCTATAGTGAATAGTGCTGCAGTGAACATTAGAGTGTTCGTATCTCTTCAAACTGTGGGAGAAACCCTTATTTAAATATAAACCTCCAGCATTAAGGGGAATGGTTAAGTCTTTTAAGGCTTGTTCCAGAATCCTGTGGCCTGGAGCCCACGCGGCCCAGTGGGCTCTGCCAGTATCTTCACTGGATACAGGTGTTTCTTTCTTTCTTTTTTTTTTTTTTTCAAGGTTTTGGTCTCTCTTATTTATTTATTTATTTATTTGTTTTTGACTTCCTTGTGCCCGGTCTTCATTGTTTCTCAAGCTCCTCTCTAATTGCGGCCCAAGGGCTTCTTGTTGCAGTGACTTCTTCTCTTGTTGTAGAACATGAACTCTAGAGCACAGGGTCAGTAGTTGTGGAGCACAGGCTCAGTTGCTGCAAGGCATGTGGGATCTTCCTGGATTGGGGATTGAACCTTTGTCTCCTGCATTAGCAGGCAGATTCTTTACCACTGAGCCACCCCGGAAGCCCTACAGGTGTTTCTTGCTTTCAGTGTTTGGAAGGCATTGATGAAGAGTTCAGTACACCTGTATCTATGTCAACATTTCTGAAAGGCTGTCAACTCGGGGGAATTTTTCTTTTAATTAAAATGTACCAAAATGCCATTGAAAGTTCAGCAACATGTGCCAAAAAATTGGAAGAAACCAAAATGCCATTCAGTAGGGACCTAGATGAACAAATACAGTGGAAGCGTTCCTCAACCCCAAAAAGAAATGAGCTCGTAAGCCAAGGAAACCCTTGAAGGAAGTTTACGTGCATCTTTGTAAGGGAAAGAAGACAGTCCAGGGTGGCCAGGCAGGAGGCCAGCTCTAGCTCGTCCTGGTAAAGTCACAACCACAGGGACAGCAAAAAGGTCGGGGGGATCGGGGAGGGCGGGGTGGCCAGGTGGAGCGCGGGGGCTTTTCTGGCAGCCACTCTCCGGCGGATGAGCCTGTGATGGCACCGTCCCCATCGATTTGTCACAGCCCCTCCAAGGAGCACCAAACAGCATGAATCCTAATGTCAGCGGTGGGCTCTGGTTAGTGATTTAGTTTGGTTGGATCAATATTGGTGCATTAGTTGTGACCAACGTGCCAGATTAGTGCCAGATGTTCGCAGTAGGAGAAACTAGGGAAAGAGCGGCAAGGGGTGGGGGGGCTTGTGGAAACTCTACTTTCTACACATTTTTTCCTATGAACCTAAAACTGCCCTGAATATTAGCCTATGAATTTTTAAAAGTAACTTTAAGCAATATGACTGGAGAAGGAAATGGCAACCCACCTCAGTATTCTTGCCTGGAAAATTCCATGGATGGAGAAACCTGGCGAGCTATAATCCATGGGGTCTCAAGATAGGTAGATACATACATACATACATATGTAGATACAGATATCTTAGATGGCTTCCCTGATGGCTCGGTTGTGAGGAATCTGACTGCAATGCAGGAAACCTGGGTTGGGAAGATCCCCCTGGAGGAGGGCATGGCAATCCACTCCAGTGATCCTGCCATTCCATGCTGCAAGGCATGTGGGATCTTCCTGGATTGGGATTGAACCTTTGTCTCCTGCATTAGCAGGCAGATTCTTTACCACTGAGCCACCCCGGAAGCCCTACAGGTGTTTCTTGCTTTCAGTGTTTGGAAGGCATTGATGAAGAGTTCAGTACACCTGTATCTATGTCAACATTTCTGAAAGGCTGTCAACTCGGGGGAATTTTTCTTTTAATTAAAATGTACCAAAATGCCATTGAAAGTTCAGCAACATGTGCCAAAAAATTGGAAGAAACCAAAATGCCATTCAGTAGGGACCTAGATGAACAAATACAGTGGAAGCGTTCCTCAACCCCAAAAAGAAATGAGCTCGTAAGCCAAGGAAACCCTTGAAGGAAGTTTACGTGCATCTTTGTAAGGGAAAGAAGACAGTCCAGGGTGGCCAGGCAGGAGGCCAGCTCTAGCTCGTCCTGGTAAAGTCACAACCACAGGGACAGCAAAAAGGTCGGGGGGATCGGGGAGGGCGGGGTGGCCAGGTGGAGCGCGGGGGCTTTTCTGGCAGCCACTCTCCGGCGGATGAGCCTGTGATGGCACCGTCCCCATCGATTTGTCACAGCCCCTCCAAGGAGCACCAAACAGCATGAATCCTAATGTCAGCGGTGGGCTCTGGTTAGTGATTTAGTTTGGTTGGATCAATATTGGTGCATTAGTTGTGACCAACGTGCCAGATTAGTGCCAGATGTTGCAGTAGGAGAAACTAGGGAAAGAGCGGCAAGGGGTGGGGGGGCTTGTGGAAACTCTACTTTCTACACATTTTTTCCTATGAACCTAAAACTGCCCTGAATATTAGCCTATGAATTTTTAAAAGTAACTTTAAGCAATATGACTGGAGAAGGAAATGGCAACCCACCTCAGTATTCTTGCCTGGAAAATTCCATGGATGGAGAAACCTGGCGAGCTATAATCCATGGGGTCTCAAGATAGGTAGATACATACATACATACATATGTAGATACAGATATCTTAGATGGCTTCCCTGATGGCTCGGTTGTGAGGAATCTGACTGCAATGCAGGAAACCTGGGTTGGGAAGATCCCCCTGGAGGAGGGCATGGCAATCCACTCCAGTGATCCTGCCTGGAGAATTCCATGGGCGAGGCCCCTGGCGAGCTGAAGTCCATGTGGTCACATAGAGTCAGACAGGACTGGAGTTCCTACGCAGCAGCAGCAAGCGACAGGATATAGAACAGAATTAGCAAAACTCCTCATTCTAGTCGCCACCACTTCCTGGGTGCTTCCAAAGCAGCAGACACGTTGCCACCTTGGCGGGCGAGGCTCTGTCAGAGACCTGGAAGGAAGGCCAGCTCTCAGACAGCACCTCCTCGGTCCAAGCAGGCAGAGCACTGGGCGTTAGAGATCTGTTCCCCCACCACTGCCCTGGGACAAAGGTCCTAGTACCGTCTTCATTTTCCAAGACAAGGAAACGGCCATTCAGAGAGGCTCAGTCCTGTGAGCTGTGTCAGGGGACCTGGAGGCCGGGCGTGAATCAATCGAATGAATTGCTGGGCCCGTGTGTCCTGCCGTTGTGCACGCATGTGCGTGTGTGATGTGTGTTGTTTGTGTGCGTGAGAAAGTGAGAAAAATGGAAGAGAAGTGGGGGTGCTTGGTGTGTATCAGTGAATAGAAGGAAAGAGGAGGGAAGGAATGCATGAAAGCGTGACAATACCCTTCCCTTCAGATGACAGCTGCTCTCTTCTCTGAACCTCCGAGCCTGTTTTTGTTTGTTCTGGAAGGGCTGGCGGGGAGGGTGGAATGGCTAAAGGGCTCTGTAGGGTAGTGGATGGAAGCTATAAATTTTTGGTAGTGAGCCGCCTGTGGTGTATACAGATATGGAACTAGGCTGTACACATAACATATAATGTTATACATGTGTTATCTTAATTTTTAAAAAGAAACAAAAGACACAGTAACGCGGCAGGAGACCGAGGAAGAGGGCAGGGGGCCGCGTTCCCTGGAGCTGCCTGGAGCCATGGCCTGGGCTCAGGACCGTGTCCCCCATGTCCCCGGGCTGCGGTTCCCGCCCGGGGTCGGGGTCTCTTCCTGTGGGCGTTGCCACCCCTGCCCCACCGGGGCTGAGCACGGGTGCGCGGGCAGCGAGTGCCCCAGGCTGACCAGGTTCCCGCGGGCCCTGGCCCGCCTGAGAGCTGAGGCTGGCCTTCGGCCTGCGTCCTGGGTGGTCTTGGATGGCTTCTTGTCCAGAGTTGCGTGGCGGGGTCCCAGACAGCTGCAGAGCCACCGCCCCCCCACCGCCCCAGAGGTAGTCTCCGTTCGAAGGGGACTAGGAGGGCCCAGCCACAGCCTTCCCACGCTTCGTGAGGACGAGCAGCCTGTGATCCCAAGGGGCCACCTCCAGCTCTGCAGAGGCATTCATGTCTGCTGCATTCAGAGGCCAGAGCCAGCCACGTGCCTCCTTAAGGAGCTGCGAGAATGCCTTGTCCTGTGCCGCCCAGTGTCCCGCGGACTCGCGTCAGATCCCTCTAGACTGAACCGTGGATCAGGCTCCCGCTGCCCCGCCTGCGCTTCCCCCTCCTCTGCAAGGGGGCGTCTGCCGGGCGGGAAGGCGGCGCGCCTCCCTCTTGAGCCGCGTGCTCAGTGATGCCTGGTCACCTTTTTTTAACATCCATCTTAGTTATCTGGACCCTCGGCCTCCAGTCGCTCACAGAGAAACCCGCGTGAGGACCTGGGTTTTGTCCTGGTCATTTCTGGTCCCCTTTGTGTTGTTTGTGTGCGTGAGAAAGTGAGAAAAATGGAAGAGAAGTGGGGGTGCTTGGTGTGTATCAGTGAATAGAAGGAAAGAGGAGGGAAGGAATGCATGAAAGCGTGACAATACCCTTCCCTTCAGATGACAGCTGCTCTCTTCTCTGAACCTCCGAGCCTGTTTTTGTTTGTTCTGGAAGGGCTGGCGGGGAGGGTGGAATGGCTAAAGGGCTCTGTAGGGTAGTGGATGGAAGCTATAAATTTTTGGTAGTGAGCCGCCTGTGGTGTATACAGATATGGAACTAGGCTGTACACATAACATATAATGTTATACATGTGTTATCTTAATTTTTAAAAAGAAACAAAAGACACAGTAACGCGGCAGGAGACCGAGGAAGAGGGCAGGGGGCCGCGTTCCCTGGAGCTGCCTGGAGCCATGGCCTGGGCTCAGGACCGTGTCCCCCATGTCCCCGGGCTGCGGTTCCCGCCCGGGGTCGGGGTCTCTTCCTGTGGGCGTTGCCACCCCTGCCCCACCGGGGCTGAGCACGGGTGCGCGGGCAGCGAGTGCCCCAGGCTGACCAGGTTCCCGCGGGCCCTGGCCCGCCTGAGAGCTGAGGCTGGCCTTCGGCCTGCGTCCTGGGTGGTCTTGGATGGCTTCTTGTCCAGAGTTGCGTGGCGGGGTCCCAGACAGCTGCAGAGCCACCGCCCCCCCACCGCCCCAGAGGTAGTCTCCGTTCGAAGGGGACTAGGAGGGCCCAGCCACAGCCTTCCCACGCTTCGTGAGGACGAGCAGCCTGTGATCCCAAGGCCACCTCCAGCTCTGCAGAGGCATTCATGTCTGCTGCATTCAGAGGCCAGAGCCAGCCACGTGCCTCCTTAAGGAGCTGCGAGAATGCCTTGTCCTGTGCCGCCCAGTGTCCCGCGGACTCGCGTCAGATCCCTCTAGACTGAACCGTGGATCAGGCTCCCGCTGCCCCGCCTGCGCTTCCCCCTCCTCTGCAAGGGGGCGTCTGCCGGGCGGGAAGGCGGCGCGCCTCCCTCTTGAGCCGCGTGCTCAGTGATGCCTGGTCACCTTTTTTTAACATCCATCTTAGTTATCTGGACCCTCGGCCTCCAGTCGCTCACAGAGAAACCCGCGTGAGGACCTGGGTTTTGTCCTGGTCATTTCTGGTCCCCTTTGTGTCTGGAACAGTGCTGGACCCAGAGGGTGTCCTCAAAACAGGCTTGAACGGCCCTGCTATGACTGGGTGGGCCGTCTCAATGGACCACGGATGGAAAATGCAGAGAGGCATTTTTCTGTCCATTCCGGAAGACTTCAGGATGGCCTCTTAACTCGTGTTGTTCTTCAATCCCCCCCGCATGGATTTCCATCATCGCTCTCCCCGGGGCCGTTAAATGACAATTCCTATAGACACGTCTCCCCGTTGCCCTCCCCTTCTCGTTAAAGGGGCTCACAGGTAGGGGCAAATTGAAGAGCCAAGAGAAGGGCGGTGTGAGCCCCGGCGAGGGCATTTGCAATTAAATGAGGTGGAGAAATCTGCTTTCAGAGGAAGGGACGCCTGGGGGTGAGGCTCCGGTTTGGGGCACTGGCTTCCGTGGAGCCGCAGGAGATGGAGGGTGTGGCCAGAGGGATTACTTCCAGCATAATTGGCTTTTCATGGCTCAAGTTTTAGCAATCAATTTCTATATTTCCTTGTACAGTTGGAATTCGTAAACAAATCTGTGTGTTCTCTCACCCTGTAGCATTTTTTTTTCCTTCTGCTTTCTGCTGTTTTGCTGTTCATCTGACTAGTACCTAGCTAGGCTCCTTATGTCTCGGATATGGACGAGGATATTGCGCACCTGTCGTGTTCAGGAGGCTCAGTGTCGAGCAACAGGAAATGAGGTGGGTGCCCTTTAGGGTGCCCACAGTCTAGCAACCAGGTACTTTGGTCTTGTGTGGAAAACGCTCCAACCCGGGTACACATAGAGGAGGGTCTCCTGCCGTTGGACCCTCAGAACCATCTTTAGAAATCTCCCAACCAGGTTTTCAGCGACTCCGAGTGATGCCTGGATCAGGCTCCCGCTGCCCCGCCTGCGCTTCCCCCTCCTCTGCAAGGGGGCGTCTGCCGGGCGGGAAGGCGGCGCGCCTCCCTCTTGAGCCGCGTGCTCAGTGATGCCTGGTCACCTTTTTTTAACATCCATCTTAGTTATCTGGACCCTCGGCCTCCAGTCGCTCACAGAGAAACCCGCGTGAGGACCTGGGTTTTGTCCTGGTCATTTCTGGTCCCCTTTGTGTCTGGAACAGTGCTGGACCCAGAGGGTGTCCTCAAAACAGGCTTGAACGGCCCTGCTATGACTGGGTGGGCCGTCTCAATGGACCACGGATGGAAAATGCAGAGAGGCATTTTTCTGTCCATTCCGGAAGACTTCAGGATGGCCTCTTAACTCGTGTTGTTCTTCAATCCCCCCCGCATGGATTTCCATCATCGCTCTCCCCGGGGCCGTTAAATGACAATTCCTATAGACACGTCTCCCCGTTGCCCTCCCCTTCTCGTTAAAGGGGCTCACAGGTAGGGGCAAATTGAAGAGCCAAGAGAAGGGCGGTGTGAGCCCCGGCGAGGGCATTTGCAATTAAATGAGGTGGAGAAATCTGCTTTCAGAGGAAGGGACGCCTGGGGGTGAGGCTCCGGTTTGGGGCACTGGCTTCCGTGGAGCCGCAGGAGATGGAGGGTGTGGCCAGAGGGATTACTTCCAGCATAATTGGCTTTTCATGGCTCAAGTTTTAGCAATCAATTTCTATATTTCCTTGTACAGTTGGAATTCGTAAACAAATCTGTGTGTTCTCTCACCCTGTAGCATTTTTTTTTCCTTCTGCTTTCTGCTGTTTTGCTGTTCATCTGACTAGTACCTAGCTAGGCTCCTTATGTCTCGGATATGGACGAGGATATTGCGCACCTGTCGTGTTCAGGAGGCTCAGTGTCGAGCAACAGGAAATGAGGTGGGTGCCCTTTAGGGTGCCCACAGTCTAGCAACCAGGTACTTTGGTCTTGTGTGGAAAACGCTCCAACCCGGGTACACATAGAGGAGGGTCTCCTGCCGTTGGACCCTCAGAACCATCTTTAGAAATCTCCCATCAGATCCCAGGAGGGTTTTCAGTCAGACCAGCCAAGCCAGACCCTCCCCAAAGAAAAAGCTTTATTAAGAGTTTCAATCAGCTCACTCTTAATTTTTCTCTCTCCTGCAATCAGTGAGTCATGAGGCTGCAATTCATTAGGATCGCTGTGATCATCGCTAAGAGCACAGCTGGGCACTCGGTGTCACGGTCAGAGCTCTCTGCAGACAGGAGGGGCCGGTGGCAAATGCAGGGGTTGGGGATCCACCCTGCCAGGTCCTTGGGTGCCCCCCCAGAGGAGGAGGACTCAGTAGGGAGGCAGAAGGGCTCATCAGTCTGGCCCCAAAGCCCAATAACACAGCCCTTCTCTACCCACTCTGTGGATGGACTCAGCAACCTTCCTATAGCTCTTTTCCATGACCCTTCTCTTTTTTTTCAGCACCTCTACCACCCCTTGCTCCATTTTTATTCTCTTCTCCAACTCTTGCTTCTCAGTACTTTTTAGGATCATCTGAGTATGGGAAACAGAACTCTCAAGAAATGTTCTGGGAGTGGGTCATCAAAACACAGGGCAGACGTTCAGGAAGTCAACAGTGAGAGGTTTCACTCATACCCTCGTCTAGAAGTGCCTGCTGACAGCAACCACAAGGCCCTCTCCCCACAACCCACCCCATCTTCTGAATAACCATGGAGGGGAGTACCCATGATCCTTTTAGGAAAGGTACAATTTTTATTAAAAGGTGTACGTTCTTCTCTAAGAATTCCTTCACTCCCTGACCTCTTCTCTGCCCTCCCTTTGCATCCAATGGGCATAGCCAGACCTGTTCCGTGGGATTCTGGGAGGATAAGTCAAGCCACTGAGTATGAACGCCGTGACACAGGGATGGGGGTGATTGGCATGTTTTGAGCATCTGTTCTCCATTTTATGCACCATGCATGCAGTGTCTCATTTAATCCCTACAGAAACACTGTGAAGGTGGGCTTTTTGGTTTGTCTCTTCCGGTTTTTAAAAAGCATTTATTAGGCATGGCCTATAGCCAAATATTATGTAGCTGGGGATCCAGCCATGAATAGGCAAGGTCGCTGCTGTTATCCATTCTATAGGCCAGGACCCCAAGACTCAGAGATTCACTCGGCCAAGGTCACAGAGCCTCTGGCCGGCTCTGAGGCCAGTCCCTGCTCTACCCTGAGGGACTGCCTCCCCGGGTCTGAGCACACTGCTAGATACGGAGAGATTTCCTTGAGGTCAGAAGCTTCCTTGGCTCTCCCAGGGTTTTGTTTAGACACAATTACAGGTCACCTCCAGGTGGACTGCCTGGGAGTTAGGGGTTAACGGGTGTGACCTCAGAGAAGCTGTTGAACCCTTCTGAGTCTGTTTCCATGGCTGAGAAGGGGATGAAATTAACAGGGTCAGATGGACGTCCAAACACCCAGCATGTGGGAACATGCTTTAAAACCTGATGTCCTCAGACTTCCCTGGTGGTCCAGTGGTTAAAAAATCCCCTGCCAATTCAGGGGACACGGGTTCTATCCCTGGTCCAGGAAGATCCCTCACTCCGCAAGACAACTAAGCCCGTGTACCACAACTGCAGAGGCCCTCTCGCCTGAGAGCCCGTGCTCAGAAACAAGAATAGCTCCTGCTTCTCGCAATTATAGAAAGCCCACTCACAGCCACAAAGACCCAGTGCAGCCAAAAATAAATACATACATAAAATTTTTAAATATACTGGTTATATCACCTTCAGCAAGTTCCTGACCTCACTGTGCCTCTGTCTTGTCACCTATGAAATGGGAATGATATAGGACATACTGCAGAGGGCTGTTACAAGAGTCCAGTAATCTTGCTCCAACAGTGACCACCATGCCTCCATGCTACCCAGCACCTCGGCTTTGCTCTCTCCTTCAGAAGCACAGCAGAACCCAGAGGTTCTGAGACGTCCCTGATGATGGCATGTCTTACTCTGAAAATCAAGTCTAATTGTTTCTGGAAAACATGGTGTGCGCCTGTTCGGTTTGAGATGTATAGCCTTCAGACTGGGAGGTTTTTGTTTGGTTTACTTGTTTTGTTTTCATACGTTAGCAGTTTCATTTCCATTGGCTGAAGTAGATTGTTCAAAGAATAAGAAAAGTAAAGAGCAGGTTCTCATCCCAGGCTGCGGCCTCATACGTGGAGTGATTTTTTTGTTTTCCTGACAAAGACCTGAGACTTTGTTTTTCCTTCCGACTGGTCAGCGGTGAGACCTTCTGTCTCAAACCCATGCCAACTCTGTTGAACCAAAACAGCTAGGATGTGGGTCAGGAGATGACCTGTCTAGATGCAGGCATGAGTCCCATCTGGTGTACAGAGGACAGGTGGGGGCCTCTTGGCAGCTGTGGTGGTCCAGGTCACTGCAAGGCCACATTTGGGCTTCCTAGAGATCTCAGGCCATATGGCTCAGCCTGGAAGCCTAAACTCATGAGAAGTCATGGCCGCCCAGCCTCTTCAAGTGAACGGCACATTTCAGACCTTCAAAGGGATGACAGTGAAGGGTACCCACTGACTTGGGTGCACTGCTAAAACAATCCAGTGCGTCTCCAGCATCGCCGTGCATGTGACAAGTGCTTCGTAGGCACTTTGTATAGTCCTCCCCAGTTGTTATCAGAACCCAGCTTATAGATGAGGAAACGGAAGCTCAGAGAGGGAGAGTAACTCACCCAAGGCTACACAGCTCTGAAGTTAGCAAGCCAGGCCCTTTTTTTCCCCTAAGCTTTTTTCTTTCTGGTGAACAACCAAAAATAATAATAATAACTTAAAAACGGGAGATGAGGAAACAGTAGACCTCAGGGACCGCTGGTGGAGGCGGAATTGGTATTGCGGCTGCTGCTGCACAGTCTCTTGAGTCGCGTCTGACTCTGTGTGACCCCGTGGACTGCAGGCCGCCAGGCGCCTCCGTCCATGGGCTTCTCCAGGCGAGAACACTGGAGTGAGTTGTCACACCCTCCTCTAGGGGAGCTTCCCAACCCAGGGCTGGAACCCAGGCCTCCTGCATTGCAGGCAGAGTCCTCACCACTGAGCCATCAGAGAAACCCCATATATTTATATTTGAGACCCCATGGACTTAGCTCACCAGGCTTCTCCATCCATGGGATTCTTCAGGCATGAACACTGGCGTGGGTTGCCATTCCCTTCTCCAGGTAGTGGTATGAACCCTCGGTAGAAAAGTGTTAGTGTCCATCATGATGGTGGGGATGTTATTAACTAGCCACTTTCAGAAAAGGGTCTAAAAAACGGATGGACCATTACATAGGCAGCTCTTTAAGAGTGGAGTTTGTAGGCTTAAATTCCCTGTATCAAAGGCAGAGCTCAGCCCTGTCGACCTGCTTCTGGATTTCTTTCCTCCCATCCCTCGTGTATCTCAGGCTTCACAGTGCAGGCTGGGCTTTCCTTCTAGTCTAAATAGGACCAAGGGAGCCCAGGCTGTCCTGCCCACAGAAAAATGAGAGCAGTTAGGGCTTTCCTGGGAGCTCAGATGGTGAAGAATCTACCTGCAATGCGGGAGACCTGGGGTCACTTCCTGGGTTGGGAAGATCCCCTGGAGAAGGCAATGACAACCCACTCCAGTACTCTTGCCTGGATAATTCCATGGACGGAGGAGCCTGGCGGGCTACAGACCATGGGGTCACAAAGAGTCGGACACGACTGAGCAACTGTCACTTTCACGATACTTACTTAGCACTGTGTGCCAAGCCCTGTTCTCTGCACTTTGCTGTGTGAATTCCTTAAAGCTGCACAAGAATCCTGTGGGACAGACATCCTTCCCATGGCCATTTCACAGATGATAAAACTGAGGCCCGGGGAGGTGATTCCCCGGAGAGCGGCCAGGATGCATGCCAGGGCAGGCTGTGAGCTTCTCTGCCCTCCCTGCCCTTGCACTCCCGCCCCAGCCCAGGAGGACCTGCTTCCAGCCTTGTTCTTCCGGTCGAGCGGTGGTTTTGCACAGACTTGTCCTGTACTTACTCTCTGGATCATCTCACAGTTTTACAGAACTCCTGGGTGTCCAGGGTTAGGGGCTCCCTCAACAGCCGCGGAACATCCATCTGCTCGGCAAACCTGTGCCGAATTCCTTCCGGGTCCAAAGTACCAAACCCTGTGAGTGCAGGGCCTCATCCACATCCTCATGGAATTCCACGTTCCAGAGGGCTGGGTGCATCTTGGATTTTTTTTTTTTTTTTATCTTCAGAGCTAGTCTCCTGTGTCTCCTACATGGACCCTCTTACCTGTCTCTTAACCCTCTCGCACAGCCCTGGGAGCACTTCTGCTCCCTGACATACCTTTTTTAAATTGCAGTATAGTTGCTTTTCAGCTTCCTGCATGGCACAGCGGTACAGAATCTGCCTGCCAGTGCAGGAGGCACAGGAGGCGAGGGTTCCGCCCCTGGGTTGGGAAGATCCATGGCGTAAGAAACGACAACTCACTCCAGTATCCTTGCCTTGAGAAGCTCATGGATAGAGGAGCCTGGCAGGCTACAGTCCATGGGATCGCAAAGAGTCAGACACAACTGAGCGACTGGGTGACACACACACATAATTGCTTTACAGTGAATGCCATGGTGGTTTCTGAAGGCGAGCCAAGTGACTCAGCTCTAAGTATACATGTCCCCCTCCCTGTTAGACCCCTTCGCCCCAGATGCTTTTCTTCCCCACTCCTGCCCAATGGGAATAAGAATTTGCCTTCAACGCATGAAACCTCCTTAGTAACGATTGGGTCATACCCTGCCTTGTCTTTCCAGTTGGAACCAAAACAGGCATGGTTTCCAACAGCACAGAGAGAGGAGCTGCTTAAATAACAAGCCTTATGAGGCTGGGGCAAGAGCATGTCCATTTACAGCCTCACTCAGAAGCACCGCTGTCTTGAGTCCCCAGAGAAACGCTCTCGCAGGTTTCTTTTTCTCTCTGCGTCTCTTACCTGAGTCTAGAATGTGGTGTCTTCCCCGCCCCTTAACCCAGTTCCAGAGCCCCGCCTCCCAGCCCATGTCCCCAGCTCCTGACTTACATGGAAAATCAATGTATTTCAAGTAGGAAACAACAAAAGCAGAGAGGTTTCACCCGAGGTGGAAAGTCTGCAGGCAGCTTGATGCAAATTGGAGGGAAAGACGAAAATAAAGCGGTATGAGGAGGTGTGGGCGCCCTTGTAATTCTGAGCGGCGGCTGCTGTGTTTGCTACATTTGTAGCAAGGTAGGCAGGACGCCATGTCAGGTTAAAACTAACACTGTGTCCAGTTTAGGCTTACTGGGGAAGGATGCCGGTAAAAAAAAAGATAGCAGATATTTGTTCTGATGTTTAGCAGAGAAGTGAATTGTTGGTAGCCTTCAGTGTTTCATACTTTTCCATCTGCGTCTCCCCACCCTCCCCCCCCCACCCCCATCAAAAGCACAGGCCCTGGGGAATGGAACGATGGCCCTGGACACCAGTTTATGGTTGGAATGTAACTTCTGCTTGTCACACAAGTGGGTTCCAATCTCTGAGACTCAAAATGTATTGGTGTTTCATTTTGTCTTCATGCTGGGTTGAAGATGGTTGTTTTCAAAGGCCCCGCCAATGGGAGCTGGCCGCTGTGGATGAGGCCACAATGTCGAGGTCAGGTGCATACGCCGTTGCCTACTCTATTATTCCTCCTCCTCCAGGAAGCATCAGGGATTTGTCATCCATGCCTGGAAAGGAGGTTCCACATGAAAAGCCATGCACGTCTGCCTTACAGGGCTTGCAAGTGCTGTTGCTAGCATTCCCCTGGCAGCTTGTAATTGCTTTGCCAGAGGACACTGCCTCCCACATGTACTACGTGCCAATTGATTGAACAGATATTCATCATTGTCATGCTTAGGTATATATTCTCAGGAGGTTTAAGAATAAAGATAGCCAGTGATCGAACCTGTGATATGCATTAACTGCTTAGAATAACGCTAGAATTTGCAAAACTGGAGAAGGAAATGGCAACCCACTCCAGTATTCTTGCCTGGAAATATTCCGTGGACGGAGAAGCCTGTTGAGCTACAGTCCATGTGTTCCCAAATATATGTATATATGGCTTTCCTGATGGCTCATTGGTGAGGAATCTGCCTGCAATGCAAGAGAGCTGGGTTCCATCCCCTGGGGGAAGGCATGGCAACCCACGCCAGTGTTCTTGCGTGGAGAATTCCATGGACAGAGGAGTCTGACGGGCTGCCATCCATGGGGGTCACACAGAGTGGGACACAACTGAAGTGACTAAGCAGCGACAGAATTTGCAAAACAATGTATTATTAAGAAAAGAATGGGTGGCATTTGTCTAGGGCGTAACTCAGAGCAGCACGGTGCTAGAGGAACCGCGTTAGCCTGTGAGCATTTTTAGTTACGTTTTTAAAAACCAGCATGCATATGGTGGGTCTACCACACTCCTCCCCCAGCCCCCAATTTATCTCCCCTACTTCTGGAAGGAGGGAAGAAAACTGTCAGTGTGCACACGAGTAACTTTGGGGTGTCCTATAAACCATAGACCCCTTGTCCTCACACCAAAAGAACCTAATTTGAGCGAGGCCCTGGAATCTGCACTTTAATAAGCTTCCCAGGTGGTTCTGTGGTAGGAGGTCCTTAGGACCTTCTGAAAGCAGCGCTTTGGAATATGCGCCCAAACAAAGATGGTTTCACTTTGGCATAGAAGGCTCACTTCTATTTTTTTCCCCCGTGATTGATGCCTGCTCTCTGGGAATAAAGTCTCATAAAACCTAATTTAATTGTTGAGCAGTGCTTCCTCTTTAAAACCACTTGTACATGCAGATTTGGGGCTGCTTGGCTCATCAGGATCTCTCCACCTCAGCACTGTTGACATTTGGCTGGCTAACTCTTTGTCACGACGGATTATCCTTGCTTTGTAGGTGGTAGCAGTGGCCCTGGCCTCTACCCACTAGATACCATGGGCACCCTCCAGTTCCCCGCTGTTGGGACAACCAAAACCATCTTCAGATGTTGACAAATGTCCTCTAGGGGGATAGAATCGTCCACGTGGAGAACCACTAGATTAAATCGGAAACGTCATCCCACTTTGATAAACCTTTCAAGTCACAACTGGGCTCAGAAGATGGGGCCAAAAAGGCACTTGCCAGCCTCCTGCTTCTAGGACGGAGTTCTTGAAAGCACAGGTCCCAGATGGAAAAAGTCTGCTCCAGTGGGAATTATTCACAATTCTATGGCTGTTGAATTGGTATTCTGTGCATGAAACAAAAAGAGAAGCCTGCAGCTTGGCATAAACCTACTTTAGATCAGCTGCAAATTCAAGGGCTTTATGGAAACAGAATGTAGCTGGGATGGGGCAGGTGGCTAGCGGGCTGCCCTCCCAAGTGAATCCAAGTGCTCCAACGCGAATTTCAGGCTTACTTCGTGCCTGCACTACAGTAACTGATAAGGATACAGACATGAGTAAGATGGAGTTCTTTCCTCGAGGGGCATTTTTAGTTACGTTTAAAACCAGCATGCATACTACCACTCCCCAGCCCCCAATTTATCTCCCCTACTTCTGGAAGGAGGGAAGAAAACTGTCAGTGTGCACACGAGTAACTTTGGGGTGTCCTATAAACCATAGACCCCTTGTCCTCACACCAAAAGAACCTAATTTGAGCGAGGCCCTGGAATCTGCACTTTAATAAGCTTCCCAGGTGGTTCTGTGGTAGGAGGTCCTTAGGACCTTCTGAAAGCAGCGCTTTGGAATATGCGCCCAAACAAAGATGGTTTCACTTTGGCATAGAAGGCTCACTTCTATTTTTTCCCCAGTGATTGATGCCTGCTCTCTGGGAATAAAGTCTCATAAAACCTAATTTAATTGTTGAGCAGTGCTTCCTCTTTAAAACCACTTGTACATGCAGATTTGGGGGCTGCTTGGCTCATCAGGATCTCTCCACCTCAGCACTGTTGACATTTGGCTGGCTAACTCTTTGTCACGACGGATTATCCTTGCTTTGTAGGTGGTAGCAGTGGCCCTGGCCTCTACCCACTAGATACCATGGGCACCCTCCAGTTCCCCGCTGTTGGGACAACCAAAACCATCTTCAGATGTTGACAAATGTCCTCTAGGGGATAGAATCGTCACGTGGAGAACCACTAGATTAAATCGGAACGTCATCCCACTTTGATAAACCTTTCAAGTCACAACTGGGCTCAGAAGATGGGGCCAAAAAGGCACTTGCCAGCCTCCTGCTTCTAGGACGGAGTTCTTGAAAGCACAGGTCCCAGATGGAAAAAGTCTGCTCCAGTGGGAATTATTCACAATTCTATGGCTGTTGAATTGGTATTCTGTGCATGAAACAAAAAGAGAAGCCTGCAGCTTGGCATAAACCTACTTTAGATCAGCTGCAAATTCAAGGGCTTTATGGAAACAGAATGTAGCTGGGATGGGGCAGGTGGCTAGCGGGCTGCCCTCCCAAGGGAATCCAAGTGCTCCAACGCGAATTTCAGGCTTACTTCGTGCCTGCACTACAGTAACTGATAAGGATACAGACATGAGTAAGATGGAGTTCTTTCCCTCGAGGGGCTTAGGCCTGTGAGCAGGAGCTAGGCAAGCGTGACATAGTGGTCCTCTGCCACATGGCCTGGCTTCAGACCCCACTCCACTCATACTAGCTGTATGACTATGGGCAAATTACATGATCTGTCTGTGCCTCTGTTTCCTCAAAGCTAGAAAGGGTGCCTACCTCAAGTGGTGGTTAGACATGGTACCTACTTCAAGTGGTTGGTTGGAGGATTCATATGTATACAGCTTTTAGAACAATGCCTGGCACATAGAAAAGGCTATGTTAGAAAGCCCAGCAGTGGGCTTCCCTGGTAGCTCAGTGGTAAAAAATCTGCCTGCCAGTACAGAGGACATGGGTTTGATCCTTGGTCTGGGAAGATCCCACCACGGGACAACTACTGAGCCCACAATCCTAGAGCCCATGCTCCACAAGAGAAGCCACTGCAATGAAAAGCCCACACACCACAACTAGAGAAAAACCCACATGCAGCAGCAAAGACCCTGCACAGCCTAAAGATTTTGAAAGTTTAAAAATAAAATAATCTGATCTAAGTGTGTTAGTTGTTAGGTTGGATCCAACTCGTTGTGACCCCGGACGGTAGCCCACCAGGCTCCCCTGTCCGTGGGATTTTCCAGGCAAGAATGTTGGAGTGGGTTGCCATTTCCTGCTCCAGGGGGATCTTCCCGACCCAAGAATCAAACCCAGGTCTCTCTTTATCACCCAAGAAGCCCTGTCTGTCGAAGCTGAGTTTCAATATTGGATTGGGTAAATGTCACCTGTGGCCCATGAACGTAACCAGTTTTCATCTCGGCCAGGAGACTGAGACAGAGTTAACTCTAGCTCTTTGAAATGAGCGGTTGCAGTAGGAATTGAATAGAAGCCATCAGTTAAACAGATAAGAAGCTGTTGAATTGGTATTCTGTGCATGAAACAAAGAGAAGCCTGCAGCTTGGCATAAACCTACTTTAGATCAGCTGCAAATTCAAGGGCTTTATGGAAACAGAATGTAGCTGGGATGGGGCAGGTGGCTAGCGGGCTGCCCTCCCAAGGGAATCCAAGTGCTCCAACGCAATTTCAGGCTTACTTGTGCCTGCACTACAGTAACTGATAAGGATACAGACATGAGTAAGATGGAGTTCTTTCCCTCGAGGGGCTTAGGCCTGTGAGCAGGAGCTAGGCAAGCGTGACATAGTGGTCCTCTGTCACATGGCCTGGCTTCAGACCCCACTCCACTCATACTAGCTGTATGACTATGGGCAAATTACATGATCTGTCTGTGCCTCTGTTTCCTCAAAGCTAGAAAGGGTGCCTACCTCAAGTGGTGGTTAGACATGGTACCTACTTCAAGTGGTTGGTTGGAGGATTCATATGTATACAGCTTTTAGAACAATGCCTGGCACATAGAAAAGGCTATGTTAGAAAGCCCAGCAGTGGGCTTCCCTGGTAGCTCAGTGGTAAAAAATCTGCCTGCCAGTACAGAGGACATGGGTTTGATCCTTGGTCTGGGAAGATCCCACCACGGGACAACTACTGAGCCCACAATCCTAGAGCCCATGCTCCACAAGAGAAGCCACTGCAATGAAAAGCCCACACACCACAACTAGAGAAAAACCCACATGCAGCAGCAAAGACCCTGCACAGCCTAAAGATTTTGAAAGTTTAAAACACAAATAATCTGATCTAAGTGTGTTAGTTGTTAGGTTGGATCCAACTCGTTGTGACCCCGGACGGTAGCCCACCAGGCTCCCCTGTCCGTGGGATTTTCCAGGCAAGAATGTTGGAGTGGGTTGCCATTTCCTGCTCCAGGGGGATCTTCCCGACCCAAGAATCAAACCCAGGTCTCTCTTTATCACCCAAGAAGCCCTGTCTGTCGAAGCTGAGTTTCAATATTGGATTGGGTAAATGTCACCTGTGGCCCATGAACGTAACCAGTTTTCATCTCGGCCAGGAGACTGAGACAGAGTTAACTCTAGCTCTTTGAAATGAGCGGTTGCAGTAGGAATTGAATAGAAGCCATCAGTTAAATAAAGCTAGATAAGGAAGCTAAGAATTTAGCGAATGTTTATTGAGAGCTTACAGCTCAGGGATCTGTTACATTTATAGTTATGCTCAGTGCAGAATTCACAAGTAACTGAAGGCAACCTAAGAGCCTAGCAATAGGAGAATGGTGTATACTGCCTTCAGACAGTGAAATCTGGCCAGGAGGGTAAGGATTACTCTGAACGTGTGGATGGGGAATGAAAACTGTGATACATGATGAAGGGAAGAACGCAAGTCGCTCAATAATGTGTCTAGTGCCATCCCTTTGTGAAAAATAATCTCCGTGTGTGCGTGTTTGTGCCTGGGAAAAGGATAGACATCAAACCGTTAAAAGCCATTCCTTCTGGGGAGTGGGACTAGAGATGCAGAGGCAGGGGATCATTTTCCCCTAAACATTCCCGTTACTGTCTAGATTTTCATAAAAATTAGAGAAATTTTAAAAATAATTTTTTCTTATCTAGCTGCATTGGATCTTAGTTGCAGCATGCAGAATCTTCACTGTGGCCTACAAGCTCCAAAGCACTCGGGCTCAGTTGCCCCACAGCATGTGGGATCTTAGTTCCCCTACCAGGAATCAAACCCATGTCCTCTGCCATGGAAGGCAGATTCTTAACCACAGGTCCACCAAGGAAGGCCCCCAAAAACTTAAAGGGTTTTTTTTTTTTGCCACTTCTATTGGTCTTTCATTTATTTATTTTCATCCATCTGTGTTCTTTGGCCTGTGTGGGCCTCCCATCACAGTGGCCTCTCTAGTTGCAGAGCACCGGCTCTGGGCACATGCTCTCCAGAGCTCCGGCTCGGTAGTTGGACACATGGGTCCAGTCCGTGGGATTTTCCAGGCAAGAATGTTGGAGTGGGTTGCCATTTCCTGCTCCAGGGGATCTTCCCGACCCAAGAATCAAACCCAGGTCTCTCTTTATCACCCAAGAAGCCCTGTCTGTCGAAGCTGAGTTTCAATATTGGATTGGGTAAATGTCACCTGTGGCCCATGAACGTAACCAGTTTTCATCTCGGCCAGGAGACTGAGACAGAGTTAACTCTAGCTCTTTGAAATGAGCGGTTGCAGTAGGAATTGAATAGAAGCCATCAGTTAAATAAAGCTAGATAAGGAAGCTAAGAATTTAGCGAATGTTTATTGAGAGCTTACAGCTCAGGGATCTGTTACATTTATAGTTATGCTCAGTGCAGAATTCACAAGTAACTGAAGGCAACCTAAGAGCCTAGCAATAGGAGAATGGTGTATACTGCCTTCAGACAGTGAAATCTGGCCAGGAGGGTAAGGATTACTCTGAACGTGTGGATGGGGAATGAAAACTGTGATACATGATGAAGGGAAGAACGCAAGTCGCTCAATAATGTGTCTAGTGCCATCCCTTTGTGAAAAATAATCTCCGTGTGTGCGTGTTTGTGCCTGGGAAAAGGATAGACATCAAACCGTTAAAAGCCATTCCTTCTGGGGAGTGGGACTAGAGATGCAGAGGCAGGGGATCATTTTCCCCTAAACATTCCCGTTACTGTCTAGATTTTCATAAAAATTAGAGAAATTTTAAAAATAATTTTTTCTTATCTAGCTGCATTGGATCTTAGTTGCAGCATGCAGAATCTTCACTGTGGCCTACAAGCTCCAAAGCACTCGGGCTCAGTTGCCCCACAGCATGTGGGATCTTAGTTCCCCTACCAGGAATCAAACCCATGTCCTCTGCCATGGAAGGCAGATTCTTAACCACAGGTCCACCAAGGAAGGCCCCCAAAAACTTAAAGGGTTTTTTTTTTTTTTTTTTTGCCACTTCTATTGGTCTTTCATTTATTTATTTTCATCCATCTGTGTTCTTTGGCCTGTGTGGGCCTCCCATCACAGTGGCCTCTCTAGTTGCAGAGCACCGGCTCTGGGCACATGCTCTCCAGAGCTCCGGCTCGGTAGTTGGACACATGGGTCCAGTGGCTCAACAGCACGTGGGATCTTCCCAGACCAGGGATCAAACCGGCACCCTTTGCACTAAAGGTGGTGTCCTTACCCACTGGACCATCAGGGAAGCCCAAGATGGGTTTTTCTAATTCTTTTTTTCAATTTTGGCCTCTTTTTTATGGTTCTTTAAATTTATTTATTTATTTTTATCCAGCTTTATTCTGTGGCCTGTGTGGGCCTCCCACTGCGGCGGTCTCTCTCATTGCAGAGCACCGGTTCTGGGCGCATGCGCTTCAGAGCACTGGCCCGCAATTGAACACACCGGTCCAGCCGTTCCGCGGCACAGGGGATCTGCCTGGGCCAGGAATCAAACCGGTGCCCGATGCACTGCAAGGCAGACTCTCCATCCACTGGACCACCAGGGAAGCCCCTTAAGATGGTTTTAACTAGAAAGGACAGAACATAAGGTTGCTCCCATACCCGTGGTCTGTCATCAACTTGCATAAAGCCTTCTCGGCGTCCGTTTCCTCAAAATAGGAAATCTCCCAGGCGTGATGGAAAAATGAAACATGGGCAACTATATTGAAACTGTGCAGCTAGCAAGTCAGTCTACCCAGCTGCTTTGTTGGGATGCCCAGAGTGTCCAGGTCTGGTCAGAGGGTGTCTCCTCGTGATGACACCCACCTCGTAAGGGTGTTGGGAGGAGTAAATGAAATCAAAGATCTATCAAATGCCTGGACCTTAAGTCCTCAGAAGAGGTAACTGGGTTAGCGCCTTTACACCACCCTTCCCAGCACAGAGCCCGGTGAAAACACTTTTGTTCATCCAAACCAAGCTAATTCTGGGATTTCCCTGGCGGTGGTGGTCCAGTGGTTAAGACTTTGCCTTCCAGTCAGGGGGTGTGGGTTTGATTCCTGGTCAGGGAACTAAGAATGGCCAAAAAACCAAAACATAAAACAGAAGCAGTATTATAACAAATTCAATAAAGACTTTAAAAGTAGTCTACATTAAAAAAAAAGAAAAACCACTAATTCTAGTGCCTGTTTCAGCGTTTCTCAAATAGACGTGATTTCCAGACAGTTGGGGGTTTCCCTGGCTAACAGCATGATAGGGGAACAGATGGCAAAAGACACAAGACCTCCCTCCATACCTGCCCCACAGCCCTGCAACCCCTTCCACAGATGGCGCGGGTTCTCCGTGGGAGAAATTGCTTGGCAGCCCTCACCCCCTCTGTCCTGCAGGGCTGTTGTGAACACAAATGAGAGAGGAGTGTTGTATAAACTGTAAAGCCTTGTCCACAGGGAAAGCTCTTGTTACCACCGTCTTCTCTTTCATTTGACCTTAAACCATACGCAGTGTCTGTCTCGCACCTAACCAGCACTCAAGCATCAGAGACGTCAGCTCCAAGATTAATTTTTCATAAAACACTGCTTGCCACAAGTCGGGGTGGGCTGATTGGGAGATCGGGGTTGATACATGGGCACTGCTGTGTATCAAACAGATAGCGGGACCCTCTCTCTAGCACAGGGAGCTCGGCCCGTGCTCCGCGGTAACCCAGAGGGGTGGGATGAGGGAGCTGGGTGGGAGGTTCAGGACGGAGGGGCTCTGTGTGTCCATATGGCTGACTCACTTTGTTGAACAGCAGAAACGCACACAACATTGTAAAGCAACTAGACCCCAATTTAAAAACAAAGGCCGCTTGCCGGTGGTGGCTGCAGCTAGGCTAATAACTGCAGTGTGAGAAAGCAGAGAGAGAACTCACGCCTTCCAAAAAAGAAGGCAGCTCTTGGCGTGGCTGTCAGACCTCCACGTGTGGCTCCTGGTCCCGTCCACTGTGCTCCGAGCGTGTTCCCCAGGCTGCACTCTGCTGGCAGCTGGAGATGTGCCTTGCCCAGGGGGCCTGTGGATTCACCCCATTTCCAAGCTTCCTTGATCAGGTCCCCCGCTTCCATAGATGTCACCTCGTTCTAACTTGTTCTGTAATTTCCAATGTCTTCCACCTGGTTTCAGAAATCTGTGGCACTGGGCCAGTGGCAGTTAGAGCTCACCTGCACTGCGGGCTTAGAAGGAGGTTCTCTGACTGGGGCTTGGTAACCAAAAGGCGTTTGGAAAGTTAAAAAGGTTGTGATGACTCATTGCACGTTAGGTTCATGTATGGACTGTACATCCTACACAAAGGCTTTTAAAAACAGACGAAATACTCATCCTTCTTACTCGCTTGGCCAGCCTGGTGTCCCTCCCCGGGCCCCTTTCTGAGAGAGAAGATGGCGCGGGTTCTCCGTGGAGAAATTGCTTGGCAGCCCTCACCCCCTCTGTCCTGCAGGGCTGTTGTGAACACAAATGAGAGAGGAGTGTTGTATAAACTGTAAAGCCTTGTCCACAGGGAAAGCTCTTGTTACCACCGTCTTCTCTTTCATTTGACCTTAAACCATACGCAGTGTCTGTCTCGCACCTAACCAGCACTCAAGCATCAGAGACGTCAGCTCCAAGATTAATTTTTCATAAAACACTGCTTGCCACAAGTCGGGGTGGGCTGATTGGGAGATCGGGGTTGATACATGGGCACTGCTGTGTATCAAACAGATAGCGGGACCCTCTCTCTAGCACAGGGAGCTCGGCCCGTGCTCCGCGGTAACCCAGAGGGGTGGGATGAGGGAGCTGGGTGGGAGGTTCAGGACGGAGGGGCTCTGTGTGTCCATATGGCTGACTCACTTTGTTGAACAGCAGAAACGCACACAACATTGTAAAGCAACTAGACCCCAATTTAAAAACAAAGGCCGCTTGCCGGTGGTGGCTGCAGCTAGGCTAATAACTGCAGTGTGAGAAAGCAGAGAGAGAACTCACGCCTTCCAAAAAAGAAGGCAGCTCTTGGCGTGGCTGTCAGACCTCCACGTGTGGCTCCTGGTCCCGTCCACTGTGCTCCGAGCGTGTTCCCCAGGCTGCACTCTGCTGGCAGCTGGAGATGTGCCTTGCCCAGGGGGCCTGTGGATTCACCCCATTTCCAAGCTTCCTTGATCAGGTCCCCCGCTTCCATAGATGTCACCTCGTTCTAACTTGTTCTGTAATTTCCAATGTCTTCCACCTGGTTTCAGAAATCTGTGGCACTGGGCCAGTGGCAGTTAGAGCTCACCTGCACTGCGGGCTTAGAAGGAGGTTCTCTGACTGGGGCTTGGTAACCAAAAGGCGTTTGGAAAGTTAAAAAGGTTGTGATGACTCATTGCACGTTAGGTTCATGTATGGACTGTACATCCTACACAAAGGCTTTTAAAAACAGACGAAATACTCATCCTTCTTACTCGCTTGGCCAGCCTGGTGTCCCTCCCCGGGCCCCTTTCTGACTCTTGCTTCCACTCACGTTGCCTCCCACCCTCACGCCAACCTCCTCAGTGATCTGTCACTCTCTAGTGTGGGGCCTTACTTCTCATGCCTGGTCTCTTCCAGAAGCCTCTGGTTTTACTCTCTTCCGTCCCATGGCCACGGTGACTGTGGACAGCACAGGGCTGATCATGTTTCCTGCCTTCACTGGCTACCGGGTGAGTCCAGGTTGCCCAAGGCCCTCCCTCCCAAGATAGGGCCCTCCCACCTCCAGCCTCTGTGCCTCCCTTCCCTCCTCCCCCAGCGCTCACCTCCCCACTCCCAGAGGCTCACCTCCCCACTCCCAGAAGTACATACTCTCCAACTGGTCTGCTCCCAAATATTTCTCTTAAAGACACCACACCTCTGAGCCTCTGCTCTGCAGCCTGTCTGCCCACTGTTCTCCTTTCTTGTTCACCTGGTAAACTCCTGCTTGCTCCTCAAAACCCAGCTCAGAAATCCCCTCCTCAGAGAAATAACTCAAAGTGGGAAAAACCAGAGCCAGGCCAAAGACAAGAGGGACCAGCGATTACCATTACTGTTTGCTTTCTTGAATAAATCCTGGGCATTGCCCTTGCATGTTTTCTTAGTTAATTGGTGCTCATTCGCTTCCGTCATATCTGACTCTTTGCAAACCTATGGACCCTAGCCTGCCAGGCTCGTCTGTCTGCTACATAATTCGTGGGGCCCAGGGTGAAACGACCATGCAGGGCCCTTTGTGCAGAAAGAAACCAGCATTCTCCTTTCTTCTGCAGTCTCTCAACCTGTCTTGGCTTCCCATGGTCACAGCCTTGACCCTCACGCCATCGACTTGTCTTGAAAACACCGTGCCTTTTCCATGTGTGTTGCTAGCCGGCAGCGCAGCCTTGCCTCTGGCGTCAGCCCTGACCAGCAGGGACAGCCACAGTCTGGGAGCGACCGGCAGAGGCCCCTCCAGACGGAGACAGCAAATGCAGTCCGATGTGTTCACCAGCCCCCTGCTGGCCAGGCGCTCGCACTGGGCAGCCTCTCACGGCCTGACTCCCAGACGCCCGCAGGCTGCTCTATGTGACAGCGTGGCCCCTGGGCTCTAAGAACGGAGGTGTGATGAGCGGTGAGTGAGTGGCTATGAAACAGCCTTCCCAGGGGCCGGGACACCCCTGTGCAGCCTCGTCAGCGGCCACCGATCTAGCGACCACCCTTCCGTCAGCCCCGTCAGTGTGCCCCAGGCCCACCCCAGGCCTCCTGTGCCTCGGCTCCTAATCAGCAGCCCTTTGCAAGAGATGTCTTATCTCCACTTTGCAGATGCAGAAACTGAGGCTGCAAGAACCTACTGGGCTCGCCCAAGGCTCCATATTCATTCATTCACAAACATAAAGGCATCTCCCACTGTGCCAGGTCCTCAGAAGACAAAGGCGGGCGAAGGAAAGGGGCCTTCCCTTTGGTCAGCCTTAGTCCTGAGGGAGGCAGGAGAGGGGTTACTATACCAGCTTCTGTTAGGTTCGGTTGCTAAGTCATATCCCACTCTTTGCAGCCCCATGCACTGCAGTGCGCCAGGCTGCTCTGTCCGTCACTCTCCCTGAGTTCACATACCATGTTACTCACCCGGTGAAGCACACCAGCCAGCAGGTTTTATTATATTCCAGAGTTGTGCAATTCTCAGCACAATGTTAGACCATTTCCATCACCCCAAAAAGAAACCCTGTACCCATGTTCACTCACTTCTCAACTCCCTCCCTTCCTCCAGGCCGACTCTTTGCTACCTTCGCGAACCCATGGACTCTAGTCTGCCAGGCTCCTCTGTCCATGGAATTCTCCAGGCAGGAATACTGGAGAGGGTAGCCATTGCCTTCTCCAGGGGATCTTCCCAGCCCAGGAACTGAAACTGCATCTCCTGCACTGGCAGGCGGGTTCTGTACCGTCTAAGCCACCAGGGAAGCCCTCCCTCCCCCTAAGCTCTTGACAACTACTAACCTGCTTTCCCGGGCTATGCATTTGCCTTTTCTGGACATTTCATACAAATGGATTCATACAGTATGTGGCCTTTTGTGATGGTTTGTTTCACTGAGCATCATCTTTTGTAGCATGTGTCAGCATGTCATGCGTATTTTTTTTTTTTTTTGTCAAGTAGGACCCCATTGTATGGATAAAGACCATATTTTGCTTGTTATGCATCCGTGAATGGACATTTCCTCTTTTTGACAATCAGAATAGCACTGCTGTGAACTTTCACGTCAGCAAAAGCCCAGATGGGAACTCAGTTCTATTCATCTCCAGAACCTAGCCATGATATTCCTCGGCAGCTTCCGTGCCCCCCAGAGATCGTGACTTCACAAGCCTGTCTGCCTCGGGACTAGGTGGGTTTTGAAGGAAAGAATTCATCTTCAGCCTTAACTGAGCCTGGAAGGTTTGTTGGCAGGTGTTGGAGTCCTAGGAATCGGGCAGGTGAGGAAGTTCTCCCGCAGTCGTGTGGTCCTCACCCTGCCCCGATGGGGACCAGCAGAGAGCAAAGGCTGAGATGCTGTGTCCCGCACGACCCTAAACTCAAGGGGCTGGCAGGACAGATTGCGCAGTCAGAGCCGTATCTGCAACGGGGTCGTCATGTGAGGCCCTTCTGGCTTGGTCTTTCTCACAGACCACAAAGGACGTGCTTTAAGTCACTCCTGGCTCTTCCCTGAGCCAGCCACCTCTTCTGACAAAAGAAAGCTTGTGACACTATCAGTTACCAATAGAAAGGAAGCATAGAGCCCAGTAAGTTCCAAGTCCATGGGTGAAACCATCCTATGAAGAATGACCTCAGTGAGTTCAGCAGGCTCCTGGGGCCAGCCTTTCCTGATCTCCACCCCCACAGGCCCTGCCCACGCTATGCTCTGTAGGCCTTTCTGTTCTCTTCGATCGTAGAACTTAATCTGTGTTGTCTCACCTCGGCCTGTCTTTTAACCTGGCTCCTCCTTGAACCCAGGAAGGAAAGATTGCTTGTGGTCAGAGTCGAAGCCCCTAGCACAGTCCTTGAGCCCTTGGAGGGGCTCAGGGAGGCTGGGGAAGGAAGAAGGCAGGACAGCACGCAGCTCTGGGGAGCGCCTGCCCTCGCCTGCTGTGGGTCCTGGCAACCAGCCCTCACCAGGCTGTCCTGGCCAACAGGGCAGCATGTCCAGAGCCAGGGGAACAGAAGGGCATCAAGGCACGTTCGTCCCACCAGCCAGGTCCCCGTAACCACAAATGGTAAAGCGGAGAGAGAACGGCGCAGAGTGGGCAGCAGCCAGAGCAGATGGCATTTGTCTACGACCGACAGGCCCAAGGGCCCCACTGGCTCGTTCTCGGCCACGCCTGCGGTCCCCGCTCAGCCCTGGCCTAGTTTCAATCTCATTATATGCCGCTGCCAGAGAGAAATGCCCACCTTGTCCCCGGTTCCTGAGGCCTGCCCGCTGAGGCCCGTCACTTGGCAGTGTACCGCTCCCGAGATCCACCACTTATCAAAACCCCAACTAATTAAAACTTGCAACTGATGTCTTACAACCGTCGACCTCTACTCCCTCGTAAAGCCTTACAGGTTCATTCAGACACATCACCTCCTGAAAAGCAGTCTTCTCCCTGTTGCTTTTTTCTCTAAGCTTTTTCATCTCTCTTAGATTTTTCTGATGTTCCGAGTCTACAATTTAGCTGTTCCCAGAGACACTGCTATGGGGAGGCACATCTCTGTCTTTACGATGATTCCCATGGCAAACATTTTAATGAGTTTCCCAAAGGGGAGCATCTTGCTTTCTTCTCTGCCTTCCTGAAACTAACTCCAGGCGGAGTCTGCAGCCATGACCGCGCATCTTCTGGGCATCCCTCCCCCACTTCCTCCTGAGTCTTCAGAATGCTGCTGCTTCGCCTTTCTTGGACCCCCTGTGAGCACCTTCAGAACCCTGGGGACTAGAGCTGAATCCTGAGGGCTCACCCGTTCATTGTCCACGCCTTACAGGTAATACAATGACACCTGTTAGAAATGGTACCAGCAGGAGCATTCAAGTCTTCCAGTTTCTCTTCAGGGGCTCTCTCTCCATATAGATGCCTTGCCAGAGATACGGCCGGTAGCCAAGGGTCCACATCTCAGGGGGACAGCGGAGTGACAGCGTCAGGGTGCGTGCCCCTGAACTCAGCCTTCTTCCAACTTCACTCTGCCTTTCCCACCATCAAAGTGATTCACAACTGGAAAGGACAACGTGTTCTCGTCAAGCCTGTGGATTTCCCCCGTACCCTCTATGGAAAACAGAAGATAGCTTTGTAAGAAATTTGTCTGAGGTCCTGTACTGATCATTTGGGGATTTCATTTGGAAAATCATCCATCTCTCTCTGCTTTTGCTTTCCTGGCTTTCTGCTGTGGGGAAACATTCCCGCTCCTCGTTACGTGTGGTTCATAGGAGCTGGTGCACGCCTCGGGTTCTAGCAGGCCTGCAGAAGCTCCCGGGGGAGCAAATGGAAGCAGCAAAGGCTCCGTTTGTGGCCCTTCTAAAGCAGGCTCATTCTTTTCTCGGTTCTGGCAGAGTCTTATTTTGTGATGCCTTGGGAAATGATTCACATGTGGTAGTGGGTACTCTCCCCCGTTGTACAGTGGTCATGTTAAAAAGAAGACACGTCACTTTGCCGACAAAAGTCCATATAGTCAAAGCCACGGTTTTCCTAGTAGTCATGTATGGATGTGAGAGTTGGACCATAAAGAAAGTTGAACACCAAAGAATTGATGCCTTTGAACTGTGGTGTTGGAGAAGACTCTTGAGAGTCCCTTGGCCTGCCAGGAGATCCAACCAGTCATTTCTAAAAGAAATCAACCCTGAATATTCATTGGAAGGACTGATGCTGAAACTGAAGCTGAAGCTCCAATACTTTGGCCACCTGATGCAAAGAGATGACTCATTGGAAAAGACCCTGATGCTGGGAAGAATAGCAAGCAGAAGAAGAAGGGGACGACAGAAGATGAGTTAGTTGGATGGCATCACTGGCTTGATGGATATGAGTTTCAGCAAGCTCCAGGAGATGGTGAAGGACAGGGAGCCCTACATATGGGTTTCACGCTTGGGGCTTCGGTGGTTTACCTGCCTGTCCTCCTCACCTTCCTGCAGCCCTGTGCAGGAAGGTTGGCCCAGATGGCCAACCAGCACACTCTGGTCCCTGGGGCCTTCGCCCTCCTGAGCCTGGGCACACCGACGGGGAAGGACAGTCAGGCCTCTTGCCTTAGTGGGTTTCAAAGCGCCTGCCTTGAAGTGCAAATGGCAGGTGCTGGCTCCTCTGTGCCTTTCAGAGCCTCCGCCTGGCTCTTTTATCATCAAAGTGATTCACAACTGGAAAGGACAACGTGTTCTCGTCAAGCCTGTGGATTTCCCACTCTATGGAAAACAGAAGATAGCTTTGTAAGAAATTTGTCTGAGGTCCTGTACTGATCATTTGGGGATTTCATTTGGAAAATCATCCATCTCTCTCTGCTTTTGCTTTCCTGGCTTTCTGCTGTGGGGAAACATTCCCGCTCCTCGTTACGTGTGGTTCATAGGAGCTGGTGCACGCCTCGGGTTCTAGCAGGCCTGCAGAAGCTCCCGGGGGAGCAAATGGAAGCAGCAAAGGCTCCGTTTGTGGCCCTTCTAAAGCAGGCTCATTCTTTTCTCGGTTCTGGCAGAGTCTTATTTTGTGATGCCTTGGGAAATGATTCACATGTGGTAGTGGGTACTCTCCCCCGTTGTACAGTGGTCATGTTAAAAAGAAGACACGTCACTTTGCCGACAAAAGTCCATATAGTCAAAGCCACGGTTTTCCTAGTAGTCATGTATGGATGTGAGAGTTGGACCATAAAGAAAGTTGAACACCAAAGAATTGATGCCTTTGAACTGTGGTGTTGGAGAAGACTCTTGAGAGTCCCTTGGCCTGCCAGGAGATCCAACCAGTCATTTCTAAAAGAAATCAACCCTGAATATTCATTGGAAGGACTGATGCTGAAACTGAAGCTGAAGCTCCAATACTTTGGCCACCTGATGCAAAGAGATGACTCATTGGAAAAGACCCTGATGCTGGGAAGAATAGCAAGCAGAAGAAGAAGGGGACGACAGAAGATGAGTTAGTTGGATGGCATCACTGGCTTGATGGATATGAGTTTCAGCAAGCTCCAGGAGATGGTGAAGGACAGGGAGCCCTACATATGGGTTTCACGCTTGGGGCTTCGGTGGTTTACCTGCCTGTCCTCCTCACCTTCCTGCAGCCCTGTGCAGGAAGGTTGGCCCAGATGGCCAACCAGCACACTCTGGTCCCTGGGGCCTTCGCCCTCCTGAGCCTGGGCACACCGACGGGGAAGGACAGTCAGGCCTCTTGCCTTAGTGGGTTTCAAAGCGCCTGCCTTGAAGTGCAAATGGCAGGTGCTGGCTCCTCTGTGCCTTTCAGAGCCTCCGCCTGGCTCTTTTATGAGATTACAGGCACTTTCATCTCAGCTTTGGCCCCGTTTTCCTCCTTCTCAGCAAGGCTCCAAAGACAGGCACCGAGGCAAGAACAAGGAGAGGAGGCCCGTTCGCAGCCGCAGCCCCGCTGGGCAGGGCAGCCTGGCCTGCGCGTCCTCCAGCCGCATCCCTTTGAACCTCGGAGGCTGAGAAGGGAGCACCGGGGACCGGGTTAAGAGGGGTCCTTCCCCCTTGGCGCCTGGAGGAAGTTGCACTGCATCCTGGGAAGGCTGTCATCATCCCTCTGCTTTGTGCTGTTCACGTCAATCCCGTGAAGCATAGTGGCCTTTCTTTTCTTTTAAACCCAGAGGCACTTTTTTGAGGCTCGGAGCTGAGAATACAACCTGTCTCTCACGCTTTTGCTTGATGTGCCTGGCTGCACACACACACCCCCTCCTTCTTTGCTCTATTTGCTCATCATCTTGCTTGTCAGGCTTCCTTCCCTGTAGAAGTCCAACCTGCGTTTGCTTCCCATTTTGCTCTCCATAAAATGAGGGGGCACTCCCCTCAGTCCGGATCTCTTCCTTCCACCTGTCCGTCCTCTCTTTGAGTCGTTTCTCACGGAGATTTCCCTCAGGGCTAGCGGCTGTCCTTTGGAAGGGGAAATGCAAGAAATACCGAAGCCGAGTCCTTGTTTATCACAGGACTCCTTCTTCTCTGCCGTCTCCACTCTCCATCCCTTCCAGCTTCACCTCCCAGCACTCACCTTTTGACCCCGATGCACCCAAACCCACACCATTCCAGGGTCCAGACGTCCTGTCGCGCCTCTGTGCGTTCGGTCATGCACCTCCCCTGGCTGACCGCACCCTTCCTTTCCCGGGTCTCCATCCACACCTGGCTCCATCCTCGTCTCTGTGAAGCCTTCTAGCACCTCTGCCCCCAGCCCATGCTGCCAGCGCCGCCCTCCTCTGGGCACTCGAGGTCTAGCTGTGACCTGGGTTTCTCAGGGCTCCCAGCCTTGGGCTCACACTTGGGTCGCTCTACAGGAGGCTTTGTCCCTGCCCACCGCGGTAGGGCGCCAGGCCCTGACCATCGCCAGTGCCCTGGCTACTCCTGGGAGTCCCTCAGGGGACATCGTAGACAGTCTTCACTCTAAGGAACTACTGTGACCCCCACCTCCTGGTTCCGCCAGGGTTGAGCCCCCAGGCCTCACCCTCTGAGGCCCCACAGCCTCTGTCAGCACACCCAGACCCCTCAGCGTCCCACCCCCACGGTGGACTCCTCTGTGACCAGGAGAAGCCACCCCCGCCCTATGTGTTACAGTCCGTCTCGGGGTGCTAACTTCACACAAAGATTTTTCTTGAGCAAACCCAGTTTTTACTTGTCCCCCGCCTCTCCGAATTAGGCATGGATCCTGGGAACCCCGGCCGGAGGATGAGCTGATGGAGATCCGACACCAGGCTGCCGTCAGAGTTCCATTTCCTTCTGATGACTCAGGCGCTGGTCCTGAGTCAGGGTTTGCGCCTTCCCTCAGGAGCCATTACCCCCCAAACAGCTCTGGGCTCTTAGAATTCAAAACATAATTAGCGGGTCTGTCCTGCCAGAATTCCAAATGTGCCCTAACAGGCCTGGATCCTCAAACAAACAGTACGGGCCCAGGAGGCACATCCACCACCCGTTAAACTTCCCTGGTCCAGAGCAGATATCAGTAATCAATTACAGCTCAGTGTCTGCCCGGGGAAGCCATGACGATTCTTCCCAGACGCACCGTTCAGAAGGCAGCGCAGACGCGCCTCTGCTCTGAAGGTTTCCTGGATCCCCTCAAAGGAAATAATGCGACCCCCCTTCTCAACCTTTCATAATCCTTGGGATTCTGCAACTCTTGTTTGGGTCCTTCCGGTCAGAAGAAAAAAACTAATGGCTAACATCTGCTAAGCTCTCTTTTTTAAAAACTGAGGTTGATGGACAATATAAGTTTCAGGAGTACAACATAGTGACTCACAATTTTTAAATATTGGGCTATATTCCTTGGTTTGTACAATGCATCCTTATAGCTCATTTATTTTATCCATAGTGGTTTGAACCTCTTAATCCTGAACTTCTGTCTTGTTCCCCACCCACCCGCCACACTGGTAGCCGCTAGTTCTCTGTATCTGTGTCTGCTTCCTTTTCATTATATTCACTAATTTGATGTGTTTTTTAGATTCCATCAGTGATATCATACACTTGTCTTCTCTGACTTACTTTATCCAAGTCTCACAGGCATGTGACCCCACCTCCTGGTTCCGCCAGGGTTGAGCCCCCAGGCCTCACCCTCTGAGGCCCCACAGCCTCTGTCAGCACACCCAGACCCCTCAGCGTCCCACCCCCACGGTGGACTCCTCTGTGACCAGGAGAAGCCACCCCCGCCCCATGTGTTACAGTCCGTCTCGGGTGCTAACTTCACACAAAGATTTTTCTTGAGCAAACCCAGTTTTACTTGTCCCCGCCTCTCCGAATTAGGCATGGATCCTGGGAACCCCGGCCGGAGGATGAGCTGATGGAGATCCGACACCAGGCTGCCGTCAGAGTTCCATTTCCTTCTGATGACTCAGGCGCTGGTCCTGAGTCAGGGTTTGCGCCTTCCCTCAGGAGCCATTACCCCCCAAACAGCTCTGGGCTCTTAGAATTCAAAACATAATTAGCGGGTCTGTCCTGCCAGAATTCCAAATGTGCCCTAACAGGCCTGGATCCTCAAACAAACAGTACGGGCCCAGGAGGCACATCCACCACCCGTTAAACTTCCCTGGTCCAGAGCAGATATCAGTAATCAATTACAGCTCAGTGTCTGCCCGGGGAAGCCATGACGATTCTTCCCAGACGCACCGTTCAGAAGGCAGCGCAGACGCGCCTCTGCTCTGAAGGTTTCCTGGATCCCCTCAAAGGAAATAATGCGACCCCCCTTCTCAACCTTTCATAATCCTTGGGATTCTGCAACTCTTGTTTGGGTCCTTCCGGTCAGAAGAAAAAAACTAATGGCTAACATCTGCTAAGCTCTCTTTTTTAAAAACTGAGGTTGATGGACAATATAAGTTTCAGGAGTACAACATAGTGACTCACAATTTTTAAATATTGGGCTATATTCCTTGGTTTGTACAATGCATCCTTATAGCTCATTTATTTTATCCATAGTGGTTTGAACCTCTTAATCCTGAACTTCTGTCTTGTTCCCCACCCACCCGCCACACTGGTAGCCGCTAGTTCTCTGTATCTGTGTCTGCTTCCTTTTCGTTATATTCACTAATTTGATGTGTTTTTTAGATTCCATCAGTGATATCATACACTCTTTGTCTTTCTCTGACTTATTTCACCAAGTATAATACCTTCCAAGTCCATTCATGTTGTTGGAAATGGCAAGATTCCACTCTTTTTAATGGCTTAGTAGTATTCCTGTGTGTGTGTGTGTGTGTGTGTACATCTCTATCCACTTACCTGTTGATGAACACTTAAGTTGCTTCCATATCTTAACTATTGTAAATAGTGCTACAGTGAACAATGGGGAGTGTGTATCTTTTTGAATCAGTGTTTTGGGGGGTTTTGCAGATATCTCTCCGGGAGTGGAATTGCTAGGTCATATAAGAGTTCTGTGTATTTGAAGTATAGTTGCTGTACAATATTACGTAAGTTACAAGTGTACAGTAGAGTGACTCACAATTTTTAAAGGCTATACAACATCTATAATTGCTAAAACATACTGACTATGTTCCCCACCTTGTATAATATGTCCTTGTAGCTTATTTGTAGCTCTTAATCCCTGGCCTCTTTTTTGAGAAGCCTCTAGACTATTTTCCATGGTGACTGTACCAGTGTACATTCTCGTCAGCCTTGTGCTGAATTCCTTTTTATTCCTTTTTGATGTTTGTGTTCTTTTTTATGGTTGCCATTTTGATAGGTGTGAGGCAGTATCTCACTGTAGTTTTAATTGGCGTTTCTCCGGTGGTTAATGACATTGAGCGTCTTTTCATCTGTGGCTGTTGGCCATCTCTATGTCTTCTTTGGAAAAATATCTGTTCAGGCTGTCTGCCTATTTTTCACTTGGGTTGTTTGCTTTTGGGGTGTTGAGTTGTGTGAGCCATTTATGTATTTTGGTTATTGGCCATGTCATTTGCCAATTTTCCCTCCTATTAAGTAGGCTGTCTTTTCGTTTTGTTGATGGTTTCCTTTGCTGTACAAAAGCTTTTTATGTTTAATTAGGTCCCATTTGTTTATTTTTGCTTTTGTTGCCTTTGCTTTAGGAGACATCCAAAACAAAAATATTGCTACAATGTATGTCAAAGAGTGTTTCACCTTATTTTCTTCTAGGAGTTATGGTTATCGATCTTACCTTTAGGTCTTACATTTGCTTGGGGGTTGTTTTTATCTGGTATTAGGAAATATTTTCATTTCGTTCTTTTACATGTACTGTCCAGTTTTCCCAGCACCATGTATTGAAGAGACCGTCTGTTCTCCATTGTGTATTCTTGCCTCCTTTGTTATAGCTTAACTGACTATAAGAGCCTGGGTTTATTTCTGGACCCTCTATTCTGTGCTATTGGATCTGTGTGTCTGTTTTTGTGCCAGCACCATACTGCTTTGATTACTGTAGCTTTGTCGTATTCTTTTGAGCTCTTGCTTTGCATCAGACACTGTTCTAAGTGGCTCTGCCTAAACTCATTTAATCATTACAATAATACGAAGTAAATGCCATTATCATTTCCATTTTACAGATGAGACAGCTGTGACCCAGGAAGGACACAGTTCCTGTTCCATTCCACTGTGTCCGACCCACCCTTGCCATTTCAGTGGTTCCTCCAACATTTTTACTAGGCACCCATGCACACCAGGTCCTGCAATCGACCCTGAGGACCAAAGTAGAAACTTGCATGATGCTTGGGTGTAGCCCTTAAGAAATCATTCACTTTGAGCACAATTTTCATGGAGAGATGGGAGGATGGGAGCTAAACTCAAGAACAGGGGAGCTGAATTGGAGAGGGAAGAAGTAAGTTCATTCAAGGCATTTAAAATGAATGAATGAGAGCAAAGAACAAAGCTGGAGCCTGACTAATGTCTCTTGTTCCCTGACCACCCGCTCTGTTCTGTAGAAGCAGACGCTTCCCCCGCTCCCTCAGCCTCAGAGGATGGCGTCAGATGCGAGAAGGAGCTGGAGCCACCTGGGGCGTGGGTGGGCACCAGCAGGGGGGCCCGCCTCCAGGTGCCCCTCCACCTCGCCCTTCTGGCAGAGACGCCTCTCCAGCCCCGCAGGACGGCGGAGCCGCTGCGGGCCATCTCTCTTGCAGTCCTAGCTGGGGGGCCATCACCAGGCCCCTCCAGGACTGGGGGTCCACTGATCCAGATCCCCTGAACCTCTCGTTCCCCAGCAAATTCAGCGATACTCTTTACTTCCTTAGAAACAAGAACTTCAGTTCTGGCGCTTGCCCCTCACCACCTCCACCACCCTTGGCACCAGACCGCCCTATCTTTCTCCTGCCTCCCACGTCACTTCCTCTGTTCCAGCCAGATCCTTCTCACCGGGGTCCTCAGCAGACACCTGGTTTGTTCAGCCCCCTGTGTCTTGGCCCGGAGCAGAGTTCCACCAGCCTTTCCTGTCAGGCAGCAGAGTGTAAATCTTTGGGGCTGTGCCGCAACTACTCAACTCTTCTGCCTAACAGCAAATACGGGCCCGCCTGTGTCCCAATAATGCTTTATTTATAAAAGCAAGAGATAGCCCCTAGACCACTTTCTCCCGTCTGGAACATCCTTTCCCCTGGTTTCGTAACATCCATTCTTGCCCGTTTTTCAAGGTTCAGCTCAAGTCCCACCTAGCCAGGAAAAACCCCTTCCCGCCACCACTTCCCTGGAGGCTCATCTCCCCTTCACCAAGTCCTTTTCCTTAGCATCCGTTATACCTTCTCATCTGTCTCTCTCCCTTAGATGGTTAGCGGCTGGGGGTGTACATCTTAAATGTCCTAAATGTGCCATGAGATGTAGCGATGCACTGAATTCATAATCAGTACTCAGGCTATGCTCCACCATTTAGAAAATGAAATGACGTATTAGTTGTTTGACTCTTTGCAATCCCATAGACTGTAGCCCACCAGGCTCCTCTGTCCATGGGATTCTCCTGGCAAGAATACTGGAGTGGGTTGCCAGGCCCTTCTCCAGGGGATCTTCCTGACCCAGGGATCGAACCCGGGTCTTCTGCATTGCAGGAAGATTCTTTACCTTCTGAGACACCAGAAGATTTGCTCAACTGCAGTGTATGAGCAAGGGTGTGGTTCACTGCTTTTTCTGATAGGGTACTTGGAAGGTCGCATGCCGTTTATTCAATCCACATGAATTTATGAAGTATTCAGTACATACTCAGTACTCTTTTTTTAAGTCATGTGCTAGCTTCAGGCTCTTACTAGCATGAATGTGTAATGACCTCATGTTTTGAAAACCACTGGATTGAGAAATCCTTGAAGATGAGGTGATGACAGTGATTATTAGTCTAGCCACCTTTTCAATTTAGAAAGCACGGCTACAGCCGTTTTCTCATTTAATGACAGTGACAACCTTCCGAGGTGAATGATGTTATCCCCAGATGAGAAGACTGGGCTCGGAGGTGTATGGCCCCCCTCGCTTGAAGTCACACAGCTTCTAAGAAATGGAGCTTGACTCCAACACTTTTCAGCTGTGTTTTCTCTCATAATAAAAACTACTTTTCTGAGCCTAAAGATCATAATCTAGGTTATGATAGAAATTGTTGAAAAAATATATAGCAGAGAATACAAATTATGAGTGATTGATTCCTCAGCTCACAGACAGCCCATGTTAACATCCTCTGCATGTTTTTACATACATTTGTGTGGGCTGAGACAAAGTTGGAATTCTCTTGTGTATACTGAGGTGCTCAGGCATGTCCTACTCTCTGCAACCTCCCTGGCCTGTAGCCCACCAGGCTCCTCTGTCCATGGAATTGCCCAGCTGGGATATACTGGAGCGGATTACCATTTCCTTCTCCAGCGGATCTTCCTGACCTAGGGATCGAACCCATGTCTCCTGCTTCTCCTGCATTGGCAAGGGGACTCTTTACCACCAGTGCCGCCTAGGAAGCCCCATATCTGATATGTAGCTGCAACCGGGGTGGGAGGAATGCTTTTTTTTAAAAAATCGAGATATAATTTGCATAGCGTGATGTTCTCACTTTTTGATGACTAGTTCTGTGAGTATTGATAAACCCACGTAGTTGAGTAACCATCACCAAAGTCAAAATATAGATCAATCCTCCACCCTGCCAAATTCCCTTGTGCCCTTTGTAGCCAACCCTGTACCCCAGCCCCTGAAAACCACCAGTTTTTCTCTTAATTTTGCCTTTTCCAGACATCCCATCAGTGGCATCATACAATACGTTGCAGCTTCATTTTTTTACTTAACATTTTATGAGTGTGTTCCCACATCGTTATATATTCTCCGAAAGTATTATTTTTTAACGACTCCCAGGCACTCGCCCTCCTCCTACGAGCTCCTCCACTCAGCACTGCAGCCCCTCACTAGAATTTCACGGCTTGAAGATGAGGTGATGACAGTGATTATTAGTCTAGCCACCTTTTCAATTTAGAAAGCACGGCTACAGCCGTTTTCTCATTTAATGACAGTGACAACCTTCCGAGGTGAATGATGTTATCCCCAGATGAGAAGACTGGGCTCGGAGGTGTATGGCCCCCCTCGCTTGAAGTCACACAGCTTCTAAGAAATGGAGCTTGACTCCAACACTTTTCAGCTGTGTTTTCTCTCATAATAAAAACTACTTTTCTGAGCCTAAAGATCATAATCTAGGTTATGATAGAAATTGTTGAAAAAATATATAGCAGAGAATACAAATTATGAGTGATTGATTCCTCAGCTCACAGACAGCCCATGTTAACATCCTCTGCATGTTTTTACATACATTTGTGTGGGCTGAGACAAAGTTGGAATTCTCTTGTGTATACTGAGGTGCTCAGGCATGTCCTACTCTCTGCAACCTCCCTGGCCTGTAGCCCACCAGGCTCCTCTGTCCATGGAATTGCCCAGCTGGGATATACTGGAGCGGATTACCATTTCCTTCTCCAGCGGATCTTCCTGACCTAGGGATCGAACCCATGTCTCCTGCTTCTCCTGCATTGGCAAGGGGACTCTTTACCACCAGCGCCGCCTAGGAAGCCCCATATCTGATATGTAGCTGCAACCGGGGTGGGAGGAATGCTTTTTTTTTAAAAATCGAGATATAATTTGCATAGCGTGATGTTCTCACTTTTTGATGACTAGTTCTGTGAGTATTGATAAACCCACGTAGTTGAGTAACCATCACCAAAGTCAAAATATAGATCAATCCTCCACCCTGCCAAATTCCCTTGTGCCCTTTGTAGCCAACCCTGTACCCCAGCCCCTGAAAACCACCAGTTTTTCTCTTAATTTTGCCTTTTCCAGACATCCCATCAGTGGCATCATACAATACGTTGCAGCTTCATTTTTTTACTTAACATTTTATGAGTGTGTTCCCACATCGTTATATATTCTCCGAAAGTATTATTTTTTAACGACTCCCAGGCACTCGCCCTCCTCCTACGAGCTCCTCCACTCAGCACTGCAGCCCCTCAGAGAATAGAAATGAGAGGGAGAAGGTCATGTTGGAAAGAACAAGGTCAGAAAGGACCTGCTTAGCCGCTGCCAGCCTTGATAGGCGGTGCTGGCTTTTCTGCCTTTAGGCTGAGGTAGCCAAGCTCCACACAGGCACACCGGAAAATACCATATCACAATACACAATGACAATTTTTGTGTCCAGCTCTGTGCCCTTTGAGGCTTCTTTAGGCATGGCAGCTTCAGATTCTCAGTTTTCTCAAGGAAATGGAGATGAGAATGTTCCCACCCATTGGACCTTTGTGAGGATGAAAGAGATGCTGTGTGTGAGAGTGGGGACCTTGAGCTTAGGCTGGTTTTCCCATTCATTCCCTGGATGTCCGGATCCACCTTCCTTTAAAAAGGAGGGATGAGGGCTTCCCTGATGGCTCAGTGGTAAAGAATTGCCTGCCAATGCATTAGACGAGGGTTGGATCCCTGATCTGGGAAGATCCCACATGCCGCGGAGGGACTAATCCATAGTCCCTCCATAGCTATTAGCCTGTGCTCTGGAACCTGGGAGTTGGCATGGTAGAAGCCCATGTGCCCTAGAGCCTGTGCTCTGCAACGAGAGAGGCCACTACAGTAAGAAGCTCTCACACCACAACTAGAGAGATTAGCCCCCTGCTCTCCACAACTAGAAACAAGAAGCCTATTCAGCAGCAAAGACCTAGCAGAGTTTAAAATAAATAAACATTTTTTTTTTTAATGGAGAGACGAGTTGATGTTATGAAGACAGGTTGTCACCTAGTTGAAGCTGCCTCCCTCCCATCATCAGGACTGAGGAACCCTGAAGAAGGGTGGCAATTTGGAAAGAGGGGTACAACTGTCAGAAGCATGATCCTTTGCAAACAAATGCACAAGGGCCTTCAGAACCTACCCCGTACGGGCGGGAGGCACGCCCTCAGTGCAGAATGAGGGCAGGAGCTGGACGGACACTTGTAGCTCTTAGGACTGAAACGGCTCAAGGCCTTTTCTGTCTTCGTTTGCAGTGTTGGAGTTCTAGCCGTTTCTTCTCCCTCCTCCCAGAACCATCTTAGACTTCTCCCAGCGAAGCAGAGTAAGCATCCTAGAGAGTTGCTATGGAAAGAATGGCAGTATCCCTTGCACGTTCATGAAGGGATAAAAAAGAAAGAAAGAAAGAAAAGGGAAAAAGAAAAAAAATAGGACAAGTGGGATTTTTTTTTTTTTTTTTGAGTGTTACAAAACTGGGAGAAAAACTGTTCCACCACTAAATATATCCACTTACCAAATCAGCAGATGCTAGGGCTTTTAGAGAGCGTCAGACGCTGAGTCCCACAGAAGACTCTTGGCAGAGCGTTTTCATGGCCGTGGCTTCCACAGAACCCTGAGAGGCTGCTTGAGATATCTAGGTTGGTGGCTGGAACCTTCCATGTTGGCCAAATGGATGATGTGGCAGTCGTTTCCAGGGGTACCTCTCAAAAAAACTGGACTTGTTTATTTGTGATAAAGGCCTTCCTCCTGTTCCTCTTCCCACCCATTTCCTATGTCAGGTCACCCCTAACTTGGACTCCCTTGGCTTCCCCGCAAAAGCCAAGCCTTGGCGCCTGAGTTTGAACCCCAGCCCTGCTTCGGATGAGCTCTGGTCCTGGAACGAATTATTCTGAGCTTGTAATGAGCATCTGAGCTATAGTTTCCATATTGGTGAAACACCTACTTTCAAGATTTTGTGAAGTTTAGCAATAGTACATGAAGCTCCCAGCACGGTGGCCAGTGCAGAGATATTACTAGCAGTATTGTATAATAGAGATCCTCTTACCTTCTCGTTACATTTTCTGTCTGTTTCTGGGGCTGCTGGGGGCTTCAGAGGGGGCAGGAGAGCTTTTGTCTGTCTTCCTGTGGATGGAGCCAGCCAAGTGGTCCGTGAGGTGTGGACCCCACCTCAACCTCAGGCTTTTGTCATTCATTCTTTTTTTTTTTAATTTTATTTATTTGTTTTTGGCTCTTCTGGGTTTTCACTGCTGCCACAGGCTCTTCTCTAGTTGCAAGGAATGGGGGCTACTCTCTCGTTGAGGTGAGCGGGCTTCTTATTGCGGTGACTTCTCTTGTTGTGGAACTCGGGCTCTAGAGCACACAGGCTTCAGTAGTTGCAGCACATGGACTCCACAGTTGCGGCTCCGAGGCTCTAGAGCATCAGCTCCGTAGTTGTGGCTCACGGGCTTTGTTGCTACGCAGCATGTGGGATCTTCCCGGATCAGGGATCGAACTTATGTCTGCTACATTGGCAGGCGAACTTCGCCACTGAGCTACCAGGGAAACCCTCTTCATTCATTCTTTTTTTTTTAAAAAAAAAGATTTATTTATTTATTTTGGGCGGGGGTCGGGTTGGGGGGGGAGGGGAGCGGGCGGGCCACTTCTATTGGTCTTTCATTTCTCTATTTTCATCCGTCTTTGTTCTTTGGCCCGTGTGGGCCTCCCATCGCGGTGGCGTCTGTTGTTGCAGAGCGCCGGCTCTGGGCGCATGCGCTCCAGAGCTCGGGCTCGGTGATTGGACACATTGGTCCAACCACTCCACGGGCACGTGGGCTCTTCCCAGGCCAGGGATCGAACCGGCGCCCCTGGCACTGCAAGGCGGTGTCCTTACCCACTGGACCACCAGGGAAGCACTTGCTGGCCTCAGAGTCCAGATGCAGAGCGTCTTCTTACACTCTTGGTTGATGTCTTTGGTCTGCCTCTGTTCTGGTTAACTATTGCTGCCTTAGTAAAATGCACCGAAACATGGGAGTTTCTATCCAAAATCTATTGTGTCTTACAGTGCTGAGTGAGAAGTTCAGAGTGTAGCAGTTACAGCTCATCTCTGCTCCATGCTCTCCCGGGGCTTTGGTTCAGAGGACTTGCAATAATGAAGCCGGCACCGTGGGGGCTGCCTGAGCATCTCTGTATTACTAGCAGTATTGTATAATAGAGATCCTCTTACCTTCTCGTTACATTTTCTGTCTGTTTCTGGGGCTGCTGGGGGCTTCAGAGGGGGCAGGAGAGCTTTTGTCTGTCTTCCTGTGGATGGAGCCAGCCAAGTGGTCCGTGAGGTGTGGACCCCACCTCAACCTCAGGCTTTTGTCATTCATTCTTTTTTTTTTTAATTTTATTTATTTGTTTTTGGCTCTTCTGGGTTTTCACTGCTGCCACAGGCTCTTCTCTAGTTGCAAGGAATGGGGGCTACTCTCTCGTTGAGGTGAGCGGGCTTCTTATTGCGGTGACTTCTCTTGTTGTGGAACTCGGGCTCTAGAGCACACAGGCTTCAGTAGTTGCAGCACATGGACTCCACAGTTGCGGCTCCGAGGCTCTAGAGCATCAGCTCCGTAGTTGTGGCTCACGGGCTTTGTTGCTACGCAGCATGTGGGATCTTCCCGGATCAGGGATCGAACTTATGTCTGCTACATTGGCAGGCGAACTTCGCCACTGAGCTACCAGGGAAACCCTCTTCATTCATTCTTTTTTTTTAAAAAAAAAGATTTATTTATTTATTTTGGGCGGGGGTCGGGTTGGGGAGGGAGGGGAGCGGGCGGGCCACTTCTATTGGTCTTTCATTTCTCTATTTTCATCCGTCTTTGTTCTTTGGCCCGTGTGGGCCTCCCATCGCGGTGGCGTCTGTTGTTGCAGAGCGCCGGCTCTGGGCGCATGCGCTCCAGAGCTCGGGCTCGGTGATTGGACACATTGGTCCAACCACTCCACGGGCACGTGGGCTCTTCCCAGGCCAGGGATCGAACCGGCGCCCCTGGCACTGCAAGGCGGTGTCCTTACCCACTGGACCACCAGGGAAGCACTTGCTGGCCTCAGAGTCCAGATGCAGAGCGTCTTCTTACACTCTTGGTTGATGTCTTTGGTCTGCCTCTGTTCTGGTTAACTATTGCTGCCTTAGTAAAATGCACCGAAACATGGGAGTTTCTATCCAAAATCTATTGTGTCTTACAGTGCTGAGTGAGAAGTTCAGAGTGTAGCAGTTACAGCTCATCTCTGCTCCATGCTCTCCCGGGGCTTTGGTTCAGAGGACTTGCAATAATGAAGCCGGCACCGTGGGGGCTGCCTGAGCATCTCTGCCTCCCCTCGGGCAGCTTGGGTTTCCTCACAGCACTGCAGCCTCAGGGCAGTCAGACTTCTTTTTTGTTGGGTTTTTTTTTTTTTTTTAATGTTGGCCTCTTTTATTGGTTTTTTATTTATTTATATTCATCCATCTTTACTCTTCGGCCTGTGTGGGCCTCCCATTGCAGTGGCCTCTCGTTGCAGAGCACCAGCTCTGGGCACATGGGCTCCAGAGCGCAGGCTGATAATTGGACACACTGGTCTAGCCGCTCCATGGCACATGGGATCTTCCCAGGCAAAGGACTGAACCAGTGTCCCTTGCACTGCAAGATGGACTCTTACCCACTAGACCACCAGGAAAGCCCCAGGCTTCTTATGTGGTGGCCCAGCACTCCAAGGGGGAGGAAGCACAAACTGCATGTCCTCTTGAAGGCCCTGGGAAAGAACTGTCCTAGTGTCATTTCTACCACCTTCTACCGGGAAAAGCAGTTACAGAGCATCCCCACTTCAAGAAGATGGGAATGGGACAGGATCCCCGCTTCTCAATGGGAGAAATGTCCAAGAATGTGTGACCATCTTTAAAGTAGTTTTGGGGGGCCGGGGGCACTTCTATTGGTCTTTCATTTATCTATTTTCATCCATCTTCGTTCTTTGGCCTGCCTGGGCCTCCCTCTGCCGCAGCCTCTGTCACTGCAGAGCGCCAGCTCTGGGCGCATGTGCTCCAGAGCTCTGGCTCAGTAGTTGGACACATTGGTCCAGCCAATTCATGGCACGTGGGATCTTCCCAGGTCAGGGATCGAACTAGCACCCCTTGCACTGCAAGGCGGTGTCCTTACCCACTGGACCACCAGGGAAGCCCTGTGACCATCTTTAATCTGCCGCAGTGCATGCGTGCCTGCCAAGTCCCTTCAGTCGTGCCCAACTCTTTGTGACCCCATGGACGGTAGCCCACTAGGCTCCTCTGTCCATGGGGATTCTCCAGGTAAGACTACTGGAGTGGGTTGCCATGCCTTCTCTAGGGGATCTTCTGACCCAGGAATTGAACCTATGTCTCTTATGCCTCCTGAGTTAACAGGCTGGTCCCTTACCACTAATGCCACCTGGGACGCAAAGATAGGACATCCTATCTATTACCATCCTATGTTGGTATTGTTGTTGCTATTTCTGTTTTTATTCTCTAATTAGCTAGATAGAATATATTGAATGCTTTTTATATATCCAGTTGTATTGTTCTTTTCTTTCATCATATTTTGTGATTCTCAAAACAACCTTCTGAGGAATGATTTCCATTATTATCCCCATGATACAAATGAAATGCTCTGTCCCTTGAACAAGGTGTTATTTTAATATTTTTCTTTTTAATACCACTCATAACACTGAGCCTGCAATTTTTTAAAATGCATTCCCCTGTGAGCCTACTGATACTTCATTAACCAATGCTCTGTGACCATCTTGACCCATTCAGTCAGCCAAGAAGTAACCCCATTTCTCATTTGGATATAGCGTTTTGCTTCTTGATATTCATCAGTGCATTTTTTAAAAATTTTGACCACGTTCCCATACCCAGGGTCATAGCATGCTGGAGCCTTCTGACTATGAGCTGCAAAGTCCTCTGGAAAAGGACAAAAACAATTAGAAAAACAGGCCCATCATGTGTGGGGAAAAAATCCCAGTACCCCCAAAAAGGTCTATAGATCTAACTACATAGGAAGCTATGAATGCCACATGATTGGTTATAATTAATTAATATATATTCTCCCTCTGCCGCAGCCTCTGTCACTGCAGAGCGCCAGCTCTGGGCGCATGTGCTCCAGAGCTCTGGCTCAGTAGTTGGACACATTGGTCCAGCCAATTCATGGCACGTGGGATCTTCCCAGGTCAGGGATCGAACTAGCACCCCTTGCACTGCAAGGCGGTGTCCTTACCCACTGGACCACCAGGGAAGCCCTGTGACCATCTTTAATCTGCCGCAGTGCATGCGTGCCTGCCAAGTCCCTTCAGTCGTGCCCAACTCTTTGTGACCCCATGGACGGTAGCCCACTAGGCTCCTCTGTCCATGGGGATTCTCCAGGTAAGACTACTGGAGTGGGTTGCCATGCCTTCTCTAGGGGATCTTCTGACCCAGGAATTGAACCTATGTCTCTTATGCCTCCTGAGTTAACAGGCTGGTCCCTTACCACTAATGCCACCTGGGACGCAAAGATAGGACATCCTATCTATTACCATCCTATGTTGGTATTGTTGTTGCTATTTCTGTTTTTATTCTCTAATTAGCTAGATAGAATATATTGAATGCTTTTTATATATCCAGTTGTATTGTTCTTTTCTTTCATCATATTTTGTGATTCTCAAAACAACCTTCTGAGGAATGATTTCCATTATTATCCCCATGATACAAATGAAATGCTCTGTCCCTTGAACAAGGTGTTATTTTAATATTTTTCTTTTTAATACCACTCATAACACTGAGCCTGCAATTTTTTAAAATGCTTTCCCCCTGTGAGCCTACTGATACTTCATTAACCAATGCTCTGTGACCATCTTGACCCATTCAGTCAGCCAAGAAGTAACCCCATTTCTCATTTGGATATAGCGTTTTGCTTCTTGATATTCATCAGTGCATTTTTTAAAAATTTTGACCACGTTCCCATACCCAGGGTCATAGCATGCTGGAGCCTTCTGACTATGAGCTGCAAAGTCCTCTGGAAAAGGACAAAAACAATTAGAAAAACAGGCCCATCATGTGTGGGGAAAAAAAAAATCCACTAAGTATTGTTTTGTTTCCTGTCCTTTATATGCCTGATTATAGAGTACAGCAGCTGCTATAAGATCTAACTACATAGGAAGCTATGAATGCCACATGATTGGTTATAATTAATTAATATTATATTCTACCAAAAAGAAAAAGGAAACCACAGAAGCAAGAAAAAGATCAGGCTTGGTTTCAGATGTCAACTCAGAGGCTGGCTCAGCGCAACAGCAGAGAGCTGGTATAAGAAATGTTGTAAGATCAGTGAATGAAATGTCTTCTCAACCTCAGGGACCTCATGGGAAAATAGAAGCCATAGTATGTCCCACTCTGCCTTCTCAGAATTAAGAACTACATGATGATGTACATACCAGTGTTCTGTGAAGACACATTCCAGACCTGAGGGATGCTCACTCCTGTCAACATCGTTACTGTTAGTATTGGTGCAACAGGTGGGGTGGCTGTTGTGATTTTAAAAGATCTTTCTGGGGAGGTAAGTTGGAGAGGGGAGGGGACAAATGAGAAGCTAGGCAACCAGGAAAGAGGCGATCACAGGGCCCCAGATGAGAGGTGATGGCGACCTGGGTCTGGGTGGTGACCGTGGATGGTAATGGGCGAGGGTCCATCCGGGGCCTGCTACGGAGGGGGAGAGTGACCAGGCCGTGCTCGTGTGACTCTGTGCACCCGCGTGTGTTTCTCTAAAGATGATCATTGTAGAATCTGGAGCAAAAGGCATCATCCTAACTGGGGTAATTTTATAGAAAGCAAAGACAGCAGATCCTGGCCTTGTGGATCAGAATCCAACAGGCTGTAGTCTCGAGCTCATTATTCATTCCCAAGAAAGCAGCCAGCTTCTCCAAGGCTGGGTCAGTGGCGGCCTCCAGCTTCTGCCGGTGGCAGCAAGGAGCAGCGCACCAAAGAGGGGGCAGGGAGTGACAGGGAAGTCACAGGCTGAAAACCTAGCTCAGCTGGCCCGCCGCCGGGGCGTCTCGTGGCTGCCGTAACCAGTGGACCCCAAGGCAGCCCTGGGGGTCAGACGTCAACGCCCGATCCAAGGTGTTGGCAGGGCCAGTTTCTTCTGCAGTTGCTGTTCAGTCACTAAGTTATGTCTGACTCTTTGCTCAGGCTTTTGCTACTTCTCCCTGGCGGCTCTGTGGTTAAGAAGCTGCCTGCAACGCAGAAGTGCCTGAAGAAGGGCATGGCTACCCACTCCAGTATTCTTGCCTGGGAAATCCCCTGGACGGAGGAGCCTGGCGGGCTACAGTTCATGGGGTCACAAAGTCAGACACGACTGGGCGACGAATGCTTTTGCTAAGTCGTATGCAACTTGGCTTCGGCAGGCTCCTTGCCTTGCTCAGCGCCTAGTGCCTGCCTGCATTCCTTGGCTTGCGGTGCCTTTTTCCATTTTCAAAGTGTATCACTCCAGTCTCTGCTTCCGCCCTCCCATCATCCTCTCCTCATCTACAGTCAGATCTCCCTCTGCCTCCCTCTATAAGGCACTTGGGATTGTATGTAGGGTCCACTGGGATCATCTAGGATAAGCTCTCCACCTCACTGTCCTTAATCACATCCTCAAAGCCCCACTTGCCACAGAAGGTCACTCGCCCAAGTTCTAGGGCTTAGGACCTGGGTGACTTTGAGGATGCCCCTTCAGTACCTTGACCCCTGGGCAAAGAGTTGCAGAAATCCAGCCCCTAGATGTGGCTTTAATCTGTGTGATTTTGTATGGGATCTAACAGGTTTGGATGAATGGCTTTGTGGAGGCCTTTTTATCAGAGAATATGAGTAACCCTTCAGTCTTTATCCCAGGCTCTGAGATGAAGAGACGTTTCTTTGAGGTGGAGATGAAAGGGGTTCAAGAGAAAGCTCTGGGTTTCGGGGTGCAAAGGGTGGGCTTTAGGGAGGGGCCAGGGATAGAATGGAGAAAGGGATCTGACAGAATCTAAACGTCTGCTGAAAAACCTTGTCTTACCCTGATCCGTGTCTGGGAAACAGAAATATCTCACTTCTCTCCCGGCTCTGAGAAGATGAAGTGTGTGCAGATCACCCACAGGAGCAAAATGAAAAGGTTACACCAGGAATTGTCGATACGATAAATCCCCGTGGTCCCCCAGCCTCTCTAAACGTTTTGATAGCAGCATGTGATGGATCCTGAATCAGAGGCGGCCCGTCTTAAACATCTGATGGCGCCTTATTTATGTATGTATGTGACACATAAAACCGGAATTGATTCCTTTTTCTATCTCAGGGAAAAAATTTTTTTCTCCTGCTTTCCGAAACACATCCCTCTTCTGCTGGGCTCTTGTTTTCTCTGTTTGTGGGGGTGTGCCTGTATGTGGAGGAGGCGGTTAAGACGTTTTCTGCTCAGAAAAGGGATGCTCTGCCTTGAGGATGCAGATAGCACCAGGAATGAGCTGCAAAACAAATGAACCCACTTTGATTTATATATGTCTTAAGTTTATTGTGTTTTTTTTTCCCAACAAGATTATTGCTGTAAGAAAGAGGGAGTAAAAGGTAGTATGATGTGAGAGAGTTGCCACCTGAAACCCAGGGAGACACATCCAGGGACCCTGTCCCCGTTGTCCTGGCTTGGATCTAGTCATAAGCTACTTCAAGCCCCTCCATGAGATCAGATGAAACTTGCCTTTGTAGTAGGCGTTCTTCAACACCAGTTTCTGCTTTATAATTCATCACAGTGATAGGTGTTGCATGGAGCCTCGATTCACCCCCAAGTCTGTTCTAATCCCAGAGCTAGTAGATGTATGCACTCTGCTTAACTGGCGTCTTCAGGACCAGTTCAGCTCAGAACAGCTTGATCCCACCAGGGCCTAGATGTGGCTTTAATCTGTTTTGGGATCTAACAGGTTTGGATGAATGGCTTTGTGGAGGCCTTTTTATCAGAGAATATGAGTAACCCTTCAGTCTTTATCCCAGGCTCTGAGATGAAGAGACGTTTCTTTGAGGTGGAGATGAAAGGGGTTCAAGAGAAAGCTCTGGGTTTCGGGGTGCAAAGGGTGGGCTTTAGGGAGGGGCCAGGGATAGAATGGAGAAAGGGATCTGACAGAATCTAAACGTCTGCTGAAAAACCTTGTCTTACCCTGATCCGTGTCTGGGAAACAGAAATATCTCACTTCTCTCCCGGCTCTGAGAAGATGAAGTGTGTGCAGATCACCCACAGGAGCAAAATGAAAAGGTTACACCAGGAATTGTCGATACGATAAATCCCCGTGGTCCCCCAGCCTCTCTAAACGTTTTGATAGCAGCATGTGATGGATCCTGAATCAGAGGCGGCCCGTCTTAAACATCTGATGGCGCCTTATTTATGTATGTATGTGACACATAAAACCGGAATTGATTCCTTTTTCTATCTCAGGGAAAAAATTTTTTTCTCCTGCTTTCCGAAACACATCCCTCTTCTGCTGGGCTCTTGTTTTCTCTGTTTGTGGGGGTGTGCCTGTATGTGGAGGAGGCGGTTAAGACGTTTTCTGCTCAGAAAAGGGATGCTCTGCCTTGAGGATGCAGATAGCACCAGGAATGAGCTGCAAAACAAATGAACCCACTTTGATTTATATATGTCTTAAGTTTATTGTGTTTTTTTTTCCCAACAAGATTATTGCTGTAAGAAAGAGGGAGTAAAAGGTAGTATGATGTGAGAGAGTTGCCACCTGAAACCCAGGGAGACACATCCAGGGACCCTGTCCCCGTTGTCCTGGCTTGGATCTAGTCATAAGCTACTTCAAGCCCCTCCATGAGATCAGATGAAACTTGCCTTTGTAGTAGGCGTTCTTCAACACCAGTTTCTGCTTTATAATTCATCACAGTGATAGGTGTTGCATGGAGCCTCGATTCACCCCCAAGTCTGTTCTAATCCCAGAGCTAGTAGATGTATGCACTCTGCTTAACTGGCGTCTTCAGGACCAGTTCAGCTCAGAACAGCTTGATCCCACCAGGGCCTTGAGGACAGATGGAACCCACCACCCCCAGCCAGCCACCTCTGGGAGAAGCTTCAGCCACCGGGCCAGGAGGTCGCAGGTGCTCTCACCAGACTTACACCCTGTCCCTTCCCAAAGCTTATGGTTAGCCTGAGCCTACTTAGGGTCACCTCTGAGAGCCTCCCAACCCAGTGCCCTATGACCTTTCTTGATTCTGATTTGTCTTCTTTGGTTTCTCTTGTTAGAAGCAAAGGCATTTGGGTGCAAAGTCTTTATTTTTAAGCCATCAAAACAGTGCTTCAAAAAACAGTAATGCTCTAGCTTTGTTTTTTTAAACCAATCTATAAAAGGGAACCCTTAGAATTAAAATGCCTTTTACTCTTTGACTCACAGGTGACTCTCCCTCCCCCTTTCTGGAGACGGCTGGAGCTCTCAGCTCATGGCTGTCTGTCCCTGAGTGATCCCAGGGAGGAAAAAGCAAAACATTTTCCATTACAAAACCATCAAAGAGTTTTGTTTTCATGATGGCAGGTGAAAAGTTGTATTTTTCAATAAAGCTTTGTAAGTCCTTTCCAAAAAAAGTATTTTGAGAGAGGATATAATTTTAAAATTATAACTAAGTAATTTGAAAATTACTTTGTAGTGAACATCGAATGTCATAGGTAGTCAGGAGTCTCTGTCTCTCTTGCCATTGATACTCATTTCTGGGTCGAGGCTGCAAAACAAATGAACCCACTTTGATTTATATATGTCTTAAGTTTATTGTGTTTTTTTTTCCCAACAAGATTATTGCTGTAAGAAAGAGGGAGTAAAAGGTAGTATGATGTGAGAGAGTTGCCACCTGAAACCCAGGGAGACACATCCAGGGACCCTGTCCCCGTTGTCCTGGCTTGGATCTAGTCATAAGCTACTTCAAGCCCCTCCATGAGATCAGATGAAACTTGCCTTTGTAGTAGGCGTTCTTCAACACCAGTTTCTGCTTTATAATTCATCACAGTGATAGGTGTTGCATGGAGCCTCGATTCACCCCCAAGTCTGTTCTAATCCCAGAGCTAGTAGATGTATGCACTCTGCTTAACTGGCGTCTTCAGGACCAGTTCAGCTCAGAACAGCTTGATCCCACCAGGGCCTTGAGGACAGATGGAACCCACCACCCCCAGCCAGCCACCTCTGGGAGAAGCTTCAGCCACCGGGCCAGGAGGTCGCAGGTGCTCTCACCAGACTTACACCCTGTCCCTTCCCAAAGCTTATGGTTAGCCTGAGCCTACTTAGGGTCACCTCTGAGAGCCTCCCAACCCAGTGCCCTATGACCTTTCTTGATTCTGATTTGTCTTCTTTGGTTTCTCTTGTTAGAAGCAAAGGCATTTGGGTGCAAAGTCTTTATTTTTAAGCCATCAAAACAGTGCTTCAAAAAACAGTAATGCTCTAGCTTTGTTTTTTAATCCAATCTATAAAAGGGAACCCTTAGAATTAAAATGCCTTTTACTCTTTGACTCACAGGTGACTCTCCCTCCCCCTTTCTGGAGACGGCTGGAGCTCTCAGCTCATGGCTGTCTGTCCCTGAGTGATCCCAGGGAGGAAAAAGCAAAACATTTTCCATTACAAAACCATCAAAGAGTTTTGTTTTCATGATGGCAGGTGAAAAGTTGTATTTTTCAATAAAGCTTTGTAAGTCCTTTCCAAAAAAAAAGTATTTTGAGAGAGGATATAATTTTAAAATTATAACTAAGTAATTTGAAAATTACTTTGTAGTGAACATCGAATGTCATAGGTAGTCAGGGAGTCTCTGTCTCTCTTGCCATTGATACTCATTTCTGGGTCGAGGTTATTCTTTCTTCATGTGAAGATCTCCACCTACATGTCCTCTCATCAGAGAGGCTTTCCTTGTGTCTCTCATGCTAAGTAAGTATTGGGAATTCCCTGGCAGTCCAGTGGCTAGGACTCCACACTCTCACTGCCAGGGGCCAGGGTTCGATCCCTGATCAGGGAAGTAGAATCCCACAAGCTGTAAGGACCGCACAGCCAAAAAAAGAAAGATAAAAATGAAAGTAGGTCTTAAATCACCATCATGTCATTTCTAAGAGTGCTTTACAGAGTACTTACCACTATCTCTAAGTTCTCTGTTTTCTGTAAGTTTCCTTATTTTCTGGTGTCCCCTTCCAAGATCGTGGGGACCTTGAAAGCAAAAATCTTATTTATTTCCTAAGTACAAAGAAAGCAGTGTCAGGTACTCAAGAATGAATGAGTGAATGCATGAAGGAATGAATGAATGAGCACCTGAGCCGTGTCATCTCTTCCAAGGTCCGTGTTTCTGCTTCTAAAACATAGGTCTTTGACTGTACTTCCCTTTTAAATTACCAGAGCTGTTGTAGGACAGGAATGGGCATGGAGGTAGAGTTGGGTGTCAGAACGTGCCGCTCACAGGCAGCTCCGAACACGCCCAGGGAGGTCTGAAGGTGAGGATGACCTGGTCAGATTCAGGTTTAGACACAGGACGTTCAGTCATGGCATCAGTTGTGACGTAGGCAGCGACAAGAGATCTGTTTCTAGAAATAGAGCATTGAAGTTTGTGAAGACTGTACTTTCCTTGTTTAGCAAGGACTCAAGGTTAATGCTCTATAAATGTCTCTCCCACTCATATCCTGAGATTTTTTCTCAAGGGAAATAGAAGGGTATGCAATGACAGTCCACCCAACAAGAATGAGAAGATGTTACAGATGGGCTTGTCACCTAGCATGCCTGCCATGGCAGGGAAAGGCTAAGGACTGCTGTTTTAGAAAGAAAGAGCGGGGTCTTCCCTGGTGGTCCAGTGGTTAATAATCTGCCTTGCAATGCAGGGGACGTGGGTTCAATCCCTAGTCAGGGAGCTAAGATCCCACACACCTCAACTACTGAGCCCATACACCTAAATCTCACATAACGCAGCTACAATCCAACACAGCCAAATAAATACTAAAAAAAGAAGAAGAAGAAGAAAGAAATGGTGGCAGTGAGGAGATAGGTGTCTGTGAGGACCTTTTCCTGGAGGGCATGATGTCGTGAGTGGTCAGGATTAATCTGCCTGTCCGCTGCTGGGGGACCTCAGGGGCCACGAGTCGGCCCCTCTCAGAAGAACTGGACCACCATGGGCAGGGGAGGAAGGCAGGCATACCAGACCCGGAATGCCTGCCACAACCAGGTGAAGCCCAGAGGCCAGGCCAAGGACTAAGGAGTCACTGTGGCTACAGGGAGAAGCCCAGAGGAGGAGTCCACCTGGAGCGGAGGAATGAAGGCTGGCGATCCATTCAGAAGCAGAGCCTGGAGGGCCTGGTGTGTAGTCAACTATGGGACCCGGGGAGGGAGTGCAGGCTCAAGAGCAATCTGAGTTTCTAACTCAAATGAGAAGATAGTGATGCTTTTATTTGGAATGAGGAGCATTACAGAGAGATCAGACTTGAGAGACAGGGGAGGAGCTTGGCTCTAGAGGTGTTCCATCTGAGGTGCCCGTGAGACTCCTGATGGCCAGAGATGCACCAAATGCTCATTTGGAAGAGGTTCAAAGACCATCCAGTCCAGCTTCTACCAAGTTTCCCCTTCAGATCCACCTCCCAGATGGGGTAATCAAGTAATCTGTTCTCCAAGTGGGACTGGGTTGTCCTTTTTTTTGAATTTGGTTTTCATGAATCATCTTAGCATGTCTTAAAACTCAAGTTTCAGTGGACACTGACCACCCCAGCCTTTGGTTACAACTCCAGATAGTCAACCTCAGTGTCAGCCAGACGGGGAAGAGGAGGTCTGGGGCCCTGTGGAGCCCAGCGGGGCTAGAAAGGCTGGACTCCTAGACATCGGGCTGCAAGGGGGGAGTGCAGAGCTCTAGGGTGGATGGGGTCACCAAGGATGGGAGGGAGAGGGATGAGAAAGGAGCCCAGGGCACAGAGATGATGCAGAAAAATGGGGGAGGAGATCCAGGGGCACCACCCAGGAGAGCTGAGGGGGGGCGACTTGAAGGCGGTTTGCCCCACAGAGTCAGTGACATGGAATGTATTTGGCATTTTAAAAGAAAAGCGTTGACAGAGCGAGGACAGACTGCACAGAGGTGACAGGTGAGCCGGGCGGCACTAGGAGGGGCGAGCCGCTGGCATCTCAGACATCCTTTGAGAGGTTCGATAGTTACATGATATTGACGAGCTCAGAGCTCATCCTATGGGGGGCAGAGGCAAACACTCTGCACAGGCTGCTCCCTTGGTACTCTCGGCACCCGCTGCCACACGCGTACCGTTTTCATCCCCAGCCTGCAGCTAGGAGGGCTGAGGCTTCAGAGGCAGGGTGTGACTTGTCCAGACTCACACGCCGGTGAGTGCTGGCCCCAGACCCGGAAGGCTGGTCTCTTGCACTCAGGGAGACTCTGGAAGCAAGAGTGAGTTAGCATCACAATGTGTAAATGACGGCAGAATTGAGTGGCTTTGGCAACTCTGGTGTTGCTTTTCACATTTGTTTTGCTTTGTTTACTTTTCTTGGGGGAAATAGCAAGCTGAGGTGGTCATAACCCAAAAGGAAGGGGTCCAGAGAAAGGAGATGAGAATGGAGGGAGCCAATCAGCGCTAGGCTGGGTCTCTGGGGAGCAGAGGGTGGGCCTGGAGGTCCACTGGAGGGGTTTACCTTATAACAGGGCGACCACTACCTCCTGCCAGGTAGAGAGATGAGAGTGGAAATGGAGAAGAAAGTGACCTTGGTCTTCTCGGCAAGATCGAGAGCAAAATTTCCCCCTCGAACAGAGAGGCAAAGTTGGGAGAATTTAAAATATTGAAATAGTTGCCATAGAAATGCCTATGGGCCTGAACAAACGATGGGTGAAAAGATGTCAGAGCAGCAGGACTCTGAGCGGCAGGTGAGAGGAGCTGGTGGCACGGGGCAAGGGCTTGGCAGCTGGGCGGGGTCGGGGGAGAGGCAGGGAGGGGCAGAACAGTGCCTGTGAACCTCGCTTTGCCACGCCCCTCATCAGTAACGTGATGAAAGCTAGCTCACTTGTTCAAGTCACCCTCTTAGGGAACCAGACAGAGCCAGCGTGAAAGGGTCCTCGTTCGGTCCAGTCCTGCAGGTGGGGCTCACCCGTTTCACGGTCGCAGGACTGAGGCTGGCCGCGGTAAACTAGTGTGCTGCGGCTGCCACCCTCCAGGCCACCTGTGAGTCTGGGGCCTTGGGCGGTGGGCACCCCGGCTGTGGCCAGAGCAGGGTGGACTCCTGTGAGTAAGTGTCGGAACCGGGAATCAAGCCAGGAGGCCTGGTTCCAGCCTGCAGCCTCTTCCACTACCAGGTGGGTAAGGACCGAAGGGGAGAGGGGCGGCCGGAGGCTACATCCTCGCCTAGTAGAGTCAAGAGTTTGAACTTAGGGAGTCCTTCTTTCAGTAAGAGTGAATTCTGGGGGCTTCCCTGGGGGTTTCCCTGGTGATCCAGTGGGTAGAGTCCACCTTGCAGTGCAAGGGGCACTGGTTCAATCCCTGGCCTGGGAAGATTCCACGTGACGCAGAGCGGCTGGGCTGGTGTGGCCTATTACACGCCAGGGCTCTGGAGCGCGTGCGCCCAGAGCCAGTGCTCTGCAATGAGAGAGGCCACTGCTATGGGAGGCCCACACAGGCCAAAGAATAAAAATGGATGAAAATAAATAAATAAAATTAAAAACAATAAAAAAGGCCAAATTTTTTAAAATAATAACAATAAAGAGTGAATTCTGGGCCCCAGGCTCACATGGGCCGAGAATGGACCCGCCTTCTCAAGGCATGGCTGGCTTTCTTTGTCCCTGAGGACTCAGTCCCCCGTCTCGAGTCACCGCTTCACCCACAGCGAGCAGGACACCAGCCTCCTCTAGAGCTCTTTGCCTCCTCCATGCGTGGTGATGCTCATGTCACTTTTGTTTGTTTTAGTTTTTCTCATGTCACTGTTTTGTCTACAGTCTTAACGCCCTGAACCCACCAGATCTCATCTGATGGTGGCACGGGGCAAGGGCTTGGCAGCTGGGCGGGGTCGGGGAGAGGCAGGGAGGGGCAGAACAGTGCCTGTGAACCTCGCTTTGCCACGCCCCTCATCAGTAACGTGATGAAAGCTAGCTCACTTGTTCAAGTCACCCTCTTAGGGAACCAGACAGAGCCAGCGTGAAAGGGTCCTCGTTCGGTCCAGTCCTGCAGGTGGGGCTCACCCGTTTCACGGTCGCAGGACTGAGGCTGGCCGCGGTAAACTAGTGTGCTGCGGCTGCCACCCTCCAGGCCACCTGTGAGTCTGGGGCCTTGGGCGGTGGGCACCCCGGCTGTGGCCAGAGCAGGGTGGACTCCTGTGAGTAAGTGTCGGAACCGGGAATCAAGCCAGGAGGCCTGGTTCCAGCCTGCAGCCTCTTCCACTACCAGGTGGGTAAGGACCGAAGGGGAGAGGGGCGGCCGGAGGCTACATCCTCGCCTAGTAGAGTCAAGAGTTTGAACTTAGGGAGTCCTTCTTTCAGTAAGAGTGAATTCTGGGGGCTTCCCTGGGGGTTTCCCTGGTGATCCAGTGGGTAGAGTCCACCTTGCAGTGCAAGGGGCACTGGTTCAATCCCTGGCCTGGGAAGATTCCACGTGACGCAGAGCGGCTGGGCTGGTGTGGCCTATTACACGCCAGGGCTCTGGAGCGCGTGCGCCCAGAGCCAGTGCTCTGCAATGAGAGAGGCCACTGCTATGGGAGGCCCACACAGGCCAAAGAATAAAAATGGATGAAAATAAATAAATAAAATTAAAAACAATAAAAAAGGCCAAATTTTTTAAAATAATAACAATAAAGAGTGAATTCTGGGCCCCAGGCTCACATGGGCCGAGAATGGACCCGCCTTCTCAAGGCATGGCTGGCTTTCTTTGTCCCTGAGGACTCAGTCCCCCGTCTCGAGTCACCGCTTCACCCACAGCGAGCAGGACACCAGCCTCCTCTAGAGCTCTTTGCCTCCTCCATGCGTGGTGATGCTCATGTCACTTTTGTTTGTTTTAGTTTTTCTCATGTCACTGTTTTGTCTACAGTCTTAACGCCCTGAACCCACCAGATCTCATCTGATGTCACCAGTTCATGAACTTCATTTCATCCACTGAAGCTTTTTGACTGGAGGAGACCCTGCACACCGCCTTCCATCTAATAGAGTATCTTGGTGTGGCAAGTGGGAAAGACATTTCAGTTAAAAATCTTACTCCTTTGAGCACCCAAGTGTGAAGAAGCCACTTGGAACTTGTGAGAAACCAGTGTCAGGAAATGGAATTGCTTCCCTGGTAGCTGGTAAAGACTCCACCTGCAACATTGGAGACCCCTGTTCGATCCTTGGGTCGAGAAGATCCCCTGGAGAAGGGAATGGCTACCCACTCCAGTATTCTTTTTTTTTTTTCTTTTTGGCCACTTCTATTGGTCTTTCATTTCATTTTCATCCGTCTTTGTTCTTTGGCTCCTGTGGGCCTCTCATCGCCGTGGCCTCTGTTGTTGCAGAGCACCGGCTCTGGGCGCATGCGCTCTAGAGCTCCGGCTCAGTAGTTGGACACATGCGTCCGCGGCACGTGGGATCTTCCCAGGCCAGGGCTCGAACCGGCGCCCCTGGCACTGCAAGGCGGTGTCCTTACCCACTGGACCACCAGGGAAGCCCCACTCCAGTACTCTTGCCTAGAGAATTCCATGGTTCATCCATGGGGTCACAAAGAGTCAGACACGACTGAGCGACTTCCAGTTTTTAGGAATGGAATTGCTAACAATTAGCAGCTGTGTGTTACCAGGTCCCAGCAGTGGGTGCAGAGCCAAGGGTGATCTGGGCTCCACCTTCCGCAGCCAGCCAGCTAGCCTCTCTGAGCCTCAGTTTTCTCATCTGTGAAATGGAGAGCATCACCATCTGTTGGTGTTGTGGGAATAATAAAGATTATACGTATAGATGGCATCCTGTTACTACGGGCTCTGCCTACACCAGGTCAGCAAATCCTTCTTTGCTTTAAAATAAAATAAACCTGAGAAGCTGAACAGTAGAAGTTAAACACAAACACAGATAATGGGAAGTAACTTCCTAAAACTTACCTTTCCAGCCACGTCTCTGCTGCTACCCTCGCTGTTGTTTCAAAGGATGGGCAATGGGTAACGCCCTGAACCCACCAGATCTCATCTGATGTCACCATTTCATGAACTTCATTTCATCCACTGAAGCTTTTTGACTGGAGGAGACCCTGCACACCGCCTTCCATCTAATAGAGTATCTTGGTGTGGCAAGTGGGAAAGACATTTCAGTTAAAAATCTTACTCCTTTGAGCACCCCAGTGTGAAGAAGCCACTTGGAACTTGTGAGAAACCAGTGTCAGGAAATGGAATTGCTTCCCTGGTAGCTGGTAAAGACTCCACCTGCAACGTTGGAGACCCCTGTTCGATCCTTGGGTCGAGAAGATCCCCTGGAGAAGGGAATGGCTACCCACTCCAGTATTCTTTTTTTTTTTTCTTTTTGGCCACTTCTATTGGTCTTTCATTTCATTTTCATCCGTCTTTGTTCTTTGGCTCCTGTGGGCCTCTCATCGCCGTGGCCTCTGTTGTTGCAGAGCACCGGCTCTGGGCGCATGCGCTCTAGAGCTCCGGCTCAGTAGTTGGACACATGCGTCCGCGGCACGTGGGATCTTCCCAGGCCAGGGCTCGAACCGGCGCCCCTGGCACTGCAAGGCGGTGTCCTTACCCACTGGACCACCAGGGAAGCCCCACTCCAGTACTCTTGCCTAGAGAATTCCATGGTTCATCCATGGGGTCACAAAGAGTCAGACACGACTGAGCGACTTCCAGTTTTTAGGAATGGAATTGCTAACAATTAGCAGCTGTGTGTTACCAGGTCCCAGCAGTGGGTGCAGAGCCAAGGGTGATCTGGGCTCCACCTTCCGCAGCCAGCCAGCTAGCCTCTCTGAGCCTCAGTTTTCTCATCTGTGAAATGGAGAGCATCACCATCTGTTGGTGTTGTGGGAATAATAAAGATTATACGTATAGATGGCATCCTGTTACTACGGGCTCTGCCTACACCAGGTCAGCAAATCCTTCTTTGCTTTAAAATAAAATAAACCTGAGAAGCTGAACAGTAGAAGTTAAACACAAACACAGATAATGGGAAGTAACTTCCTAAAACTTACCTTTCCAGCCACGTCTCTGCTGCTACCCTCGCTGTTGTTTCAAAGGATGGCTTCTACTCCTTTATCCAGCAGCCAGCATGCTGGGTTCTCTTCCAGCACCGTTACTTCCTACAGTTCTTCCCCTACTTCTGCGTGGTCCTGGAACTGTCATCCCCCGGGGAGCACGCTCTTCACTCGAGTCCGGCACAGGACACAGTGAGGAGCACGTCCCATCCTCACGGCGTAGGGTTGGCTTGGGCCCAATCACTTCTGAACCAGGAGAGGCCACTGACGGCCCCTTGTTGAGGCTTTGAACCTGGCTGCTTGTTAGAAATGCAGATTCCTGGGCCTGTTCCTGGATGTTTGAGTTGAATAAGTCTGGACCGGGGCTCAGGAATGGGTATTCTTACAAAGCACCCCAGTTAGCATGTGATGGTTTAGGGGCCACCCCCATAGGCCCACTCCCAAAATTCAAATTTAGATTTAAAGTAAGCTCGGGAGAAATCGGTAAAAGGTCAGGAATGAACCCAGAGTCGCCAATGACGTTTCAAAAGCCTCTCCCATTTAATAGATTGGATAAATGGAAGCAAGGATGGAGACAGACAAGGAGAGAGCAGGAAGCTTGGAGCAAAACCCAGGGTTCCTGCTTCTCATTCCTTTCTCCACCCACATCCACCCAGCCATCACCACTGCTATATGCCTCCCCATCAGAATTCCTTTTCCCGGAGCACAGCGCAGCAGGGACAGTGTTAGGACTTTAAGACATAAAGGAACAGTCACATTCTCTCAACACACACACACACACACAAAAGATTTACCCTTGATGAACTGCACCGGAATCTGCTAACAGCTCTGTCAGAAGACGCAGCAAAGCTAAAAGCCTCCCTCTGGGCTTTGATGTCTTGACAAGATGTTTCCTTTGAAAACTCAGAGACAGTGCCGTGATTTCCTCCGACAGGCCCCTAGTCAACCCGCGGAAATCAGAAGTGGCCGTCCTGCCAGCGCCCGAAGGGGCAATTCCTGGAGAGAGGCACGTGCACCCTCCCCAGAGGCCCGGGCTCCTCCACGCGCTCCGACCTCTGACCTCCCTCGGGCTGGAGACCCCGCCACAGGGGGCTCGGCTGTCCAACTCTTCACCTGCCCCAGCGCCTCCCTAGGGAGGTCAAGGCCCGGACAGTTCCCTCATCTGACAGCCGCGCTGCCTGCCAGCCACCTTGCAGCGGTTCCAGGGGCTGATCTGACCGTCTGACCCATTTTTCCTCCCCTGAGGGCCGCAGGTCACTCGTCGTGAAAGGTCAGGAAATGAGAGCACCCTGTGCAATTAGGCAGGTGGAGAGGAGGGAGACTAAGGGGAGGAGGGTGGGAAAGCGCTCGCCTGCAGAAGCTAACAGAGCCTCTGCTGCAGGCATCCGCCCCTGGGAGCTTCTTAGAAATGCAGAAGGCCAGTCCTGCCCCAGACTTACTGAATCTGTATTTCAACTCGATCACCAGGTAATTGTTCTGCATATAAAGAGCCATATCCCAACTGTACTGCTCTAGGCTGTGGGACCATGGCCATGTTCCTTAACCTCTCTGAGCTTCGGTGTCCACAAAGGGTTTCAGGGAAATGAAACGCACAGTGCTCGGCTCATGCTGAGCCTGCAGTGAATGTTCACTGCCATTGTTATCGAGAAGATGATTAAGGGAGAATCCATTTTGCCGCATTTAAACTCAAATCATCCAGCCATTTCTTTGTGGACATTCCAACCGAGTGGGAGGAAGTTCCAAATAGTCAAGAGCCTCAACATTTACTTAAAGAACACGCTTCAAGACTGGAGGGAGGGGTGTCTCTTAGCGGCCTTGACCCTGACTGTTAAACTTGGGGCTAGTAAAGAAGATGAGTCAACGGCTTCCTTGGGGGTCCTTGCCTCCATTCATGTGGTATTTTTCCCTGTCATCCCCACCCCCCAAACTCACCTCCCAGCCCCTGCTGCTTCCGTGATCCTGCCTAAAAGGCCTCGCCACTCCTTCAACAGCAGAATGAAGCCCCACCTCTTTAGCAGGGCATTCAAGGCCCTTCACAGTCTAGCCCACGCTGACTTGCCCACCGCCTCGGGGCGGCCATCCCCCTGCCCTTTAGCTTCAGTCCTCGTCATTCCTCTGATGCTTCCTTGCTCTAACTGCATCCTCTGCCTGGGTGCACTCTGTTCTTCTCATCAGAGCCACTCGCCTTCTCTCTACCTGGCAGGATGCAGCTCTGCCTTTGGAGCCCCGCCTCACTCTCCCAAGGCCATAAAAATAAAAGCAAAAATAAACAAATGGGACCTAAGCAAACTTCTAAGCTTTTTACACAGCAAAAGAAACCATAAAATGAAAAGATACCTGCAGGGCTTCCCTGGTAGTCCAGTGGGTAAGGATACCACCTTGCAGTGCAAGGGGCGCCGGTTCGATCCCTGGCCTGGGAAGATCCCACGTGCTGCGGAGCCGCTGGACCCATGTGTCCAATTACCGAGCCGGAGCTCTGGAGCGCATGCGCCCACAGCCGGTGCACTGCAGCAATAGAGGCCACTGCGATGGGAGGCCCACACAGGCCAAGGAACAAAGATGGATGAAAATAGATAAAGACCAATAGAAGTGGCCCGCCCGCCCCCCTCCCTCCCCAACCCACCCCCACCCAGGAAAAGATACCTGCAGAACGGGGGAAAACATTTGCAAATGATGCCACCAACAGGGGCTTAATTTCTAAAATATACAAACTCATATAGCTAAATATCAAGAAAACAAAACTCATCAAAAAATGGGAGGAAGACCTATATAGACATTTCTTCGAAAAAGACACATAGAGGGGCAACAGGCACATGAAAAGATGTTCAATGACAATAATTATCAGAGAAATGCAAATCAAAACTACCATGAGATATCACTTCACACTGGTCTGAATAGCCATCATTAAAAAGTCTCCCCAATAACAAATACTGGAAAGGGTGTAAAGAAAAGGAAACTTTCCCACACAGGTGCAGCCACTATGAAAATTAACATGGCAGTTCCTTATAAAACTAAACATAGAGTTACCATATAATCCAGCAATCCCACTCCTGGCCATGTATCTAGAGTAAACTATACTTTGGCAAGATACATGCACCCCAGTGTTCAGAGCAGCGCTGAAATATGGAATGTAAATGTCCACCAACAGATGAATAAAGATATGATACTTACATACAGTGGAATTTACTCAACCGTACAAAAAAAAGAATGAAATAATGCCATTTGCAGCAACATGGACAGACCTCGTGATTGTCATACTAAGTGATGTAAGTCAGGAAGAGAAAGACAAATACCATACGATATCACTTATATGTGACATCTAAAAAACATGGCACAGATGAACCTATCTATGAGACAAAAACAAAATCAGGCACAGAAAACAGACTGGTTCATGCCAAGAGCAAGGGATTTGAGGGAGGGATGAATTGGGATTTTGGGATTGGCAGATGCAAACCATTTTATATAGAATGGAACAATAAGGTCCTTCTGAATAGCACAGGGATACACAATAGACCACAGAACTATATTCAATGCCCTGTGACAAACGTTAATGGAAAAGAATGTGAAAAAGAATGTATGTATGTAAATTAACACAACACTGTAAATCAACTGCACTTCAATAAAGTAAAATTTAAAAATCACAGATCACCCTACTCCCCACCTTTTCATGGCTTTTCTCCATCATGCTGATCAACGTCGGCTTCTGCTTGTTTGTTCTAATGACTGTGAGCTCTGCGAGAGCCGAGGTTCCTGTCTGCTCGCTCCTGCATCCTCAGCACCCACTCGTGTGCCTGGCATAGGTTCTCAGGCGGGATTTGATGACTGCACAAATACGTCGTGGTGCGCCATCAAAGGGTGCTTCCAGATGGCAATTTAAAAGACACATAGAGGGCACGGCACATGAAAAGATGTTCAATGACAATAATTATCAGAGAAATGCAAATCAAAACTACCATGAGATATCACTTCACACTGGTCTGAATAGCCATCATTAAAAAGTCTCCCCAATAACAAATACTGGAAAGGGTGTAAAGAAAGGAAACTTTCCACACAGGTGCAGCCACTATGAAAATTAACATGGCAGTTCCTTATAAAACTAAACATAGAGTTACCATATAATCCAGCAATCCCACTCCTGGCCATGTATCTAGAGTAAACTATACTTTGGCAAGATACATGCACCCCAGTGTTCAGAGCAGCGCTGAAATATGGAATGTAAATGTCCACCAACAGATGAATAAAGATATGATACTTACATACAGTGGAATTTACTCAACCGTACAAAAAAAAGAATGAAATAATGCCATTTGCAGCAACATGGACAGACCTCGTGATTGTCATACTAAGTGATGTAAGTCAGGAAGAGAAAGACAAATACCATACGATATCACTTATATGTGACATCTAAAAAACATGGCACAGATGAACCTATCTATGAGACAAAAACAAAATCAGGCACAGAAAACAGACTGGTTCATGCCAAGAGCAAGGGATTTGAGGGAGGGATGAATTGGGATTTTGGGATTGGCAGATGCAAACCATTTTATATAGAATGGAACAATAAGGTCCTTCTGAATAGCACAGGGATACACAATAGACCACAGAACTATATTCAATGCCCTGTGACAAACGTTAATGGAAAAGAATGTGAAAAAGAATGTATGTATGTAAATTAACACAACACTGTAAATCAACTGCACTTCAATAAAGTAAAATTTAAAAATCACAGATCACCCTACTCCCCACCTTTTCATGGCTTTTCTCCATCATGCTGATCAACGTCGGCTTCTGCTTGTTTGTTCTAATGACTGTGAGCTCTGCGAGAGCCGAGGTTCCTGTCTGCTCGCTCCTGCATCCTCAGCACCCACTCGTGTGCCTGGCATAGGTTCTCAGGCGGGATTTGATGACTGCACACATACGTCGTGGTGCGCCATCAAAGGGTGTTCAGATGGCCCTGCCCTGCTCATTTGTGACGGGCTAAATTATTTCCCCCAAATTCGTATGTTGGAATCCCAACCCTCAGAATGTGGCTATATTTGGAGGGAGGGTTTTTAAAGGGGTGGGGGGTGGGAGGGGCTTCTGTTAGTCACCCAGTTATGTCTGGCTCTTTGTAAGCCCATGGACTGCAGCCCGCCAGGGGCTTATGTCACCCTAAATGAAGCCCTCCCCATGGGCCATAGTCCCACCTGACGGCTGTCTTCATAAGAAGAGATGAGGAGACAGGCATGCGTGGAAGGGAGACCAGGGGTGGATACAACAAGAGGGGGCTGTCTGCAACCAAGGGGAGAGGTTTCAGAAGAAACTAGCCCTTAAGACACCTCGGTCCCAGACTTCCAGCCTCCAGAACCCAGAGACAGAAATGTTTGAGGTTTAAGTCCCACTATCTGTGTACTTTGCAATAGCAGCCTGAGCTGACTAATCCACCAGTTATGAGCTTCCTGAGGAGCACAGTTTCTTCGTCATTGTCTGCCCATAGCCACAGGGTTCTAGTCCCAACCCATACTTCATGAACAGGGCTCAAATCAAATTGCATTCCCCTTGCAGCAGAGAGGTGATGACAGACGAAGCCCAGGTGGTGGAGGGAGAGCCCTGCACAGACTCCCAGAAAGAAGTTCCTCACTGTCTACACAGGCGGCCATTTTCCTTATGTATCATCTATCCCAAGGCGGTGTTGTCTCTTGGTGGTTCTTGGCGTTCTTTGTGGTGTGTACATACCACGGTGGATAAAAGGAAAACCTAGTCAATGACAAAAACAGGCAAGAGCCTGTACTCGGTGTTGGGGCTTCCTTACCATGTACATACCTACGTGTGGGGGTTCAAGCAGAGGCGGAGGAGAGTTATGGAGGAAGGCCTTCTCACTGCACTCAGAATCACTCATTTTGGCTTTTCTCCATCATGCTGATCAACGTCGGCTTCTGCTTGTTTGTTCTAATGACTGTGAGCTCTGCGAGAGCCGAGGTTCCTGTCTGCTCGCTCCTGCATCCTCAGCACCCACTGGGTGCCTGGCATAGGTTCTCAGGCGGGATTTGATGACTGCACACATACGTCGTGGTGCGCCATCAAAGGGTGTTCAGATGGCCCTGCCCTGCTCATTTGTGACGGGCTAAATTATTTCCCCCAAATTCGTATGTTGGAATCCCAACCCTCAGAATGTGGCTATATTTGGAGGGAGGGTTTTAAAGGGGTGGGGGGTGGGAGGGGCTTCTGTTAGTCACCCAGTTATGTCTGGCTCTTTGTAAGCCCATGGACTGCAGCCCGCCAGGGGCTTATGTCACCCTAAATGAAGCCCTCCCCATGGGCCATAGTCCCACCTGACGGCTGTCTTCATAAGAAGAGATGAGGAGACAGGCATGCGTGGAAGGGAGACCAGGGGTGGATACAACAAGAGGGGGCTGTCTGCAACCAAGGGGAGAGGTTTCAGAAGAAACTAGCCCTTAAGACACCTCGGTCCCAGACTTCCAGCCTCCAGAACCCAGAGACAGAAATGTTTGAGGTTTAAGTCCCACTATCTGTGTACTTTGCAATAGCAGCCTGAGCTGACTAATCCACCAGTTATGAGCTTCCTGAGGAGCACAGTTTCTTCGTCATTGTCTGCCCATAGCCACAGGGTTCTAGTCCCAACCCATACTTCATGAACAGGGCTCAAATCAAATTGCATTCCCCTTGCAGCAGAGAGGTGATGACAGACGAAGCCCAGGTGGTGGAGGGAGAGCCCTGCACAGACTCCCAGAAAGAAGTTCCTCACTGTCTACACAGGCGGCCATTTTCCTTATGTATCATCTATCCCAAGGCGGTGTTGTCTCTTGGTGGTTCTTGGCGTTCTTTGTGGTGTGTACATACCACGGTGGATAAAAGGAAAACCTAGTCAATGACAAAAACAGGCAAGAGCCTGTACTCGGTGTTGGGGCTTCCTTACCATGTAACACGTGTGTGATGCTCCTAGCTGTCCTGTGAGGGGAAGGATTCAAGCAGAGGCGGAGGAGAGTTATGGAGGAAGGATACTTCTCAGCCTTCCTCACCTTCTGGACCCCAGAGTCTTAAACACAAAGGTGTTCAGTTTTCATCTGCTTGACTCACCCCTCCAAGGGCAGTGATTGCCCAAGGCTTTCCTCTACCCCTGGGTCCTGGAGCAACCCAGGGGACCACTCAGTGCTGCTTTGAAGCGGAATATTCGCAGGTCAGTACAGAACATGCCTGTGATCAGTTCGGATGTACTGGGAAGCGGGTCCCATGATGTGCAGCTGATCTGTTGGTACACTCACTACTCCCCATGGAAGAGGGACCATGCTGGAGTGGTTTTTTTTTAATGCTGGCCTCTTTTATTGATGTTTTATGCTTTATTTAGTTTCATCCATCTTTATTCTTTGGCCCCTGTGGGTCTCCCATTGCAGTGGCCCCTCTCACAGCAGAGCACCGGCTCTGGGCACATGCACTCCAGAGCACTGGCTCATCATTGGACACACCTGGTTCAGCCATTCCGCGGCATGTGGAATCTTCCCAGGCCAGGGACCAAACTGGTGTCCCTTGCACTGCAAGGTGGACTCTTTATCCACTAGACCACCAGGGAAGCCCTGTGTTGGAATTTTAGCATGCAGTTTATTCATGCACGTGTGCCTGCCTGCATTCATTCATTTCTAATTTTTTGACTAACAGTGGCCATTCTACACCTGAACCTGAAAACCTGGCCAGCAGGACCCCCTTCATGCCGGCAAGTAGCAGGCCTCATGGCGCTGGTCCTGACCTCTCACTGGTGACTCACAGACTTTCATAAAGAACCAGAAAACCCCCAATCACTCTTGCAGCAGAGAGGTGATGACAGACGAAGCCCAGGTGGTGGAGGGAGAGCCCTGCACAGACTCCCAGAAAGAAGTTCCTCACTGTCTACACAGGCGGCCATTTTCCTTATGTATCATCTATCCCAAGGCGGTGTTGTCTCTTGGTGGTTCTTGGCGTTCTTTGTGGTGTGTACATACCACGGTGGATAAAAGGAAAACCTAGTCAATGACAAAAACAGGCAAGAGCCTGTACTCGGTGTTGGGGCTTCCTTACCATGTAACACGTGTGTGATGCTCCTAGCTGTCCTGTGAGGGGAAGGATTCAAGCAGAGGCGGAGGAGAGTTATGGAGGAAGGATACTTCTCAGCCTTCCTCACCTTCTGGACCCCAGAGTCTTAAACACAAAGGTGTTCAGTTTTCATCTGCTTGACTCACCCCTCCAAGGGCAGTGATTGCCCAAGGCTTTCCTCTACCCCTGGGTCCTGGAGCAACCCAGGGGACCACTCAGTGCTGCTTTGAAGCGGAATATTCGCAGGTCAGTACAGAACATGCCTGTGATCAGTTCGGATGTACTGGGAAGCGGGTCCCATGATGTGCAGCTGATCTGTTGGTACACTCACTACTCCCCATGGAAGAGGGACCATGCTGGAGTGGTTTTTTTTTAATGCTGGCCTCTTTTATTGATGTTTTATGCTTTATTTAGTTTCATCCATCTTTATTCTTTGGCCCCTGTGGGTCTCCCATTGCAGTGGCCCCTCTCACAGCAGAGCACCGGCTCTGGGCACATGCACTCCAGAGCACTGGCTCATCATTGGACACACCTGGTTCAGCCATTCCGCGGCATGTGGAATCTTCCCAGGCCAGGGACCAAACTGGTGTCCCTTGCACTGCAAGGTGGACTCTTTATCCACTAGACCACCAGGGAAGCCCTGTGTTGGAATTTTAGCATGCAGTTTATTCATGCACGTGTGCCTGCCTGCATTCATTCATTTCTAATTTTTTGACTAACAGTGGCCATTCTACACCTGAACCTGAAAACCTGGCCAGCAGGACGCCGCCTTCATGCCGGCAAGTAGCAGGCCTCATGGCGCTGGTCCTGACCTCTCACTGGTGACTCACAGACTTTCATAAAGACAGACGCCAACTCTCCACTGCTCTGTAGACACTCACCCCCATGTTGTGCCCGCTTACTCTTACAGGGTCACGGTTCTCGCAGCTCTACGGGGAGGACCCTGGGAGAGGAACGCTTTAGGGGCTCACTGCTCAATGAGCCTTCCCACCCTGCTCTTCCCTTTCTTCATCTCTCCCTTCTTTTAATCTGCTCCGGTTTGGATCCCCAGTTGCCAAATACAGTTTAGAAGAGACTGTCTATTCTGAACCACAGTTTTTAGAACGTCAAAAAGCTTTTAGGATATTTCACCATGATTTGGCTCATTTCTCGGCCTCACTTATCAACAGATTCAAGTAATTCTAGATACGAGCAGTTTCTGTGGGAAAAAAAGAGTCTCTTCTCTCCCCTGCACCTATTTCTGCCTCATTTCTTTGTTCTGCAAAAGGAAAGTCTCCTTTTGTTCCCTCTCTCTTAAAATTTGTAATGCCCACGCCCCTTGGCGAGTAGGCACAAACTGGGCCACCTCCTGCTGCATCAGTGGTACCCCCACAGAACTGGGGACCTCCTCTCCTTCCGCCACGCACACCTGCCCTCTTGTACCCTCACACACCTTCACACGTGCATCTGCTCACTTAGCCACATGCACATACGTGCCAGGGCAGGCATGCGTGTGTGCACACAGTGTCCATGCATGCTGTACACAGGCACACGCCCACTCTGCTGGGCATCCATGAGAGACATGCCCCTACATCATGCGGCTGCCTCAACAGCTGTTCCCATGGGGGAGCCGCCCTGCAGAGGCTCCGACATTCAGCTGGTCTTTATGGAAAGCACACGGGGGCCAGATGCTGCACTAGGCTCTGGGGGAGCCAGTGACAAGTCCCTTCTTTTGTGGAGTTTCTATTCTAGAACAGCGCCGCCCAGTTGAAGGTCCCTAAGTAAGAGCAAGGCCCCACATGGCTTAATAGAACGCCCACCAGCCACATGGGCTCCTGAGCCCTGGACACAGGGCTGGTGCAACTGAAAACTGGGTTTCAAATTTTATTTCACTGTAACTAATATAAATGTAAAGAACCGCGGTGCCCAGTAGCTGACATATGAGGAGAAAATGGGTAGATACTCTCTTCTGCCTCTTCTTCTGACCACACAATATCGAAATAAATTTTGAATACTGAAAAGTACTATCTCAAAATCTCCTTCTACATGAGTCTCATCAAAAAGAACAAAAATAGCAAATGCTGGCGAGGATGGGAAGAAAAGGGAACCTTCATACCCTGTTAGTAGGAATGTAAATTGATATAACCTCTGTGGAAAATAGTATAGATGTTTCTCAAAAACTCTTAAGAAAACTACCATTTGACCCAGCAATTCCACTCCTGAGGATATTTCTTTAAAAAAGAAACCACTAATTAGAAAAGATACATGCACCCCAATGTTCACAGCAGCATTATTTATAATAACCAAGATATAGAAGCAACGGATGAATAAAGATGATTTGTCTGTCTAGGAATAAAGTATGTATATATATATATTTATATTTATATTTATATTTATATCTCCCATCTTACTCAGCCATGAAAATAATGCAGCATTGCCATTTGCAGCACCGTGGATGGACTTAGGGTATTATGCTCAGTGAAATAAAAGTCAGACAGACAAACACTGTATGATATCACTTATATAGAGAATCTAAAATATACAACAAACTAGTGAATATACCAAAAAGAAGTAGACTCACAGAGAACAAACCAGTGATTACCAGTGGAGAGGAGGAGTGGAAAGACAAGATAGGAATAAGGGATTAGGTGGTACGAACTATTAGGAGTAAAATAAGCTATAAGGATATAGTCACGTGGAGAGTATAGTTAGAGTAACTATAAATGCAGCATCACCTTTAAAAATGGTGAATCACTGGGGCTTCCCTGGTGGTTCAGTGGGTAAGGATACCGCCTTGCAGTGCAAGGGGCGCCAGTTCGATCCCTGGCCTGGAAAGATCCCACGTGCCGCGGAGCGGCTGGACTGATGTGTCCAATTACCAAGCCGGAGCTCTGGAGCGCATGCGCCCAGAGCTGGTGCTCTGCTGCGAGAGAGGCCACTGCGATGGGAGGCTCACATGGGCCAAAGAACAAAGCTGGATGAAAATAGATAAATGAAAGACCAATAGAAGTGGCCAAAAAAAAATTCAAAAATAGTGAATCACTGGATTGTACACCTGTAATTCATATAATTTGTATTTAATTAAAAAGAAATTTAATTTATATCTTAACTAACATTTAAGCCCTTTTCAGTACCAAAATGAATTTCAAACCGCAAGTAAAGCCCATCAAGAAGCTGAAAAAAAATTCCTCGGCTGCTCCAGAGAGGAAAGAAGCAGGAGGCCCGTGGGAGGTTTCCAGACGGGAGATGGACAAGGCGGAGAGGTGGAAGTGGTCTGATCCTGATTTATTTTGAAAACAGTCAACAGAAGGATTCATTTGGGAAGTAGGGTAAAGACCATTTTAGCCCAAGTGTGCCGTGGTAGAGCCATTGGTGGAGAGGAAGAACTTGAGAAAGAGGGGACCCATGTTTGAAGGGGTAAATCAAGATCCTGACATTCAGGGAATTCCCTGATGGCCCTGTAGCTAAGCCTCCACACTCCCAATGCAGGGAACCTGAGTTCGATTCCTGGTCAGGGAACTAGATCCCACGTGCCTCAACTATAGATCTGTGTGCCACCACTAAGTCTCCGGGGAACCCAAATAAATAAATTTAAAACAAAAGAGTTTTACGTTCAGCTGAACATGTTAATTTGGGGGTAGTCAGCAAAAAGATGAACGTCCCCTCTGCTTTGCTGTGCCCCATGTCGTGTCCTCACCGGTGCCCTGAGGAACCCTCACTCACTACTGAGGAAAGTGCCTGGCAGGAAGATGCCCCAGAGTAGCCGGGCTCCCCGTGTTCACAGGAAAGGGATGCCCTCCTCCAGAGTCCTGCTCAGGTGTGTCACCTGACTCCTAAGCAAATAAATGGGGCCCCAAGTCCCAGAGAGTTGCTCTTGAAAGTAAGTCATTAATTCTGGCTTGAGCCCTCTCTTCAATGGGACCTGAACCCAGGCCATTGAGAGGGACAGAAGGGGTATGCCACCCCCTTTTCCCTTCCCTTTTCATTCCAATCTGGGTGCATGCGCCCAGAGCTGGTGCTCTGCTGCGAGAGAGGCCACTGCGATGGGAGGCTCACATGGGCCAAAGAACAAAGCTGGATGAAAATAGATAAATGAAAGACCAATAGAAGTGGCCAAAAAAAAATTCAAAAATAGTGAATCACTGGATTGTACACCTGTAATTCATATAATTTGTATTTAATTAAAAAGAAATTTAATTTATATCTTAACTAACATTTAAGCCCTTTTCAGTACCAAAATGAATTTCAAACCGCAAGTAAAGCCCATCAAGAAGCTGAAAAAAAATTCCTCGGCTGCTCCAGAGAGGAAAGAAGCAGGAGGCCCGTGGGAGGTTTCCAGACGGGAGATGGACAAGGCGGAGAGGTGGAAGTGGTCTGATCCTGATTTATTTTGAAAACAGTCAACAGAAGGATTCATTTGGGAAGTAGGGTAAAGACCATTTTAGCCCAAGTGTGCCGTGGTAGAGCCATTGGTGGAGAGGAAGAACTTGAGAAAGAGGGGACCCATGTTTGAAGGGGTAAATCAAGATCCTGACATTCAGGGAATTCCCTGATGGCCCTGTAGCTAAGCCTCCACACTCCCAATGCAGGGAACCTGAGTTCGATTCCTGGTCAGGGAACTAGATCCCACGTGCCTCAACTATAGATCTGTGTGCCACCACTAAGTCTCCGGGGAACCCAAATAAATAAATTTAAAACAAAAGAGTTTTACGTTCAGCTGAACATGTTAATTTGGGGGTAGTCAGCAAAAAGATGAACGTCCCCTCTGCTTTGCTGTGCCCCATGTCGTGTCCTCACCGGTGCCCTGAGGAACCCTCACTCACTACTGAGGAAAGTGCCTGGCAGGAAGATGCCCCAGAGTAGCCGGGCTCCCCGTGTTCACAGGAAAGGGATGCCCTCCTCCAGAGTCCTGCTCAGGTGTGTCACCTGACTCCCTAAGCAAATAAATGGGGCCCCAAGTCCCAGAGAGTTGCTCTTGAAAGTAAGTCATTAATTCTGGCTTGAGCCCTCTCTTCAATGGGACCTGAACCCAGGCCAGTGAGAGGGACAGAAGGGGGTATGCCACCTGCTTCATCCCTTCTCCCTGAATGTTGGCTACCTATCCCATTTCAAAACATGTCTCCGCACTCCAGTAGATACACAATAAAAGGCCCTTCTGTATGGAGGGCATGTGGATACTCAGCATGGTCCAGCCCATCACTTTTCCTGTTGGGGTTCTGTTAACATAGCCTACCTCCTAATAAGCTAATTGTCACTGATGTTGTTCAGTTGCTAAGTCGTGCCCGACCCTTTTGAGACCCCATGGACCGTAGCCTGCCAGGCTCCTTTGTCCATGGGATTTCCCAGGCAAGAATACTGGTATGGCTTGCCATTTCCTTCTCCAGGGGATCTTCCTGACCCAGAGATCAAACCCACATCTCCTGCATTGAAAGGCAGATTCTTTATCACCGAGCCACTTGGGAAGCCCCAAATTGTTCCTATACTCCTGAATTATGATTTATTTAATGCAATTCCAATCAACATTCTAACAGAATTTTATTTTGCAGATTATTCTGATTTATAAGAAATGATTTACATTAATAGGTGATCAGAAAAAGTCAGAATTGTTTGGCAAAAGAAAAATGATAAAGAGGAGTTCTACTTCATACTAAAACATGCTCTAATCCATGGGAAAAAAACAAACAAAATTGAAGAGAATAATAAGTGAAAGGCTCAATAACTACATGAGAGATAAAGAGCAGATATAATCGAGAAACACCCTATAAAAATATAATGTGTGACCAGGGTGGTTTCACAAATTAGTGAGAAAAGATAACACTACACATGAGACTGAAATAATGGATAACTTTCAAGAAAAATGGTAAGAATTATGTGTTATAGCTTACCCTAAGATCTATTCAAGTCCAGATGAGTTAAATATAGAAAAGAAAGCCAAAATACTCTAAGATAACATAGAATAATAGGTTTCAGCTATCAAAGCAGGGCATCACTTTCTAAACATGAAACCACAGTGAAAGAAACCACAAGCGAAAAAGATGAGTATATTTGCCACCTAAAAATGTAAAAGTTTCTACCTGTAAAATGTGAAAAATACCATATGCAAAGCTAAAAGGTAAATGTCAGATGGGGAAATTTGCAACAACTACAGTAAATAACAGTATTTTTAATATAGAGATAACTCTTATAAATCAATAATAAAACCACTGGGCACTACAATATAAAAACAGCATAAATCTATATTCACAAACTATAAATGGCAACTGTTCATTAGGAATCAAGAGAAGCGCCAAAGCATATTAAAGGAGTTTTGCCATATCTGGTTAACCAGGCCTTTCAGTGGTCATATTTCGTGTAAGCTAAGTGGTCAGGCAGGCGCTCCTTCACTGCTGGGAAAGGCCAAATGATGTAAAAGCTGGGCCAGCTGTGTCAAGAGAATTTAAAATGCTGACCTCCTTTGACCCAGTGCTCTTTATTTCTAAGCATTCATCTGAAGCTTGTTATCAGAAATAAGAACTAAGGGTACTGACTGCAATTTCATCAAGATGAGTCAAAAATTAGGAATAAATGTCCAACAAATGGCTAATGCTTAAATCCATCAGGTATGGTCTGTATCCCCGCAGTGTAATATCATATATTCATCATTCTCTGGGTCAAGTGTTTTTGAAAAAGGGAAATGTTCAACTGGAATGAAGGAACTCCGATATTGGGGGTGATGTTTTTCTCTTTTTATCCTTGGGTGTATTTTCTGGATCTCCTGTCGTGATTTTGACTTTTATGATAAGAAACACAAACATTCATACCCATAGTCTAGTGCCCTATAAATTCCACTTGCCAGCCCCAGATAAGCATCTAATTTCTGACAGACTGTTCATAAAGGTGGCCTGCCAACCCAGCCAGCACTACACCAGCAGGTCTTCCTCCACCACCCCAGAACCGGTTCCTAAGATCTCAGTACCCTTCACTGCTTTTTTGCATTCCTCGGTCTCTAAACATGAATGAGCACTCTTCATCCTCACTGGCTTGACTGGGGCTTGTTCCCACTGCCCTTCCTAGAGAACAGAGGAGAAGAGGAAAGTGATCCTTCATTTTTATGGGCACCCAGTCTCATGCCTTCTGCACGTATAACCTGGGTGTTGGCTTTGGGTGCCAGTTGGGATGAGTCATGGTGAGCAACTCAGTAAGAAACGCTAGTTTCTTTCGCCGTTTGGAGGAAACTGACACTCTCTCTGTTCTTGTCCCACAGATACGATGCAGCCTCTTATGTTCAGTCGTCGGAACAGTTACACTTTTCTGTGCTAAAACCATCCTGGAAACTCAAGCGCTAGACTTCAGCGTTCAAGGGAAGCCAAAGCCATTGGAGGGGGCAGAAAGCCCAAAACCTCTTAGCAGTTCCAAAAATTTCACTGCCCCTTCCCCATCCGCCCCCGTCCCCACAACAAGCCATCGCATGCAGACAGAGAGCATGGCAAGCAAACGGAAGTCCACCACCCCGTGCATGGTTCGGACATCACAAGTGGTAGAACAAGATATGCCCGAAGAAGGAGACAGGGCCAAAGAGAAAGGAATCAGCACGCCCCAGCCTGAGGTGGCGAAGGACACTTGGGCAGCAGAACCCGAAAACGCTTCCAAAGAAAATGAAGTGATTGAGGTGAAATCTACAGGGGACAACCCCTCCAAAAAACTCCAAGGTGGGTATGAATGCAAATACTGCCCCTTCTCCACACAAAACCTGAACGAGTTCACAGAGCACGTTGACATGCAGCACCCCAACGTGATCCTCAACCCCCTCTATGTGTGCGCCGAATGTAACTTCACAACCAAAAAGTACGACTCCTTGTCTGACCACAACTCCAAGTTCCATCCTGGCGAGACCAACTTCAAGCTGAAGCTCATCAAGCGCAATAATCAGACGGTCCTGGAGCAGTCCATCGACGCCACCAACCACACTGTGTCCATCACGACCAGCGGCCCTGGGAGCGGGGACACGGACCCTGGGATCTCGGCGAGTAAGACCCCCATCATGAAGCCAGGGAAACCAAAAGCCGATGCCAAGAAGGTGCCCAAGAAACCAGAGGAGGCCGCCCCTGAGAACCACGTGGAAGGGACTGCCCGCCTGGTGACCGACGCAGCCGAGATCCTCTCCCGACTCGGGGGCGTGGAGCTCCTCCAGGACTCGCTCGGACACGTCATGCCTTCTGTCCAGCTCCCACCAAACATCAACCTCGTCCCCAAGGTCCCCGTCCCGCTCAACACGACCAAATACAACTCTGCCTTGGACACCAACACCACCATGATCAACTCCTTCAACAAGTTTCCGTACCCGACCCAGGCGGAGCTGTCCTGGCTGACGGCGGCTTCCAAGCACCCAGAGGAGCACATCAGGATCTGGTTTGCCACCCAGCGCCTGAAGCACGGCATCAGCTGGTCCCCGGAGGAGGTCGAGGAGGCCCGGAAAAAGATGTTTAACGGCACCATCCAGTCGGTCCCCCCGACGATCACTGTGCTGCCTGCCCAGCTGGCCCCCACGAAGATGCCGCAGCCCATCCTCCAGACGGCTCTGCCGTGTCAGATCCTCGGCCAGACCAGCCTGGTGCTGACTCAGGTGACCAGCGGGCCGACGACGGTCTCGTGCTCCCCCATCACCCTCGCCGTGGCCGGAGTGACCAACCACGGCCAGAAGAGACCTTTGGTGACCCCCCAAGCTGCCCCCGAGCCCAAGCGCCCCCACGTTGCTCAAGTGCCAGAGCCCCCGCCCAAGGCGGCCAACCCCTCGCTGACCCCGGCCAGCGACCGCAAGAAGACAAAGGAGCAGATCGCACATCTCAAGGCGAGCTTCCTCCAGAGCCAGTTCCCCGACGACGCGGAGGTCTACCGGCTCATCGAGGTGACCGGCCTCGCCAGGAGTGAGATTAAAAAGTGGTTCAGCGACCACCGGTACCGGTGTCAGCGGGGCATCGTCCACATCACCAGCGAATCCCTCGCCAAAGAACAGCTGGCCCTCGCGGCCTCCCGCCACGGCCGCACGTACCACGCGTACCCAGACTTTGCCCCCCAGAAGTTCAAAGAGAAAACCCAAGGCCAGGTGAAAATCCTGGAAGACAGCTTTTCGAAAAGCTCTTTCCCAACCCAGGCAGAGTTGGACAGGCTGCGGGTGGAGACCAAGCTGAGCCGGCGCGAGATCGACTCCTGGTTCTCAGAGAGGCGCAAGCTACGAGACAGCCTGGAGCAGGCTGTCCTGGAGTCCATGGGGTCCAGCAAGAAAGGCCCCGACACGGCGGGCCCCAATGGTGCTCTGTCTCGACTTGACCAGCTCTCCGGTGCCCCGCTGGCCAGCTCGCTGCCCAGCCCTTCACCAGCAATTGCAAAAAATCAAGAACAGGTGCATCTCCTGAGGAGCATGTTTGCCCGAACCCAGTGGCCGACCCCCCAGGAGTATGACCAGCTGGCGGCCAAGACCGGCCTGGTGCGAACTGAAATTGTGCGCTGGTTCAAAGAGAACAGATGCTTGCTCAAAACTGGAACCTTGAAGTGGCTGGAGCAATACCAGCAGCCGCGCCTGGCCGACGATCACGGCTACGACACCCTGTCGAGAAGGGCGGCGAAGACCGTCATCACCGAGAACCCAAAGAACGGGAGTGACGGGGGTCCCCAGTACCACAAGGACCCCAGAAAGCTCTGTGATGAGGACATGGAGAAACTGGGCCCCAAGGGGAAGGCGGGCAGTGAGCCGGCCAAGGACAGTGTGCTGGCAAAACCCACGGAGGCCGCCTCGGACAGGTCAGAGGGCAACAGCCGGGACGGCCAGGCCAGCGACGAGAACGAGGAGTCGGGCGTGGTAGACTGGGTGGAGGTGACGGTTGGAGAGGAGGACACCGTCTCGGACAGGTCAGACGGCTGGAGTCAGACGGCGGCCGAAGGCGCCGGGGAGCTGGCGGACTCCGACTCGGACAGCGGCCCCGCGGAGGCCAGCCAGGCCTAGCCAGGTAACGCCCCCTGCCCCAGGGAGCGGGGAAGGGAGGCGGGTCTTCTTTCTTTCTTTTTATTTTTTTAAAGATTTATTTATTTATTTTGGGTGGGGGTCGGGTTGGGGAGGGAGGGGAGCGGGTGGGCCACTTCTATTGGTCTTTCATTTCTCTATTTTCATCCGTCTTTGTTCTTTGGCTCCTGTGGGCCTCCCATCGCGGTGGCGTCTGCTGTTGCTGAGCGCCGGCTCTGAGCGCATGCGCTCCAGAGCTCCGGCTCGGTGATTGGACACATCAGTCCAGCCGCTCCGCGGCACGTGGGATCTTCCCAGGCCAGGGATGGAACCGGCGCCCCTTGCACTGCAAGGCGGTGTCCTTACCCACTGGGCCACCAGGGGAAGCCCAGCGGCTTCTTTCTTGCTGTTGCCTGTGTTAATACAGGGGTTGGACCAGAGCTGTGGCCTCACATGATGACTTTGCCTTTCAAGCGCTTTTAAAACAAAGGAAGGAAAATAGAGGGTGGCAGATTTTATGTTCTTATTTGCAAGGCAGTGCTCAGGTGGCGCTCGTGGTAAAAGAACCCGCCTGCCAATGCAGGAGACGAAAGAGACTTAGGTCTAATCCTGGGTTGGGAAGGTCCCCTGGAGGAGGGCATAGCAGCCCACAGGATTATTCCTGCCTGGAGACTCCCATGGACAGAGGAGCCTGGAGGGCTGCAGTCCATAGGGTTTCACAGAGTCAGACATAGCCGTAGAGACTTAGCACACACGCGTGCTGATGTGACCTCTGGGCGTCTGCTTTAAAGTCTAGTAACAAGATAGTGCAACACACCAGAAGGCCTGTTTTGGGTGTTCGCTGCTGTAAGGAACAAACATGAAAGGATATATCTTTTCCTTTTTGGATTTTTTTTTTTTTTTTTTTTGAGATTAAGTGTCCAAGTTTACTGAATAAAAGTGTGTTGTTTCCTTTAGCTGGAAAGGTTTTGCAAGTCCCTGGTTGTTTGCCTCACAGGGGCTAAAGGAGGCAGGTGTCCCCGTGTATGTCTCATTAAGCAACCCTGCTTGTTGCTGTGCTGATGGGGTCCCAAGAACCCCTTCAAATTGGACGAGACGACTGTAAATTAGGACTGTGGAGTCACAGGAGCCAAGGTAGGGTGGTTACCATGGTTACTAATGGCCATGTCCACATAATGGACATGCCATGGCGCCCTGGGTGTATGTGCCTCACCAGAGGTCTGTGCAAGGCAGGGCCTGCAGCTTTCTTGATGGTGAGTTTAGAAAAGGGGGGTGAGGTGGGTGGGGATGGTGGAGGGAGGGAGACAGGAAGGAATGATCTACCTTGGCCAAAACCAGAGTATTCCAAGGGCAGCGTAGGACCAGGAAGGAGACGCACGATTTACAATCTACGCAGGCTGACTTCTCCAGAGGTCACTTAAAAGACAATGAAGCGGCCCCCGTCCCCACCCAGCACCATGTCATCTTGAAACATAATGAAAGGTAAGAACCTCCAGAATGATGGATACGGTGCCCAAGAGAGCCCTAGAGATTACCATACCTCTTTATTTATGAACTCGGACAACTTTGGCCAGCCCTGTCAGTCATTAATTCATTGATTCAGTAATAAAACGAGGCACCCGGCAAGTCAGAGAAACCCTAGAGGGTGGCAGATTTTATGTTCTTATTTGCAAGGCAGTGCTCAGGTGGCGCTCGTGGTAAAAGAACCCGCCTGCCAATGCAGGAGACGAAAGAGACTTAGGTCTAATCCTGGGTTGGGAAGGTCCCCTGGAGGAGGGCATAGCAGCCCACAGGATTATTCCTGCCTGGAGACTCCCATGGACAGAGGAGCCTGGAGGGCTGCAGTCCATAGGGTTTCACAGAGTCAGACATAGCCGTAGAGACTTAGCACACACGCGTGCTGATGTGACCTCTGGGCGTCTGCTTTAAAGTCTAGTAACAAGATAGTGCAACACACCAGAAGGCCTGTTTTGGGTGTTCGCTGCTGTAAGGAACAAACATGAAAGGATATATCTTTTCCTTTTTGGATTTTTTTTTTTTTTTTTTTTTTTTTGAGATTAAGTGTCCAAGTTTACTGAATAAAAGTGTGTTGTTTCCTTTAGCTGGAAAGGTTTTGCAAGTCCCTGGTTGTTTGCCTCACAGGGGCTAAAGGAGGCAGGTGTCCCCGTGTATGTCTCATTAAGCAACCCTGCTTGTTGCTGTGCTGATGGGGTCCCAAGAACCCCTTCAAATTGGACGAGACGACTGTAAATTAGGACTGTGGAGTCACAGGAGCCCAGGAAGGGAGGTTACCATGGTTACTAATGGCCATGTCCACATAATGGACATGCCATGGCGCCCTGGGTGTATGTGCCTCACCAGAGGTCTGTGCAAGGCAGGGCCTGCAGCTTTCTTGATGGTGAGTTTAGAAAAGGGGAGTGAGGTGGGTGGGGATGGTGGAGGGAGGGAGACAGGAAGGAATGATCTACCTTGGCCAAAACCAGAGTATTCCAAGGGCAGCGTAGGACCAGGAAGGAGACGCACGATTTACAATCTACGCAGGCTGACTTCTCCAGAGGTCACTTAAAAGACAATGAAGCGGCCCCCGTCCCCACCCAGCACCATGTCATCTTGAAACATAATGAAAGGTAAGAACCTCCAGAATGATGGATACGGTGCCCAAGAGAGCCCTAGAGATTACCATACCTCTTTATTTATGAACTCGGACAACTTTGGCCAGCCCTGTCAGTCATTAATTCATTGATTCAGTAATAAAACGAGGCACCCGGCAAGTCAAGTCTTCTAGAAACCTTATTTTAGCTGGTTGCATAAGCTATTAAAAGAGCAATTTAATGAGCAGCCAAGCACAGAATGCCATCAGGTCTTTCTCCTCCGACTTCTTAGGAGGAAGTGATAATAAGTTGGGGGTGAGGACATTGGGCTGGTGCTCAGAGAGCGTGAAAGGGCATCTCCCATAGCACCAACTCCCAGACCCTACCAGTGTAGCCCATATCACCCTTGTTGAAGTGAAGCAGCAATTTTTTTTTTTTTTTGTCCAGTCAGATTCTGCCTGAAAACTCCTAGTTTACCCTGCCTTCTGGCCCAGATTTTTTCTGATGCATAAACATGAGTCTACATGATGGTCTTTTTCCTCCTACCACATGGTGGACAGTTGGGTTCACTTCAACTTGACAGGTACATTCTGAGCACCTACTGTGTGCAGGTAACTATGCCAGGCACCAGAGAGAAGGGGAGGAAGGAGACAGAGTCCTCATTGCCCTGGAGCTCTGTCAGACCCATGAGAGAGGAAACTCCTCTTCCCTTTATTCTCCAGGGTGTTCCATGGCATGATAAGCACGTACACAGCTGTGTGCCGGAGCACAAGGAGGGGCACCCCAGCTGGAGGTCAGGGAAGGCTTCCTGGAGGAGGAGACAGCTGACTCAGCTAATGGGAAGGATTAGTCAAGTCCACAGACAAGGAGAAAACTGTTTCAAGTGGAAGGAACAGCCAACCAAGGTCCGGAAACATGAAAAGGAACAGTGTACCTGAGAAACCAAAAGAGGCATGGTGCAGCCATAAAGTTGAGTTGCGGGTTCAGCACACAATGAAAAGAGGCAAATTAAAAGAAAACCCGATGGCTTTCCACTGCAAGGCAGACATTATTCTGAGCCAGTTGTTGGCTGAATTTGGATAAAAGGACGCTAAGTGGGCCTGCATCCAGAGAGAGCTTTGGATGTACATCGTTAAGCAGGGGGCCCCCGAGGCCACCTGTCCCGTGCCTTCTTCGCAGACTATACCAACAGTCACAGTGGACTCTGCCCATCTGGGTCGGCTGCCACTGTGCTTCACCCCCACCTGAGACCTAAGAGAAAGAGAAGGGGAGAAGCAAGGTTCAGACCATGAAGAGCAGCTCTGGGGAGGAAGGGAAGGAGGAAGGAAGGGTGCAGAGCCCCTGAGGGGCAGAGGCTGAGCTGGCCCCAGGAGGCTCTGGTCCCAGGTGGTCTCATTAAATTCTCCTAGCAGCCTGGAGCCTCTGTATTTGTATAAACCCAGAAGCTGAAACTCAGAAACCCAGGAACTTCTGTCCAAATCCTCCCATCCAGCACCTCGGTTTCACTCCAGACCCCTCATTCTTCCTACTTGGATTTTATCCTCTATTTCTGGCAGAAATGGACAGCACGCCTCTCCCCAACCTATGGTAGGAGACGCTAGGGTAAACTTTGGTGGCTCAGACAGTAAAGAATCAGCCTGCCGTGTTGGAGAGCCAGGTTCCATCCCTGCGTTAGGAAGATCCCCTGGAGAAGGGAAAGGCTTTCCAGGATTCTTGCCTGGAGAACGGCGGGAACAGAGGAGCCTGGTGAGCTACAGTCCGTGGGGTCACAGAGAGTCGAACACAGCTGAGCGACTCATACTTCTGCTTCGCTTTTTCTTTTTTGAATTAACATCAAATAATTCAGAGATGTACGAACTAGCCACCTCCCCCCGCAAAAAAACAGGAACCCCACAAGTGTGTGCTAGAAAATATTCCTAAACAAGATGCTAGAATCTACTCAACACCTGGTGACCCCTGATAACCCTAATAGGCCTCCTGATATTTTTCAGGGTCCATTGTATTAGGAATGAGGCCTCAGTCTGAGCTGGTGGCAGCGGCTGAAGGTTCTCCCACATGCCCACAGAGGCACCCCTTCGAGGAAGCTTTCAACCTCAAGGGGAAAAAAAAAAAAAAACCTCTCCAAATTACTTCACAGCTTTTATGAACCAAACACATAGGTCTCTTGAAATTCATAAATATTCAGTGATGTCTTTATTTAAACACATATTTATCTAGGAACCTGCAGTTGAGTGCCGTTGCCACACATATAATAATAATCCTGGAAATAATGCATGGTTTTGATTTCATAAAAGGTGTTATGTGATGCATGTGAGAGAGAGGAAAAAAAATAACTTGGGTACGTAGCTGAGAGCTGATTCTAGGAGGGGATTTCCTCTGCGGAAGTGAAGCGTCCCGCTCCCCGCCTGCCCACCACCGGCCTCAGTTCCTCTGGCGGAAACTTGGCAAGGCTCCGGACAATGTCTGACCGTCCAGGCTCACCTGGCCCTGAGATCAGATGCAAAGATAAGGAATCTTGATTCAGTTTCTGGATCCACATAATTATCAAGCCATCCACTGAGAGACCTGTCCCCAAAAGAGGCCAAAGAATGAACTCCTTTCCTAAAAATGAACTTAAGTATTTAAGCCAGAGACTGTCAGACGTATACCTTGATGTCTGGCCAGATGGAATAGCCTGACCCTACTACCATGAAGACTTTGGATGTATTTGTATATGCCCTGTGCTCAGCATCCTTCCCCACACATCCATTAAGTCATTTAAACTTCATGACAACCCTCTAGGAGAGGTACGGCTCCTTCCTCAATTCTACAGGGCACAAAACAGAGGCTCAGGGAGGCCTGCCCTGGTTTCCTCAGCTAGTGACCGCTAGAGCCTGTAGACCCCTCTTCACCTGTCAGGACGTGCCTGACCCACCCGCCCTGGCCCTACCTCGCCAACAGTGGCACCACCATAACCACCCAGGCTGAACCAACAGGATGTGGTCACGTCTTCCGTCTGTATGGGACTGGAAACTAATTCACAACTATTTGAGAGTCCGTTGGACTGCAAGGAGATCAAGCCAGTCAAGCCTAAAGGAACACAACCCTGAGTATTCATTGGAAAAATTGATGCTGAAGCTCCATTACTTTGGCCACTTGATAGGAAGGGCGAACTCATTGGAGAAGACCCCAGTGCTGGGAAGGATTAAGGGCAGGAGGAGAAGAGGGCGACAGAGGATGAGATGGTTGGCTGGCATCACTGACTCAAGGGAGATGAATCTGAGCAAACTCTGGGAAGTAGTGAAGGACAGGGAAGCCTGGCACAGCGCAGCCCACGGGGTCACAAAGAGTCGGACGCAACTGGATGATGATGATATTCATTCACTACTTTGCTGTCTCCATCTCCCGAGAATTAGGGATGGCTTTGGGGAAGAGGTAAATTCTGTGAAAATGTCAGGAAAAAGTACTTTCCATAGTTCAACTTGCTTAAAATATGCAAGGCTGCCAAGTCTTGGATCTGGGCTACAATTTAGGAACCAGGATATATATATATATAATACCCCCATCATCTATTCAGATTAGCCATCCAAATACGGATACGTGAAAGGATGGATAAGTGAAATGTTGTAATTAACTATTTCCCTGTCTCTTCTACCGCCCTTGAAGGCAGGCACCATACCCCATTAGTCCCAGAGGCCCCCAGTGCCTGATTCAGAACAGATGCTCAACAGCAGTTGATTGAACCAGCCTGAAAATTACCAAAGAGAGCTGGCAACTGCCTTCCAGTTATTCCAGGGTCTGGTATTTCAGCCCTCTGCTTCTCCTCATTTCTTTCTCCGTCACTCATTAGTCCCATCAGATGACAGTCATCAGGGGAGGGGAATTGGGGACAGTTTGCTTTCTGTGTGTGAGCAGTTTGAGGGGAAGGTCTATTGGAGAATCAATCAATGGCTATTTACTGGGTGATGCTTCTCAGGGACTGTACATTAGCCTTGCTGCCCTAGTACCTCATGGCCGGTTAACTGCTATCACTTCCTTTTATCTCATTCTGGAGCTTCTCACACTAGGAATCTCCACTGTGCTTTAGGCAGCTTCTCTTATGGGCCAGTAGTTAAGTATCCATCATCCAATGCAGGGGACTTAAGTTCAGTCCCTGGTCAGGAAACTAAGATCCCATGTGGCCCAAGGCAACTAAGCCCACATGCCACAACTAGAGGAGCCCCCTTGTGCTTCCACAAAGACCCAGAACAGCCAAAAGAAATGTAATACATAAATAGCATATAATTCCATTTGTTCAGATTATTTGAGCTCCACAGGATACTATTCACCAATGAAAAAAATGACAGGAAGGGCCCGGGGCCCTATGATTCCTTCTGCCTTTGAGTGTTTCGACAAGCAGGGAGATCTGCCTGGCTTACAAGTCTCCCCAAGTTTCCCCAGCCCAGAAGGTTCCCAAACTGCTTCAGGGAAAGAGCCTTAGCCAGACATTCAGAGCTGACCAAGGCCAAATGTGGGATCAGTTTGGGATAGTGTGAAATGTTGCTCATCCTTTGGGAAATGACTTACTCTTTTTCCTTGTCACCATGTTTACCTTTTCTCAATTCTAAATCAAATTAAACCATGCCCGCCTCCTAGTAAAATAAAGTTGGACTCAGAAATATTATTGAGCTAACAAATCATAATCACAGTACTTGTTTTTCTGTCTCACAGACTATGGTGTTATTCTCTCTCAAGTCCGTAAGGCATAGGGGAAATCCCTACAGGGAAAAATCAAGGAGAAATAGGAACAGAAAACTGGTACATGGGAAAAGAATTCTAATTGTTTCATGCTTCCCCAAAGGTAGAGTAATAAGGAAGTAGATTTTGCTAACGAATTTAGATAGTGCTTTTTAACAATCCAACATCCCATCCCCAAGACAGAAAGAGACAGCTGGGCTAGGCAGTGTGTTCTGGGCAGTGTTCAAGGAGAGTAGGGACATCCACTTGGTGGCAATGTTTGAGGAGTGGCCAGAAGGAAAGGGGCCCAGCGACCTTTCCCCCACAGCTGAGATCTGGTACTCTGGAATTAAGTGACCCATCGGGCCATTGGTTCTCTGCAGGGGCGGATGTATCTCACTAAGTGGTAAGACTGCAGGCAGATGCCCCAGGGGCTTAGCAACATGTCACATAGTCAGAATCACTCTTGCTGTTCAATTGCGAAGTCAAGTCCCACTCTATGCAACCCCATGGACTGCAGCACACCAGGCTTCCCTGTCCTTCACTGTCTCCTGTTTTTTTAGCCCATGTCCATTGAGTCGGTGATGCCACGCAACCCTCTCATCCTCTGTCGCCCCCTTCTCCTCTTGCCCACTTACAAAAAAAAAAAAAACAAACTGAAATGTGGACTTTGCTACCAATCTTGTAGAGCCACCTCTGACAGCGCTGTGCTCTCTTCCTGTGAACACCTGAGTGCCCTGCGTGAGCCAGACAGTGCGGGGAGGGATGGTGGGGGCGCAGGGGCTAGCAGTGCGCGCTGTGGACACACGATCAACCAGGCAGCTTGCAGACACAGTGGTGACGGCTGTGCCACGCGGCCTCCGGCAAGGGGACGTTTAACAGGTGAACTGAGGCTGCCTGGGAGCAGGGCCTGCGGGGCAGCGGCCGGCAGCCAGAACAGTGGAGCTGCCCCGGGGCAAGGCCGAAGGGCCAGGCTGTGCGGCCTCAGCCCCCAGCATCTCCCCAGCCTCACTCAGAGTGCTGCCGGCTCCCACACCCCCGGCCTCCTCAGCACCCCACAGACTGGGCGAGGTCAAGTGAGAACTGAAGCCAGCAGCTCAAGGGCGCTGCCCGGGCCCAGAGCCACCCACCGACGTCTGGGATCACGGCAAAAGCCAAAGAGCAGTGGCTTTGTCTCTCCTTCTCCAGGTCACCCTTTGGCCTGGCAATCTGTCTGTGGCTTCTTTAAGGGTCTTGTTCAGCATTTATTTTTCTTTATTAATACATATGGTTGGAGGATGATTATGCGTGTTCATACCCATAAGATAGGGAAGAACTCCTTGTCATAAAGAAATGAAAGATGATTCAAAGAAATAGAATGATATCCCATGTTCTCGGATTGGAAGAATATTGTTAAAATGGCCATACTCCCCAAAGCAATCTATAGATTTAAGGTGACCCCATCAACATACTCACGACATTTTGCACAGAACTAGAACAAATAATCCTAAAAGTTAATGAAACCACAAAAGACTCAGACTTGCCAAAGCAATTCTCAGGGGAAATAAAAAAAAAAAAGCTAGGGACATAAACCCTCTCAGACTTCAGACTACACTATTGAGGCAAGGCTGCAATTATCAGAACAGCATGGTACTGGCACAGAAACAGACACGTAGATGAATGGCACAGAATAGCCCAGAAATAAACTCACACATCTATAGTCAATTCATCTTCGACAAAAGGGGCAAGATTTGCAATGGACAAAAGACAGTTTCTTCAGTAAGTGCTGTTGGGAAAGCAATTGCCACGGATCCATGAAGTTAGAGCACACCCTCACACCAGACACAAAGATAAACTCACAATGGTTCAGAAATCTAAATGTAAGATATGACACCATAAAACTCATGAAAGAGAACATAGGCAAAATATTCTCGGACATAAATTGTAGCGATATTTTTTAGTCTCCCAAAGCAAAAGAAATAAAAGCAAAAATAAACAAATGGAACTTAATCAAACTTAAAAGCCCCTTACACAGCAAAGGAAACCATCAACAGAAAGACAACCTCCTGAATACTAAAAAAATTTTTCAGATGATGCAGTCAACAAGGGGTTAATATCCAAAATATACAAACAGCTCATACGACAACTCAGTATCCAAAAAAACACACCTCAATATGGAAAAAACAACCGAATCGAAAAATGGGCAGAAGACCTAAATATACATTTCTCTAAAGAAGTCATAGAAATGGCCAACAGACACATGAAAAGATGCTCAATATGCTAATTATATTAGAGAAATGCAAGTCAAAACCACAGTGAGGTATCACCTCGCACCTGTCAGAATGGTTATTATGAAGAAATCTACAAATAATACTGGAGAAGGTGTGGAGAACAGACAACCCTCCTACACTGTAGGTAGGAATGTAAATTGGCATGTAAATACAATGGAAAACAATACAGACATTCCTTTAAAAATCTAAACACAGGGGCTTCCCCTGGTGGTCCAGTGGGTAAGGACACCGCCTTGCAGTGCAAGGGGCGCCGGTTCGAGCCCTGGCCTGGGAAGATCCCACGTGCCGCGGAGCGGCTGGACTGATGTGTCCAATCACCGAGCCAGAGCTCTGGGGCGCATGCGCGCAGAGCCGGTGCTATGAGACAACAGACGCCACCGCGATGGGAGGCCCACAGGAGCCAAAGAACGAAGACGGATGAAAATAGAGAAATGAAAGACCAATAGCAGTGGCCCGCGCACTCCCCTCCCTCCCCAACCCGACTCCCACCCAAAGTAAATAAATAAATAAATCTTTAAAAAAAAGTAAAATCTAAACACAGAGCTAGGGATGATCCAGCAGTCCGCCTCTGGAAAAGATGAAAACTCTAGAAGATACATGTACCCTGGCACTCACAGCAGCACTATTAGCAATAGCCAAGACATGGAAACAACCCAAGTGCCCATCAACAGATGACTGGTTTAAGAAAATGTGTGGCATTTTTATGTATATTACTCAGCCATAAAAAATGAATGAAATAGTGCCATTTGCTACAACCTGGATGGACCTAAAGAATATTCAGTGAAGTCAGAGAAAGATGAATATTAACATGCTATCACTTACATGTCGAATCTAAAAACAAAGAACACAAGTCTATATAAAAACCAGAAACAGACACAGAAAATGAATTCATAATTACCAAAGGGAGGGGTGGAGGAGTAAACTAAGGGTATAACATTAGCAGACACACACTATTAAAAAAAAAAAAAAAAAAAAAACAGCAAAGATTTACTGTATAGCACAGGGAAATATAGGGCCTTTCCTGATGGCTCAGCAGTAAAGAACCCCCTGGCCATGCAGGAGACACAGGTTTGATCCCTGGGTGGGGAAGATCCTCTGGAAAAGAAATGGCAACCCACTCCAATGCCTTGAGAATCCCATGGACAGAGGAGCCTGGCAGGCTACAGTCCAGAGGCTCGCAAAGAGTCGAACATAACTTAGCGACTAAACAACAGCAGCAACAGGGAATTATATTCAACATTTTGTAATAACCTTTAATGGAAAATAATCTGAAAAATATAATAATTGTATCACTTTGCTGTACATTTGAAATGAACACAATATTGTTAGTTTCTTCAAAACTCTACTTCAGTTCTTTTCAAAAATTGCCAGTTGGAGAACCACCGTAATATTGAGGTTTATCTAAAAGGCAATTTTTTTTTTTGGCCACTTCTATTGGTCTTTCATTTATTTCCATCTTTGTTCTTTGGCCTGTGTGGGCCTCCCATCACAGTGGCCTCTCTCGCTACAGAGCACCGCCTCCGGGCGCATGCGCTCCAGAGCTCCAGCTCGGTAGTTGGACACATCAGTCCAGTCGCTCCGCGGCACGTGGGATCTTCCCCAGCCAGGGATCGAACTAGCTCCCCTTGCACTGCAAGGCGGTGTTCTTACCCACTGAACCACCAGGGAAGCGCTAAAAGGCAAACTTTGACCAACACAACATTGTAAAGCAGTTTTTCTCAAATTGAAAAAATAGAGGAAAAAAAGGCAAATTCTTGCCAGCCACTTAAAGAGACAAGGTTCAGTTTTCTGCATAATACGAGAGAGATGTGTAGTCTCCCACATACAGGTGAGCTCACTTACCTCTAAGGCTGTAATTTTGCACCTGGCTTTCCTCAAGGGAAAATGAAGCAGGGACAGTATTTCTGGAACACCTGTGTGCTTTGCACACCTCATTTGTTACCCTCCCAGCAGCCGCTTGGTTGTGAATTATGGAAATAAGGCTTAGGGAGGCCAAGTAACTGACCTCAACACACAGCTCAGAAATGACTGACCTTGGATCCAGCTTTCTCTGACTCCACAGTTCTTTCAATAAGGCATGTGGCCCTTTCTGGGTGCCTGGGACCACCAGCCCCTATCTTGGAAGCAGACCTGAGCCCTCCTGTTGCCTCCTGGCTCCATGCGGGGAGCAGCTGTGCACGGGGCAAGGAGGCTTGACCAGTGGTGGGGAAGAGGCAGCTGAAGTTGGATTGGCCACAGTGATAGAATCCAGGTTCCACCCCTTACCACTTGCTGGACATCATTTGACCTCTCTAACCCCCATCTCTTCATCCCAGAGTGGGGCCTACCTCTCAGGTTATCAGGCTACCATGAGGAGTCAATGAAGTGATCCCTATCAGCACTTAGCCTTGGGCCCGGCTCATAAGAAGCATGAGATATATTTAAGCTACTCTGGCTGTGGTCCCCACCGTGACTCTTATTGCTTCTGACCCTGCCGCTGAGCAGTCATGTGACCCGGGGAGAGCGCCTTTCCTCCCCGAGCTTCCTTTCTTTGGACCCTGACATCACTGTGGCTTTTACAACTCAGTGAACTTTTGGGTAGCTTTCATTTATTTCCATCTTTGTTCTTTGGCCTGTGTGGGCCTCCCATCACAGTGGCCTCTCTCGCTACAGAGCACCGCCTCCGGGCGCATGCGCTCCAGAGCTCCAGCTCGGTAGTTGGACACATCAGTCCAGTCGCTCCGCGGCACGTGGGATCTTCCCCAGCCAGGGATCGAACTAGCTCCCCTTGCACTGCAAGGCGGTGTTCTTACCCACTGAACCACCAGGGAAGCGCTAAAAGGCAAACTTTGACCAACACAACATTGTAAAGCAGTTTTTCTCAAATTGAAAAAATAGAGGAAAAAAAGGCAAATTCTTGCCAGCCACTTAAAGAGACAAGGTTCAGTTTTCTGCATAATACGAGAGAGATGTGTAGTCTCCCACATACAGGTGAGCTCACTTACCTCTAAGGCTGTAATTTTGCACCTGGCTTTCCTCAAGGGAAAATGAAGCAGGGACAGTATTTCTGGAACACCTGTGTGCTTTGCACACCTCATTTGTTACCCTCCCAGCAGCCGCTTGGTTGTGAATTATGGAAATAAGGCTTAGGGAGGCCAAGTAACTGACCTCAACACACAGCTCAGAAATGACTGACCTTGGATCCAGCTTTCTCTGACTCCACAGTTCTTTCAATAAGGCATGTGGCCCTTTCTGGGTGCCTGGGACCACCAGCCCCTATCTTGGAAGCAGACCTGAGCCCTCCTGTTGCCTCCTGGCTCCATGCGGGGAGCAGCTGTGCACGGGGCAAGGAGGCTTGACCAGTGGTGGGGAAGAGGCAGCTGAAGTTGGATTGGCCACAGTGATAGAATCCAGGTTCCACCCCTTACCACTTGCTGGACATCATTTGACCTCTCTAACCCCCATCTCTTCATCCCAGAGTGGGGCCTACCTCTCAGGTTATCAGGCTACCATGAGGAGTCAATGAAGTGATCCCTATCAGCACTTAGCCTTGGGCCCGGCTCATAAGAAGCATGAGATATATTTAAGCTACTCTGGCTGTGGTCCCCACCGTGACTCTTATTGCTTCTGACCCTGCCGCTGAGCAGTCATGTGACCCGGGGAGAGCGCCTTTCCTCCCCGAGCTTCCTTTTCTGAAAAGAGTGATGTAGGCAGCATCACCTGTGACATCACTGTGGCTTTTACAACTCAGTGACTTTTCCTGGATCACTTTTGGGTAGTTCCAAATCCCAAGGACACCCCTGGAATCTGGTTTCATCCATGGACATTTTGTTTACATGTGGGTTTCTTACCTCCAGTATTCTTACTATTGGAAGCACCTAGGGAAAGTGGGTACCTTTGACATCCAGACGTGAGGAATGACACGGTGTAGATGATCCGCCGATCCCTTTGGCTGAGAAGTCTGGTCTTCTTGGTTTTGGTCCCCTGCACAAAAAAATAGAAAAAAAAATGAAACAAAAACTTCTCAGGGCCTTCTCAAGCTACTTCCTCATCCAGAGAAATGACCACACAGTAACAAGCAGTAACACAGCCTTACCAGGAGGGAGGCAGAGCAAAAGCCAGTGGTTTTAGGAATCTGCAGATCTGATCCCCTGCCAGTCTGTCATGGAATACCGACACCGCCCCCAGCCCGCCCTTGGATGCCTGCCTCAGGGTCCTCAGCTGCCAGGAGCCCACAGTAGCACAGAGTTCTGCCTTAGTTTCCTACGGATGCCATCCAGTACCGCAGACAGGGTGGCTCAAACAACAGGGATATATCTTCCCACAGTCTGGAGACTGGAAGACTGGTCTTGGTGGGGCTGCTGCCTCCTGAGGGCTGTGAGGGAGTGTGTGTTCCTTGCCTCTCTCCTAGCTCCTGCCGGGTTGCTGGCAGTCCTTGGTATTCCTTGGCTTCTAGATACATAACCCTGATTTATGCCTTCTCTTCCCTGGACGTTCTCCTTGTGTGTGTGTGTGTGTGTGTGTGTGTGTGTCCAAAATTCCCCTTTTCAAAAGAACACCAGTCCTGTAGAATTAGGTCCCATCTTAATGACATCATTTTAACGTTGATCACCTCTGTAAAGGAATTGCCAAATAGAGTTGCTTTTTATGTACTCATTTATTTATTTATTTGGCTGCATTGGGTCTTAGTTGTGTTGCACTGGCTCTGTTGTACGCAGGCTCAGGAGTTGCAGTGCAGGGGCTTAGTTGTCCCACAGCAGGTGGAATCTTAGTTCCCTGATCAAGGACGGAACCCTCATCTCCTACACTGGAAGGTAGATTCTTAACCACTGGACCACCAAGGAAGTCTCCAAATAGGGTTACATTCTGAGGTACAAAGGGTTAGGACTTCAACATATCTTTAAGGCTGGAGAAGACACAATTCAACCCATGAGAAGGTCCCTGGACTATTTTCATTACTTCAAAGACCATCAGAGTTCAACACTTCATCCTGACTCTTAATGAACACTGTTAAGAGAGCAGGCTCTGTAAATTGCCTGGGTTGGAATTTTGGTTCTGCCACTTTCTAGCTGTGTGATCTTGGGCACGTTTCTTTAGCTTTTCTGTGCTTGGATTCCTCACATGTAAAGTGAGAAAAATAGTATCTACACCTCTGAGGGTTGATAGACACATAACAAATACATTTTTTCTATTTGTTCAATGGAGTGTAATTGCCTTACAGTGTGTTAGTTTCTGTTGTACAATGAAGTGAATCAGCTTTGTGTAGCAGAAACTAACACAACATTGTAACGCAACTATACGCCAATTTAAAAAATAATAAAATTTTTAAACATAAAAAGAAAAAGAGATACTTAAAATGTCTCATCTTGGGCTTCCCTGGTGGTCCAGGGGTTAAGACTCTGTGCTCCCAGTGTAGGGAGTGGGGGCCCAGTTCCATCCTTGGTTGGAGAATTAGATCCCACGAGCTGCAGCTAAAGATCTCCTATGCTACAACTAATAGCCAGTGCAGCCAAATAAATCTTTTTCTAAAAATTTTTAAAAAGGAGCAAGGCCTCCCTAGTGGTCCAGTGGGCAAAGAGTCTGCCTTGCAGTGCAAGGGACACCGGTTTGATCCCTGACCTGGGAAGATCCCACATGCCACGGAGCGGCTGGGCCAGTGTGCGACTGGACCAGCCAGCGCTCTGGAGCGCATGCGCCCAGAGCCAGTGCTCCGCAGTAAGAGAGGCCACCGCGATGGGCGGCCCACACAGGCCAAAGAATAAAGATGGGTGAAAATAAATGGATAAATAAATAATAAATGTTACAATGTCTCATCTTGTGTATTATCATTGTATAGCCTACCATATTTGGGAAAGACTCCATCTTTTCTGAAATACAACAAAAGCACATATAACACTTATCACATGCCAAACAGTTTTAAATGCTGTTTCCTGTATCAGCTACTCATCACAACTATTACCACCCCTGTTACAGAAGAAGCTAAACCAAGCCCTGGAGAGATTGTGCCTTGTGTATGGACCCATGGCCGGTATACAGAGCAGTCAGGACCCACAGCCAGGCTTGTCTGATTCTGGCATCTTTTAGGCACCATGGTGACTGGCTGCCTCTCCAGGAATAAGAAGCGGGCCTGGTCATGAAGAAATGAATCACGTCCTTCACTTGCCCAGAAAGTCATTCTGTTTTCAAAGGCCTTATTCTGACGGTGCTTCCCATAATGTCAGACCAAGCTCAAGAAACACAGGCATTTATTTAAAACAGGACCCACACGGGAAGGGTGTCTGTCTGTCCCCCAGGCCCCGGGAGGGCTTGGGAAGCGTCTCTGCAGGAGGGACCACGCCCGATGCCTTGCACGCAGGGAACCACCGTCATCTCCCTGACATCGTGTCTCTCTGGTCTCGTGTTACCCCTCTAGGACGCCCGTCAGGACGACCATGCTGATGCAGGGGATGCTCTGTCTTCCAAGAAGGAAGAGCCCTCCTCTCCAGCTGAGGGCCGCCCCGGCCTGAGACTCTACGCGGAACGACTTCGCTGCGTGTGCCCGTGGCCACCTCTGCACACACGCCCCTCTCCGAGGCCCGGTGGGAATTGCTCCTAGTGCCAAAGTCCTACTACTGCGTTTTCCATGGGTCCTTGTAAATAGTTTGCTCCTCTGCCCAGGCCCCACCTCTTGCTATACTGGAACTGATTTGTACAACATGGGGATTTTGTTACCTTTTTAACCAAGGGCAACTTCTTTTTCCAGCTCTACCATGGTAAGGTCTTTTTTCCAGGAGGGAGGGCTGATCACACGTGCTTTTCTCTTTTTTTTCTTTCTTTTTTTTTTAATTTTTATTAATTTGGGGGAGGGGGGATGTTAGCATTAGTGCCATTATATCTACTGGATGTTAGGTAGGGAGAGTTCATTTTCAAACGTAGTTGGAAGTTTGAGAGATTTCTTCCTGGGTAAAGGGCTGGGATTCAGGCCTCTGAGCTTGGAGAGGAGTTTACAGACAACAGCTCTTCCAAGTCAAATCCATTTCTACACATGAAAATGCTGTTTCCTGTATCAGCTACTCATCACAACTATTACCCTGTTACAGAAGAAGCTAAACCAAGCCCTGGAGAGATTGTGCCTTGTGTATGGACCCATGGCCGGTATACAGAGCAGTCAGGACCCACAGCCAGGCTTGTCTGATTCTGGCATCTTTTAGGCACCATGGTGACTGGCTGCCTCTCCAGGAATAAGAAGCGGGCCTGGTCATGAAGAAATGAATCACGTCCTTCACTTGCCCAGAAAGTCATTCTGTTTTCAAAGGCCTTATTCTGACGGTGCTTCCCATAATGTCAGACCAAGCTCAAGAAACACAGGCATTTATTTAAAACAGGACCCACACGGGAAGGGTGTCTGTCTGTCCCCCAGGCCCCGGGAGGGCTTGGGAAGCGTCTCTGCAGGAGGGACCACGCCCGATGCCTTGCACGCAGGGAACCACCGTCATCTCCCTGACATCGTGTCTCTCTGGTCTCGTGTTACCCCTCTAGGACGCCCGTCAGGACGACCATGCTGATGCAGGGGATGCTCTGTCTTCCAAGAAGGAAGAGCCCCTCCCTCTCCAGCTGAGGGCCGCCCCGGCCTGAGACTCTACGCGGAACGACTTCGCTGCGTGTGCCCGTGGCCACCTCTGCACACACGCCCCTCTCCGAGGCCCGGTGGGAATTGCTCCTAGTGCCAAAGTCCTACTACTGCGTTTTCCATGGGTCCTTGTAAATAGTTTGCTCCTCTGCCCAGGCCCCACCTCTTGCTATACTGGAACTGATTTGTACAACATGGGGATTTTGTTACCTTTTTAACCAAGGGCAACTTCTTTTTCCAGCTCTACCATGGTAAGGTCTTTTTTCCAGGAGGGAGGGCTGATCACACGTGCTTTTCTCTTTTTTTTCTTTCTTTTTTTTTTAATTTTTATTAATTTGGGGGAGGGGGGATGTTAGCATTAGTGCCATTATATCTACTGGATGTTAGGTAGGGAGAGTTCATTTTCAAACGTAGTTGGAAGTTTGAGAGATTTCTTCCTGGGTAAAGGGCTGGGATTCAGGCCTCTGAGCTTGGAGAGGAGTTTACAGACAACAGCTCTTCCAAGTCAAATCCATTTCTACAGTTCTTTCCCCGCTGCCTTTGGGGGTCCCTGTTGAGCCACGCACAAGGCTTTCTGAACTGCCCCCAGGCCAGTCTGGGTTTTTTTGGGTTTTTTTCATGGCCTGGCCTCTGAGGTTGGACCTTGGGCTAAACCAGCTCCAGGAGAACTGGGTGGCGGGCAGCTACCCTCTGAGCCCCTTCTTGGTAACCAGCAAAAAGGGCTCGCCAGTGCATTAGTGTTATCATTAATTTTGTGCAGTTGAAAGAGGTCGTCCTATCTGGATGGTACAAAGATGAACAGCTTTGGTTTTCATTTGTTCCTAACTGCCTTTTCTCCGTGTGGTATTGAACAAGATTTCGGCTTGAAGCTTCACCATGAATTGATTTTTGTTTGTTTGTTTGCCTGTTTGTTTTGGGCCCATTTTAGATTCCTGAGTGCACTTTTTTTTCTCAGTTCTAACTTCTAAAGAAGAAAATCCGAGAGACACATCCAGTGTAAATGCCGCAGTATGAATTGTTTGCAGTCCCTTCCCCCACCCCACTACCCACCCCCATTTGAGTACACTGCACAAATAAAATGTTAGGGAGTTTGAAAAGAAATTTTTTCTAACTTGTTGCTCATTTGTTGTAACTCAATAAAGCAAAGACTAAACATTTTTATAACCTTTTCCTCTGCTTCTGGTTCTTCACTGCTGTCTGACTCCCAGGGTGAGGGTTCCAGCTCACCCATCCCATTTCAAATCCATTACGACTATGTTGCTGATCTTTTGTCTTGTTGAGTCCCGACGGCACGGGGGAACTGTAAAAACCAGGGGTCAGTGTTGACACAGAACTCGTCGTCACATCTCTGTGACACAGAGAAGTGATAGGCCCACCCTTCTCTAGGGGTCTTCACGAACAGATTCCTAAAATCCTGCAGAGGGAACTTCCCTGGTGGTCCAGTGGCTGAGATATTCACTCCCAATGCAAGGGGCACAGGTTCGAGCCCTGCTCAGGGAACTAGATCCCACATGCCACAACTAATAATCCCACTTGCCACAGCTAAGACCCAGGACAGCCAAATAAATCAGTAAACATATTGTTCAATAAATACTTTTAAAATAGGGCTCTCCTGGTAGCTCAATGGTAAAGAGTTCACCTGCCAATGCAGGAGACGCAGGTTCGATCCCTGATCCAGGAAGAGCCCACATGCTGCGGAGCAGCTAAGCCCATGAGCCACAACTATGGAGTCTGTGCTCTAGAGCCTTGGAGCCACAACTATGGAGCCCATGTGCTGCAACTACAGAAGCCCGTGTGCCCTAGAGCCCGAGTTCCACAACAAAAGAAGTCACCACAACAAGAAGCCTGCTCACCCCAACTAGTGAGGAGCCCCCACTCCCTGCAATGAGCAAAGAGCCTGTGGCAGCCTCATGTCCTCACACTGTCCTGTCCTTCCAGCCCATTCACGATCGTCCACCCGAGCCCACCCACCCTCAGCTTCTCCCTCGGCAGGCAGCTGCCTTCCCATCCCAATGGTTACCACCCTTGCCGTTCAGCTTGCCACTCTCAATTTAAGTAAATTCCCTCAAGAAGGCAGTGTGAGATGCTATCAAATGCCTGAAGAAACCCAAAGGAAACCATTGGCAGAACTTCTGTATTTTTATATTTCATTTCTACACCGAAGACCATGCCTCGCTAATTGGTTGCAACAAAAACACACAGGGCCAGCAGTGGTGCTCTTTGAAGCACCCAGGAAAATATGACAAGCAACATCGTCCACTGGGAACGATGAAAGGGCGGCAGAAACCAGAAGGGTGGTTCAGGGGAAGAGATGGACAGGCAAGGTGAGAGAGCGCCGCGGCATGGCGTGAGACCCTCTGTGCACATCTCTCCCCTTAGGTTCATCTGTCTCCCCTTCTGTTTGTCTCATTCTGAGGGCTGTCCTTCACAGTGAGCCGCTTCCTTCCCACAGGGCCACACTGCCACGCCAGCCCCGCGTCCCCGAGCCAGGTGCAGTGTGAGGAGCGCTCGGGTGCTGGGAGAAAGCTCTCTTTTTCCATTGAGACCGTGCGTCTGATACTAGCCTGGAGCCACCCACTAATTCCGTGCCTGAGAGAGGATACCAGCCTGCAGAGAACGAGGCCAAAAAAAAAATCGAGAAAAGAGGCAGAGGAGAAATGAAAGAAGAAAGAGATGATGGCAGCAGTAGTCATGGCAGTGACGACAGCGGCGACAACATTCGAGGCCCTGCACCCACTGTTCCCAGCCAGCTCCCTGTCTTTCCACGTTCCTAAAAATCAATGCATTTCTCTTTTTGACGTAAGCTCAAAATCTTCTGCGTTGGATTTCTATTCTGAGAAACTCAGCATTCTGATGGCTTAATATGATTATGAGATTAAATAAAGGAAAAGACAGGGCTTCCCTGGTGGTCCAGTGGGTAGGGACACTGCCTTGCAGTGCAAGGGGCGCTGGTTCGGTCCCTGGCCTGGGAAGATCCTGCATGCCGCCGAGTGACAGCTCTGGAGAGCACGCACCCACACAGGCCAAAGAACAAAAATAAATGAAAGATCAATAGAAGTGGCCAAAAAAAAAAAAATGACAATAAATACGAACACCCCCACGTAGCTGGTGGCTACTGTACCAGATGCCCATCGCTAAGTCCTTGCTTCTCAAGTGTGTACACTGGATCAGCAGCAGCAGCCGCCGCCCCAGGATGCTAGGGAGAAATGCAGAACCCAGCTCCTCCCCCAGACCTGCTGAATCATAATCTGCAATGCAACAGCAGCCCAGGTGACTCCTCTGCTCTTTCAAGTTTAAGAAACACTGCTCTGAAGGCTCTGGAGGGCTCCTCCCAGCCTCCTCCAGCACCCTGGGGATAGGGTGGGATCTGATACACCACAGACGCTGTTTTCAGAGTGTAGACTCCAAGGCCTTGTGGAGCGGGAAGGCAGTGGCTGTGCGTAACAGGATGGAGATCCTGTGGTACCCCAGGTGCCGGTCGCCTTGTCCTTCCTGACCACCTGGTACACAGTCCCTTCTGAGCAACAGCCTGCGGAAACGACAGCTCTCCCCGGCCAGCCATGATGCACTCTGGAGGGAATCAGGAGAGAGTCAGCTCCCTCTCGCTGATTCCTAAAAGCTCCCATCTAGAGCGCCTTGCAGCTGGATGTACTTACAAAGCACTGTAGAGACACCATCGTGACCCTTGGGGGCTTGGTCAATAAAAATTAATCAAAAAAGACATCCAGGCACCTCCTGTGACAGGTTGCAAGTCGAGTGTAGAAAGCACATGGCCCTGGACTTCCAGGAAGGGGAAAGACAAAGGTCATCTGTAACTCTCACACCCTCTCAGAACAAGCCCCTAAAGCATTACAGACGGCCTCAGGCTGGATCCTTGAGAAAGAGACAGGACACAGACTGGGGGGGTTGCATAAAAACGATGTTTACAAAGGCATGAGCAGGGCTTGGGGAAGAGTCAAACAGGGAGGATGTAAGGGGCTTGACCTGAGGGGTGGGGTGGGGCAGTTACTGGAACCTAAAACGAACAGATGTACAGAATGGGGTGCCTAAAAGGGGATGTGGCCTTCAGAAACCATGGTGACCCAGCAGGAGGAGGATTTGGGACATAAATACCCTAATGTCATTCTTCTCCCATCCTCTGCCCTCCGGCTGCTGCCTCTCAGTGGCCAGATTCAACCAGAAGTCACAGGGTAAGGAGATCTGTTGGTCCAGTCCATCCAAGTCTGCCTCCAGCACACCGGGCAGGTGAGGTAAGGGCGGAGGGGAAACAGATGGTCCAGCACACAGGTCAATCTGTGGGCTGGGGCAGAGGGGACAAATATACACCCGGGATGCTGTATGCCCCACTCCACATTCACGGCAGACATTAATCATTGATCGGAGGGCTTTGCCTGCTGGGCTTGGACAACCTTCACAATACTGAATGGCGCCTCACCTTGAATCTATCCACCTATGAGATGGCACATGTGGTGAGTGCCACTGGCTGCCTAGCTAGTATCTGTTCCCTCATTCTTCCTTGCTAACAGAACCAGGATATTGCTCAGGCACTGACATACCCCAGTCCCTGTGAAGAAAGTCCATTTTCTTTGCAACCATGAGTGGCTAATGAAACACACACAGAAAATTCTTACATAGCTCATGCCAGTCTCCTTCCTTCCTGATCTTATCTTGTTTGCATTGCTGATCTTGGGACCAGGTCCTTGACAAACTTCTATGAGCCTGAACCAAGGCCACAGCAGAAAGTTTCCAAACATCTTGATATGTGAGAAACACCATCGTGACCCTTGGGCGCTTGGTCAATAAAAATTAATCAAAAAAGACATCCAGGCACCTCCTGTGACAGGTTGCAAGTCGAGTGTAGAAAGCACATGGCCCTGGACTTCCAGGAAGGGGAAAGACAAAGGTCATCTGTAACTCTCACACCCTCTCAGAACAAGCCCCTAAAGCATTACAGACGGCCTCAGGCTGGATCCTTGAGAAAGAGACAGGACACAGACTGGGGGGGTTGCATAAAAACGATGTTTACAAAGGCATGAGCAGGGCTTGGGGAAGAGTCAAACAGGGAGGATGTAAGGGGCTTGACCTGAGGGGTGGGGTGGGGCAGTTACTGGAACCTAAAACGAACAGATGTACAGAATGGGGTGCCTAAAAGGGGATGTGGCCTTCAGAAACCATGGTGACCCAGCAGGAGGAGGATTTGGGACATAAATACCCTAATGTCATTCTTCTCCCATCCTCTGCCCTCCGGCTGCTGCCTCTCAGTGGCCAGATTCAACCAGAAGTCACAGGGTAAGGAGGTCTGTGGGGCCAGTCCATCCAAGTCGGCCTCCAGCACACCGGGCAGGTGAGGTAAGGGCGGAGGGGAAACAGATGGTCCAGCACACAGGTCAATCTGTGGGCTGGGGCAGAGGGGACAAATATACACCCGGGATGCTGTATGCCCCACTCCACATTCACAGCAGACATTAATCATTGATCGGAGGGCTTTGCCTGCTGGGCTTGGACAACCTTCACAATACTGAATGGCGCCTCACCTTGAATCTATCCACCTATGAGATGGCACATGTGGTGAGTGCCACTGGCTGCCTAGCTAGTATCTGTTCCCTCATTCTTCCTTGCTAACAGAACCAGGATATTGCTCAGGCACTGACATACCCCAGTCCCTGTGAAGAAAGTCCATTTTCTTTGCAACCATGAGTGGCTAATGAAACACACACAGAAAATTCTTACATAGCTCATGCCAGTCTCCTTCCTTCCTGATCTTATCTTGTTTGCATTGCTGATCTTGGGACCAGGTCCTTGACAAACTTCTATGAGCCTGAACCAAGGCCACAGCAGAAAGTTTCCAAACGTCTTGATATGTGAGAAAAATAAACATCTGTTTGTTCAACCCATCCCTCATTGGATTTGACTGACACTTGGATTCAAACGCACTCATAAGAGACGCAAAACCTATATGCCATCCTTATAGGCTAGATGAATAGAAATCCTCCCACTCATGCATGCATTCACTTATCCTCCGTGCCAGTTGCCAGGTGAGACAGAAGTTAGGTATAACCTATCCCCTCAAGGAAATGTGATCTATATTTTGAACGATGACTAAGAGTTGGCCATAAATCAGAAGATAGTACAAGAAGCGGCAGTGGAAACGTCTATACAGCGTCAGGATGTTAAGTACTAGAAACTCAACAAGTCTATTAACGTGGAACAAACAAGAAACTATCCATTTTGAACAGCCAACTTTGAAAAACCACCAAGTCACCCTAATTCAAACCCAGGCACAAAAAAACCCCAGAGTGATTATCCACTTGGAAAGACCCTGAATAACTGCCAAAGAGGCTACTCGCTTGCTGATGGGAAATCAAAAAGGCAGCTTGGGATTTACCAAGATGAGTAAAATACTATGTAAGAGAGGTGCAATGTGAAATAAAATATATTCCAGTCTTTTCTCTCAGACTTACTTCCCATAGCTGAATTTGGGTCACAAACCTTGGAACTGGGTCCGTCTCTCCAAATAATCTCCCCGCACCTCACTCAGTCTCTTCCACTGGCCACTCTGGGCTGCTTGCTGATTGATGAGCACTCCTTGAGTCCACGCAGTTTCCCCTCTTAGAACGCACCCTTCCCCAGTTCTTCCCGTCCCAGCTGAAGTCCCACCAGACCAAATTCAGGTACATCTTGGGTGACAGAGAGGCTGGATTTAAGGAAGACACATATATCCCAAGTGGCTCTCCGGAAGCCCTGTTGCTCTGAACTCCTGCATCAATAGGATGTTATCTAGCTCTACCCACATATGACTGGGTTGTTCAACCTTCTCTCTGTGTGATGCTCATCCTGGCCAAGAAGAGTGCTGAACATCCATCCCGCATTCCTTCCCCCTCTTTCAGGAATACTCACACTGCTCCCCACTGGGGAGGGCTTCTACACACCCGCTCTTCCCCTATGCCAGCCAAGGGTGGTCATGTGACTCAGGCCAAGCCAATCATAGCACTGTCTCTGGCCTCAGAGAGCAGCTAGAGGGGTTCACACATGACACAAGCTGGGTTAATCAGCCTTCCCTGAGGTTTAAAGGAAGTGAAGAAGAGAGAGAAGAGAGAAAGAGAGAGACAGAAGTAAGGAGAAAGAATCAAATGACATAAGTGTTCAGATTCAGTCAACCTTAAAGTTCGGTCCACCGCATTTTTCCCAATTATGTGAGCCAATACGCCCTTCTTTTGCTTAAAAATTAGTTCAAGTTACATGACTGTCATTTAGGAACAAAAAAGTTATGACTAAAAGCCATACTCCTACCCCCCTGCTTAGCACATGTCTGCAGAAGTGAGGACAATTAAAAATGCAAAAGCCAAAAATGAAAAAAAAAAAAAAAAGAAAAAAACGCAAAAGCAGATTGGATTATAGTTTGAAAATATACTGGCTATGATTCCATTTATATGAGATGTTCAGAATAAGCAAGTCTGTGGAGACAAGAAGTGGGAGGTGGTGGAGCAGAGGGGAGTGGGGCTGAGGGCTAGGAGATGGGAGATTTCTTTGTGGGGAAATGAAACTGTTACAAGATTGATATTGTGGAGATGTTTACACAACTCCAAATATATTAAAAACCATTGAATTGTACGCACCAAATGGGTGAAGTGGCTCAACTTTACATACATAAAAATATTTTTGATTTTCATACATATTTTATACAAATGTATATTCTATACTAATACGATTATGTATTTTTAATATATAACTACATGTGTATATAGAGAGAGTGTGACAGCAGAAACTAGAAACCGAATAAAATTCACTCGAGTTACAGGGAGAGATGCTTTCGGGAACACAAATTACTACAAAATTGTTGTTTTTCCCACAGAACCTGCTCCCCCATTTCCTGTCTGGGCGATCGGGGAACGGCAGCAGCATCCGACTGTCCAGGCCCGACACTCGGGGGGCATTTTTTACGTCCCTCGCTTTTAATCAAACACCAAGTTCTCTCACTTCTAGCTTCCAAATCTCCCTCTGAAGGACCCCTCCCCCATCCCCAAAGCCACCGTCCATTTCCCAGCACAGCCTCCTGACTTGTCTCCCTGCCCCGCCTCGCCCGCCAGGCCCGTCTGTGTTCCTGGCTGCAGCCAGAGTCATCTCCTCTACAACGTAAGTCCCATCATGCCTCCCCTCGGACTGTCCGCAGCTTCCACTGCCTACAGATTAAGCCCAAGCTCCTCTTGGCTCCAGCTCTTTCTCCTTTTAGTACCTTGCCTGCACCTCCCAACCTCCAGTCCTTTGCATCCCCCATCCCGTCTCTACCCTCACCCCTATTCCTTCTCTCTCCCTCTCACTCACACACAAGCCTATTCTCAACTACTCTGTGTCCCCCACTCCCTCCAGGTTCTTGCCTGCCTGGCCCAGGTGAATAAGATCACCTCCTCCAAGAATCCCCCCCTCTCCCCTGCCAGGCAAGTCAGGCGCTTCCTCCTCTGTGCTCCTAAAACCCCTTCCTCTATTATCATTCTAGACACATGGTATTTTAAGCGTCTCTGTGTCTCTCTGCCATATGACCTATGGTCTCCTTGCAGATAAAATCTACATCTTTTAGCCTTTTTTTTGTACTTCCAGTTTTATCAAGATATAACTGACATCTGGCACTGTACACATTTAAGGGGTACAGTGGAACAATGTCACTTGAGTCTTCTTTATCTTTATTAGAAGATAGGCTCAGGACGAGGCGAGCATGCAAAATTCATTCGTGTGTTGTATAAGCAAATCTGCACTGGCAATATTAGAAGTCTAAGTAGACTAGGAATGACGGTAGTAAGATATTTGGGGGGAAAAAAAAAAGCATTTGTTGGAGAATGCCCACGATGGGTAAAATGGATGACTGTTCACAAACTTCTTCCCTTCACCCAACCTGCCCAAGAGAGCCCTAAGTGACAGCCTAATTCTTCCTCCCTCATCTTCGGAGAGACCAGTTCCTGGAGGCTCTGGGGGCAGAGTCTCAAGTCAGCAAAGAAAGAGAGCAGCAGAGGGGTTGAAGCAGAAGGACGTAAGGAAGCGGCCGAATCAATCTGTGTAATAAAGAATGAAGAGAAAAAAAGAGGAAGTTCAGTAAGTAGAAGCCACTGGAGCGGGTGGAGAAGGAAAAATTCTTCAAAGTTCTGGGGAACGAATAGCTTCAAACAGAATGTGGGATATTTTTTAAAAAACGAAAAAAAAAGAAAAGAAAGAAAAGAAAAGAAAACTGACCAAGAATCCAAAAAATATTAAGACATGCTACCAGGTTTCCCTGGTGGTCCAGTGGTTAAAAATCCACCTGCCAATGCAGGGGACATGGGTTCAACCCCTGGTCTGGGAAGATCCTATGTGCTGCGGTGCAATTAGGCCCATGGGCCCCAATTATTGAAGCCCCATCCCTCAGAGTGCGTGCTCTGCAACAAGAGAAGCCAGCACAATTAGAAACCCATGCACCGCAACTAGAGTAGCCTCCACTCTTCACAACCAGAGAAAGTAATGAAGACTCAGCACGGCCAATAAATAAATAAATATATTTTTTAAAAAAGAACACATTGAAAAAAATCAATAATAATAATAAAAAAGACATGCTGTCACAGGGTATACATGGAAGCCTGCTGAATGTCCTATCAGAAAGATGAGAAAAATGTTAAATTCCCTTTTCAAGTGTTGGTTTATTTGGATGATGCTTCTGGAAAATTCCACGGACAGAGGGGCCTGGTAGGCTACAGTCCATGGGGTCGCAAAGAGTCAGACACAACTGAGTGACTAATACTTTTTCTGTAACTAATCCTAGGACTGGACCATGTGGGTCACAGCTTCAATAGGATTACATGAGCTGTTGTTTCACTAAATGTGAAATGAAACTGGAAAACCCACTGAAACCATGTCCTGCTATTAATAGGATAAGTCTCATTGCCCATTTCCACAGACCACGCTCATCTTCACATCTGTTCATCCTGTTCCATGTCTGGTGGGAATTCTCGTGAGACCAGGGACGGACAGAGACACAGTTAAGCAGCAGAGGACAAACTGACTTCCTACAATCAAAGGGAGTATCCGTGGCAAGGCCACCCCAGAATAAAGTGCCCCCAAATTCTGGCCCCTGCTTAACTACTGATGTATCTCAAGAGCCCAGGCAAGCCATTTCCCCTCTTTACGCGTCAGTTTTCTCATTTGGAAAATGAGGGGGGTTAAACCAGCCAACTACCAACTATTCATTCCAACTCTGAGATGCTAGGATCATAGGAATCCGAGCCAACATTCTCTTAAAAGTCTCCAGACTCCAGTTCACTTGGCCAGCAGTGAGCTAAAGAAAGCTTTAGGGCCGTAGGTTCATAGCTTTCCAGTGAGGACTGTCAGCCCGCCCTGAGGGAACTTTGAAGGAGCCTGTGTGCCCATAAACAGTGTTTAATGAAAGAGCGGCAGAGAGCAATATGGAAGGCTGAAAAGTAGGCTGTTCAGGAATATTTTCCCCAACCGAGGACATACCACTCTGCATCTCTCCTCACCCAAACTATACTTACAACGGCATCTGTTAGAGACATAGAGAGCCTTTGTCTGGAGTCATTTGACGCGCTGCCCTAGAAAGACAGCCGGCCCTGCTCTCTGCCTGGACACCGTCTCCCCCAGCAGAGGTGAATAAACCCCCAGGCACCAACACGGGAATCAGGCTGGGAACTGGGCTGGTCTTAGCAGGATGGCGCTTGAAGGGATTTTTAAATCCATGGATGTCCCAGAAGTTTCGCAGGCTGCTTCCAACTCCCTGGTGGGACAGATCATCAGCATGTTGTGTCAGAATGGTGAGGGCCTCAGAGAGGGAGGACTTTCGTGGCACATGGAAACACTGATTCCCTGAAATGGAGAAACTGCAACCTGTCCCACATCAGAGTACGGTTTAGACTTCAGTAAGATTTCATCAAAGTTAGACTCAGGCATCTGCAGAAAGCCACAGAAACTAGTAAGCATCAGAGCTAGGATTTGAACCCAGGTTTCTCTGAGAGGAAAGCCCGTGATTTTTTCTTTTTTTCCACCGACTGCACTGGCTCTTCCTTGCTGCCCACAGGGTTTCTCTAGCTGTGGCCAGCGGGGTTGTGGAGCTTGGGTTTCTCATTGCAGTGGCTTCTCTTTTTGCTGAGCATGGGCTCTAGGGCATGGTAGCTCAATAGTTTGGGCTTCCAGGCTCTAGAGCACAGGCTCAGTTGTTGTGGTGCACTGGCTTCATCACTCTGCAGCATGTAGGATCTTTCCAGACCAGGGATCAAACCCATGCCCCTGCATGGGCAGGCAGATTCTTAACTACTGGGCCACCAGGGAATTCCAAGCCCATGCTTCTCACCACAAAGCTCCAACCCTTCAAGCAGTCATCATGGCTGCAGACTCATTATAACACTGGAAGCAACATATGGGCACGCATTCAAAATGGGCTGGTCTGCGGGATACACACGCCGAGGGGGATAGCCCCCAAAGGGCCTTCCATCCTACCCCAGGCCACCAGTATAGACCTTCCTCCTTGGTAGGAGCCTGGCTTTCATGTTTGTGGTCATGGGAGGCTGGCTGGAGCAGGAGATGTGGGTTGGGTGGGGTCTTTCAAGGAGCTCTGAAGAGAAAGAGAGACTTCAAATAACTGGGGTATCAAATGATATGAATGTTCACCTCCTGTTTACTCCTAAGAATGAAGGCCCAAGAGACAAGGGAGTTTGACACCCATGATCTGGAAAACTTTTATTGTTTTTTCCCAGCTACCTCCCTTGAACCAATTTTTCTTTTTCTTTCCCCATCATTCGATGAGAGTTGAAGACCTCTGGAATACCTCGTGTCTCTCTCTGGTAGCGCTCACACACTGACTTATAATTGTCTGCTCCTGTCACTGTTCCTCCTTCATGAGGCCCTGAAATCCCTGAGGCCAGGATTTGATCTTATTCATCTGTACATCCCCAGATGAGCTACACAACACAAGGCTCTCCCTCAGTAATGTGGAGAAAGGAAGGAAAGAAGCACCAAAGGGAGGAACTCAGTAGAAAGCCACAGAAACTAGTAAGCATCAGAGCTAGGATTTGAACCCAGGTTTCTCTGAGAGGAAAGCCCGTGATTTTTTCTTTTTTTCCACCGACTGCACTGGCTCTTCCTTGCTGCCCACAGGGTTTCTCTAGCTGTGGCCAGCGGGGTTGTGGAGCTTGGGTTTCTCATTGCAGTGGCTTCTCTTTTTGCTGAGCATGGGCTCTAGGGCATGGTAGCTCAATAGTTTGGGCTTCCAGGCTCTAGAGCACAGGCTCAGTTGTTGTGGTGCACTGGCTTCATCACTCTGCAGCATGTAGGATCTTTCCAGACCAGGGATCAAACCCATGCCCCCTGCATGGGCAGGCAGATTCTTAACTACTGGGCCACCAGGGAATTCCAAGCCCATGCTTCTCACCACAAAGCTCCAACCCTTCAAGCAGTCATCATGGCTGCAGACTCATTATAACACTGGAAGCAACATATGGGCACGCATTCAAAATGGGCTGGTCTGCGGGATACACACGCCGAGGGGGATAGCCCCAAGGACCTTCCATCCTACCCCAGGCCACCAGTATAGACCTTCCTCCTTGGTAGGAGCCTGGCTTTCATGTTTGTGGTCATGGGAGGCTGGCTGGAGCAGGAGATGTGGGTTGGGTGGGGTCTTTCAAGGAGCTCTGAAGAGAAAGAGAGACTTCAAATAACTGGGGTATCAAATGATATGAATGTTCACCTCCTGTTTACTCCTAAGAATGAAGGCCCAAGAGACAAGGGAGTTTGACACCCATGATCTGGAAAACTTTTATTGTTTTTTCCCAGCTACCTCCCTTGAACCAATTTTTCTTTTTCTTTCCCCATCATTCGATGAGAGTTGAAGACCTCTGGAATACCTCGTGTCTCTCTCTGGTAGAGCGCTCACACACTGACTTATAATTGTCTGCTCCTGTCACTGTTCCTCCTTCATGAGGCCCTGAAATCCCTGAGGCCAGGATTTGATCTTATTCATCTGTACATCCCCAGATGAGCTACACAACACAAGGCTCTCCCTCAGTAATGTGGAGAAAGGAAGGAAAGAAGCACCAAAGGGAGGAACTCAGTAGAAAGAGATAAAGCCAGGATCTAGGGCAAAAGTTCAGGATTTCTTCATATAACAACCAAGTGTGGTCTTGACAGGATCCCAGTTTTCCCAGAGGAACTCTTAAACAACATTTAGAGGCAAAAGGGAACATGTGAATACGGATGGATATTAGCTGATGCTAAGAAATTATCTTTCATCATTATTATATTCATGGGTTGGGGATTACATAAGAAAATGTCCTCATCTGTTAAAGATGCATAATGAAGAGGTGAAACATCACACATGTGTGCACGCTAAGTCCCTTCAGTTGTGTCTTACTCTGCAACCCTACAGACTGTAGCCTCCCAGGTTCCATGGGATTCTCCAGGCAAGAATGAGCACAGTGAGCAATGTGCTCCAGGAAAGAACACGGCCAGAAGGGATGGTTAGATGGAGAGAGCCACAGTGAAGGAAGACTAGAGCCTCCAGTAGGGATGGGGAAGTGGGCCTGGCAGGAGTGTTTGGAATCCGTGAGGAGGCACTGGGCCTGAGGTTTGGAGATTGTAGGATTGCCTGGCCCCAACAATTGGATGTGGAGAAAGAACAAAACAGATTAAGATTATCGTTTATACATGGAAACCTATACTGTTATGTGTGGAAAAGATAGCTAGTGTCATAGTGCTAAGGGAATAGGAGTGCTTACAATGGCTTGGGGCGAAGGTCTGGAGTGGTGGGATGGGGGGAACTGGGGGGTGGGGACCATGGATATGCATATGACTGATCTGGGAACATACATGTCTGTGAACTACAAAACTCTGTAAAACCTTTAAAATAAAGAATAAAAAAATTATCATTTATAAAATGGCATCCCACCCGACGTGCTTTTGTAACCCAACCCCTTTCCTTTCACAACTTGCTCTGGACATTGTTTCCATGTCAACACATGCATACCCTCTGGCTGAAAGGGAGCTCACACACTGACTTATAATTGTCTGCTCCTGTCACTGTTCCTCCTTCATGAGGCCCTGAAATCCCTGAGGCCAGGATTTGATCTTATTCATCTGTACATCCCCAGATGAGCTACACAACACAAGGCTCTCCCTCAGTAATGTGGAGAAAGGAAGGAAAGAAGCACCAAAGGGAGGAACTCAGTAGAAAGAGATAAAGCCAGGATCTAGGGCAAAAATTTCAGGATTTCTTCATATAACAACCAAGTGTGGTCTTGACAGGATCCCAGTTTTCCCAGAGGAACTCTTAAACAACATTTAGAGGCAAAAGGGAACATGTGAATACGGATGGATATTAGCTGATGCTAAGAAATTATCTTTCATCATTATTATATTCATGGGTTGGGGATTACATAAGAAAATGTCCTCATCTGTTAAAGATGCATAATGAAGAGGTGAAACATCACACATGTGTGCACGCTAAGTCCCTTCAGTTGTGTCTTACTCTGCAACCCTACAGACTGTAGCCTCCCAGGTTCCATGGGATTCTCCAGGCAAGAATGAGCACAGTGAGCAATGTGCTCCAGGAAAGAACACGGCCAGAAGGGATGGTTAGATGGAGAGAGCCACAGTGAAGGAAGACTAGAGCCTCCAGTAGGGATGGGGAAGTGGGCCTGGCAGGAGTGTTTGGAATCCGTGAGGAGGCACTGGGCCTGAGGTTTGGAGATTGTAGGATTGCCTGGCCCCAACAATTGGATGTGGAGAAAGAACAAAACAGATTAAGATTATCGTTTATACATGGAAACCTATACTGTTTTGTGTGGAAAAGATAGCTAGTGTCATAGTGCTAAGGGTATAGGAGTGCTTACAATGGCTTGGGGCGATGGTCTGGAGGGGTGGGATGGGGGGAACTGGAGGAGTGGGGACCATGGATATGCATATGACTGATCTGGGAATATACATGTCTGTGAACTACAAAACTCTGTAAAACCTTTAAAATAAAGAATAAAAAAAAAATTATCATTTATAAAAATGGCATCCCACCCCGCACGTGCTTTTGTAACCCAACCCCTTTCCTTTCACAACTTGCTCTGGACATTGTTTCCATGTCAACACATGCAGATCAGTTTCTGAGGATTTTGAAGAGAGTCATTTTCAGTGTCCGACCATGATTTATTTAACCAACATCTTGCGGATGGGTAGGCAGGTCGTTTCCAACTATTTTGTCATCTTTGTCCTCCATCTCCCGTGTCTCTGATTGTTGCCTTAGGATACGTAAGGGAGAGGCTTTTGGCTTCTGAGATTAAAGCCAAGCCAGAAGGATTCAAGGCCAGGGTCCTAGAGGGAGGCGTTAGACTGCCCACAGCTTTCCCATCCCTGCCTCATCCCGAAGCCTCAGGAAACCACTTCTCCCCTGGAGGCTGCCCCCCCGCCCGCCTGAGCTGACCATGGACAAGCATGAAAGCAGGGTTTTAACTAACAGCTCTCGCCAATTATTGCCAACACAGATGAGCTAAGAGTCCAGGGGGGCACATTGACATTTTCTAGACGTGTAAGTTAGAGCCTAGGTAGACGAATATCTTATTCCCACATGTCAGAAAGGAAAAATATGAAGAATGGAAAGGTTGAGAGGCCTCTCTGCCTGGAAACAAGGGAAGAGATGAGGATGCTCACACATAAGGGATGGCGGAGAGAGAAGAGAGACGTTGAAGCCAGGCCATCCAAATCATGTTTTTTGAGTCAAGTCTCTGAACTTCACTGAGCCTTGGTTTTTGGGGGGTGTAAAATGGGAAGATAATGGTTGCATCGTGGAGGTTTGTGAGGACTGATCAGATTCTGTCCTGAACAGTCCAAACAGGAAACAATGATGCGGTGCTGGACGGCCAGAAGCCCAAAAGGAACTGTTGCCCACCCCATGGGGTTCCGCTGGAGAGACAGTATTACAGGGACTGTTCAGACGGGTGTGAGCGGAGCAGAAGCAAGAAACCAGAGTCTGGCCACGCCTGGAAGGCTGAAGGAGCCCCTGAGGAAGAGAGTTACCAGAAGCCAGTGATCTAGTGCCGTGGAGGAGGGGCGACTTGTTGGAAAAGAAATGCCAGGCTCCCTCTCTCCCCTCCAGCCTTCCAATCCCCTACCATTGACCCCCAGGCCAAGCCCAGCCAGAAGCCAGGGACAAGGGACTCTGGCTGACACAGACCTGGAGGACGACCAGCCTGTATGTGGAAGGCAAACACTCAGAAGGACTCCAGTGGCTTCTGGTCAAGAATCCAGATAAACGAGCTATCAATTCAGAGACACCAAGATGCAAGGTGGCAGAATTCATCTAGCCAACGCCTCCTTGTTCCAGAAAAGAGAAGTTCAGTGTGCATCATCCGCCTAAGGTCACAGTTAGTTACACATCCAGGACCAGAACTGAAATACTGGACTCCAGAACCAGCCTTTTTTGTCCTTTACTATGAACATTTTATTGAAGCCATGCAGCAAAGTTGCCTTTGGTAGCGCCCTCAGTGCCCTTATGCCTAAAACCTCTGCGCCATAACAGGTCCATGGTTCCTTGAAAAGTATGAGAAACTAGAGCAACCTCCTCTCTGGTAGGCTCCAGCAAGGAGGAAGGACAGTCTCAGTCTTCAAGGAATTATGAAGGACAAATCTTCCTCCAAATTCAAACCAAAGCTTGGTGGGGGAGGAATGAAGTTGAGTATCCTTGGAGGTGGTAGTGAGTGGCTGACGTCATTCCTGGTCCATTCATTTCATTCCCACTCCAGATTCCAGCAAGGTTTCTTGGTATCTATTGAGCACCTCCTCTATACCAAGCCTTGTACTATGTGCTGGGGATACCGATACACATTAGACAATATTCTTGTCCTTAGAACATTTATCTGCCTGTTTCTTTATTCTCCCCCTCCTCACACACGTACACACATACACACACACTCTTACATCTTTCTATGGATGACCAGAGCATTCCTCAGTCCCAGAACATGATCACAGGCATGAGTTTACATCACACCCAGTATTTTCAGAGTTATCCCCTGCAGAGGGGATAACTGTGTTTCTGTGTTTCTTTGTCCTGCCATGGCAGGGAGATGACTGCCCCTTCCTCTGATTCCCCGTGGCCTTTTCATGTACGCCTCTGGTATAGAACGTGTCCCTCTGTCTCCACCATCAGTCTCTCAAGGGCAAAAGTCAAATTCCAGACGTCTTCGTAGCTCTGTACTTTAGTGCTTAGTACATCACAGGTGCTTAATTCATGTTTATCGGAATGGTCAATGGATGAATGAATGAATGATAAATATAAGGACTGAGGAATGAGTAAGTTGATGGGTAGGCAGATGAGTAGACAGATGGTTAGGTGGATGGATGGTGGGTGGCTAGATGGAGAGATGGATGAACAGGTAAATGGATGGGTAGACGTTGGACGCCTGGATGCCTGGGTAGATGGATGAGTAGTTGGTAGAAAAATGTGTAGATAAATAATTAAAAAGCTATTAATCTTCCTTGTGGCTTTAGGACACTAATACCAACCCTGATCATCTAAAATAATGCCATCCTAACAGAGAGGTCATAATAATAGTTGCATAGCGTAGGAAGGAAAACAACTTGGAGTCAACAGGCCTGGATTTTGCCACTTAGTCGTTGTATTGACTCGAACAAATCTCTAACTTATCTGGGTCACCTCCATTCAGTCTAAAGTGACAGTAACACCACCCATCAAATCTAGTGATTATTATATGAGATAATGTAAAAATATAAATGATAGTGCTCTGGGACTTCCCTGGTGGTCCAGTGGCAAGACTCCACACGCCCAATGCAGGGGACCCTGGTTTGTGCCCTCGTTGGGGAACTAGACCCCACGTGCTTCCATAAAGATCCCGTGTGGTGGCAACTAAGACTCGGCATAGCCGAATATATGAATATAAAAAACCAATAAATGATACTGCTTTGTCAAAGCCAGCAGTGCTGGCTATGATGACAGATAAGGTAAGTAGCTATCATCTGGCCATTGTCCATATGTGGGAATATAAGGTCTCTTCCATTAAGCTTTTCAGTCCTGGACCCCAATCCCGTGATCTCAGCCTTCCTCGTTCCCTAACTAGGGGTGGTACAGTCACCTCCGGCTATTTGTTCCTCTTCCCTTCAGCCATGTGCGGTTCCACGCCGCCACCACGGCACCGTACCTTCGGGCAGCAGGCAGGCAAGTGCCCCCAGAGCCTTTGCCCACTGTCAGGAAAGAAAGCAGGCCAAGGACTAGGGAAGGGCACCTCGGAGGAGTGCTCCAGGTGAAAACATCACTGATGAGTCACGTTCCAAAGTGCTCTTGTATTTCTTTTCTTAGAAGCATCTCCCCAATGTCAGAACCATTTTACTGCCACTTCTTGAGCACTTCCTGAGTGCTAAGCACTGTAATTGCTAGGGAAACAAAGCAGAGGAAATGCTGGTCGCTGCCCTAAATGAACCCCACTAGTCTGTGCCCTTAGGAGATCCCTGGCCTCGCCCTGTCCAGTCCTGGAGTTCGAGTTCACCTTTGACTACCTAGTACCTGGGACAGCCCAATGCAGAGGAGGCACTCGTTTCACTCTCGTGGCTTTAAAGGAGCGCAATCTAATGGGAGAGGCCGAGCAGTCAACACCCGTTACAACTGGACACCGGCGGGGGAAGCTGCAAAAACAGAGGAGGGCACTGATTCAAAGCAGAGGCATGGCACCCCTACGTCCCTACAGCACTGTTCACAACCACCAGGATGTGGAAACAACCTCCATGTCCATCAACAGATGAATGGATAAGGAAGATGCGGTTGTGCACATGTATAGATGATAGTGTGTGTATGTGTGTGTATATGTATATATATATATATACACACACACACACAAAATTGAAAACTACTCAGCCATAAGAAAGAGTGAAATAGTGCCATGTTCAGCAATGTGATCACAACTAAGTGAAATACGTCAGAAAGACAAATACCATATATCACTTGTATGTGGAAACCCAAATAAGATACAAATGAACTTGTCTATGAAACAGAAATCAGGGACATAGGGGATAGACCGGTGGCTGGCCAGGGGAGGAGGGGGTGGGAGAGGGGAGGCACTGGGGGTTGGGATCAGCAGATGTAAGCTTTTCAATATAGAATGAATAAACGATAAAGTGCTGTATAGCACAGGGAACTACATTCAATAACCTGTGATAAACTGTATGGAAAGGAATATAAAAAAGAATGCGTATATATATATATATATATATATATATGTATATGCATAACTGAGCAGTACGTAAAACATTGTCTATCAACTACACTTCAATACAAAGTAAATTTTAAAAAGACAGGGGCATGGTTGGCTTCCTGAAGGAGGCGCCACCTATGTTCAGAGATGAAGAATAAACCACAAGCAGGTGGGAGGAGACAGTGTTTAACAGAAGCACCGGTAACAGGTGTTTTGTCTCTTCTCACTTTCTCTGCTACTTAACTTCCATCTGCCTCCCCTCACACAGCTGACGGGGTTTTTAATTCTCTGATGGCTGTTGTTCACTTCTTGAGCACTTCCTGAGTGCTAAGCACTGTAATTGCTAGGGAAACAAAGCAGAGGAAATGCTGGTCGCTGCCCTAAATGAACCCCACTAGTCTGTGCCCTTAGGAGATCCCTGGCCTCGCCCTGTCCAGTCCTGGAGTTCGAGTTCACCTTTGACTACCTAGTACCTGGGACAGCCCAATGCAGAGGAGGCACTCGTTTCACTCTCGTGGCTTTAAAGGAGCGCAATCTAATGGGAGAGGCCGAGCAGTCAACACCCGTTACAACTGGACACCGGCGGGGGAAGCTGCAAAAACAGAGGAGGGCACTGATTCAAAGCAGAGGCATGGCACCCCTACGTCCCTACAGCACTGTTCACAACCACCAGGATGTGGAAACAACCTCCATGTCCATCAACAGATGAATGGATAAGGAAGATGCGGTTGTGCACATGTATAGATGATAGTGTGTGTATGTGTGTGTATATGTATATATATATATATATATACACACACATACACACATAATTGAAAACTACTCAGCCATAAGAAAGAGTGAAATAGTGCCATGTTCAGCAATGTGATCACAACTAAGTGAAATACGTCAGAAAGACAAATACCATATATCACTTGTATGTGGAAACCCAAATAAGATACAAATGAACTTGTCTATGAAACAGAAATCAGGGACATAGGGGATAGACCGGTGGCTGGCCAGGGGAGGAGGGGGTGGGAGAGGGGAGGCACTGGGGGTTGGGATCAGCAGATGTAAGCTTTTCAATATAGAATGAATAAACGATAAAGTGCTGTATAGCACAGGGAACTACATTCAATAACCTGTGATAAACTGTATGGAAAGGAATATAAAAAAGAATGCGTATATATATATATATATATATATATGTATATGCATAACTGAGCAGTACGTAAAACATTGTCTATCAACTACACTTCAATACAAAGTAAATTTTAAAAAGACAGGGGCATGGTTGGCTTCCTGAAGGAGGCGCCACCTATGTTCAGAGATGAAGAATAAACCACAAGCAGGTGGGAGGAGACAGTGTTTAACAGAAGCACCGGTAACAGGTGTTTTGTCTCTTCTCACTTTCTCTGCTACTTAACTTCCATCTGCCTCCCCTCACACAGCTGACGGGGTTTTTAATTCTCTGATGGGAAAACAACCTTGGTTGTTCCATAGAAACAAAGAATCCGCCTGCCAATTGGGTTCAATTCCTGATCTGGGAAGATCTCACATGCCGCGGGGCTACTAAGCCAGTGCTCTGGAGGCCGGAGCCTCAGCCACTGAGCCCACGCGCCCTAGAGCCCGTGCTCCACAACAAGAGAAGCCACCACAGTGAGAAGCAGGCTGCACACCACAACTAGAGAAAAACCCTCACAGTCAAAAATTAAAAAATATAATTATTTTTAAGAAACGCTAGTGTGAGCCTGTCTGGTCTCCACCTGAGAATCCCCCATCTGGAGCTCACACGGGAACCCACAGCGCTCATTCTGCCTGACTTGACGAGTGAGGAGAGAGAGGACCTCAGGTTTTGATAAAGAGCAGGAACAAGCAGTGAACAGGGGTGGAGTGAGTCCTGGGAGGCATTTCCATTCCTGGAACTCTCGGGCTGGGAGCCAAGGCCAGAGTCCACAGGGCCCGAGGCAGCTCGGGTTAACGCTGGATGAAGGACAGGGAACGTTCGCCCCAGCGCCCTACGTGCCCTGGATTTCAAAACAGGTGGCGCACCCACTCTTGGCACTGGGAGCTGATACACCAGCCTGGCGCTGGGCCCAGGCCCACTGGGTCTCTCCTGGGGCAGCAGATCCAAGCCCCTGACGTAGCGGGATGGGACCGGCCTCCCCCCAGCCCTCGCCCTTGGCCTGCACGGGCCTCGGCTCCCCCCAGGGCTCCATGTCTCTTGCCTTCGGGGTCGTGCACACGCTGCCCGCTCTGAAACCCCCGCCCCAGCCCTGCTCCTCCAGCTGCTCAACCCTGCTCCTCTCAGGCCTCAGCGGAGCCACCCTTCCTTCTGGAAGTTTCCTGCGGTTCCACCCCCAGGTCCAGGGGAGCTGCCTCTGCCTCGAGCTCCCGCTGCATCCTCTACTCACCCCTTCAACGCACCTCTCACAGCAGCTTGGGATCGCTGGGTTCCGAGCAGCTCCTGATAGGGCTCCTTCAGGGCAGAGAACGAAAACTTCGCCAGCTTAGCATCCCTGGCACAGCACAGCGCCAGGCCTATGCACGTGCCAGGCCACATTCACCCTCTCACAGGAGCCACTGACTCCTATCCGGAGGACCAGAAAGTCCAGGTCACTCCTCAGCTGAAGGGTCCTTCTTTGGGGCCCGAGCATGCTCCCTCCACAAGAAAAGCCACTCCTGCTTTCTGTTCCCCAAAGGGTTTTAAAAGTTTTCATTTCGGGTAGGTATTAGTCTACCCACTTTGCCCGTGCTCCACAACAAGAGAAGCCACCACAGTGAGAAGCAGGCTGCACACCACAACTAGAGAAAAACCCTCACAGTCAAAATTAAAAATATAATTATTTTTAAGAAACGCTAGTGTGAGCCTGTCTGGTCTCCACCTGAGAATCCCCCATCTGGAGCTCACACGGGAACCCACAGCGCTCATTCTGCCTGACTTGACGAGTGAGGAGAGAGAGGACCTCAGGTTTTGATAAAGAGCAGGAACAAGCAGTGAACAGGGGTGGAGTGAGTCCTGGGAGGCATTTCCATTCCTGGAACTCTCGGGCTGGGAGCCAAGGCCAGAGTCCACAGGGCCCGAGGCAGCTCGGGTTAACGCTGGATGAAGGACAGGGAACGTTCGCCCCAGCGCCCTACGTGCCCTGGATTTCAAAACAGGTGGCGCACCCACTCTTGGCACTGGGAGCTGATACACCAGCCTGGCGCTGGGCCCAGGCCCACTGGGTCTCTCCTGGGGCAGCAGATCCAAGCCCCTGACGTAGCGGGATGGGACCGGCCTCCCCCCAGCCCTCGCCCTTGGCCTGCACGGGCCTCGGCTCCCCCCAGGGCTCCATGTCTCTTGCCTTCGGGGTCGTGCACACGCTGCCCGCTCTGAAACCCCCGCCCCAGCCCTGCTCCTCCAGCTGCTCAACCCTGCTCCTCTCAGGCCTCAGCGGAGCCACCCTTCCTTCTGGAAGTTTCCTGCGGTTCCACCCCCAGGTCCAGGGGAGCTGCCTCTGCCTCGAGCTCCCGCTGCATCCTCTACTCACCCCTTCAACGCACCTCTCACAGCAGCTTGGGATCGCTGGGTTCCGAGCAGCTCCTGATAGGGCTCCTTCAGGGCAGAGAACGAAAACTTCGCCAGCTTAGCATCCCTGGCACAGCACAGCGCCAGGCCTATGCACGTGCCAGGCCACATTCACCCTCTCACAGGAGCCACTGACTCCTATCCGGAGGACCAGAAAGTCCAGGTCACTCCTCAGCTGAAGGGTCCTTCTTTGGGGCCCGAGCATGCTCCCTCCACAAGAAAAGCCACTCCCTGCTTTCTGTTCCCCAAAGGGTTTTAAAAGTACATTTCTATGCAGCTTCCTCGCCCCCCTCGGGGGTAGGTATTAGTCTACCCACTTTGCTGATGGGGAGCCTGAGGCCCAGAGCGGCAATGGCAGCTGCCCGAGAGGCACACAGGGCAGTGGTCACGAGAGGATCAACTCCCAGGTCCGTCTGACTGCTCCAGCCCTGTTCCCCAGCTTCCTTTCCCATCATGCATCCCGGGCTCTGGTATCGCCAGGTGGAGCCCACTAGCCTGAGATCTGCGAGAGCAATCCCCACTCAGGCGCCTCCACTGACACGGTATCCACTCCACGACTCCACAGGGGACCTCTGGGGCGGTGGGAAAGTCTTGATTCTCCCCCAGTCTCCCAGCTCTTCAGGGGCCCGTGGGTCTGGGTCCACGTCCATCAGGAACACAGGGCTGGGGTGACTCCAGAGAATCCACAACAAGCACTGGGGGGGGCTGAAGATACTGATGGAGGAGAGCGGCATGACCTGCTGCCAGAGGATAAACAGCTTCTACCTGCTGACCTCACACAGGTGCCTTTCATTGCAGTAACTGACACCCAACTGCAAGAGAGACTGAATACTACAGTTCCTCAGACCTTGCAGCACAGGGGAAAGTAGCAAAGGGCACATAGCAAGTGGGACATGTGCGCTCACTCAGTTGTGTCCAGCTCTGTGTGACCCCATGGACTGTGGCCCGCCAGGTTCCTCTGTCCATGGGATTCTCCAGGCAAGAATACTGGAGCGGGTTGCCATTTCCTTCTCCGGGGGATCTTCCCAACCCAGCGACTGACCATGGGGTTGCAAAGAGTCAGACACGACTAAGTGACTAACACTTTCACTTTCACCTGACCTAACAGGGCTTCCTTAGTGACTCAAGTGGTAAAGAATCCGCCTGCCAATTCCGGAGACTCAGGAGGCATGCGTTTGATCCCTGATTTTGGAAGATCCTCTGGAGGAGGGCAGGGCAGCCTACTCGAGTATTCTTGCCTGGAAAATTCCATGCACAAAGGACTCTGGCGGGATACAGTCCATGGGGCTGCAAAGAGTCAGACACAACGGAACACATACGCACCCCTGACTTAGCCTTCCAAGGTGGGAACCAGACTGTGGCCTTCTCGGCTGAGCCTTCTAGGTGTATCGGGACCACGTGGCTCGGGAGTCCTGAGGGAAGCCAGGCTCCAGCTGCCCTCACCATTCCTGGAAACTCCAATTCTTAGACAGAGAAAGGTGCCTGGTCAGAATTCCACCTGCAGGGTGGACCATCTCCTGTCCTAAGGTCGGGCCCACAGGTCCTTTGTTCCTCAGGCCCTAAAGCCAGGCCTGCACTCTTGGTGTACACACACACACACACACACACACACACTCAGGGCCGCACACTTGGAACTCCCTTCCCAACACCCCACTGCTATCAAAAAAGCCATTGTCAAATGCACACACTTAAAATGCTAAAAAGGCTGCGTTTTTCTTTTTCAAGGGCCCATTCCTAATCACAAGAGGCCACTTAGTCTGAGTGGGGTCCTGGTATGCTGATTAATGATTGCGCATTTCCCAAGAGAGTGGGGGCCCTTCAGCTGCCTCCTGCCTGCCTGAACGCCTGCCGGATGCGCTGGAATCGGGGCTGCCTAGACACCAGAACCGCGACCTGTGACCTCTCGCAGCCCAGGGTCACTCTGGGGTTCCAGTGGCCTGGCTCAACACCCAATTCAGCAGGTCCCACTCCCCGCTGCCCTCCACCTCCCCCTGCGTCCCCCTTCCCTAAGAGGCTGGGGGGAAGATCTGGGGAGTTCACGTCCCCACTTCAGCCCCGCACCCTCCCCGCCCACCGCACACCATGTGCATGTGAATATTCATACAGCCCCACACTCCGCCAGAGAGCTCGTCTTAATGATTTTTAAGGGTTTTCTTTAATTCTCTTTCTCTGTGTGACAGATACAAAAATTATTAATGAGTGAGTGTTGCCAAGTTTCCCCCACACCCCCCCTCCATTTGTAAAGGAAATTTTATCTCTGCATAGTTGCCTTCCCCACCCCACCAGCCCCTCCCACCACCCCCTCCTCCTCCGCGGCTTCCTTCAAGCCAGGCCTATTCCCACGTCTGGGGAACAGAGAATCGGAAAATGAGCTGCGAGGCATCCGACTAGAAGCAAGGAAGTGAAAGCAGGGCAGGGGGTGGGGATTGGGGGAGAAAAGTTGCGATTCAAGAGTTCCGGTTTGGGAACCAGTTTTCTTGGAGGTGGGGAGTCGGGGTACCGCCTCCAGGGGGCGGGTCAAAACAGAACTAAGTGGACGAGGATTTTAAGAAACCCTGAGGAAAGACAATCAAATGTTGGCACCTTCGTACCCCACACCGGCGGGGAAGAGGGTGCACACCTGCTTTGGGAAACGGGTCAGTTCTTATATTCACAGCAGCACAGCTCACTTGAACCCCCAAATTACTCAGACACCCATCAGCAGTAGCAGGAGTAAATAAACCATGGCGTGTTTACAGCCAATCTCCGCGGCAACAAGAAGGAAAGCGGGGCAATTATGCACAACAATGTGAATGACTCCCGCAAGCGCGGTGGCAAACGAAAGAGGCCAGACACAAAAGAATTCAGGATTGCATTTATAGAATGTCAAAACCAGGTGAAAAGCTATCTACGTGGTTACAAGTCAGGACAGCGGCTCACGTGGAGGCCGTTAATGACCGGCCAGGTGTTCTGGAGGGTTTGGGGGTGGGGGGGCAGTGGTTTCATATTCTGATTGGGTGCCGGTTAGACAGGGATGCTCAGTTTGTAAAATTTCATCAAGCCCTATACTTCGGATGTATGCGACTTTCTAAATGTATCCAAGTCAATACATTTTTTTGGAAAAGCAACAGCTCTGTCGTGGGTCTCTTCTTCGGACTTCTCAAAGATTGGATTCACTGTGAAGCTGCTTTGGTAGCTGCGTTGTGTTTCTGTGCTGAGGCTTTGTGTTCTCTCAACGTCTTTGATGTTCCTTCTACACCACCAGGAAGACGGTTCTGAGTTTCCCTCTGGGTCAGCTGGGGCCATGTGACTGAGTACTGGCCAATAGAACATGGGCAGAAATGATCAATCCTACTTTCAGCTTGGCCCCTAAATTCCTCCTGCAAAGTCCTCCACTGGCCTTGTGCCTCACATGGAGGACTCTGAGGTCCCAGGAGGTCGGAGCCGCTGACGTTTTTCGCCACGGCACATGAGTAAGTTTAAAAATCCCTGCACTAGAGGGAGACTGAGTCCCTGAATAACTGCATGGAGCAGAGCCCCCTTCTCATTCCAGCCATCCCACAGGAGCTTCTAGAAGCTTCAGGGCCTCCTAGGCTTGTGGCCACATGACTCCCATTTCTGCCTCAGTCTTCACATCACCTCCTCCTCTGTGTGGCTGCATCTTCTCCTCTTTCGTCTGTTAATTATCCCCCATGTGTGTCTTATTGGACATGTCATGGGATTCAGGATTCATCCAGATAATCCAGGATGATCGCCTCATCTTATGATCCTTAATTACATCTGCAAAGACCCTTCTTCCAAACAAGGTCACATTCATAGAGTTAGGGAATTAGTCCGTGGACATATTTCTGGGGAGACCACCATTCTGGGTACTACAGGGTGTATATGAGAACTTGGGAGGTTTGTGCATAATGAAATGATCTTAAATTTTTAGCAGCAGCATTCCTCTGCTTCCCTGACCAAGAGTCTTAATCTGTTGACTAACTTTGATAAACCTTTCTGAGGTGAGTAGGTCTGATTAGCTGTGAGGCTTTTATTTTGCTGAGTCAAGAGTTCTGGAACCAGAGCTAAATTGACCAGGACATTAGAGGACTGGAAAAGCCTCGTGAGGAAAGATGAAGAGAAAGGCAGGAGCCAACTGATAGCTAAAGAGAATTTTGGTTATGAAATGGATTCACTGTGAAGCTGCTTTGGTAGCTGCGTTGTGTTTCTGTGCTGAGGCTTTGTGTTCTCTCAACGTCTTTGATGTTCCTTCTACACCACCAGGAAGACGGTTCTGAGTTTCCCTCTGGGTCAGCTGGGGCCATGTGACTGAGTACTGGCCAATAGAACATGGGCAGAAATGATCAATCCTACTTTCAGCTTGGCCCCTAAATTCCTCCTGCAAAGTCCTCCACTGGCCTTGTGCCTCACATGGAGGACTCTGAGGTCCCAGGAGGCCGGAGCCGCTGACGCCGCCACGGCACATGAGTAAGTTTAAAAATCCCTGCACTAGAGGGAGACTGAGTCCCTGAATAACTGCATGGAGCAGAGCCCCCTTCTCATTCCAGCCATCCCACAGGAGCTTCTAGAAGCTTCAGGGCCTCCTAGGCTTGTGGCCACATGACTCCCATTTCTGCCTCAGTCTTCACATCACCTCCTCCTCTGTGTGGCTGCATCTTCTCCTCTTTCGTCTGTTAATTATCCCCCATGTGTGTCTTATTGGACATGTCATGGGATTCAGGATTCATCCAGATAATCCAGGATGATCGCCTCATCTTATGATCCTTAATTACATCTGCAAAGACCCTTCTTCCAAACAAGGTCACATTCATAGAGTTAGGGAATTAGTCCGTGGACATATTTCTGGGGAGACCACCATTCTGGGTACTACAGGGTGTATATGAGAACTTGGGAGGTTTGTGCATAATGAAATGATCTTAAATTTTTAGCAGCAGCATTCCTCTGCTTCCCTGACCAAGAGTCTTAATCTGTTGACTAACTTTGATAAACCTTTCTGAGGTGAGTAGGTCTGATTAGCTGTGAGGCTTTTATTTTGCTGAGTCAAGAGTTCTGGAACCAGAGCTAAATTGACCAGGACATTAGAGGGGACTGGAAAAGCCTCGTGAGGAAAGATGAAGAGAAAGGCAGGGAGCCAACTGATAGCTAAAGAGAATTTTGGTTATGAAATGGATTCACTGCTTCAACAAATATTTATCTTAAGAAGCCTCTGCATGCCGAGCTTTGCAGTAGGTACTGGGGATGTAGTGATGAACAGATACATTCTCTGCTCTCAAGAATGTGGAGAGTCACTTGCCTTTGATGTTCAGTGTTCAACTCCCCCCAGAAACCTTCAGCAAAATCTACACTGCTTCCACTCAGTCAGGAGCTGGAGGGTGGAGCTGGGTGGAGCCGTCTTGCTCCTGGGTGGAAGGAAGCAAAGCCAGAGGCTCCTCCAGGAGGTCCAAGCCCTCTAGCCAGGGCTTTTCAGGCATCCAGCATCCATGTCCCCCTTCTCATGAAGCAAGAGAGTTTTGATATTGCTTTTGGGAAATTACCTCTTCCCTCTTAACAGGGAACTTTTTTTTTTTTTTTTGCCATGCCTCAGGGAATGTGGGACCTTAATTCCCTGAACAGGGATCCAACCCATGTCCCTTGCTGTGGAAGGGCAGTCTTAAACACTGGACCACCAGGGAAGTCCCTAACAGGGTGTCTTAATCAGTGTGTGCTCAGTTGCTCAGTCCCGTCTGACTCTTTGTGACCCTTTGGACTGTAGCCTGCCAGGCTCCTCTGTCCATGGGATTCTCAAGGAAGAATAATGGAGTGGGTTGCCATTTCCTCTTCTAGGGGATCTTCCCCACCCAGGAATCAAACCTGAGTCTCCCACATCCCCTGCATTGCAGACAGATTCTTTACCATTGAGCTACCTGGGAAGCCTGTCTTTATTGAACTGTCAGTTACATGTTTTTTTCCCTGAATTCCTAGCACAAGAGTGGCCCAAGGTCCAAGCGAGGTCTGTGAGACTCAGGAATTCAATTGTAAGGAGGAGATGCAAGTACAGAATATAAGGTGGAGCCGACTTAGCTCAGGAGATGTGCTGAGATCAGTTCCTACTCTCTGGATCCCTGACTTCTCCATGTCAGCCTTCTCAGCAGATCCTTGGTATCTCTGAGATAGTCTATACCCTTCCAATAAATTCCCTTTTGCTTAAATGAACCAGTCTTTGGACTTTCCTTGTGGTCCTGTGGCTAAGAATCTGCCCGCCAATGCAAGGGACTCAGGTTTGATTCCTGGTCCGGGAAGATTCCACATGCCATGAAGCAAGAGCCACGGAGCCTGCGTGCCCTAGAGCCCGTGCTCCATAGCAAGGGAAGCCACCAACATGAGAAGTCCGAGCACCACAACTAGAGACAGCCCCCATTTGCCACAACTCGAGAAAGCCCTCAAGCATCTGTGAAAACCCAGCTCCAACAAAAATAATAAATAAACAATTTTAAAAATATACAAATTAACCAATCCTTTTGGGGGACCTGAAATCAAAGGGCTCTGATGGGAAGGATCATGAGAAGCCTCTGTCCCTCCTCTCCAGCAAGAGGGCAAGTGCAAGGGACGAGGGACAGGCCCATCTTCCATCCTAAGCACCAGGTTTACAACTTCCGTAACAGGACAGTTTCGATCAAAATCCAAAGTCTCCCTGAAGCGAACATGACTGCCCGTCATGCACAAGGACACTCACCGTATCGGTGGCAGCCCTCAGGAAAAGGCCGGCACGCTGACAGAGGAGAGAGAGGGATCAAGTTCATCTGGGTTGGGCTGGGGCTTCAAATGACACATTGCACTCAGTAAACATTTCCTGAGTGATCCTGAAGCCTGGCACCTGATTTCAACTCTGCCCCCTCTGGCCTGAATGCCGTGGCAGGCCGGCGTTTCTCCTTCTCTGCTAAATGCATGTGCATTTGTACGGGCCAAGGGGGAAGCCCTCAAGGGAGAGAAAGCTAAATTTACACCTTTAATTAATCTTCGTAAATGTTCGTGCCTGCCTTGGGTCTGTACTGAGTCTCCTTTGCCTGAAGCAGCCCAGGTAAACACGCCCATTAACAATCACAAGACTGGGGCTTCCCTGGTGGTCCAGTGGGTAAGGACACCGCCTTGCAGTGCAAGGGGCGCTGGTTCGATCCCTGGCCTGGGAAGATCCCACGTACTGAGGAGCAGCTGGACCGATGTGTCCAATTACCGAGCCCGAGCTCTGGAGCGCATGTGCCCAGAGCTGGTGCTCTGTGACAAGAGGCCACCGCGATGGGAGGCCCACATGGGCCAAAGAACAAAGATGGATGAAAAATGGACAAATGAAAGACCAATAGAAATGGTCTGTCTGCTCCCCTCCCTCCCCACCTCACCCCCACCAAAATAAATACATAAATAAATCTTAAAAAAAAAAAATCACAAGACTGCAAACAGAAGTCATCAGCTGCCTCTTCAACCAAGTCTCTCAATTTTAAATCTATTCTTCCTTGTCTCTCCAATCTCTTCTAATAACCCTTTTCAGGCAACTGATTCCTCCAGAGGGACAATCCCACCCCGCAAAACAATCCATTGATCTCCTAGGAGATCGGGCCATTCGCTTTCTCCCTAAGGCGGCCAAATTCCTACCCAGCCTCTTACCTGGTCCAAGTTTCGGTTCAATGCATCAGACACAGAAGCCCCCGCAGGTGGCAGGCACTGTGCTATCGACTGAGAACACAGCTTTGAACGAGATGCAGGGACTCTCCCCACGATGCTGAAAGACCAGAGGCGGCAGCGAGTCATTAGAGTTCCAGTGGCCGTACGCGGCAACGTGCCACCTCGCCTACAAGCCTGACCGGCCTCTCCTGGATGAGCTGATGGGGAAGCTGGGGGACGTGAAGGACGGGGCTGGGGTGGGCAGCAGGGATCGAGAGAATCGCTTCTCCTTCCCTGGGGCCTTCCGGAAAGCCGTCTCCACTTCAGAAAGAGATCGTGTTCTAAGTTTATTTTCAAGTTCATGGGTTTAGACTCATTTTCCCACAGAAATACACTTAGAGAAAGCGGTTAGGTTTCCAGGCTGGTCCACTATCACCCAATTATCTGCAACGTGCTGCGACCATATATACAGCGTTTCCACCAGGGAGCCTGACCCTCTGGGAAGCAGGTCCAGGGCTGATTTCTGATGAGAACAGTGCTCACACAGGCCTCCTCTTCCCCACTGAATCCCTCACGGAGATCTCCCCAGCCCAGCGCCCAGCGCCCAACCTCACGGCCTCGGTTCAGACCAGCCTGATACCCACCCTGTGTCTGCGGCACGGCAGCCAACTGCAAGCTCAGCCGCCTGATCTTCAGCGGCTCCTCTCTCCGGCCCTCTCCAAGCCCAGCGCTTCAGCCAGCCGCTTTCAGAGGAAAATCTGTCAGGGGTTCTCACTGCCCGTTCATTCTCCTTCTCAGCCTGGAACTTTCCATCCGTTTTTCAATACCTAAGCCTGCCATCCAATACAATGTTTTTTACTTATTTCTACTCTAGCATCTCATGAAGTTGTGTTATAATTTGTGTTCACCTCGTCTACACACATGGGAGAGGGTGCAACAGGCTAGGCGGCCCGCCTCCGTGCAAAGAGCACGCTGTGAAGACAGAGGTCAGGCCCTGCTGGCAGCTGCCCAGGCACTATATATTATACTCTATTACATTATTTATATTAATTTTTTATTAAGTTTTTTTCTTTCTAAGCTACAAGGCAATTTCCCCCAAGGATGATAGGAATTTAGACCTTCAATTAATGTTTCTGAACATGTTGGCCCACCTTCAACCTGGCAAGAAAATAATCTTTTTGCCGTGGAATGCCAGTTTCTAGACTTTGGCTTCCTCAACTGCAAGGCAGCCTCTGAGGTCTTAACTCAGAGTAGAGTTCATATCTCATCTTCGGTGACTTCTAGCTCCTTGTTCTTTCAATGCCTGATCTCTCCTGTATCCTTTCTTGGGAAACGGGGATAATACTTTACAAGTGGGTATTAATTCCCAAACTCAGATGAATATCAGAATCACTGAACATTTATTTTTTACAATCTTCTGACTGTGCCGGGTGTTTGTTGCAATGTGCAGGCTTCTCATTGCCGTGGCTTCTCCTGTTGCGGAGCATGGGTATCGGGGTGCACAGGCTTCCACAGGTGCCACTCTCAGACTCTGGAGCCCAGGCTTGGTAGTGGTGGTGCCCCGGCTTGGTTGCTCCACAGCATGTGGAACCTTCTCTGATCAGGGATCAAACCCACGTTTCCTGCACTGGCCGGCAGACTCTTTACCACTGAGCCACCAGGGAAGCCCCATCCTGCTTCGTGATAATGAAAACCTGTAAACCCAGCTTCCA